>BJKM01000097.1:135000-799724 GCA_015082035.1 Chaenogobius annularis | reverse complement strand
TCCGGTTACAGTTACTCTTTTCTTTGGTGCTCAGAGTTCAGTCACTTTCCTAAAATCAAAGGAATGTACTGTGGTATTTGATCATGTCATTTAGGCTCCAAACTGCACGGCATTAGCGAGAACAAAGAAAGCATCGCCCTTGTGGTGAGTGCAGTTTGTGTGTGAGTTTTCCTTCTCTAATCAGTCATAAATAAATGTGAAATGGTGTTTTTACCATAAAATTAAAGCCCCATCGTGTGATAAGCAATACTCTGATTGGCCCATGTACTGGAATATGTTACAAAATACATTTAAATCAGATATTTAAGATTCTGTAACTAAATACAAGTATTCTTCCCAACACTGTACATGAGCTAGCTTATCCAACACATTTTCTCACAGAATGTTTGGTTTTTTCCCTCAGTGTCTTCAGAGGAGTTGCTGAGGAGCTGCTGTGAGACGGGAGAGAAATGGGCCTCCGTGAAGGGACACTGCAGCAGCATGGAGCCTCCCACTCAGGACCGCCACTCCATCTGCTGGTGAGCGCACGTTCAACGCCCAGTGCACTCATCATCATCATCATTATCATCATTACATCCAACGCGATCTCAACACTGTTTACACACACAGAGGTCATGGTCTGTGTGTGTTGGGCTCTATTAAAGTTTTGAATCCAATACTGCGTAAAAGGCTCAATACACAAAAAACACTCTTTTTTTTTTGTTTGGACAATAGCATAAATAAGCGGTTCTTTAATGTTACCATGTGGCTTCATGCTAGTTCAACTTCTGATATCAAAATCATTAAAAAAAACATTATGGGAAGTGTCTAAGTTTCAATATTTGTAGTTTGAGGATCAGTTTCTTTTACAGCCCTATATTATGTTTATGTTATTTAGCTTCAATGAGATAAAATCTGAAAGAAAGATTTATATATAACCATGTCCTCTTTTGTAGTTTCTTTTTTCAACATAATTTTACCTACAGCATGTAATATCTATCTATATCTATCTGTCTGTTATATATTTCTGTCTTATTATTCAGTATAGTTTATGCAATGTCTATTCTAATTATAAGCTGCCCTGCTCTCTCCCAAATTCTCCGAGACTTATTATTGATTAAATGTTGAAATTTTTAACAAGCAGCCTTAAAAAGCCACGAGCTAATGTAGTCCAGTGGAAGGAGGAATGCCTTTGGCTTGTGCCTCATTGCTGTGAACAACGTTTTCACTTTTTTTGTAAAATACAAAAGCAATTTGGTTGTTGGGGATCACATTATTCTTTTTGTTTTTATTTGCATTTCACACAATGTTCTGTTCTCCTTTTAAGTGTTGTTAACGACTACATGGTTACAAATGGATGTTCTGAAAGGCATGATTAATGATCCCACTTGTTGCTGCAGTGCTGAGATGCCCGTCCAAATCATTTGTCCTTTCTCTTGTTCCTCTGTCTTCTGTGCCAGGACGTCGCAACAGCAGTGCTGCCTGGGCTCCCTCCGAGAGCAGCAGTGTCTGTCCGGAGTGAAGGCGGCCACGGCTGGAGCCTCATGTGAAAAGGACGCCAGTGATAAATGCGGAATCAATTCTTTCAAGGCCGGTATCCGCCACAAAAAGGCCACCCGTAGTTCACCGGGGTTCACAGTCAAACTTAATGACCTTGTAAAATTCAAATTAAACTCTAATTCAACCGAAATTAACAATTTACAATCACATCAGTCACAGCAGAATTTGAAACATGTGCAGTGGTCCGCAGATGGCCTAACTCGGGAATAACGTAGCACCAATTCAGTCTTATTGGATTACTTAATTCTGTTAGGGCGGAATAAATCAAAGTTGGTTACTCTAACATTCCCACAGTCTCTTTCTCTACATCTGAGTCAAGAACAAATGCTCAGACGCAGCTATTTGGACTTTCATTTGTCTTAAGTCTCTACCTCAGTCCAGGGCTAGGTTAATTCAAAATCAATAGAATCTTCCCTGTTGTAACAGACTTTTAGCTGAAATTGAAGTGCATTGTTCATATTTGATTTAAACTTGAGGTTTGGGATGATTACATAGTATTTATTAGTTCATGTAATACCACTTATAGTTGTTATAAGTGAGACGGATTGTCATAATATTATCCTAATGAAAAGTCTCTTACACTTGTTCAACCACTCCTACTTTAAAAATGTAATAAAAATATATATAAATAATACGATAATTAGAAATAACAATATTACATACAATAAGTTAAATGTATTAAACCCCTAACTTTATTCATCTCTGAGTAGATAAACTGCACTTCTAAATGCGGATGATAATAAAATATTGAAGAAGAAAATGCTGTTTTGTTGTTGGGTGACGTTTCTGATGGAGGGTCTGCCACCTGTTTGTCTCCATGTAGTTGTTATTGCTTTGCCTGGAATGTTCCACGGAATTGCATTAAAGTTATCCATCTCCATGAGACAAGCAGGTGACTCCACCAGGCCAAGTTACAGGTCAGATCTGTGGAGAGGCAAACCCACCCACAGTAGGATTGAGAAATATAAATACTTGTCGTTTAATGAATGTAGGATAGATAGTTTAAATGCCAAACTGTGGAACATTCCAGGTAAAGTTACAATCAGGTTCAGGCGACTTTATTGGAACCTGTAGGTGGATTTGTTTTGCAGCAATAAAAACAAGCGACAAAAACACTTCCCAGCTGCAGACACACAGGTTCCACAATTACA
Organism: Chaenogobius annularis; assembly: GCA_015082035.1. Lineage (NCBI taxonomy): Eukaryota > Metazoa > Chordata > Actinopteri > Gobiiformes > Gobiidae > Chaenogobius > Chaenogobius annularis. Next base: position 797,034 of record BJKM01000097.1, on the reverse strand, counting down.
GTGCAAATTATTTATTTATTTATTTATTAACCTTTAATTAAGCGGGCAAGACCCCATTGATATTGAAACCTCTTTTTCAAGGGTGACCTGGGACAAAGGGAAAGACACGACTGCACACAAATCCTAAAAACTGTTACACCAATACGAGACATTTAAAAGCACAGAGCGTTTTGAAAGGATTCTCTTTCTTTATATTTTAAAATCGATCGAAAACATCGAATTGAGACCAACCTCAAGTCCACTTAAAGGGAGTTCCAAGCTGCAGGAGCAATTAAACGCTCCCTTTCCCCAGTCTCTCCTCACACATGGCACCCACAAGCTGTACATGTCGCTTAAGTGTAGGGCTTCAGAAGCCCTGCTCGCTGCACGAGGGCACACAAGTAGGAAGGTGCACATTTACATATTAATAATAAGTTAACATGTGTTTAGGTGCAAATTAGCAATTTATTTACAAATAGCACACATTTCAATTGTATTCCTCTACCTTTGCGTACATGTTTGTTACATGTGTGTTAATTATACCGCGTGTGTGGTTCACAGGAGTGCTGTGGCTGCTGCTCTCTGGGTCTGCACTTCCGCGCTGAAGGTCTGAGCTGTGAAGCCCACCCCTCTCTGGGTTTCCACTGCAGACACATATTCATGACCTGCTGCGAGGAGGAGGAGGAGGGGGCCGGGGGTCGTAACGCCTGGCACCCTGTCAGAGAAAGACCTGCTTTAGACCCGACTGCGCCGCCCAAGAGAGGTAAAACACTGGTCCACAAAATGCACGGCAGACACCTGAGCAGCGCCAAGGGGAAGGGGAGATTTATACCAAGACTTTACTACCCACAGGGAGGATTGTATTAAGGTTTCACTGCCACGCTGAGAGGCTGCAGTCCTCGTTTGCCACCCAGAAGTTTAAGCCACAACTATAACTTTTAAAGATATACTGCCTCTTGGCTTCTTCGTCCTTTTGTGTTATGCAGCCACTTAAACCCACTGCTTTTTGAATTGGTGCCATGTTGGAGGTAGAATAATATAATAATTGCATTGACCTTTTAACAAAGGTTGTCTTTCCCGCTCAAGATGAGACAATGAAGACGTGTACAAAAGAGAAAAAAAAGTACTATTGATGTCAAGATTTTTTGTTAATTGAAAAACGTGATTGTTCAAGTCACGATATAATCGTAATTGTGAGAATTTCAGATGCAAGTCATTTCAATTAAATCTGTTCTCAAAAAACGTAATGCATCATGCTTTCTTTATCCAGCTGTTTATGTCAGATTAACTTCTTTTTCTTTTTTTAGAGGATTTTTTGGCCAGTAGGCTTTATTAGAGGGGACAGAATAGCTAATCCTCACTTAGGTCAAGAAATTATTCTACTGATATAAAGACGTTAAGAAGTATTTGGGGGATGTGGGCGTCTGTGGGGTGAACTCATTTTATTACAAGAATACATTATAAACCTAGTAAACAACCTCAACACTACTCAGTTCCTTATTTTCCTTACACAACAATTGCTCCGCGTGCTCTCTCCCTAAATAGTCACTTACCCCCTCTTGCGTCATAGTTTCTGACAGTCCGCTATTCCCCAACGAGGCCTTCTCTCTGGGGAGGGAGGGCGAGAACGCGGTGGAGAGTCCAGTGGAGGTGCAAGACATGGACGAGTGCCTGATCTACGAAGGGAGAATCTGCCATCACAAATGTGTCAACACGCCAGGCTCGTTCCGCTGCGAGTGTTTCCCCGGATTCACGCTACAGGATGACGCCATCACATGCACTATAGGTAACAGTCAGACCTAACAAAATCAACAATTGCTTTTTTCAACTTAATTCATTTGGCATTGGCGTATTCGTGAACAGTTATAAGGCAGGTTTCACAACAGATGTCCTTCCTTCATCACACCACAAATCCTCAAAACTCACTTATTCATTACAAAAATAGAAATGTCCTCTTCCCACTTTGGTCTTTAAAGTCACATTTCCAATCTCCCAACACTTGACAGGTTTTCCATATTTGTCACAATAGTGCATGCCATAAATAAAAGTATATTATGTCAGTGTTCTTCCAAAGGTACTTCCTTCCTGCTGGCAAGCCCTGATACTGACTAATAATACTTCTCCTAATTACGCGCTAACATCCCTTTCCTGCGGTGATAGAAATGCTCAAAGGGCAGTAGTTCAGGACTTGGAGATATACACCAAGCTAAAAGGTCAATGGTTCAATTAAAAGTTTGTTTAATTGTGCAAAACACTTCACTCACCTCACTCGCCTCAAGCGTTTGAAGAACTGAGGATTTTGTGTCGTCGAGGATGAATATGGCTGCCATGTCCGCATCAGTTTGCCCCAAGGCAGAGGAGGACACTGAAGAGTAAAGCTTGGTTATGTCCCAATACAAATGACAATAAATTTTTTCGTAGATTAGAAAGTTGGAGGTTTTAATTCTGCTCCCCTTTCACAATCACATGAAAACAACGCAACATTAGACGTATTATTAGTGCAGTTCGTACCGTTGTTGTGCCCTTGCGCCTTAACACGCACGTTGCCCATATGGATTTGTTAAGTTGCTGTGTGGTCTGCGCGGTATAGCTGCTACTGACAGAGTGGAAGTGCTGATGACGCGGATTGGCAGCCTCCATTCCGTCATTTGTCATCGTTATGCCACTCCTTTGTCAGTCTGCCTCAGGGCTTCTGTTAATGAACTCAAGTTGTATGTAAATCATTTTGTGTGTGTAAAAAAAAAAAAAAAATTGAACAGAAATATCTTAAATAACAAGTCATATTTTAGTCATTCATCCAATTAGAATTTCAAGTATGTTCAAGTAAAGGTGCATGGATTTTCTGCTACTGTAGGCTTTCCTCAACCTGCCTCGACAGGACTCAAATTGCAGTGGCGGATTAGATTCACTAATAAAACCAAATGTTTTGACTGCAGGCAACACATTTTCCTGTCTGACTTACAGCTTTTATTTCATCTCAACCTCAAAAAAGTGGAAATGTAGGAATTGCTCATGCCTTCGAGTGCGTGGAGTTTTGATTACAGTGTGATAACTGTGTGCTTTTGCAGAGACCGTAGAAGATCAGAACAGACTGAAGGAGAATGAGAGAGCAGAACCCACGTTACCTCCGCCGCCACCCACCGAGCTCTCTGTACCAAACCCCTGTGAAGGTTTGTGCCAATTAAAACTGACATGTGACAGTTTTGCATACTGTTTCCTTTAGCATATTGTTGTTTCATCAAATCCCTCATTCGTCCAGGAGTCTTCCATCGTAGAAACTGTTTTGAAACCTTTTCTACGATTGTTGTTAATTGTTGAGTTTAGCTTTCTATTAATATTTGCATTTCACATAATTACTACCATCAGGGCGCTTATTTTTAATCAGATAAACTCAACCAATTTGAAATTACGTGAAATCTTATGGGCAATATTATTACAGCATTGAGAAAAAGTTGATTTACTACCACTTTCATAAAATGTTAAGTACAAAGGAACTAAAAGAATACAAAAGTTAGCAAACATTGTTGTTACTTACTGCAGATTAATTTTACTTTAATCACTTCTAAGTTTAATTTTAAATTTTTTCAAACACCACATTGCATTGAGATGTTTTATGTTAATGTTTTCTTTTTTTATTAATCAATAACTTGTGCAAAACCTTGCATTTGGACAGAAAAGTTTTCTAGTAGCCAATATTGAACAGCCAATGAGAGCGATACAATAAACTATTAGATTGCTGCACGTATTTGTTTGTCTCTGAGGAAAACACATCCAGCCGCCCTTGTTCGTTAAGAACATGGGAACTCCAGTCACACCAGCAAACAAAGAGCGCTTTCATTCGCACATGTCTCAATCATGAGCTATAACGTTTGTTTTATGTTGTCAAGCGTGTTTAGAAAAGGGCCTGGCCATAAACTGACATGTTACTATTTGAAATTTGACGAGAAATATCGCAGGGCTGCAAATGTCAGAGCAACATACGCTCAGATTTTATCAAAGGTTTGTCTGTTTTTAGCATAAAGCGGCCATTATTAGAAGTTATGTTTCAGCAGCACTGCATTCTGTTTTTCTTGTTTGGTTGCCATGGGATTGGATGGTGTTTCTGCAAAGTTTGGATAAATGCAAGAAACGCTAGACTATGGGCTGGTGAAGTGAAGAAAAGGATAATATTAACAGTGCAAACTCCACCACTGTAAATCACTCTGTGAGTATTAATAAGAATATTTGTGTGTAACTGTGTACTTTCAGAAAACAACCCCTGTGAACAGCAGTGCACTCCGGTGGGCGGAAGGACTCAGTGCTCCTGTTTCCCAGGATTTGCTCTGGCAACCAATGGCTTCTCATGTGAAGGTAGTTTTGTAAAGAATTGAATACGTTAATGCAAAAGATTTGATTTATAGTTCATCTTTCGAGACACTCAAATCAACTTACATATTACTGTATCTATTACACACAATTAGACATGGGACGATATTAAAACGTGTCATAATCATCATGACCAAAATAATTGCAATTAATGATAATATCATGAGTAGCTATTAAAATGTATATTCATCATTTTAATATGAATAAGTTCCATGTTAAAACAAGTGTGTTATAAGTCAAAACAATTGGCGTCACGACTGTACAAAATGCAGCTCAAACCATTACTCTCTACAATAAGCTATATTATTGTTTATTGTCCCATCCAACACAAATCCATAATTGTCCTGAGCGTGGACCTAACTGAACATCTGGTCCTGGAAGGTTGCCCCAGTGTCAAAGAAGGATAGGTTCAATGCAGGTTAAATATTTCACTATAATGACAATAAAGTGCCCCTTACCAGAGTAATCCCCCCCTCTGAAGCCACAGTTGCCTTTAGGCTGACACAGAGATGTGGCAGCCCCTGTATACCAACCACAGTCATACTTTCTTTTAAGTTCTTTTTAAGTCATGGACATGGCGGGAAAGATCGAACAACGTCGAGCTGCCTGGCTCTTCCTCTTGAGCTACTGCAATTTATATATTTCATTTGCGCTTGCTCTTTTTTCCCTGAGCCATAGAAAACCAGTTAATTTCAAATGCCACTGCCTTAAAAATCTTGCATTTCAATTACTGGTGTTTATCATAAAAAAAGAAAAAAGAAAAAATAATTATATATATATATATATATATATATATATATATACACACACACTTAATAATTAAAACAACTTGCGTCAGCAGCTTGTTCCAATGGATATCAATACGTTTGATTCCACATTCCAGGCAAAGCAATACCACCTTTATCAACTGAAATATTGTGCATTGTAATCATCATCATAGTTCAGCTGAGTGTCTGTATATGGGCACACAGACTGTCCAGTATCTTTTCCCATTCCTCTCGTCACTGCGTTTAGATCCATAGAGCAGATTCAGCCCTAATCCCCTTCACTCTCCATAACACCGTTCAGACAAAATACTAAATCAGAGGCATTCTTTTATCTCTCGGCTGAACTGAGTCTCTCCAAAAGGATTATCCCGACTATCCATGCATTATCACACTTTATCTCTCTGACTACATACCATATACACCCCTCATTTCTAAGGCTTTCAAACCGACACGCTGTGAATGGGTTTTTCTCCAGTCTGTGCGTCCACTGTTCTGTATGTCTAAGCTGTCTCAATAGGGAAAGTTTTGCAAAAGCCAAGAGGGTAAAAATTGATGGACATTTCACGTTAAAATACCTGCCTACTATGACCACGCTTTCACGATTTGCGATCGTTGTTATTTTTGGTCTTGCTTGTCCAATTGATGTGGACGTTTTTCAAGTAACAGTCCAGAATACCTAGCCACAGATACCACACACAATCATATGAACGTACAGTACCGTTACTAGGGTTACTGACATGGGGGGGAATAGTGGGCCCAAGCATTGAACAACATTATGGCTCTTGTTTTTCCACTCAGCAGTATGTTGACCATTTAATGATGATGTCTAACAATAATAATGAAAACGTCTGACCAGCCTTTGTCCTTGTTTGGCCCACAGACATAAATGAGTGTCTGTTGACGCAGGTCTGCCAACTGAACCAGCGCTGTGTGAATACAGCAGGGAGTTACATCTGTCAGAGACTCATCACATGTCCCGCTGGATACCACATTCACAACGACATGTGTGAAGGTAGGTTCACATCCGTCACATCTGTGGCACGACAACATTCTAAACCTTTTGCTTTGGAATATGTGAGTGCGCATGTGTGAAGTTAGGTGCACATTATACTGTAATATTGGAGACTAATTGTCATGTGTTTAGTATTGTAGTTTTGTGGTGTATGCTGCGTTCCTGTGCTCCTTGGGTGCTCAGGTTTTCAAGCATTTCGATGTCGCCAACAATAAAATCACAAAGTCCGCTCTTTATCAGCGTTTATTAGAACTAACCAGTAAGATTTATTGTTGTCAGCTCTCTCAAAAACGAAAACATTATTTGTTTTGGAAAACATTCTACCTTTTTATTTCAGCAAGCTAACGTTAAATCTGTAAATAATTAAATAGTGTCAGATCTTACTTGCTCAAATCTGTTGCTCTTGATATGGACCTGACAGCAAGTATTTAAATGTTGTAACATTTAGGTAAAACACTCAAATCTCCGCACAGCAGGCGATGTCAAGTGTGGAAGTCGGTCTACAGCTTTTCTACTGAGTGCTTTTCCTGACTTGTGCTAATGTTCATGTGCATTTGGGAAAACATTTTCCTGAGTTCCCAACGACCACATGAACGCAGCATTAATTAGAAGCCAATATGAGGTGTTTTCAACATTTTTTAACAAAGGCATTCACTTCTACTTGCCCAAGGAAAATGTAGTCTCCATTTAACAGTGCTGATTTACCATTTACCAACTAACTAACTAACTAACTAAACTAATTTCAGACATGAGTGGAGCAGTAGTTTTCAATCGGTATTAGCCATATGTGTGAAGTAACATCCACCGGCGTTTATGGACCTTTTAACCACTTTCTTCGATGCAAATTCCAACTCTGATCTGGCACTTGATATTCACCTTTAAATTGTAGCCAAACTTTATGCCTCCTCGATTCAACACCTTATTTTTCTGCTCCATGAATTTGCACGTTGCATTGGAATAGTTCAGGCTGATGGACCACTTCAGATGTGTGTTCAGTGTGTTCTTAGTACCATTGCCACCAGACACTTTAGGCTCTGAAGGTGGATAGTCTTCTCTCATTTCCCTTGTGCTCATTGTGAACTGAAATTATGTTTAATCAAGCAAAGGCTCTTCGCATCGCAGTTTGGTTCAATGGTGAGTGTCCTAACAGCTGCCACTTCAGACCATGTGTACAAAAGAAGGGTGGGACAGAAAGTTTGAAGTTTTTACATGACTATAATTTATGAACACAAGGAAGAACGAATTACCCTCTTCCTCTGTCCTCAGAACACCCTCTCAAACATCCTTTATTCATGGGAAATCTGTCATTTTAATTGACGATTTTAATATGACTAACAGAGACATTTGAAAGATTTAAAAAGAAGTAATTAAGCATAATAATAATACATTTTATTAGTGCGTTGGACTCCCACTGTTGCAATAAAATAAAAAACGAGAGCACACTAAGTGATATAGCCCATGTTCTCAAAAAGTTAATGCAACAGCTAAATGCCTTCGATCACTAAAAACTACGACTCATCGTGCATTTAGATTTGTAACAGCTTGTAGTAGACACCCATCACTGTGATCTGTGTGCTAGTGCTGAGGGGCCGTCTTTGTGCTCGGAGGTGCACTCAATAATCTATATGCAGACTACAATGTTCTAAAATTAGATGCAGACAGCACACAGCGTTCTAATTCTGACCCTATAGAGCTGCTTATACAATATGTCTGAGATGGGGCAAAACACACAAAAATCAGGTAGTGCCCCTTCAAGTAGAGTCGCTAAAGTCAGTAGGTGTCACTGCTTATACTGGTGATACCAGACCCCAAATAAATTGCATGATGGATTGGATACATTTTTAAAGGAGCAGAAACTTTTTGCACTTTGATTTTCCAGAGTAATAGAGCGAAAGAATGTATTAGGTTTAAGGGTGAATAGTTGAGCAGGTGAACTGCGTGACCCCTGAGTGATTGAGTCTCTTCTCTCCATCTCTTCCTCCACTGCTGCCGTTTTGTGCCAGGGCCGTGTCAGGAGAAAGAGGTTAAATCACTGTACACCTTTATAAACTGCTCTACTGTGCCAGGGCAGCTTGCCTCCGTAAGCCTCTGTTCTGTAATTACAGATCTGGGTCTGCATAAAACAAGAGAAATCAACCAAACTTACTCTCTAAATCACTTATCAACTTAATGATCAACTTAATTACTGATTCATTGAACATTCAAATTCAATTAAAACAGATAATTATGCATATTTTGAGCAGACAAAAGCATTTTTTTTTTCAAGTCTGAAGTGTAATCTTACAATATTATCCATTCATGTCTTTAAAAATGCCTATTCTTTTTGATTGACATGAGTGCTGTGAATATTGAATGAAGGACCAGCCATTGATCCACAGTGCCATCCTGTGGTGTATTTGTGGTAATACAGTACTTTGTGTAACTCGACATGTTTGTTTTCTTTCAGATGTAAATGAGTGTGCTGAGGGCAGTCATAGCTGTGGTCCTGACTTTGACTGTGTGAACATCATGGGGTCATTCAGGTGCACCCCCAAACCTCGCTGTGCCACAGGCTTCAGCAAAGACCAGCAGGGAAACTGTGCAGGTAACGCTAACACTGTACTCACTACGGAAATATGTATGGATTTGAAAAAAAATAGACCAGCATGCAAAATTAAATACATTAATACTCAAATGAATCAAAATGGTCAAAGTTGCAATGGCAATGTAGGGGTAAGATGTTACCTTCCTTAGTTTCTCAGTTTTAATCATCAATTCTTTAAAATTCTATGTTGTAGTCATTTTGATAGAAGTGGTTTTGTTTTCAAACATTGCCTTTAAAAGTTTGTTGATGACAGAAAAAAATCCCACGAGAAATGTTTGAAAACAGTGATTCATTTAACTGAGACAAATCAATACACGCCTAATACAAAAATGAACCGCAAAACTTAACTCATGTACGACTAGATGTAATTACTGCATTAATGTTAAATAGAACAAACAGACTGGCTTCCACTTGTCCCACTTTCACATGGACTTATTTATAGTGTACTGTCCACATTGCACAAGAGATAATGCTGTACTAAATTTATTGTAAATAGAAGGCGATCAAAGTTTTTTTCACACCATACTTGAGTTATACTTTCACCTTGGCTTACTGACATACTGATGATCACTTTTAAGTGATACTACATTGTTGTTGTTGTTTTTGTACCTGGCCATAAGATATCATTTACTTTTGCATTTTTGAATGTTGTATTTAGAATTTTACAGAAGTATCCTAATTGTACGTCTTAGATCAGATAATGTGTGATTTTGTTTCTGTTACCTGAGAAGTCTTTTCAATTGTTGTCACTTGTCGATTTACTCACAGTGGGGAGAAATAGTACTGTTCTCAAGTACAAATCAAAATATGGTTTCCGAAAACTACTCCGAAAAGTACGTATGTATTAAAAAGTTACGTAAATGTACTTTATTACATGTACCTTCCCACCTCTGCGGCCGTGTCAGTGGGGTTAAATGCCACACAGACAGTAGATCAGAGCTGTCGGGGGCTGAGAGGGGCGGATGAAAGTCAGTGCTCCTTCAATACAAACCTATGCACTGGAATTAGCCCCCAGGGGCAGGAACTGAGGCATGTCGAGGCAGCCTGAGCACTGTAAAGAGGAGAGAGCAAGAGAAGCGCTCGGAGAAATGAGAAAATGTCACACAACAAAGTTAACCGGGGGAAAGTGTCTGTGTGCTTTGATTTGTATTGAAGGAATTGCCCTGTAGTAGCTCCTCTCGCGCTTTTAAGACGCACCCTCTTCCTCTTGTTTTAATACAGATTTTAATGTGCTCTTTTACAGATGTTGACGAGTGTTCTTTGAGCCCGCCATGTGGTCTGGGCTTCAACTGCATCAACACAGTGGGGTCCTACGTGTGCAATAGAAAGATTATCTGCAGTCGCGGGTATCACTCCAGTCCAGATGGGTCGAGATGCATCGGTAAGATACACAATTAGACAAATACAGGATTGTGCAAAAGTATATCGAAAGTCAACTACAATTCCCAGGTCTGTACTGGCTTTGGCATAGAATAAGTATAGTACTCAGAACTCAAATCAATGGGAAATTGCAAGAAAAGCCTACTGTGTTCCTATATATTAGAAGCTTTCTTTGTGGAGATTACCTGCTCACCCTTTTGTCTGGGAGGCTTTTCTCCAGGTTTTCCCATCAGTCGTGTACAATACAAGCCAATCCTCCAGCCATGTGCTTCCGAACAGGATTGGGGATTAGATCTCGAAATGGATCCCTGCAAATTGGTCAAACACATATAACAAATTTTACCCCAAAAAATCTGCCTTAAAATGTCAATATCGATATTTATGGAAATATATGGATGAAGTACAATCCCCCTGAGTCTAAACAGGCTTTGCACCACAATGAATTTCCTTGGCACATTACTGACCTTTCCTGAATTATTCATAGCAAAATGCATAAACATTATTCTGTACTTACGAAAGCAGTCTTCAAAATGTAATAAAGAAAATAATGCAGAAGACAAGATTGATGCATGTTGATGTTTCTCATTCCACACCTTGTGATTGAGACACCTGTATCAAAGCAAATCATTTTATCACACCAAACACCCGGGACTATCGCTGCATGGATCTTGTGCCCATTTGTTTTTCTAACCTCAATTGCTGTTTTGTAGATGTGGATGAGTGTCAGAACGGCCTGCACAGATGCGGGGAGGGTCAGCTCTGTCACAATATGGCCGGCTCGTACCGCTGTGAATGCCAGACGGGCTACCAGTATGACTCATTCAGGAGGATGTGTGTAGGTATGTGCACAATACTGCAGCAAGCTCATTTTGCCTTCGGTTATAAAGCTGGGCACTCTTTACTTTCTTTTCTTTTTTCTTCTTTTTTTTTTTCTTCTTTTTTTTTTCCAAATAAAAAAATATACTACACACATACTAAACACAGAACACGTCTAAATACTAAACACAGAACATATAACAGGACCAGAAAACAAAAAACAAAGTTGTCAAGTAGCACATTACAAAGAAATAAAATAAAATTACGGCACGTCTAGTCCAACAAAAAAGTCCCATTTCGTCCAAAGTCTGTCATTTCCGTTATAATTTGGGTCCAGTCCTTGATTGTTGTCCAGTTTATGTCATTCATTTCTTTGTGACAGCCTTCTTTCCCACTGCCAAATATATATTCCAAAGACTTCCATTTATTGTGTCCATGTCAGGAGTTTTGAAGCCCAAATCCATGAAATTGAACTATGTCAGAAACAGTCTTCAGTGCTTTATTGATCTCAGTCCAATATTTCTGATCAACGTTACAGGACAGTCCTAAAACACATCTGCCCATTGGGATGTGTATATATTTCCCCATTCTTTGTTTTTTGTCAGTCATTCTCTTTCCCGGGGAGAAAAAAAGAGAATATATATATATATATATATATATATATATATATATATATATATATATATATATACATCAAGGTCAAGGCCCAACAGATGACGTTCTCAGTGCATGTCAATAGAGGCTCAGATCTACCACACCAGACAAGACCCAAGGTGTAGGTTGTCAAAGGGGCCCCCGAGACAATCCAGCACATAACTGCAGGGTGCAAGATGCTGGCAGGGAAAGTATGCATGGAGCCATAAACCAAGTGTCTGGCATAGTGTACAGGAACATCTGTGCAGAGTATAGACTGGAAACCCAAGGTCAAAGTGGGAAACCCCAAAGGTGGTAGAGAATGACCGAGCCAAAATCCTGTGGGACTTCCAGATACAGACAGACAGAATGGTAATGGCAAACCAACCAGACATTGTGTTGTGGAGAAACAGCAGAGGAAAGCCGTGGTTGACGTGGCGATACCGAGTGATGGAACATCAGTAAAAAGGAACACGAGAAACTGGAGAAATACCAAGGGCTCAGAGAAGAGCTGGAGAAGACGTGGAAGGTGAAGGCGAAAGTGGTGCCCGCGTGGTCATTGGAGCACTCGAGCAGTGACCCCCAAACTGGAGGAGTGGCTACAACAGATCCCTGGAAAACATCAGACATCTCATTCCAGAAAAGCGCAGTACTAGGAACAGCAAAGATACTGCGCAGAACCTCAAGCTCCCAGGCTCTGGTAGAGGACCCGAGCTTAGAATATGGATGAGACCACCCATATTCTAAGCGGAAATAAAAAGAAAAAAAAAGAATATATATACATATACTATATATATAATAATAGTATATATATATATATATATATATATATATATATATATATATATATATATATATATATATATACACATATACACACACACACACAAACAATGTGTGTGTGTATACATTTAGAGGTGGGCAGTATATCAAAATAGTTTTTTTGAAGATATGCAAAATTTGAATATTGAGTATATTGATTATAGTGCACTTTCACATTTTTCGAATAATTAAACCTCACCCAATACCTAAGACATGTTTGGCATATGTCCCCGTTTGTACCTGTCCCATTTGTTCCAATGACCTCAGTCCAGTCCTTGGCAGTCCGTCTCCTTATTACAGCTTTTTTGCAGACAGGCTAACACATTTCTGTTAGATTTGATAATATCGTCTGAATATATCATAATCACGGTACTCCAAATTTTTTTTTAAGTAAAATAATAATATATATATGTATCGATGTATATACCCACCCCTAACTGTATTGCACCATTAAAATTGTTTTCAAACTGGGAAATTGATATTAATTCGAACTACCGGTAGTTCCTTGCTCACGCAAACTCTTTAACACATTGTTAATATTTACATTACATACATAGATTTCAGGCACGTTTGCGGCTTTTTAGTTGTTTTACAGTTAACATGTTGTCTTATCATGGCAATGTTTTGTTTTTGGTTGAAACATTTTAAAAGAAAGATATATAACACATGACAAATTCAACAACTGTTTAGAATTTTCCCCCAGAATTGTTATTTCTTACATTCCTTCTTCTCATATTCCTATGACTCTTAAGTCTCTTGCTTAACTATATTCCTGCCCATGCTCTGCTCCTGTTTACTATGCTGAGCTGGTGTTTCGGTGGCTGTGGTGACTGGCTTGTACCTCTCTGTCTCCTGCTGCAGTGCCTGCATTGCCCCCTACTGTTTGAGATTCATTGTGTTTGTGACCCCCAATAATGGACTCCACTCAAGTGTTTATGCATCCACCTTTCAGACTGTTAAAATGCATGCAAAGAACTTTTCACATTTTTTATCTGCTTATTGTTTACGCACGATCTTTTAACTGTAGTCTGACAACTGTATGTGAACTGTCTTCATGAGGGCTTCAACGACTAAAACCCTTATCATAACTAGTCGACTATGAAAAAAAAAAATTGTGGATTGTAATTTAGACAGCGTGAATACAGACTTTAAAACGCAAATGTAAAGACCTTTTAATAACATCGGCAGTGGTGTTATTAATCCATACCAAACAAAGCAAATACAGTCAAAAACACTGATATTGAGCTGTCATGAACATAAACAAGACATAATACAAAAGAGTCAAATTTCTGTCAAAAATTCTGAACCCTGCTTGAAACTACTACTATTACTGACAGAGGATTGGCAATTAAAAATACCCAAGCGGATCATTGATGATTAGAAATGATTTACTCTCAATCTTGATTAAAAACTTGATAAATTGCCCTGTCCTAATTGTAAGAATTGATGATTATGGTTCCCTTTCATTCTATTATAAAAGCACTACAGCCCTAGTTATCAATGTGTAAATTTGTAATAAATTTTGTGATAGATACATGTAAGCCGCTTACAAATCACTCCTCAGTTCACTATAATAATGCCATATGATGTTACCTGTTCTCCGATGACGTGACTTGTGCTTCCTGTCAGATATAAATGAGTGCTGGCGTTACCCGGGCCGCCTCTGTGCCCAGACCTGTGAGAACACCCCGGGGTCCTACTACTGTTCCTGTACTGTGGGCTTCCGCTTATCCAGCGACGCCAAGAACTGTGAAGGTACAGCTAAATGCCCCTGTGTCTGAATATGTGGGTGTGAGAGCCAGAGTGCAACCATGTGTACGGCTGCAAGTCCCTGCACGCTCTGGGAATATGTGCATGGAAATACAGTTCACCATGAATCTATGTATGTGGGAGCAGGGTTTGACATCAGCGCTGAGTCTGGAATATGAAGCAATTGTTTTTTTCATGCTCAGAACATCTATATTGTGGTATATTGTGGACAGCGTTGAGAAGTATGAATGTACCCACAATTCATGCAGAAGACTCATTTTATTCAGAGTACAGTTACTTTCCTAAATGCAAAGTTATATTGCAGTACATGATCATGCACCATATTTTTGAGAAAAATAGAAAACACAGTTATTGTGGTGAGTGCAGGTGTAATTTTTCCTTCTCAAATGCGTGATGAATAAACAAACAAAGCTGTTTTTAATCGGTATTGAGTTTTTACTCTATTTAGAAAAATAAAACGTTTCGACTCTCATCCAAGAGTCATTCTCAATGGGAACTCTTGAGAGTCGAAACGTTTTATTGTTCTAAACAGAGTCCAGATGACTGCAACTGAATCTTTTTCTGCAATGGAACACTCCTCGTCAAATGAGGGATTACACCGACATTTTTACACTATAATAATATAATCTTAAAGTATTCACAATACAGTACAATGATTGGACCATGTATAGTAAGACCATTACAAAATAAATGTTAATGCTCGTATTCAGTTTTCTGCAACTAGTATTCTTCCCAACACTGATTGTGAATGTCAATTTTGTGTCTGACAATGTCAAAAATGGACCCCCTCACGTCAATAAAAGCATCTTTGATTGATTGATGCAATATTAGAATCACTTTCAAAATCAGCCTTTTGAATGGAACATTTTATTGTTTAATTTTAATGACTGAAAAACTCAATTAAACTAACACATTTAGTTAATGCTGGGTAGAGCTGTCTTTTTATAACCCTGTCTCTGTTGTTGTTGTTGTTGTTGTTGTTGTTGTTGTTTCCTATAGACCTTGAGTTGGAAAATTAAAAAATGTGTGCCATACTACATTAAGTTAGCACTACAGACACATACATATCATGCTAACTCTGACAGTAACCTCTCTTCTCAGATGTGAACGAGTGCCTGTCAAACCCGTGTGGTCAGGAGTGCTCCAACTTGTACGGCTCATACCAGTGTTACTGCAACCAGGGATTCTTCCTCAGAGAAGATGGGCACTCCTGTGATGGTATTCAACATTGTATTAACTCAACCACAGGTGTTTTACAACATTCTAACAATTTGCTAATCAATGTTCCTTAGATATCGACGAGTGTTCGCAGAGCAATGGTCATCTGTGCACCTATAAGTGTGTGAACGTCCCCGGCAGTTACCAATGTGCCTGTCCTGAGTATGGATACACCATGTCTCCAAATGGACGCTCCTGTAGAGGTAAACATTCTTAGAGTACTTTCGTTTTGCAGCTTTATTTTTGTCAACAAGTGAATAGCACGTCATCTCGTCATCACCGCGTCTGTGAGTATATCAGGCAGCAGTTGACATTTTTTTTCCTCAACGTTTGTGTTATAAGCAGGATAAGTGCAGATAATGAGGGGTCTTATTAGTCTGCAGTGGTCTCAATCAAAACTGGTCAAAGGAACTGCGATGAACCAGACAAAGTGATGCAGATAGGGTTCCAATGAAGAACTGGACGCAGTACTGTGCAATTCTTTATGCACTGTATGAGGCTTCATTTTGGGCAGATGACGCAACGATGTGGCCATTAACAATGAGCAAGTGGTAATAGTTTTATGCCTGATAGATTTTAAAAGGTTTTAAACTGTCTAGTTACAATTTGAAGTAATTATTTTCTCTGAAGTATTACTGCGCCTCTGGTATTACACTATCAAATTTTATGGCCCACCAGTCCACTTAGTTTAGTTCTTTAAAAAAAAAAAAAAAAGGGCATTTTACCACTTACTTTTTCTTTCATTTTATAAATACAAACAGAACATGACCAGAGAGTAAAAGACTAAATCATAGGGTAAAAAGTGTAGCCCAAAGAATAAATTAGAAAATAAAATGTTAGTCAGGCATATGTAGCTGTCCAAGTGTATTGTACATTTGGCCATATTTTCTATTTTGTAAATGTCGTAAGTTGTTTTAGTCCAGTCTTTGATATTCGGCTCATTCCAGTCATCAATTTTTGTTTGGTTATTGCCTTTTTTGCCACCGCCAAAACATCATAGGTATCCATCAACCCTCTCCATCACTGAAGCCCTTCATCCGAGATGCATTATTTCTTCATGAAGTCTAATGGAATATCTGTGTTGAAGACAGATTCACCACTTACTTTTGCACTATTATTTAGATATTGATGAGTGCACCACTGGATCCCACAACTGTTCTCTGTCTGAGACCTGCTACAATATTCAGGGAGGACACCGCTGTCTCTCCTTTGACTGTCCACCCAACTACAGAAGAGTGTCCGACACGTAAGTTCAACTGTGAAGAGGGAACCTTTGCAGCTAATGTTGGGACCTGGGGAGTTGTTAAGATGTTGAATACTACACTTCATTAAAAAATATTCTGACGCTATAGTGTGATAAATGCATTAACCAAGCGTGATCAAGCAGCACCAGGTTGTTCTATAGCTCTTTTGTTTACTTTTTATATTGTTTTGGACATGGAGTACATCTGCTGGTAATGTAAAGTTCAATCCCGAGATCTTTAGTTTGAAATAGAGATAAAGGGGTGGTAAGAGACTGTAGTTGACTAAAGAAATTCTTGGTAGACTAAAGACATGTGCTGTTGATCGAATAGTCAACCAAAAAGGGTTGAAGGGTTTTATTTGTAGAGCACCTTTTACAGAGCTAGACTCACAAAGATTTAAACAACTATAAAATACAAGGCAACCTGACCCAAACTGCATTAACAAGACTGCTCTGGAGTTCATGCAAATATAACTTTTCATACAAAAACGTACTTGGAAACGGTGTATATTATATTATAGTAAATGTAAAAAGGCAGATTAAACTCATTATTCACTCCCAGATCTTCAGCAAACTCTCACTATACCTGCTCCTGTCTGCTGTTTGCCCATATGAATATTTATGATATGTATGGTATAATCATTTCAATTAAAAAAAAAGGTCAATTATTACAAATTTTGGTCAACTAAGACGACTAATTATATAATAATTTATCAACTAATTAATCAACTAAATGACTAAGCCCTAGAAATCAGTATATTCACTATGACGTCAAAAAAATATGATGTAATGTAATTTAATGCGCTTTTAAAACATCAATAAAGCAGACGTTTCTATTTGTGAGTAAAAAATTGATAAAATCTATTTATCTTGTAAATAGTAAATGGTAGAGAATTAATCCATGAAACACACCTTTTAGTCAAACTGCTATGTTGAATATTGATTGTGTGTGAATGCCAACTAGATGGCTATTGATTTACCATTTACAAACTATCCAACCCTTTCATAATACGTTGCACGCTGATGACACAATCCCGTTCTCTGCTCCAGCCGTTGTGAGCGGATGAGCTGCCCCAACTACCTGGACTGTCAGACCTCTCCTCTCCGCATCACCTACTACTACCTCAGCTTCCAGTCCAACATCGTCACCCCGGCTCAGATCTTTCGAATTGGACCGTCGCCGGCTTATTCCGGGGATAACGTCATTGTCAGCATCACCCAGGGCAATGACGAGAACTACTTTAGCACCCGCAAACTCAACGCCTACACGGGTGCGGTTTACCTCCACAGACAGGTGGAGGGGCCCAGGGATTTCTTCGTCACCGTGGAGATGAAACTATGGCGTCAGGGGACATTCACCACGTTTCAGGCCCGTATGTATGTCTTCATCACAGGAACATTGCTCTAACAGCTCTGGAGCTAAGGAAACTATGGACAAGACAGTTATGACTATTGATTATTTAAGTATATCCAATTTGTACCACTAATGGAAGCACAAGGTTGTGATTGGATTGTTGTATGTACAATATGTCCGTACTAAAGTAATTCTGCAGACAGTTCAGAAGTTTGCTTAGAAATCGGGGTATGTGACAGTAGGGATGCAACAGTTCTGGAAAAATCTCTTCAAATACGGTCCTCCAATTAATTAGACATTTTGAGACAACTTCAACCCAGTAAATATTGACATGAGATAGCTCAGTTTTAATAGAATTCAGTCATTTCGTTTATTTACAACGTTACTGTTGGCTGTACAAATAAAGTAGTAGTATCTGATCAACAACTCCTAATCTTTTTGGAAGCTTTGACAACATGTTGAAGTAGTTTTAAGGAAAGTAATACAAGTATCGACAAACGGAAAAAGCTAGATTGGTTCATATGCAATTGGGCTGGGCAAGAAGGACAAAAATGTATATACCAATATCATTTTTCCTAGCTCCATATATGGTATTAGTATCTATATTACTTTTTTATATGCGAAAAAGTACATTTCCCACGCCTAGGCTGCTATTAGAAAGTAGAAATGCAAATCTGAACAGTAGCACAGCTCTGTTTATAATATATATATGGCCAAATGTATATCGTGCATAAAATGTTTCTAACTTTATAATTTATTGCCCAGCCCTATATGTGATCATTGTAAGTTCAGTCTAACAAAAACACATGATTTGGATTAAGATTTTCTTAATATTATATCACAATAATAATATCGCAATAGTCAAGCTATTAGATGGAACAATTTGTGATATAATTATTTTCTTTAAATAATACATGTATAATTTGCTTGATACTACCCTAATAGCGCAGCAACAACTAGATGTTTTTACTACACACCCATCTCCTGTCACTATATTGTCATTTTTAAACATTAAACACATTCATTAAACTTTAGAGACCATTGTAAAAGAGTTGCATGAAGAATTACCTGACCTTATTTTAGTATTTTACACTGTTGACGTACGTACAGTTTTCTTATATTGTTTATTTTCCATTTATACATAATTCATTGACCTGTGGTAAAACCAGAACCCACTGTATCTGACTTTGCTTTTGTATTTAAGGGACATTACTGAAGTATATGCCACTTCGTTTGTGTATTTTTTGTCTATCATAACTTTCTACTTGGATGTAATATATTTTTATGACCTATAAGCTTGAACATATTTTATACACAGATTTAAATTCTCAAGTGTGTTTTATTGTTACCCTCACTCATTCCATCTTCATCCCCTTTAATGATCTTTGATGTGTGCAGTATATTGAGAACATCATTTTTCTCTCCTGTACAGCAGTAAAAGTATATAATCCGTTCCTGTCTGGACTTGTCCCACAGTAAATATCCATGGCTATTTACATACCTGTTCACACCTTTCCCCTGAACTCATCATGAGCTCCATCCTGCTCTCACACGATTGCAACACTCACAATTTATTACACACAATAAACCAACGATAACACTGTCTTGATATGAAACCTGATTATAGTCGTTTCAAATTAATATGTATAACTGTCTACAAGCCATTCCAGGAGATTCTGAAGAACAGAAATAAAGTGTTGCGCTGCCACCTACAGGAGGCGAGAAAAGGTACACCCAGTGTTTTATATATGAATCAGTCAGAATTAGGTAGTAGACTAAAATGAACTCTATATCAGACAGTTTTACAAATGAAGCCCTATTTTGGGTTATCTTGTGTCCCAGTAAACCCCCTGCTCTGCCCAAAACATCGGAAAAGCAATATATGTCATCATGACAGTTGTATTGATGAGGCACTCGAATCAAATACAAGGTTAAAGGCCACTTCAACAAAAACGATTGGACTGAATAATTATTCTGCTCTTATGCTATCTTTTGACCCTATTGTTATGATATAGTGGAAATTTAGACTATTTTGGTACTCAAGAAATGTATTTATGAGGAATATGTACTTTCACCTGCAACTGGAATTGCGTGATGATAATGATGATGTAGTGTTCGTTTATGCTTTTTAAAACCATAACTAATACATCATTTATACAATAATAATAAAAATGGCATTTGGTATTTACATGGTGAGCACTGCTTGATATATCTTTCCTCTAATTAGCTTTATCTGTCACAGAAGGAGATTAGGTGGTCCCATGTCAAGAACAGTGAATCATATTCTGCAGAAGGAAACTGCTCTTATCTATCACTGATTCAGGCAAAAGTGCAGGAAGTTTCAGAAAAAGTAAAGCATACTAGGGGAATTGTAGAAGAGACAAAGCCAGTTGCACTTGTTTTCAATCAAATATTTGATACCATAAAATACTCTGTGATTACTGTGATTATCAAGAATAAAAAGCATAAGGAGCTGTGTGGGTACGTGTTCAAAGTATAGATGCTTGAAAAGATTATTAAAAAACAAAACATAAAACCATAAATTGGAGAATAGAATACACTTTTGTCTATTTGTGTTAAGATAGTAGTAACAAAATGTATGTCGTAGATATGTATATTCCCAAAGGCAAAAATACAAGACAATATTTAAGAAAACCCTTATATTATATTTATGAATATGTTGAGTAGTCACATCACCAGTGAAAATGTAAAAATAAATGTGGTAGGAATATATTCAGTACAGTACTCAAGCCATACTTTTGCTGAATCTTTAACTTGGTAAAAGTAAAGAACTATCTCCAGAACCTGAACATTTACTCTCACAATTGAAGCATATTGTTAATAAGTTAATAAAGCATGTTTACTGGACTGCATGATGTGTTTGGAGGTGGGGTCCCGGCTGGTGGAGGTAAAGGTGACGTATGTTGGAAGTAAAGAGGGTTGGACAGAGGAGGAGAAGAGGGGTGGGCTGCTCCTCAGACTGCGCAGGTCTTTGATAGCTCAGGTGGTCATCACCCGAGGGCGAACTGTGCGTTAATGGGCATTCTGAGAGCAGACAAGCACAGGCTCGTGCTGCTCCTCTGTTCTTGCCATAAACACTGGGAAGTATGCATCATTAGATCACACTCACCTAACTATCTGCACCAGGGACACTTCACACAGCAGCCAGCAGAGAGCACTGGCTGATCTTAGAGGAGACATACTAAGCAAAATGGACTTAATCCTGTATTGTGTTGCATTTAAGTTTTCAGAAAATGTCTGTTTTCACCTACATCCTATCTCCACCCACATTCCTGTATACTTACATCAAGCCCCGGGAGGACAAGATGGCGGTCAATTCAAGTCTATGGCGTGTGCTCATTGGTGCATGTCGCCAAAAAAATCTCTTTCTTCCGCATTATTTCCTGGTTGTGGAGCTTGCTCTGGGCCTTTCTTTCCCCATGATGCTTTGCGCGATGGAAGCTAGCACGCCGACAGCAGATCACCATACACTGTTCACCGTGACATCAAAAATGTAATTTAGAGGATTTTGGAATTCGATTTTATTTTTAGACTAAAAATAAGTGAGCACTGTCAGTAATTTTACAGGCCAAACTCTTTGGTCTGGGCCGTGAGGCTGCTGTACAGCGGAGCGGCCACTACTCAATTTGGACCGCGGGCAAAGGGGGCGTGCCTTATCCAGCTAATATAATACATCCATGACTTATATACACAAATGTTCAGTAGCATTTCTTTAAAGATAAAAACAGTGTGGACTAATTTCTATAACTAACCCATTTCAGTTTACAATGAACAAAATGTAAATTTATGTCGTAGTTTAGGATTGAGAACTTTTTCTTTTTTCTCATGCAGAAACTTTTAAATACCGATATGATACTGATACTGATCAAGCACCTGACGAATAAAAGCCCTATCACATTCCAACATGTTGTGTACCTCCAAATTTGTCTTTTACAAATTGCCATTATAGGCTATATTATGCAGATTATAAAGTAGGCCTATGCTGCCCATCTAAAGTTTCCACAGTAAAAAAAAAACTTTTAAATGTGTTTGTTGGACTACTTTTAGTTTAACCTCAGCTCTTTCCCAACAACAAAGGATTATGGGACAGACAGGCCTCAGTTTAGGGAATGTGCTCTTAGACTACAGCTAGCACAAACATTGCTTTCTTGGATTAAACTTTTTAAAAACACATTTATTGCTGTAATTATAAGATCAAAACTCAAACAGTTCTTACATTTATTTGGTCAATGGCCTCAACTGGATTGTGTTGTGTAGAGACATTCCATTTCCCAAAAAACTTTACAAGGAATATGTTAAACTTTGTCTCAGGTATTTTGTTTTTGAATTATTGCGAAACCAGAGCAGTAGGCGGGGATAGGGGGTATGAGAAAACAGACATTTTCTGAACCTTGTTGTAATAGCTCTACCAACTTGACATGGCCTGATCCCAGAAGCTAAGCAGGGAAGGACCTGGTCGGATGGAAGACGGCTGGCATGCCAAGTGCCACAGGGGGGTGGTCGTACACACTGTGTCCTTGGGCAAGACATATCACCCACCTTGCCTCCAGTGCCCAAGCTTGCTGGTGCATGAAAGAGACTGTGAATGTGGGACAAATGATTACAATTGGCTTGTATATCATGTTTGGTTTAATATCAATATTTTTGTGATGCAAACAGTCGATCCATAGTGAGAGAAAAGACTGGTGGATAAACAGAGCAAAGAAAAGATGGAGAAGAATTTGCCTTTAAGGTGAATACAGGAGAGGTATGTAATGTTGACTGTCACTGTGAGCCGCCTGTGGGCTGAAACGAGGTGTCATCTTATCACACTTCTGCAGATAGGACCCTGCAGTGAACAATATTGATTTTTTTCCCCCTGCATGCTGCCTTTTTCTTCTTTCTCTGACCAATTCACTTCAAATGGACACTTTCCATTCGCTTTTAACATACACAACCTTGGGGAATAGGCTGGTGTGTAGATTCAAGCCAGAGGTGTTTAAAGGAGGGACTGCGCTGTGACCCAGGGCTCTCTCCAGTCCAAACTCCCTGGGTGGGATGATTTACAGGAGGCCTAATCACAGGTGACACACACACTACAGACTTCTGGACCAATGGGAGGTGAAACAGATTATGCTGTGCCTTGTTAAAAGCAATTTTGACACTTTGTAACGACAGACATTTGTGGCATGTGTGACTCCTGACACCATAAATTGTGTTTTCTTTCTTGTACTGTACAGAGTCTTGAAAAAAACAAAACAACTGTTGCATTCAAATTTAGATAAACATGTTTTATTGTCTGTTTTTGGAGTGGTACAAAAAGTATTTTTGTTAATTGTGTGTTAATTGTACTGCTTGATTAACAGCTGGAATAAAGAAAATCAGCCAGGTATGGACAGGATTTTAACCTGGATTATAAGACTTTTAGTGCATCTAATTATAAATGTAAACCTGACATAATATCGGAACACAAAGTCTAACTTATAGACCACCTGACTTTTGATTGTGGCTTATTTAAAGGGGCAAACAAAAAACAAACAAAAAACACCCAGGCCATAGTTTGTTTTGTTTATGGACCTTTTAACAGGGTTTCCTCATAATTTGAATGAATGGCACAACTTCAGACTCACAGTGATACAAATATTTCTATCTGTTTTATTTGTGATTCATAGTGATGGAAAAGACCTTCCCAATATACATAAGTGACTGAATTTCACAATATTCAGCAAATGAATTTGCAAGATGCAACAGGCAGTGCAGCGCTTTCATGACTGTCTGCATACCAATGTGACCGCAGTCTAACTATTACTCTCTTTATCTGGGCCCCCGCGGCGGTTCAGCTCCAAACTCTGTGTTCTGTTTCCAGGAGAGGTCTTCTTTAAACCAGTGGATCTGTGTACAACTGTTTATGTTGTTCCCCAAAGCAAAGACACTTTATCACAGAGCCCACTTGTCTCCATACTCATTCAATATAGCAATTTCAGGAAGATTTGACTCATTAGGTTTATCTTTTACTGTCATATTGCTAAAATAGTTTTCTCATAAAATGTTATTGTTCAATTGAAAATCGTATTCTTTAAAGCAAGCACACCATGTCATCCACAACACTTCATACGCTTGACAAAATATTATTTCAATGACTTGATTTGTTGTTATTTCTGTCTAATTGTCAAAATTGTCACTGATGCACACGCATATGACTCAGAATCACACGCCCAGATAATGGTCTCAGGGAAACTTCCCTTTAGGAACTCACCAGAACCTTATCTGGGGTTTCTGTTTAACAGCGCTGGAGATTTCAGACATCCCCTGACATAGTTTGAGAGACATTTAAGAAATATATGGACTTTTCTGGCTGACAGAAGAAAGACAGAGCCTCAGTGGAAATTCTGATCATGTTGAAACAGCCCTTCAAAGCCATGCGGAGTGTTGGATCATATGAGGCAAATACAAAGATGACTGAAGCTGTGTAAACTTTACCTAAGAACTTCCAGATTTCGTACACTGAAAATCTGAGAAGATTGGTTCATTATTATTGGTCAAATATTACAGTAAGAGAGCAACTATGACTCATTCCATTTTTGGGGATTTTGTTTCACTTCGCTAACACTTAAGTCAGTTTAAATTCTACCCACACATGGTCAGTCATTTCCCTCACAGACTCTTAAGTTTGAGGATTCAACATTGCGAGATAGGGGTGATGTGTTTACATACGACAAGGTGTAAATTAACTATATTTATTGCAGTCTTTCTAATACCATAGTGAGAGAGAGTTTTGGACACAATTTAGCATCACTCTGAACAAGACTATAGTCCACTGTGACGCTTGGGTCTGGTCTGGACACTGATTCTTTACCATTCCAAGTGCCAATGCCTTTGCAGGGGTCCACACTTTCCAAATAAAACAAATCGGAATCCCTGGTGCTGAAAAGGCTGCCCACAAAATGTCCCATGCTGACACTCATCTGTAATTTCAGAGCGCTAACTCACACATATTCATCAAAGGAAAATTAAAGGCACCCCAGCGCAAAGACTTTATATTATGTCAGTAATATCACCTGTCATCTGTCGACCGCCAATGTCGTAATATCAATGAGTCACTGTGGTCTGCCCTGCTCCACAGGTGCACCATCTTCTCTTATGTGGCTCTGTCAAATGCTCAGCTTGTTGTTTTAGGTCTGTATCTTATCGGGTTGTAATGCTTTTATTGGAACTGATTTTTACCTTCATGGAGCCTCACAAAAACTGTGTAATTCCGTTTACAGATCCATATTGTTTAGACATTTGTTCATTTGTATTTTTTTGTGTGAGTTATTTACATTAATTTACAACCAGAATGATCAACTTTTTTATTAATCGTTACAAACTGGAGGAGGAAAGGCTCATTGCTCCAACACGAAAGAAATATTTGTATTATTTTGTCATCGTAAATCGTCTGGACATCTTCGTAATATTAAATCATTTGCATGTTGCTATTACTTTCAAATGTTCCTGAACCAACTTTATCATGGCTTGGAACTGGCAAAAAGAATCCAAAAAGAATGAAGTAAATTGATTGTTTCATATAAGTCCAACAAAGGCAGAACACAAAAGATCGTGTTCACATTACATACCGTATTTGTAAAACGGCGTCTTATGAATGTGATCATTGTGTCCTTCCTTTGGTGTTTCACATCATAAAGCTCGTGGTATGCCGCCGCATCAGTTTGACCCCATCTATTCAGTTTCTTTGTTGTGCACTCATTCACATCGCCACGGCACAGGCAAACAAATACTTACACTTACAAAAGAGCACACTTCTGCTATCATACATCTTTGGCTGTGATAACCACTCAGTCCCAGACTGGCCTCAGCGCTGTGGGAATTATTTAAAAGGACCCATATTCTACTAAATTTACTAGGTTTGCTCAGTTCCACCTTGAGATGTCATGAGGTTGTGCGTTTCTGTGTTATTAAAAGTCAATTTACTTGTACATGTACTCAAATTGCTTCCCTTTAAAGCTTCACTCCCCTCTGTGCAAAGGTGTGAAGAGCAGCCAAACATTGTGCTCAAGTAAGAGAATGTTACTTCAAAATAATATTGTATTCAGATAGGAATACTGTAAAAGTATGGTGTCGTAAAACTACTTGGAGAGTTACAAATGTGCCTCTGTGCCTCTAAATTAAGTAATCCATAAAGTTTTCCATGTATCATTCAAAGCTTTAAAACTTATAACAGCAAAGCTAATATGTCCACAATGAGTGAAAATTCGTAAAAGATTGAATTGTGCAATAACATTACACCAAGGGTGGCTCATACTTTTCCGTAAGTACTTTTAAGAGTGGAGCACTTCCATTTTGGCTTTCCTTAAATGTAGTTAGCACCAAATAGTTATTTATAAACCCTAATAGAAAATCCTGGTTTACTCAGTCTCATTTTGAAAACTACGTGGTTGGCATTTGAATATTGTTGTTGTTCTTGGATGTCCTATGAAAAATACCCCTGAAACGGACCTAAAGCAGAAACTGTAGTGTATGGAAAGTGCTGTGTGCAGTGCGGCATCTCCTTTGAATCTGATGATGCCGTTTGGATGGTACCTGCAGCGATACTATACTCATCTAAAGAGCTCTGATCAAACAACTGCCAATATGAAAAGACCTGGCGTATTCTCCAGCACCTCAGGCTGTGACAAATGAATAGAGCTTCTCTGGTTTCTCGCTTTCTCGCTGGGGTTGGAAACATTTTTCTATAATTGTGTTTAATTCTATGTTAGGTGTCCCTACACTGCCACACTATTAAGGTTAGGGCTAAGCTGCAGGAGTCTTTCAACTTTTGTCATCAAGGATTTAGCAAATTTGGCGGCATCATCAGATTCAAGCAGCGTACAAAGCGTCCTCTTATATCCTCGCTATGACAAATGTTGCTTTTATGTTTTTAATTGGATGTTTGTGCGATAAGCTAAAATCCCCCTCTGGATCATTTAGGCGTCATTTAGGAGTCAAGCGGCAATTGGGAGCCAAGACAGGCTTTAGAGAAATATGCCAAAACTTCAACTACAAAAATCATCGATCAATTATGTTGGAACTGTTCTACCTCTGTCAGCATTGGTTTATTGGTTTGTACTGTCTCCTTTAAAGTGATGCCTTCAAAGACATTCAAGGTCTAGTGATCAAAAGAAATTATACAATTTTGGATTGGCTGTTGGAGTCGAGAACATGAGATTTCTCCTCACCGCAAAATGGTCCTGGGGTCAATAGGTGACATCACATAAGTCTATAGTTTAGAAGACATGTATTATCAACACACAAACAAATTACTTCACGTCACTCTGGCTTTTTTCACGCGAATGACTGACCTTAAGGCTCCATCTACTGGTTACAGAGGGAAGTACATAGGAGAAAGAAACAAACGCTAGTACTCAGAACAAGTCTGGCGATAAGTTAAGGACTTGAACAACACCGCAGAAGATCTTGGAACCATGTCACAGGTAGAATATGACATCACAAATCAGGGAAATTCAGAATGGCGTGTTTTTCTGAGACTTAGAGTGGCCAACAAAGTGACTAAACAGCACTAATCAAACTAGCATGAATGAAGCGACATGCAACTCAGCTATTTTTTGATGAGGGAACAATGTTTTAACTGGTCAAAAGGTAAAAAAAAGTAATTTGCAAAACCTGTGTCCTTTAAAACTAAGCATTTATCTGTAGAAGAATTTGCTGTTTAACTGTCAGATTGCATTCCTGGACCTATAGCCATATGAAACACAAACTAGTAAGAAGTTTCACATCTTCTCTCTAAACAATAGTTAAATCAAAGTAGTTTTTTTCCACAAGAGCTTCAAAAAATGTTGCTATATTTCAACTCCACAGATGAGATTGTGTCAGTTGAAAGGGTCCATTAGTGTATAGTATAGGGCGGCAGTAGGTCAGTTGTGTCAGCGCACACTGGTGTATGAATGTGTGAATAGGGGAGTGGTTTCTTGATGTATAGCGCTTTGTGACCATTTACCATTTGCCGCAGTAACAGGGGAGTTATATAGACCCCAAACTAGTTCAGAATTGTGTGAAGACATTGAGTTTGCATGTTCTCCTTGTGATCGGATGGGTTTACTTTAATAACTGGTTTACTCCATCAAGCTGAATCACCAAAACACAGCCAAGAGCCTTTAAATGATTCTAACTCACTTGCTCCACGGTGAAGAACGGGTGAAATGCAGAGGAGATTTGCCCATGGGTGGAAGAAAGTACCCATGAGTTTCAGAGTGACTGAGAACTAGCACAGATGCCAGAGCAAATAACATGCGAGGTCAAAAGTACTAAAATGGCGCCTAAAAACAGGAACTTGCAATCTATGAACACCATAACGTTCTAAAAAATGATACTGAAGAGACTGTGAATAAGGTAAGCGCGTCGGCATTTACAAACATTTGGCGTGCACTGCTCCATGACCGGACCCTCAGCAGCATAATTATAAGCCACATTCAGTCCGCGCATGATACTTTGCGACGCTTGTGCCAATTTTTACTCGACCGCTTACACTTTGACATCATGTAGTGTCATTTAAAAAACGCATCAAGCCACTTGGAAGGCAAATTTAAGTAGTATATTGCTAAAATAAAACGTGATTTGTTTTTGTCTTTGTTTGTGTATATTCCATTCATATTATGCAGAATATGAGCAAAATGCTGGCGCCACCTCCTCCGTCTCACTTACAGCTCCGCCATGAAGAACTATTGAACTGTGAATTGCTTTGGTAAGGGTTGACTTCACATGAAAGGCTTGTTTAAACTCTCACTCACAGAATTAGTGGGCACTTCGCCTTAGACCCAAGTTAAAACATCTCTGGGTACATTGAATTTCCAGGGGGGAGAAAAAATCTAGCATATAGTAATCATGCCTCTACATGCTAGCATTACACAAAACAACTTCCTTTTGCTTCCAAATTAAAGGATAGGATCAAAAAGCAGCTTCTCTGAGCGTGGACATTTTGTGGGATTACTAGTAAATCCTAGTTGAAGAAATCAAATTGTGGGGTAATTAGTGGAAATGGCATCACTCTTACAAAGCTAATAGATTTATGATATCCTCAGTAATTATTAGTTCAGTCTGAGCAATGTTATATGAAACTGCAGGTAAAGCTTGTCACCATAACAGCATGTACAGTTGGGTGTATTGAGCTATTAGGTGCTATTAGACTTCTCATTGAGCTCTGAAAACATGTTGGGTGCAGGCAAAGGCCCCTGGGCGAGAGAATGTACATGTGCATTCCTTTCTGCCTGATTTAAAAGAGTTGTCTCATCTTTTTAATGCACAGACTCAATCACAGATGAACAAGAGGCATTCGTTGATCAAAACTGAAGCTTTGAATAGATAGCTCTAATTTTAACTGGACCATTATGATCCCTGGACATTATATATTTCTTAAAAGGGCAAACTAAGCTGAATGCCAAAGGTCGAATAGTCACTGAAATGCCATTGCAAATAACGACTCTATCCATTACTTGAACAAGATTGTTAAAATGCATAATGTCATGGCGCTATATTGCCGCTATAAATATCAATAGTATGATCACTGGACTGTTGCAGGCCCGTACAATTATGTTAGAGATGGGGAGATTAACTGATTTGCATCGATACACCGGCTTGCTCATGTGCGTACAAGTGCGTTGGTAGAAAAGTGATTCATCGATCCAATTCCGGTGGCGAAATTACAATGCATCAGACTTTTTATCGTTTTCTCATTAATCTAGATTCATCCAAAACTGACGCTGCTAATGCTAATGCTAATGCCCAGAGCAGTTGAAATACAGACTGAAATGCTCACGGAGGAGGCTCCATGCAGCTAAAAACATTATAGTTTATGAAACATAGTATTTGTTTTAACGCTTCGTTGTCTTCACCATGGAATTCAATGGTGCTTAAATAAAATAGGCCAGTATTACTTTTTAAGCAAAATTATAATTATATTATATATATCATTGTTAAGTTTCACATTTTAACATGTTACCATCACGTTATTTCATGATAGTAATAAAATAAATAAAATAAAATAAACTTTTTTTTTTAACTTTTTCATGCTAAACGTGATACAAAATTACCAGGAAATGACATGCTAAATCAGTACATCTGCCCATTGGCGACCATATCATGAAATCCAAACTTTAGTCAAATCAGCAGTGAAGCAGAGCTGATGTACAACTTTTGTTTACATGTTTATTAAGTAGCCATGCCCTCTCAGGCTTCTCTACTTTTTACAGACCTCAAACATAAACACTGTTTTTATGAACAGAGGGCTAAAACATCAACTAATGTCTCTGTCACTGACAGTGATGCTCTGTACTGTGGAGGAGTCATTTTGTACAAACATTACAACAAATTAGTCGGCTATTTTAAGATGGCCTATTTTATACAGGCAATAATTTACCGGTGCTCCAAATGGAGCCAAATGAAGCACAGCACCTATTTTTTTATCACCAAACTCACTTAAAAAAAAACATTAAATAAACAAGAAGATTCCTGTCGGATTGAGATTGGTATTGGAGAAGACAAACTATAACAAAATTGGACTGGGAACCAATAAACAATGTTGTGTGAACCGGTGTATATCATATCGGACAGAGATCTGAGATTTGTATCACTAAATGATGTGTATTCAGTCAAAGTATTTAGTATAAGTGTATTTTTATCATATTTACGATAGTTAACCCTACTTTATTCATGCCTTATTTTTTAATTCATATTTTGCTATAATTGTGGTTTCGTGTTGCACCTTATCGCCGTTCCTAGTTTGTGAATTTTTGTTTTTGTTCACTGACAATGGCAATAAACTTTTGTCTGATTTCTGATTGTGAATTAGTAGAATCAAAAAGTTTCAGATGGATTTCTAGTGATCTTTATAAAACACCCAGATGAAGTGGGATTATTCTAAATCTGTGCTTTATACCTCCTCTCCCATAGGGGGTGCTTGTTGTCTTCAGAATCAGATGGATTCATTACAAACTGGGCTGTTGGTTTGTGGCTTTTTATTATGTAGGTTAGGTAAGTTTCCGAACATTTCAGCCTCACTCGCAGCAACAGAGAATCTAGAAAGTGGTGATGCAATCTAAACTTTGGCTGTGTGCCTATCACGGAAGATGCCATAACACAGATGTAATTCTTGTGGGTGGTCCTTAAAGGTCATTACATACACAAAGACATTTGTGTCCGTTTCAGCCAGGCTTTGAGATTGTGGCTTTATCGTTATCTGCACTGCACTTGTGGTCCCTGAATCGCTGCATCATGAAGCACTTCTAAAGGCAGGGATCAAGTTTGAAATTTAGCTTTTCAAACTCCACATTGATTTAACATTCAAACAATTACAAGGATAATTTTTAATTCCTCACTCAGCTGCAGAGGCTGCACTAGCTCTGATTTATGATTGCCTGAAGGTGCTGGGCTTTAGGTAATGGCGACATATGATGATATGAGTGAGCTAAATTGAGATATTGGATTTTGATTCAGAGATTGTTCCAAATTGCCTGCAGCTTAGAGGCAGAACAAAAGTGCACAGGTGACAGGTGACACACTGACCACTGTGGATCAGATGAGTTCATGGTGGTTCTGAAATTCTGAAGACACTATGCATTGCAGTGTGTTGCATATTGATCAGTGTATGATGCAGGACAAAGATTAAGCAGGCGATTATATCTGATCAATGATTTATTGGTCTTTGCTTGGTCTGGAGCATGTCAAACTCAGCCTGAACATTTAGTCATCCAAAGCACTTAAATAACATGTTACATAGAAAAGAGCTCATTTTACAACTGTTTTTCTAAGATCTTATCAGATTAATGAACTTTGCTGACAACTGCTCCAAGGAAACATGGAGTCGTTTTGACTGTAGCCTTATTTGACTTATTTACACCAACAGGAGCGAGTTTCTTTATCCACACTTACTCATGACAGATGACATCTTTCTAAGAAAACAATTAAGACCTGTGTTTTCTGTCTTCGTTCTGTCTGCCTCATTGACTTTAATATTGTCTAGTTATCACTGACTTGTCACCACAGGAGCTGATGACTAATGATTTTTGAAAAGTTGCCATGGATTATTTAAGCTTCAAACTATGAAACACAAACTTCGAATAGTCTTCATCCAACCTTGACTGAAGGTCCATTTTTGTGGTCAATAGTGAGATGTCACACTCGGTGACGTGTCCTCAGAAGTGTCCTCTCTAACGCCTCACTCTCTCTCCACTACCCATCGGTGGAATGTCTGCTCTAGTTAGCGTAATACATTTTCAGCAGGTGAGCAATGGGCAGAGTTGAATAAAGATGAAAAGTCGGGGCTTGCCTTGGAATAAACGATGTCACAGAGTGTAATGAGCTGGCTTCGGGTGTTTGTTATTTCAATCAGGCATTTTTCCCTCTTCAGGTGCGATCGTCATACGGTCAGGGACTGTGCTGTGGCATGTTGGTCTGCAGGCGAAATGTGGAGCAGGATTCACAATCTAAAAATAACGTTGTGTAAGATCCATGGTAGAGAAATTAGCGCGTTAAAATAAAGGGGTGTTAAGGTGAACGTCACAGTTGTATGTTTATGTTTCTTGATGCTGTTTGTTTGCTATTTGTTTGCCCACTTCATTATATTCACTGTGTCCAAAACATTAGATATTACAAAGCACACAATAATTACTTTCTGTTTGTTTCTTTTTGATGATACTGATTCATTTCATGGATGATCAAATGCACTGATGAACATTTCCATACAACTACAAAACAAAACCTATTCCAATTATTTGAAAAGCAGTTTCATTTAGACTGAAATGGCAAAGATGTTTAGTCTAAGCCAACGCACAAAACATGTTTGAAAATTGTTTTCAAAATCTCTTTAACCTCCATAAGAAACATAATATTCTGTGACAAGTTTGAATAAAGTTGTGATGGCAAAAATGTCCACAGTAAAACATTGTCTGTTTATATAAAAGTATGTTTTACTGATTTAGATTTGAAGCAATAAAATTCTCCCAAATTTCATTCAGATATTTGATAATGAGCCAAAAAAGATGTCACCTCCCCTTTTCATTTTATATTAATCCGTGCAGTTTTGACACTCCTGACCAGTGGTTCCCCAAAGTGGGAGTCACGATCACTAAACCGGGGGAATTTGGAAGTAATCATTTTAAAATTATGACCACATTTAATACATTTGTCCATTTATAACAGTATATTTTGAGGGAAATTAGTACGCTAAATAAACACAACTAAACCTGATTGTTGGTCAATTTCATTTTGCAGTGTCCCGGGTCAGTTGCGTGCGGCTCCTGGAATATATTACAGTTTTTTTTCATTGTACTCATTATGCATGTCCCAATTTTTCCTAATTCAAATGCTCACGCTCACAAGAACAGGCAGGATCCTTGCAAGACGTTATGACATGCATATGACATCAGGTATGCTTAAACAAATCTGCTAACTCTGCCACGTACAAAAGCTTCACTCACAGATAAACAATAGTAAATAAAGATAATTAGTGCCTTTACCACATTTTAAGTAAGACTTTTAAATTTAATAATGATACTTAAGCATCTTATAAAATTGGGAACATAGGTCGAGGTGGCGCCTGGGGCTGTTTGGAGCACACCTCTGCACTTTTGGCACATTCCCTCGCCATTCACTGAGATCCTGAAGGAACCACTTAATTAGTTGATTAAGACGCAGACATTGTTTGTACAATCAGACAAGCGTAAAACAACATGTTATTTTATTTCTGATCATGTTTATCAAAGCACAAAACTGATGTTTTAATTTTGTTGCAAGTTCCTGTGTTCGAGAATCCTGTTGGCAATAAACCTTTTTCTGATCCTGATTCTGGGTTACCAGCAAGTTTTCATTTATGTATTTATTTATTCAGAATAAATATTGGATGTATTTATTGGTATTTTGTGTTTAGTATTCAAACTAATGTGCACAATCTCGTTCAGTTTCCTTGCTTTATTTGACACCCTCTGCTGGAAACTGTGGACCATAAAAGTATTTTAAAAAGAAAATAAGTAGTATGGCAATTTTTTATCAAAGTTTCAAAAAGCAACTTATCACATTTTCAAAAATACTCATTTTAGTCTGCCAAGGATGTGGCAGATGAAAAAAAAACATAATATTTACAACACTTAACAACAATAATTACTATCATAATTTGCACATGTAAATAGACCCATGAAAAATGTATATGATACAATATGTTACAACATACAAAATGGTGCATCATTACAATGAGAAGACACAGAAGCATAGAATAATGCAATACAGTTGTAAGCGAAAGGTGAGCGTACATAAATTAGAAGCCCACCTGCATTCACAACTAAACCACAGTCAATAGTCCAACTTTTAAAACATTTTATTATCCTCCTGTTTCACAAAATGTTTCACAAAAATGGTGAAAAGTCTATCTCATCATTTACACTCGGCCAAGATGTCTCCTTTAATGTTACGATCCAAAACGTCTCCCTTTGTAAGAGCCGTTTAAGTCTACCTCCTCCCCTCAGTGTACTTGGAATAGTTTCAGTTGCCATGATTCTGAGGTAGTTGTCACGTCTGTATCGAAATGCATGAACATTGGGTGTTGTGGATTTTTATTGCGGATTGCTAGTTTGTGTTCAGCCAGTCTCTTTCAGTCTGCGCTTTGTTCTTCCAATTTAGAAGCATCCACATTCACACTCCAAGCAACAGACCGCATGTGTTGATTTGTCAACATGTGGACAATGGACACACCTTCCACATGGATAGGTTCCCTCTGGACATTGAAGCCAGGTGGTGGAACAGGTGGGAGATAGATGGCTCCTCACCAATTTGTCTTTTAGTGTGGGGCCCATCTAAAACATTTTTTTTTTTTAGAGTGGGGTCATTGAGTATTATTCCCTAGTTCTTTGTAATTATATTTTTTTATTTCGAAAAATATTTGACCTGTTTTTGAAGGACAGGTAGTTTTCAGGTCTGTCCATCGCTTTGGCTTCTGTATGCATGTATTTCCTTCATATCCTCTATTCTTAAGGGAGGCTTGATCTGAAATTGGCCGGAAGATTGTTGCACTGTTCTTTCTATGCAGAGATGTTTGAATGATTCCAAATTCATCTTTTGCAATTTTCAAATCTAATAATGTCTACTCTGCTATATTCCAAACTAGGTTTCAAGTTAATATTGGTCGAGAAGATGAATCATGAAATTGTGATCGTTCTTCAACTGTGCCCAGAATTTTTTTTTTTAAATAAATCTTTATAGTGTCCATACCATTTCATTTTGTCGAAAAATATTGCTCTCGTGTAGATGAATTTCTGCTCCCACAGGCCCAAGTGGAGACCTGCATAGCGCCCCCCCAGCAGTTCCTTGTTCTTATCTGTTAAGCTTGAATAGAAAATATTCCGTTAATGACACAATGAAATTACTTGGAGGTAAACTGTCTTCAGGTCTTTGTTGTAAATAAATCCCAGTGCATGCAGCTCTCTTTATGAGGAATAGTATTAGTATATAGTGCTTCCACAGCCATTGTAACAAAGGGCAGATCACCTTATTAACACATCTATGGTGTCCTTCAAATAAAAGGGCAGATCTTGTACAAATATAGTCAATGAATTTGGAGCCGGGGGTCGTCTGATGATTGGTCTTCCTAGAGGGTGGTCACAGTTTTTATGGATTTTAGGTAACATACAAAAGGATGCCATGCGTGTCATCATTATCACATTTTCATTCATAAATCATTGCGTTCTGGGGTGTTAATGTACTAAGATCATCCTGCCATGATTGCAGCTCATTTATATACTGCTCCCCCTCACACGGCGCAGGGTCTGGATGTGCAAACAGTGATGCAGGTTGGCACAGAACTCGGCAGGAATGCGCCGCTCGTCTTTTTATTGAATGCATAAATTTGAGGAAGTCCAAACATTGGCAGACAGAGATAACTATTTGGGTGGATTCTTCAAAAGGCCAGAGGAGGTAAGTAACTAGATACTTTTTCTTAAGTAGGGGACTTAAGTACGTTTATAGTGTAAGTGTAGTCATGTTCGTATTGTATTAAAGATACACTATACGTAACCTTTCTGGTGGTTGTTCAATCACCTGCTTGTCTCCATGTTATTGTTTTGCTTAGAATGTTCCACAAAATGACATGAAAAGTATTTATCTTGCCTTATTTTTTCTAAAAATGAGTCGGTCTTTCATTTGGACAGGAGCAGTCCATGGTAGCAGGACATTTGACATAAAACAGCTGACCTTTATTCATATTCAGCCATTTTATTTGAAATTTAGTATATACAGCCTGAGAAAACAAAATCCAAAAGATAAAGGCACCTGAGTAATATATTTTTGCAATGGGTTACAGTAAACTATATTTCTGTATACTTTGAGAACTATTTCTCCTCTGCAGAAGGCTCTAACCGTTGCCGGTGATTGGTCTGTCAGTGCGGCTCGCTCAGCTGGAATTACTGTCATAGTTGTGAGGATGGCTCTCTTCATGATTAAAGAGGTGTTGATACTCAAGCATTCGGCTCTCGACACAATCTACTCGCACTCAAATCTGTCACGACTCTCACAACATCTGTTCGGCTGCAGATTAGCCCTTGTTAGCGCGCATTGTCGCCCGCCACGAGCTTGTTCGATCTCGCTATTGTTGTTCTTGATACAGTTAGATTAATCACTTGGGAGTATGGGTTTGCCTCACGGACACAGTAGCTCGCTCAAAAACATCTCTGATCTAGGTTTTTCCGGGACCTGCTGCTGCTCCTCAAGGCTTGTTTTTCGAAAAGGAGTTTGATTGACTATGAGGATTTAGGGAGGAATCTGTAACAATTTAACACAAATCATGAAAGAGCTTGAGTGTAAACCACAGAGAGGCCTGATGCCAGTGGCACAGGGAGTTTTACAGCCTTTCAAACAGACTTAACGGTTAAACTGGGCCTTTCATGATGTTGACAGATGTGTTAATTGAGAGTGCACAGGTGTCCATTCACTGCGTTGTAAAATATATATATACAGTATATACATGTACATATATATATGTAAATATATATAAACTATATCCTTGCTTTTGTTCTATTTTGACTTACTTTTAGTTTGAGTCATGTCAAAGAAGATGCTCATGAATTAGTGAATGAGTTAGCAATTCTGTAAATTTAATGTAGAGGAATTTACTTTGGGTGTTTGTTTTGTCATTTCAAACTTAGCGTATGTATGACCATAGAAAAAAGCAGATGACGCCACCAGGAACAAGTTACAAGTTTCCTTTTCTTTTTTTTTTTGCAATAAAAACATTGAATAAATGCAATAGAAATGGTATCTTTACATTTCAGGCAAAGCAATAAGACATCCACCAGAAATGTTACACAGTGCTGCTTTAGCTATAATTAATAATGATGATGATAATACTTACCATGTTAATTAAATGTCTAAGCCTTGTTACAGATACAGAACCAGAACATGATTAAACAACATATATGCCTTTATACAATTAACTACCAAATATACAATATGCAAATCTCACGGTAGGATATTATCACGATATTCATTTCACCGTACCATGTTTATTGCGATATTGTAGTGAGGCTAACTGCATGGTAGATACGTTACAATTTTCTTTCCATGACTTTGGGGTCATATCATTTTTTTGTCTAATTCCAAAGAATAAAGATATAAAAGTTCATATCACAGTATTTCATTTTTTCTTACATCCCTATAAACCCATAATTTATAATCTAAAGGTGGTAATCAGTCTAGTTATGTAATTAGTTGCAAATTACTACTCAAAGTTTCAGTTAGTTATATATGTTCTGCCTTTTCCCCCGTGTCCGAACTTGTTTTACGCGTTACAGTCATCAAATGGAGAAAATGCTTTTAAGTGATTTGGTGTTTATGTGTAAATTGAATGTTTATTGATGAATTATTGAACATTTTCTCTCACACGTCCTACTTTGTTTTTACCCTTTATTCCAGTTTAGTTCATTTTAGCCTCACTTGACATTCGGGATGGCAAGACGATTCCTGCGTTCTTGTTATTGTTATTTCTTCATTGCTAATCCGTTCTTAATGACACAATCGCTCGCAAGCGCTCATGTTCAGTACAGAAGCACGCACATTTCGGCTGTTATTACTGTGGATGTGGCCACAATTACCCCAGGGACTCAAGTCATTTTTTTTTTTCATGTAATTACTGAAACCTGCCTGACTTGCTCTGCCCAGCTTTAGAAAGAAGGGAGCGTTTATATCTTTCTCTGATTGTACAGTGTGTCTACAACCACTAACTATTGACAAAACGCAACTCCACTTGTTTCACTTTCAGTCATTACTTCAGAGGTTGAAAAGGTGCGTCAGCTGCGGGTAAATCATCTTGTCTAAATCCACAATAATAACTATTAAAAATGAAATTGATGGAAAGCACATTAGGCAGGTATTTTCCATTAGTCTCATGTACACAAATGTATCTTCTTTTGACAGTGGACTGACAGTTCCAGTCTGCTCTGAGAGGGGCAGTAGTGAAAGGAATTGGCCTGAGGAAAAGATCGGAGCGACGGCAACATTCAGCACGATGCACTCACGTAATGTTTGCTGCTGTGTCTTCAAGCTGATGCACCAGTCGCATCCAAATACTGTGTTTGGAGGAAGTCTAAACATGGAAACATTATTAAAGGTTTGAGCAGCAGACCTCCTGACAAAAAGACCACACATAATACAATTTGGGTATAGTGTTTTTTCATATGTGTTCAGAAATTTCATCCATAAGAAATATAGCACCTATAATTCTTTAGCTTATATATATACCTGAAGCTATTGGTGAAGTAAGGGTTAGCGGCACACTTCAACCCTTCGACCCATGAGTTTCAGAGTGATGAATAATTAGCACCGTTCCTTCAAAAATGATCAAAATAATATATCATTTGAATGGTCAAAAGTCCACAAAATGTTGCCTATAAATTGAAGCTGAAACCCAATTAATAAGGCAAGTTACATCATCAATTTCTACAGTCATTCAACAATTATCCAACCTCTGTATGCACTAAGACTAAATTGTCTTGCTTAAGGGCACAATGTCACTTAATATTGCCAATATCTGTGATCAAATCATCACCGCCACTGAAACAGAGCAAAGGATTGCGATTATTGCTGGTACCACTTTATAATAACTACACCTTAATTAGCCTTTGTAAAGCATTAACGTACACTTAATCCATAGTGAAATAATAGCTCTTTTAGAATGTTTTTGAATCAGCAACTAATTATTTAATACCCTAAACATACTCCAACCCTCTCAATTAAGTATTTACTGAGCTACTATTTTGAATTAAGTCTTTATTAAGGCTATTTATTACAAGAGTGGTTACAAAGTGGTTATTAACATTAACATCAACATTTATGAATTATACAGTGTAATCAATTTCAGAATAAAATATCTCTTGTATCATCGCATTTTACAATCTGAAAACCACCATTAGCCTTTGAACTTAACAATGATCTTGAAACTATATTGAAAACCTTTGATATTGGGATATTGTTGCACAGGAGATAGAGCAGGTGCGTGTGCGTGTGTATGTGTGTGTGTGTGTGTGTGTGCGTGCGTGTGCATGTGGTGGAGGCCTCATGTTCCCACAGGCCGTTCAGTGCAGAGCCTCCGGGCCTGAGCCGGTGTCACAGTAGACAGGGTTATTGTCAGGCTGCTCTCCCTGTCACAGAAGCCCATTCTTCTCTCCTACAGTGATTTATGATGAGGCTTTTTGCTGCTGTATCACAATGCTCCGGTCTCTTTTGTCCTCTTTGTTTCATCGGGCATTAGATGAGCAGATGATACTTCAGATCAGATTCAATACCTGACACTCTTTTGTTGCAGATATTGCGTATTTTCTGCACAGCAAGTTTACCTTTCACCTTTGTCGATTTCTGTGACTTATTGTGTCAAAATTGTCAAAACTAGAGTCAAATTGAATGTGCAGATTTGCTGTGCTGTTCTTAAAGATGCACTAAGTAATTTTCCTGGTAGAGGGTGTCACCTGCTTGTCTCCAAGAAGATGTTATTGCTTTAACTTTAAAGTTCCACATGACATTAAACTCATCTATCTTGCATAAGGTCAAT
Organism: Chaenogobius annularis; assembly: GCA_015082035.1. NCBI lineage: Eukaryota > Metazoa > Chordata > Actinopteri > Gobiiformes > Gobiidae > Chaenogobius > Chaenogobius annularis. The sequence continues at coordinate 757,019 of BJKM01000097.1, read as the reverse complement.
TGTGAGTGTTTAATGCTAAAAATGCATTGAAAAAAACGTTGCCTCTCCGTAGATCTCGGGTGTCATTTATAAAGCGAAATTGTACGTGATTTTCTATCTTTGTCAAGTTTGTGATCTGTAAAAAGACTCCAAAAGTCCAGTCCAAAAACTCACAACTTTGCTCATCGAGGCTTTCAGACGAGGAAGAAAACGAAATGAGCTCAGAGAAATGAGAAATTAGCAAGTTTGAGGAAGTTTGTCTTTATGTACACTTTTAGTTAGAATGTGACTAAAAATGTACTACCTGACCTATAACTTGGCCTGGTAGTTCCACCATTAAAAAGTAAACATAACATTATTGGTAGACAAATGGCATCACCAGACTCCACCAGAAAAGGTATAAAGCATACCTTTTAACCGCAATATAATCCCTTATATTAATATTAGTATAATCGATCAACCAATGAATTACATTTCATTTGCTTTTGTATTGGCCATTTTGTTTTGCCTTGAATAACAATGAATTAAGTTTATGTAATTGCTGGAAGTAGCTTGGATGTAGAAGCGAACAGTAAAATATATCTGTAATTTGAACATTTTATTTTTCACTTTCAGTAACTAACTCATTACAATTTATTCTGCTGGCAGTAACACATTTCTGACATATCTACTTCTTCACGTCTTCTCCCTCTTATATATTGAGATAGACCTCCTCTTCATCAGTATTGCCTTCGGTGAACAGCAGAGCCATTTTTGACTGCTTAGAAAGTGAAAGAGTCTTTACAATGAGTGAGAGTTTGTCTCTGTCTGTTCTGGCATCACAGTGTCATTAGCCTTTATTCTGTTTAACTGAGCCAAGAGGAGACACTCACTAATGAATAACCCATCCTGAAGAAAGAGTCATTTATATTGCTGGGGTCACTATTGTTAGGACAACAACATGGTATCGCAATAGAATCACCATAAATCACTGTACTGTGGCATAAAGGTGTAAAATCATTAAGGTCAGAAAAACTGAGATGCTCTTTGTGTTATTCTTCGTCTCATTACCATCTCTGAGACTGACCTCGGTGCGGGACGTCCAGCTGTGCCGCTCTGCCCCGCTCTCAAACCTTTGGCCCCGTGTTGAACCGCACTGTCATCTAGCACTGTCGTATCGGCCAAGCACTGTTCAGCCCCCATGACACTGGAGACACTTGGACTATTCAACATGAGAGGGATCGAATGCACTTGTTCTACGTGAGAGAAATTGCTTAATGAATTTATTTTTATACTAGACATATTCTTCCAGAGAATAAGAAATGATCAAGAATGGTTTTTAAATGTGTATATATACGTATAATGTTTCCCAAAGATGAAGAATGATTGATTTGCAAAAATTCACTAACTTTCTGTTGATATTTTGAGCACTTTGGCCCATTCAGAAGATATTATGTTTTGTTATAAATTGTTAATGGCTATGGCAATAGTGCTGGACAACTCAATCATGATAGATATGTTTTTTTTAATATCCAAACAATATTTTCAAATTGTTATAAGTCTTGTCAAAGAGTCCAATCGACACTGGTTTACTTAAATTTGGTATTTTAGAATGTGAGCTAGAATGTTCCACTGTATGGCATTAAACATATCTAGCTTCATGCAAACAAGCTGGTGATGCCCCCAGGCCAAGTTACAGATCAAATCCCACTAACTGCATGTTTTTGATCAATAATAACATCTGAAATAAATGCAAAACAGATCATTTTAATGCCATAATGTGGAACATTCCAGGAAAAGCAATAACATCTTCACAAGCAGGTGGCGTACGCTCCACCAGGAATGTTATCTAGACAGCTACATCGTTCGAGTTACCTGGAGTAATCTCAAACTGTAAAGATATTATATATTGCTAGTTTAATGTCTGATCATGCAGATTAAATTAAGCATATTTTCACTTTTTGCAATACACATTGTTTTTGTTCATATTTGATGCTGTTACAGAGAGTAAAGTTTCCTTCACCAATAGTTCAGTGTTGACAAATTGCACAAACCAAACTTCTCATTACAGCATGAAGAAGGCAGCTCTATGTGTACTGTGGGCGTCACCCCAATCTTGTAACTAAATATTTTGTATCTAATTATGTGATTTTAAAGGTTATCAGTACATTTCCTAATATTTATTTGACTTTGTGCAGTGATCAAAGGTACAGTAAGACGTCACCTGGCACACTCATTGTTTACAGCCAACACTGAAGGCAGCATTCGGTGGTTATTATAGTTCAGACATCAGAAGTGCACAAAAAAGACTCTCATTGACCTCAAATATACCCGAAGCTTTGCGCATACTTCACCTAAATCACTCTCCTTCTCCAGACTTCCCTGCAATGTGTTTCAATTGTGCGGCGATGTACAGATAACATGATTGAAAGCTTCTGTGGACTTCAAAACACTTTTTTCCACCACCATTATGGGATACATATCAAAGTTAGCTGTACATTTCAGAGATCTTTTTACTACTTGACTCCGCAGGTAAAGGTGAGGGTGTTTCCACGTCTTGGCACAGCATGAGTGAAGAGAGACGCACAGAAGATTAATGATATAATAGGTCTGACCATGCGCCTTAGCTATTTCCAAAACTGGCAGCATCAGTTCAAATTGTTTCATGGCTTTCTGCAACGATACGTTTAAGCAGCGTGTCCAGACAGGTTAGGAGAAGTGTGTGTGAGAGCGAGAGAGCGCGAGAGAGACACTGCATTGCAACTGCTTTCTGAACTGAAAAATGTTTGGAAGCTATGACACCATCAGTCAAGTACAGAAAGATTGTTTACTTCGAAGTCTCTGCTAATAAAAAACAACAAAAAAAGCTATTTTATTTTCGTTCATGCTTGCGTGCATGAATTAGAACTTGCTATGTGTTGCTTGGTAAGGTCGTGGAGTACAAGATCAGTCAAAATGTGTGCGATGTTTGTGAACGTTCGCTGAAATGCCATGGTTATAAAACAGTTCTTCATTGATCACAGGAATTTGGACATTTGTAATACATTGCGATTGTATTCTTTTGGCAGATTCAGACTAACGCGCAGGTCAGTTGGCGGAGACTAAAAAGGTTACGTGATGCTATCGTGGAGAGCAACAATGTCTGGAAGCTATGACACCATCAGTCAAGAACATGGAAGTTGTTTACCTCCAAGAAGCCCCTAAGCTAGTTTCTGTTAATAGAAAACAAGCTTCTCAGTTTTGTTCATTCTTGTTCTTTAGAACGAAGGGCTGTGCTAGTAATGACTTGAACCTTTCTTACTACATTGTGTAAACAGAATGGCACTTCTATATTTGTGTGCGTTATCGCGATTGAATTAGAAAATGTTTATTGCATCGCCACATTTTACAGCATTTGTTCAAAGAAACAGACGACAACTTGCAAGAGGAGAATCTGCATTGCTTTCTGGACTGGAACATGTTTGGAAGCTATGACAACTTAAGGCAAGCATTGTACATGAAGACAGTTGATAAGGTACACAGTGGGTGAACAACTGTGCTTTTGTTGATGGGAAAACGCAACATGTGTCTCGGTTATGGTAAAGTCATGGTATCATTATTGTAATGTTAGATACATCTTAGTTCTTTTCGTCGGTCGACTATGCTAGCCAGATGTAGTTTCCTTGACATGTATTGGCTGCTATAGCTGCCATTTTCAGAACTGTCAGTCTTGATGACATGTCACTTATCCACAATACCAGACCACTGCTAAAGGAATAAGCATATTCTAGACTGGAATGGGGCAGGGGTCAAACGCTGCATCAAGGAGGCCATTGACATCAGGAAGACTGGTTCTGAAGATGGCTCGCAGCCGAAACGTGTCAAGGTAAATAAATCTGGCTAAAAAAGTTGTCTGACTAAAAGACATAAGATATATCTATTGTAACTGAAGACAAGAGTTACATTGCTAAAGTATTATCATTTTAGTCCATGATATTGCTTTGCTGGTTTCCTCAAAGGTGTGCTACATAATATTTCAGGTGGGGAGTTGGCTACATGCTTTTCTCCATAGAGATGTCGATGCTTTGCCAGGAATTCTATAGTATGGCATTACACTTCTAGCATTTAATCAATTTCATTTGATTTTATTTATACAAGGAAAACCCAATGAGAAAAGTTCTCTTTTTCATGGGGACCCTGTTAAAACACAACACAAACACAGGAATCTAAAACACAAATAAAACATTCAATAAAATTAACTAATATATAATAACACCTTTATACATACAATATGAGATAAAATTATATAAAACAAGTGCATTGGCACTGCAGGTAGTCCTTGACCAGTGCTTTAAAATCATTAAAACTTGATAAATAATCAGGCAAAATGCAAACTAGAGCTTTCTACACAAACAAAAGGCAGTGCTTTTCTCTTCATGCATCCAATGATTGCCATTCTACTTTAGAATATATTACAGGTGTTATTGCTAAAAAACACGTTTAAAAAAACATTTTAAAAAACAAAACAAAAGATTCTTATTTTTGCGTAGTCTTGCTTCTCCACAGATCTGACCTTTAATTATTCTTGGTGACATCTCCATGGAAATACAGTTAATAAGTTGAATGCCATACCATGGAACATTCCAAGAAAAGCTGCTGTGTGGTGGATGGATATCAGTGATATTTCCAAAGCGTCTCAGAGTCTTACAGGGCTGTAGTGAGCTGGGTGTTTGGGTTGAAAACATCCCGTGGACCCAAGATTACTGTAAGCTGGAGCTCAGGTGACGTTTACAGCTGGTGTGAAGGAAGCCATGAGGGACCTCCATCGACCTGCATCACGCCAAAAGTATCATATATGGGTCACTTAGATTGTTTTAAGAGCCATCAAAGCCAGCTATTCAACCTCTGATAATATGTTTTCATCATTCATAACTCTTAAACTTAACTTACATGGACAACTTCAAAATGTACTATCATCAAATAAAAGGAAACCTAATATTTATCATTCAATATTTTTAATTTCTATGTCATTGTTGTTATGACTGAAGGAGACATATTGTGCTAAATCAACTTTAATGAGCTTTTAACCTTGTGATAACCGTGTTTCCTCATAATCAGTTTACTCAAAGTTGTATTTTGATTTGGATCCTGCAGGTTGGAGTAATCCTGTATTGTCCTGTGACTGAAGCTTGATTGCGCAGAAAAATCCTGTTCTCACCTACCCCCTATCCCCCACCCACATTCCTGTATTTTGTGAATTTTGTTCACTGACAATGGCAATAAATATATCCTGATTCCTGATTCTTGATTATTTGAAAAATGAAGGCTCAGAGTAAAACATGTAGGATTCTAAAATGTCACGTTGCCACTTTTCAAAAATAAAAACACATAAATGACAATCTGCTGCTTGTTAAGGTGAAATGTGTCTATGAAGAGGCGGAGCTTATCAAATCGGCAGTTTTGAGCAGGAAGTCAACTAAGCCGTTTCTATTACTAAACCATTTTTGATCAATATTGTGGTTCACTGACTGTGAAATGATGATCTACTTACAGTTCAATACTAAGTACCGAAAAAGCATAATATGTCTCCTTTAAAGCACCTTCAATGCCTGGATAAATGTGTTTGCATGTTACCACATAATAGTAGTACATTGTAGGTTGTATTGGTAAACTGTAGTAAAAAAGGGTTTGAAACATCGTATATTTTGTTTTTGTTTGGAATTTTGTGCTTATTCATTTTTTTTGGTTTGCATTTGCATATTTTATTGTGTTTCATAGGGTCATTCTCATTTGTGTTGCCTATTTTAGCGCTAACATACATTTTTGGAGATCTAGACATACGGTGACTCATTATAGACAGACTGGTATTTTCATCATTTGAAAGACAAAAAGTCCCTCTTTGGAGTTGATTGTGTTTTGGGTGATTACCTCAAAGCTCCTGACAATGCATGAAGCTGCTTTTGGCCCGCTGTGTTTACCTGCGAAATCTGATGGGAAGTCCGATATGGCTCTCTTGTTGCAGGGGAGTGGATTTTGTCAGCTTTTCTATCTCCCCTTCTCATCGCTCACTTCCCCAAAACGCATACGCCTGGCTCTTTTAACAGAGCTTGAATGAACTCCTCACTGCAGTATCTCCGGAATCACATAAAGACAACCTTGTGCTCTGCAATTTCAGTGTGCAGCCGCTGCTCATAGGTGCTTGTGCATGTCTGAACCAGGAGGCAGAAACACAAGTATGGCTGACATAATCATGTGTGAGGAGATTTATGGTCAGAGCGATCAGGAAAAGAGGGGTAGGAAAACTAGAGAGTACATTCAGTACGTCCAATTATTGTGTTTAGCTGTGTCCACTTGTTTGAGAAAATTGTCGAAGTAGAATGAAGGGACTTGGGTAATGACAGCTTTGTGAATGTGTGTTTTAACAACGCTTTTACGGCAGATTTTCCCACCCGTGTGCACTCAGGACTGTCATTCCAAAAACAAGCTGCTATTGGAAGCCGCTATCAATTAGGTGCAGGCAATCAATTATGTTATTATTGGATGTATTACAGTTGAGATGATAGCTTTTATTAATCACAGACTTTTCAAATATACCAAGATTCAATAGATTTAAATATGACAATACAAATATTTTAAAATCAGCACCCTCCATACATTTTGACAACATCATTTTTGCGGAGTGACTCTTTCTTCACTCAACCATGGATAGAAAATATACACAATATACACGATCGAGTTAGAATTATTATGGTCAGGACCATAAAAATAGAACACACGTGAGATACAGGCTGTCAATGCGCCGGATAGTAGCTCGGCTAATTTCCATCCGTGGTTTCACATTCACTGGTGTAATTTACACACCAGTGCACTTCAGCACTAGAGGGTCAAGAGTTTTTCCCAAGGACACGGCAACCATATGCACTCGGACCACTAAGTCACTACTGCCCCACTATACCAACAAGTAGTCCCAGTAGTCTCCCATCCAGTTCTATCCAGGCCCAAACCTGCTTAGCTTTTGAGATGAGACAAATTGAGGTCACAGGCTTTATTGGACAGGACAGAACAACATAGCGTGGAATGGGGATGAGAGAGGGAAGGACATTAAGCAAATAGTTGGAGCCAGAATCAAATTCATGACGCTGCACATGGATCTTGGCATGTGTGTTATACAACCTGGAATTGAGCAGCACAAAATCTGGTATTCTCAAGGTGGTGGCATTCGAGTCAACTTTAAAACTTTCTTTTGCTTAATTGAATGACAATTTGGCTGCAGTCTGCATTGTTCTTCTATGCTCTTATGGCCTTCTGGTTATGAAAACAGTTGTTTCATTGTGTACAACAAAACAGTTGCACAAAAAAAAAATACTTTTTTATTGACTAAGAAGCAAGACTTATCAAGCATGAAACAATTTAAAATAGCTCAGCATTCATTATAGTTAAACATAAAACAAGAAGCGTCTTGTCTAATATGTTCTTAAATGTCTATTCGTTGTTTGAGATAATTACTGGCAGGTAGAATCGAGCCGGTCTGATTTAAGGGGTCACAAAGATGGGTTAAGCGGCAGCCGATCTTCAGCGATAACACAGCAAGCTTCCCAGAATCCCGTAAATCCATCTCCAACAGGTGACAGGCCCAATATTTGTGTGTCTATGAATATACCTGTTTCTTATCAACACACTCCAAAGGCTAAGGTAACCCCACTTCAGAGCGACATGCATATTACAGCCCTGCACGCCTTGGCACTGGCCCATCGGTGTTTATGGGGAAACAGGAGTAAGAGTATAATTAGTGTCCCCTTGATCCTGGGGGTGTCTAAGTTAGGCAGAACTATCAAAGAGAGGGGTGATTTATGCTGCGAGTCACTGCAGATGAAGCTGCTGTGGTCTAGGACTCGTGAGCTGCACCTGCCAGAGGCCACTGCAGGTGGATTCACAGGATCATAGTTACACGTTCAAGGTGCAGTAAAGCTCTGATGACATCAAGCATGGAAAAAGTGATAGCAAAACCTGATTCAAAAGAGCACCATATAAAGTATTGGTGGTATGTCCAGTTATCCTCCAGCTAAAGGTCCTCCTGACCATGAACCAAGTCAAGATCTGAAGAAGGATCACACACCTATGCTAATAGCTTATGCAGAACCCAATCTCTACCATTACTAGTATAAACTTACTTCAATATCACACATGTATTTCAATCTGGACTGACTCAAAAGGAGATAACTGCATGCGCTGAGGCAAAGGAATAGACCCTAGCAGGGAATTAGGAAGATGCATTAGAGATACAGAGTGAGATTTGATATAGGGCTCTTCCACTGGGTCGTGGACACTGGTGGTGGTCCAAATAAAAAAGTGAAAACTGACCAGATGGGGATAGCAGAGCCGTGTCTTTAGCATGTAGCGTTGAGCAGTGAACAAGGATAGGCTGAGAGGGCAGTGTAGGCCCGGAGGTGAAGCCTGTCCAGGTGAGGGAAGGAGTCTGCAGTCCGAACATTCACTACAGATCCATGTCTCAAACATATGCATTTACAAACACAATACTCCGTTTCATGTTTCCCACACACAGCAGCTTCCTTCGTGTGTCTGTAGCAGGCAAATATGACAAAAGGTGAAAGGCGATACCAAGACTAACTTGTTCTTTACACTACAACGATATGTGACACCACTCATCTACCGTAAATTAACCCTGTGTTCTTCTCTCTCTTTGAACTGTGTTCACTTTGAGAAGGATGACGATGATGATGATACTTGCACTGTAAAAAAAACAAACCACAGGAGGTAGTCTGGAGCCAGGTGAAACTTTTTTACGGACCACACATTTGTCACCGAGATTACTGGGAGCAGATTTCCGTCAACACTCGCCTCTCGTCTCTTCCCAGTTCCCTGAGAGTGGAATCCTTAACGACTGTGGGCTTTGGCGTTGTTAACATTTGCTTGACACGTCGGACCGGCCCTTTCCAGAGTCTGGCCTGCATTTTCTGGGCCCGCGCTGGAGTTGTTGTAGCAACGGGCTGCGCAGGAGCTGAATAAGGCAGATGTGCGAGTCATCTATCCACCTGACAGCTTCCCACTCCCCCGACTGAGCAAGCCATCAGCGGTGACAGTCTGCCCGAGCGGCCTCATCAATTACACAGGGAGCCTAGAATTAAGGCACCACATTCACAGCTACTTCCAGTCTGCAACCAGGGCCCTCAATTAAGCCCCAGGAACTTTCGCCCCTCTCTCAAAGGACATCTCTTTTATGCCACAGACTACTGCCATCAGTCATAGTTAATTTGTAGTTAAAGTTGATGCAAATCTCTCCAACAATGTGTTTTCTGTCCCATACGTTATAAAGCCCTCTACTTGTGAAACAGCGAACAGCTTGGTTTCAAATGATACATAACTTTTTACGAAGTGCTTCTTAGTGTCGGCACGGAAATGAAGTCAATTACAATAGTTCGACTTGAAGCTACACGCAACGGGAAATCACACTTTGCTGTTATCAGACCACTTTAAAGGCAGAGGGAGTACTCAGTCATATTTACTTAAGTAACCTTTTTAGAAAAATGTTATGTTTTCTGACACCACACTTTTACTCCTACTTGAGTAATATTTTGTTTGAAGTAACAGTACTCTTACTTGAGTGAGTGACAAAAGTATTATGTTGACAATATGAAATGATTGGAACGTTTGTGTTCCGTGCACCACTCCTTCAGATGTGATTTCGTTTTTCTTGTGTGTCTATCCTTTAAAAAGATCCGATTTTGAGCAGTATTTAATGTTTTGTCCTGTCAAATGCATTAACTTTTATATTATAATTCTAAATCAGATGTTACGTCCAGACAGTTAGTCTTACAATTACTCTTACTTGAGTGGTCCTTTCACGAAGTACTTTTTATGACTCTTATTTGAGTACAGTTTTGTCTGAAGCCCTCCACAGTATGACAAGTAAAAAACACCAACAAACCTACATGTGATATTTAAGAACACAATAATGAAATGAGATGGGGATTTCATTGCGTTAATTATTTTCTGTATTCAGTAGTCATGGAATGCAGCACATGTTTTACAATGTACAACTATGACAAGACAACAGGGGCCATAATACATTACATATTAGCTTTGTCAAAAAGATTAAAATCCAACATTTGTACAGGGAATATGCAAAAAAAAAACATAAATAAAACTTTCATATAAAAATAGCCTTTTACAAAATAATACTCTATAAAACTATTATTTACCAAAAGTGGAAGGGTAAGTGTGCTGGCGTTTGATCAGTGAAGTCCAGTTTGCTAAGCTAAAGCTAAATCAGTTGAAAGTGAGCAATGCCATTGAAGACAGTCAGCAGAGCGGACAGTCTTCTACCTCAGCAGCCGGGCTTCTCTGGACTAGCAGCAAACAGTGGCAAGACAAACTCATGTTGGGGTCAGAAGGGCACTTTAAGTATGCTTAGCCATTTTCTGACATCTTTCTACAGCCCGGGATTTATCCAGTGTGTGGAGTTTAAAAACATTTAAATAAGATAGAAATCTCCCAGCATTTAGTAGTAGTCATCCAAGTTGGACGAAATCAGTAGTTCATTTACAGAATAAATTAACATTATTAATTTTCTAAATACAGTGTTGTTAAATATACCATCTTATGCCATTTGTGCTTGGGATGTGCCCACAGCATCACGCCCAGTATTTAAAATGGCATAATCTTATAAAGTTTGTCTGTACAGCTTTACGTATGACACTTCAGTGACTTGCATTCCGATCACAGTCATCAATTGTTCCATCTTAACTTTCTTTGTTCCTGCGCAGTCAAGGGACCGTCCACGAAGATGTGCAAAAGATCCTAGTCAACCAATAGTCCGCACCATCCAACGACATAAACATCCTCTGATCATTGTTGCAGTCTCCAAATGCCCACAAATCAAATCCATTTATTTATTTTCGGCCATAAATATTCCTCACTTGCACGTGTACACCTCTGTCCTCTCGCTGCACGTGTTGCACTTGACGTAGCAGCACCACAAAAACTTGCAATTGCATTGCCAGACCCGCGAATACTGGTGCGTATTATACCCCCGTCCGCAGCACATCAAGTCGCACCCGCTAATGTGCTGCATCATAGTCTTGTTGCACACCCTCCCCTGCGTGCCCAAACTGCCCGTCACCGGATCAGCTTCGCAATAGTTTGGAGATCTGTCTATGTAAACCAGGTCCGTATCCATGGGTTTGCGGTACGAGTAGGGTTTTTTGATCTTGAGGAATTTGGGGCGCTTGTGTCGGCTGGCTTTGACGGGCTCCACGTGCACGGCGTGGGCATATTTCTCCTTGAGAATGTAGCCGAGCTGGCGGAACTTGGGGAGGGTGGTCCAGCAGGTTTTGGTGGTGCACGAGCCCGAGACGCCGTGACACTTGCATTCCAGGCGCATGTTCTTCTCCAGGATCTGAAGACAAACAAAGTATAAAAGTTGACAAAGCAGTCAAAACATAATGGTAATATTTGTAAATGCTTCAGAGTAGCTTATAAAGCTTAAGGCTTAAATGTTTTTCTTGACTGAATAACTGAAGAAAGATAACTTAAAAGTTACTGGCAGTGAAGCCACTTCAGAGGTCTTCAACACAAGCGGTGTGTGCCCAAACCTACGACAGTGGATCATTGCTGTCGTCATGTAATTGTGCTTGAAGTGAGTAATAAATGAAATGTTTATTTACATTATGTTAAGATTAATATGTTTTGCTTGATGAATACAATATGCAATTCAATGTTTACAACAAACACATGTTAAAGGGAATCTTGGTTTCTAAAACACAATTCATAATTTTCCTCAGTTCCTCTGAACACAACTCATTTTGAATAGAAATATGGATTAAGATTTATTTTTTCACTTGATTATTTTAACATTATTCATCAATGGCCACCGTTGTAATAATGGAAGCATAGCTTGAAATAAATAAATAATGCTCTTCTATTCATTTCCCGGATATGTTCCTCAATATTTTATCATAACAAACTCTGGGTGACTCATAATGATGAGAAATATCACAGACATTGCATTAAATAAACCGACTAATAAAACTACATACCCCAAATACGTGGCTGCCGTGTACTGCACTTGAACTCACAAGCATCAAAAGTGCAACTTGAAAGCCTGAACGTGCCCGTCACACTAACTCCTGTATGGTTTAGGATTAAATGCAGCCCCACCACATAGCAGTGTGATGGCGTCCGCACAGAAGCCAAAATAGTGTGTCAGATTTCAGGCTGTGTGTATGTAGTCACACACAACACACAAATGTCAGGAGCAACTGTACAAGGCGTCGAGTGACTGGGATTACAGCTAAACCCTGCGTCGATGACAATGAGAAGCACCGGGTCAAATGTACTCCGTCTTTTTGGAAATGCTTCGGATTTCACTCGTCACATAATCTGCCCAATGCATGTATGCGTTATATTTTAATTAATGTATGCGGTATATTTAAATTTATGTATGCGTTATATTTCATATTTATATATATATATATATTTTTTATTAATAGAAATGGTAATGGTAAAGTATTTCTTATTAATCAATGAATAGTTTATTGAACTACTGGTTTAGCTATGAGCAATTTTGTATTCACATTGTCCCTTGAGTATAGTTTACCACAATGTAAGTATAAATATTTGCCAAATTTAGCTTCTTGTAGTTTAATCGGTAAAGAAATTAGAAATATAAGTATGTTTTTTTTATTTGTTGCTTTTTGCTTAATCTGCTTACAATTTGTCTTACATCGAGTTCAAATTCTAAAAAATACTTTTCCAACCAAGTATTTATGAAAAATAAATACAAAACAGACAACAAAACAACTTGTTTTTCCTGGCATCGCCTAAAAAGATGGCTGGCGGAATCCCGTATCCATCAGCTGTTGTGTGACCAACTCCAGTGACAGCCTTTGTCTGCTTTGAGCGGCTCTGGACCTCTGGCACTAGTTAGATTTGCATAACTTATTGATTCTACTAAAACAACTTTAAATGTATGAGAAAAAACATGAAGTAAATTTGCAATTCTACATTTAATTTGACACATGATTTGATCTCAAAAAGTCACCAAGAATAAGTCCCAAAAACCTATTTGAAAAGGCCTTTTGAGCCATTGTGCACTCGGACGTGTGAGTGGTGAGAATCAGACTTGTTTGGCACCGGGAGAAAAACAACAGAGAAAGAAAAACAAGTTAACTCTGCTTAAGCCAATTCTAAAGGCTCCGACAGACATTTGTGCCTCAATCTCAGGACTGTGAACTCTAAAGCAGTGGATGACTTAAACTGTGAGCAAAGTAAATGGATTTATATAGCTATTATTATTACTTCTTGTGGCGAGTCTAAAGCCTGTCTGAAAAACCCCAGCTAAGTGGAGTTTCAGTGTTGCAGCCATTGCATTATTTAAGTGATAATGGCCATACTTCCAAAATGGCACCAAAACAACACTTACAAAATGAGGTCACCAATTTACCTACACTTACCTAAGTCTTCATTGTATTAATACTGCATAGTACCCAATCAGGTAATGGAGAAACAGAATGGAGAAAAATATGGCATGGTATTTCAGAAATAACTCTACTGAGAACTAAACGGTGCTTATACAGATCCCAAATTCAAAACAAAATTAGATTTAACGGCTGTAATAATAGTCTTGGTTAATCCTGAATTTGACATGGTTTTAATCTGGTTTAGACCTGGTTTTAGGTTTGGTTTGGTCCTCTCCTATATCTTGTTTAGTCTTGGTCTAGCTCCGGTTTAGTTCCAGCTTTAGTCTCAGTTCAAATATTTACTCCTTGTTTATATCTGGATTAGGCTGGATTTTGTTCTGATTTAGTCTTGGTTTAGACCTTTGACGGTGCTGCATTGACATCCAAATATTTCATGAAGTGCTACACAGCGGGAACAGTTTGAGGACAAATGTTTCAGACACTCACCTTTCTCCCAACCTCGTTATTGTGCAGGTTCATGAGCGTCCTGGCGTTCTGCTTGACTTCGCGGGCGTCGATGAAGACTTTGGAGAAGCCCAGGCCGTAGCTGACGTCGGCAGAGCAGCCTCCCCACTTCCAGCCCTGGTCTTTGCTGTAGAAACCCTGCTTCTCCTTGTCACAGCTGCAGTCGCTCAGATTGCCCTGTGTGCACGCTGCTGTTATGGCGTGGGCCACTCCTGCCGCGATGATGGCGTAGGTAAAGGCAGCCTCTTTACTGCCTGGACAGAGGACAGAAGAGGGTAGTTAGTTACATTTTTAAAGTACTCGTAGTATTACTGAACATTATTATGATTCAACATTATTTTAGCAGGGTTTTTCAAGTCCTGCCGCTGTGTTCTTAAGCTTCACTATTGATCAGAAAACAGGAGTTTGGACGCAATTTAAAGTTGTGTCAATGTTCCACTGTACTTTATTGCTTGTTTGGAAGACTACTTTAGACTTTTTTTCTCTCAAGTCATTTGAAACAACAGCTTTTGATTATCGAATTTAAACTGTAGTAGTATATAATAATTTCCAATATTACAAAGGCATGCAAAAGTGGCAGAAAACTGAAAATGATTAATTATTAACTGTACAGGGGCCTTTGCTGTACACTGTGCTTCGAAGTCTGACCTGGAAACAAAGCAGGATGAATAAGAGGGTTGTTGAGGAGGAAAAGCTATTGATCCACTGGTTCCTGCTCTGTGTGCGCTCATAAGGGGCTGACATCACAATATTCAATTTGCTGTTATCTCTAACAAATCATTTACGCACCAGGAAATAATGATGCGGACGTAAAGGTTAAACCTACTGGATTCAAAGAGGGATTCATATGCAGTGTTCAGGTTGGACTAGTTACCGTGATATCAATTCCAAAGAACATGCACTTTTTCTGAAGTCAGATCAATGTGCAATTTTTTCTCATGTAACTTGAGAACAAAATCCCATGATTAAGCAGTGATAAAGCATTAAACACCATTTTAGACTGCATTTTGATTGATTTGTCATAACATTACTGTTACTGGAGTTAGGCTGCACAATTGTGAAAATATATGTAAAAATACATAATTAAAAATATTTTGACTGTTGCAGAAGCAGTTCACACTTTTACACACACTCGAGAATTTCAATTTCAGAATATTGTGAAATATGAACTTTTAGACCAATACAATAATCCCATGCATTTCAGCGTATATTTGTAGAGGTCTAATGTTAGCGTACTCTATGCATATTAAGTTGCTATGGAGACAGGTATTGAATGTGTTTGGGGGATATTACAGCTCCTCTTAGTCTTTGGAAATATTTTGCAGTCTTTGCAAGTGGCTGATTGTGACCTTTAATATTCCTATTTTAATTTAATTGCGATTAATTTGCAGTCCTAAAATGGAGGCAATTTGGTGAAAGGTCTTATCCACACAAGAGCATTTTGCCCTCGGCCCAAATGCAACCCACCTACCCAAAAGTTTGTGGGCAAATGCTTAACTCCCTGCACCACTGATGTTCCCAAAACATAAACTAATGTCATTTTAAATCACTTTAAACAAATATACTTCAAAGAGTTAAGAGTTAAAGAGTTAAAAGTTAATCGCAACAAATTAATTATTGAGATAAGCATCTAATTTTAATAACCGAATAATCATTCTTCATCTTCTTTGGTGGTGTTTTATGGCGGTTGGTATCCATAATGTTACATTACTTGCCAGACTTTAGACTTTATTCTTTACACTTTATTCTTTAGACTTTATTCTTCTGACTTTATTCTTTAGACTTTATTCTTGTGACTTTATTCTTCTGACTTTATTCTTTAGACTCCATTCCTTAGACTCCATTGTTTAGACTTCATCATACAGAATAATCATTATCTGAACTAAAACAAACTCAAACTAAAACATGCAACGTGCTGAGAGAAGAGGCTTTATGACTCAGTCAAAGCAGTAATTACATCGCAAGGAGAAGGAAATGTGTAAATTTAGTGTGTTTTTTCCCCCTTTTTCCCCCTATTTTGTCTGTAATTGTCCTCAAGCGTCATCACATTAGCTTTATCTGGATAATTTAGATAAACTATTTCATATTTTAGTGCAATTTGTGATCTAAACAACTAATGGATTAATCAAAAGAATAAACGCTACATGAATTGATTAGCTGCAGCCCAACATAGGCCAATATTCTCTAGGAATTGAACGTTGTACTGTACTAATTAGCTATATAAACCCACTGTGCCACTAAATTCTTCTGTTTTGTTGTTTGGTAATGTCAAATTTTGTTCAAGCCAAATGCATTGTATGAAAATCATTTTTTAAGAAATGTAAAGGCTATACTGACTAGATGAAGGGCTTTTATTCATCAACAGCAAAACTCAATATGTCAGTATCTATCTATCATATCTGAGTGTAAATAAACTGCACCAGCCTCTATTTGTTCAAAATAAACACCACCTCCTCCTCTTCCTTGTGGCACCAGGTTCACTATCAGACACTGCCAGGTTATTTGATAGACATCTTGGATTTACTCTCTCTATTGAAAACGAAAAATCATATTGAGGCATCAATTATGTGGACATTTTTATAGGCTCACAGCGGGCCCCGGGCCAAAAACGAAGGCGTGTCTCAAGTTTTGACTACGCTGTTGTTAATTTTTCCCCTGCAGATCTGAGTGCACGAGTTCACCACAAGAGACGGCAGGAATCCTTCAGAAGCGTGTAATGAGAGGTGGAAGCTATATAAAAGACAGAAGACTAAAAGATCAAGACGAAGCAAGGAGCGCCAGGTGATTAGGCTACTGCCACTTTTGTTTTCGCCTTCATGTTTTAGCCCCTTAATATCAACTTAAGTTTAATGTCAATACACAACTCAAAGGCCTGGGTTAAAAATACTAGACTCAATGGCTCTATACTGATACACCTTGCATTAACATGGTGCCATTCCATTGGTTATCTCCCTCTTTTCAGGTTTAGGAACAATTGCTCCTCTGCGCCGTTTGGGCCTCAAGCGTCAACAATGGCATTCATTTACGAGCATTCGGCTTAATCTGATCAGTGAAACCAATCTATTAGGTATGGCTGTCCAAACCGCGCACTTCAACTTTTCACTTAAGAGACACACTGGCCTAAAGCGTCTGATGGGCTAAAGACACTTAAATAGACAGAATGTTAAACAAAGCGGCTTTGTTCCAAAAGCAAGAAGAAATAATCGTTTCTCTGAAATGGCAAGATGGTCCTTAACAGCTGGGCTATAAGGTGGGCTATTGTTAAAACTTTCATTCATACACACACACACACACACACACGGTTTACACACATATAACTATTATTAAAATTATTGATTACCAGTATCAATTCAAGTCAATTATTTTCCATTGAGTCACAGATTTACAATGTTCTTTAGCAAACAAATTCAAAACTCCCTTTCCTCATAACTGCACTTTTTCATATAAACAGGAAGCCTACAACTGAAGCACACTGTATTTTGTTGTACAAGCTGATATTGAATCCTACCTTCTATTTAAATCTGCATTTCTTGAATAGACGCACACATTTCTATTCAAATTCAGCATGTTCTCCTCGTGTTTTCCCCTGCTACCTCCCTGTACTGTAACTTATACCCGTGGTAAGATCTACATGGTTACAGTGGGACTGTGGCACCCATCACTAGACAGGATAAAGACCAGTGAAAATGTGTCTCCGGAGACTGGGGAGACTTGAATGGAGGAGCTGCCAACATTCACGGGAGCTTTGTTAGTGCGCTGGCTTCAGATGCCTTTATACAGAAAGGCTCAGAGAGAAAAAGAGGAGCAGAACTAGGCCTGATGTAAGTGACACTGGCTTTTATAGGATGCACTTTATTTTGAAGCTGCTATATGGATTAGGTAAACTATAATGTCAACACATGCGATATCTGTCTATTGTACATTTTGGAAACTCCAGTACACATTTAGAAAAGAAACAGCAAGTGTTCAGTTTGCTTGCACAATTATAATTATTTTGGAGTGAATAAGCCGACCGTATTAAACTGTTTTGCTGCGAGATGTGACAAATAATCAAAGGTTGATGTGGTTGTGCGCATTTTACGCACCAGAGCGGAATAAAAGCAAAAAGGCCAGCGATGTTCCTATCACAATTTACATGCAATTTGAGGTTTGAATCACACAGGAACAATGTCACAAAACATTTGAACTTTAACAGACAGGCAACATACCCACTTTCAACTCTTTGCCGAAGACAGTCCGCTCCCCGAGCGCAGAGCAGTTCCAGCGGCCGTTTTTGAACTGAAACTGACACTCGTTGATGCCCATTTGGACTCCCTCTCCGATGACGATAATGGCATCGGGGCGACTCTGGCAGATTATCCGCTGTCTTGGAGCCAAACCGGGGATCTTGTTACAGATTATACTCGCACCTAGGGCCACCACCGACGAGAAACCACTGTGAATGGAAGATGGAGGTGACTGAGAAAAAGTACCCTCTACGTTTGTCACCTGCTAGTGCTCTTGTTTGCTGTAATTACTATATGATTTTCAAATGTTTGTAAAGGCTTTGTTAAGTTTTACTGGAATCAGATCTTGCTGAAAGACTATACATTTCTAGAAAGCAGGTGTGCACTTCTCTGCCACAACGCACGTTGAGCCAAACTAGTCTGTGGAAAAGATAGGCACTGATTTTTACAATTAAACAATATCCTAGTTGACCTTAAATCGTTTTATTACCCTGCATTACTTGTTAAAACGTATAGCATACTGTAAATGTATTCTTCAGTAAATAGTTGTGCGTAAAACACACCAAACTCACCCAATTTTCAAATAAACAATCCCTAGACATAGCAAAACTCTTAAAATCCAACGTCGCGTTTTCCGACTCATTGCGGCCCCGTTCTGTCGAGCTGATGAGTAACTCGTTTATTCTCCGATCGATTCCAGCTCAGGTAAGTCCACGGAACAGGCAATCCAAACTCACATAGGCGCGGTGGAAGTTTGATTTTCACTGTACCGTCCAGACTGCGCGTCCCTGTGTGCGCGGCTCCCGTCTTGAGGGCCTTCTTGTCATCGCGAAGGTGACACAGGTGAACCCCGGGGCTTGTCTCTGTCTCCTAGTTCCTCTGCTACCCGCAGCTCTCGCCTTATATCTGGCTCATCTATCTGGGGCGTGTTCAGGAGACAGGCATGGGGCCCTGCTCAAGAATCCCGCCCGGGCTGAAGCACAGTGCAAGGACTCTCATTATTCCACACGTTCACCTTGACTAATTGAGGTGACTTTTGTCTCCCAAAGCGGCTCTTATTTCCCACAGTGGATTGTGGCTATTATCTACCAAGACATAAGACATTTTCAACAATACAACAGTTGATGCCAGTTTATTTTTCACATATTTTTATAATGCCTATTCAGTGACATTTTTATGGTAATGTTAAAAACGAATACATAGGCCAGACATAGACCTTTGTAGGCAAAATATATTTGTTTTATAGACAGGCAAAAAAGAAAATAAATAAAGAATAAAGTCTAAAGAATGGCTGTAATGTGACACTATGGATACCAACTTCCATAAAACACCACCAAAGAAGAAGAAGAAGAATAGGTCATTTAATTTGCAGCCCTTTTGCCTTTTAAATGCACAGGCTACATCATTTATATAAAGATGCCCTACCTGCGTCTGTGTCAGCCTTTATAATGTCGCCATCTAGTGGGCAGCAAAACAACTAACACGTTGAACACCAAAACAAATTGTCCTTGTATTATTTCCGTAGTTCTCCAGTGTGCGTGCGTGGGTTGGGTCATGGTTGGGTCCTGTTTTACGCACGGATATAATAACGTCTCACACTGGTGAAACTTGAGACAAACATGGAACAAACCTACCTCATAAAAGATTGCTTGATTCATATTTTCACGTTTCTGACAGAAGAAGACCTCTTCAGAGCCTCCACTGTGTGCAAGGTAAGCCTCCAACTTGCGGAAGTGGTCTGATTGAACTAGTATCAGACGTAATCATAAGCTATATTACTTCTTTTAGGACTGGAATGACGCCGCGGAGACACCATGGTTGTGGAGGTAAAACGTTGCTGGTGTCACCGTGCCAGCCTCCAAGTGCAGCCGGCCGGCATCAGTGTCGCGAGTTCGAATCCCGACTCCGACAGTTTCCTGCATGTCCTCCCCTCTCTCTCTCTCTCCTGTCTAATAAAGCCTACGGGCAACAAAATCTTAAAAAAAAAAAGAAAAAGAAAAAACACCCACAAAAAAACCCCAACAACGTGTAATAGGCTCTCCTGATCCTGCAGGAGGATGGCACTGCAGCGCTGGGTCTTCTGTAACGTCAGACTGGGAGGAGATGGGGCCCAATCCTGGAAACAGTACTTCCTCCGCCGGTCCCAGCTGGAGAAGAAGATGAGTGAGGGCAAAACTGGAGGCTACACGTGCAAAAGTCTCAGGGGGCACACAGGTAAAGAGCAATACTTTAAACACAGACCCATTCAGTTTAGTTTAAAGGTGCACTAAAAAGCATGAGCAAAAGGATGCTTTTGGGAGATAGGAGATAGAGATAATCCTTGTTAAAGCACTACTCAGAGCAGTATAAAGTAGAGTTTCCAGATTGAAAATGTCTTTTGATTTGATAAGAAAAAAAACATTGTCCAGAATAAATGGCTCCCTTTGAAAGCTTTGAAAACGTTGAAGCTGCATAAAGCGTATCTGTCAACTCACTATAACAATACTTCATCTAATTACACTGCTAGTTTTGTTATTTGACTGTATATTTAGTATTTATTTAGATTTATCAAAGTATATGTTGCACCACATTGTCAAAGTAAAATCTTTCTGATTCTGATTCTGAAGGCGACGCCTCTGGTCAGTTTTGTTGAGGCTTGCTTATATTTTTTAAAGATATTTTTGTTTGCTATTAAAACTGTTTATTAACTCTCAATTTATACAGGATTTAGTCCTGTTTTAATTTATTGTAATTTATATGGGTTCAGGTCACATTTAGTCCGTGTTTAGTTCTGGTCCTGTTTGATGCTGTCCAGTAAAGTAACCTGCTCCTTGTTGATCCAGGCAGAGTGACAGGGTTGACATACCTGAACGGAAGTTCATCCGATTGCCTTGACCTCTGGAGCAGCAGCGCAACTGTCTGCAGCGCTTCAACTGATGGAACAGTGAGAGCGTGGGGAGTCCAAAATGTGAGCGCTAATTATTTTGGGAAAGCGTCAAAACATTTGTGTTCAGTGCCTGGTGTAAGGGTTGGGTGATATTGTGCACCAGGAATGTGCTAAAATGTACTTAAATGACTTGGTTTAGGTTGCACAAAATGTAAAAGGACCATAAAATCCTAAAATGAACCACGTTACTGTCTTTCTGAGGTCATTTTCAAGTCGATACATTTAATATTGTCATCTCTAAAACAGCAATGGCAATATTATCAATTTTGCAATATAGCTCCCACCTCTACTTTGTACCTTTTATAAAAAATTCTCCCACATTTCTCACCAAAGTATTGAAATAATAACACTGTTGAGTTTTTGTTTATCAAAATAATACAAGAATTAAATATTTTGGCTCCTATAGGGGGAACTTCTGTGGTCCAGTCCAGCTTCCCAGAATCCAATGACAGACATGATAACAGATCCACAGCACAACCTAGTGGTCACAGTCGACTCTACGGGTCTCATTACGACATGGCACAGTCAAACTGGGCAGCAGATGGCGACGTTTCCCTACAGGATTTTCACACAGCCAGTTACTCATGTACACAATCAACAACAACTGGTTTCTGAATGTAAGTATTTTTGTGTTATAACTTTATTGTTGTCGGTAATTGCAAAATTATGTTCTGCTCTTTACAGGTAGGAGCACGTTTAGGATCTGTTATTACATTAGCGGGACCAGATTTGACTAAAAGATCTACTTTTATGGTTTGTGACTCTTTTCAAGTTACAACACTCTTAATTTCACCGGACAAAAGGTGGCTTATTGCTGGGACCAAGGACAATAACGATCTTAGTGCCAAGGTATCACTCCATTTTCCATTTTGTATATTTCATCACAATACTACAATCCTGATAAATTATAACTATATGACTCCTTTATAAAGGTTATGTACACGGAAAGTTTGACTTCAGAATCAGAGGATGAGAAGCCTCTGTGCCAGTCTTTGCCCGTGCCTGGGTGCCAAGCTGCTGTTTTTATACCGACACAACCGTCCAGGCTGGCGATAATCCACACAGGACCCCAGAACAACAACATCCTCACTGTGTTCGACATCTCCCTTCAAAAATCCAAGTACAAAACAGAAATGATGGGTAAACATCAAAACATGAGAGCTGTTGCATTTGCATCACTTCATTCTTACTAGCTGGCACGTTATCATATCATTAATTATATCAATATATGTTTCAGTTAATCAGGTGAAGTCCTTCAATTTGACCCAAGTCAGCGCTGCGCAGCTCCTCTTAAAGGCCAAAGACAGCAACTGCATTGTGTTGTCGGCTGGTCATAAACTGTTTGTCTACTCTCTGAATGGAGAATTGCTTCAAAGCTTTTCAGACCACACAATGCCAATCTCTGCGATGTGGGTGGTAAGGCATTTGTTACATTTCCTATTCATATTCATTATTCATTCGTTATTTCCCTTCGTAAAATAAGCTTGAAAATACATGTGTTGAAATGTACAGGACAGTTTCCGTGTGGTGACCGCCTCTCGAGACCTCTCTATCCGAGTGCTAACATGGAAGAATCATAGAGATGGTGAACAAACTCTAGAGGGCCGCTATCACTTACTGGGAGGATCTCACTCAATGTCAAGGTTATTTGCAATTATCTCATTATATTTAAGCAATCTAAACATGTTATTTTGATTAAATTATTACTGTGGCATTTTATTTCAGAGGATTCACCCATGTTGTGTGCGATTACTCCAGCATTGTGGCATCAGTCGAGGGCACGGACGGAGCAGATGTCTTGAAAGCATATTGTTTTACCTCTTAGATATCAACCATCACCACCATCACAGGATGTCACCATTTCAAATGTTAGTGTAACGATTATTGTGAGGATAAACATCGTGATTTAACAATTATTCAAGATTATTAACATCATGACCAAAACAACAATAAAATCCTCAATGCTCTTTCCTTACAGCTCCTCAATATGTGACCTGCTTTATGAAATCAATCTTTCTGAGTGAGCAATTTGACGAACGGCAAGATTAAAAAGCCCTTTATTTAAGTTTACTGTTTTGAAGAAAGGCAGTAGAAAGGACTTCATTTTGCCTCTAAAATTGTCACATTTATTTTATTTGAACTAAAAAATAACAAATTTAGTTAAAAAATTGTCACTTTTCTATAAAATGTATTTTTTTTTTAAAACAACGTAATTTCTCTTCTAAAATTGTCACAATTATACTTTTGCAGTCATTATATTGTGACCTAAATAATCACAATTATTGATTAACCTAATATTCTTGACATCCCTACTACCATCACTTTGTCCACTGAAAAAGACTAATAAATAGGCTGAGACCAGAATATTGGGTGGAGCAGACGGGGAGGGGCTGGACCTATGATTTACAGCTACAAAGTTCCACACCAGGGTTTCCCACACTTTTCACACCAAAATAACCACTGTCACGGGACATGTAATTGACATATATGGCATAATGAAATTAAATGTACGTCTTTTTCAGTTGTATCTTGAAATCATCATCTCAGGTCTCGGCCCCCACTTTGGGAACTTCTGACTGGGGAAAAGAGTGCAAGAAAAAGAGAGATGAAATGGATGTGAATACACTGGGGTGCGCAGTATTAACAAAAATCTCTATATTTTTTGGAGTATGCCGATAATGGCAAGGTAATTATGTAAATCCAACAGAAATGTGTTTAAACGCATTAGTTGAGGTTTAATTATCAGACAAATAAAATTATTCACAAAAAGTGCAGAAATATCTCCTTTTTACTCTATTTACTCAACATTAAAATTTTGCATACCTTCAAAACATATTACAATATCACGACCAATAAATGGATTTCTTCAGCTAATAAAGTGGATTTAGAATAAACATGTTCCAACAAAATCCATATGTTACAGTTTCCTTTTATTAAAGCTTGAAAAAAGTATATGTACATGTAAATCTTGATGTATTGTGTTTACAAAAATCTGTATTACATTCAAAACACTATTATGGACAAAGGCATTAATACATTTCACCCTGGAGAGACTCAGACAAACACAGAAAGAACCGTTTAGCAAGCTTTATTACATGCATTATTTGGCGCTCAGACCCCGGCGGAAGACATTGCGATTATGGGCGCTCCATAATAGAATTGTGAATAGAATTGTATTAGATGTCTCCCCCCAGGGCCTGGAGACTGGTGGTGGGGAGAGGGTAGTGAGGATGATGAGGACGTAGAGCAGCAGAAGGGGAGGTGGTGGGTCGCAGTACAGTCTGAAGCGGCCAAGCCAAACTGCATGAGGGTTTAAATGGGGCAGACTGGGCACTGATTGGGAGCAGAGGAGGTGCGCCGTGCCACGGGGAGGAGTAACTCGGGTACGTTGATTGAGGCTGGGGAGCAGGTGAGCTCTGGTGTAGCAGTGGACGAAGATTGGATGGAGTTAGGTCTTCCAGGCTGAATTTACGCAGGCTTCATATGTGTAATAAGATGACAATAAACAACAACCTAAGTTTGTCTAAACTTGGTTTTCAGCTGAGGTAAGCAGTCTTCAGAATAACCAGGGGTAAGGCATAGAGTTGAATCAGTCAGTTGGTTTACCTGAGAATGAGAATTATTATTCTTCTTAATTCAAGTTTATTATTTTTATAACTTGGTGGACACAACTTGCTTTGGCACAAACATATACAGTAGCAAACATACTTCCTAGTACAATTACACTGAACTTAGAGTAACTTAAAGTACGAACGCGGATGCTCTGTTTCAATCAGTGAATTTCTCTTCTCGTCCAGGACACACGTCAGGACCTTAGACAGGGACTTGTACAGTTCACTTCCTTCAGATGTGTTGTCTTGCATCTGTTACAACAAAAAATATGTTTCAGAAAAACATGATGATGTTGATTTTAGTGGTTGTACTTAATACATAATAATACATAAATCCTAATGAGCCAAAGCGATATTACTCTGAAGTCAGTTTAACTAGCGTATACAACTCTTCTGCTGTGTAGGGATTGGGCACTCACCCCAGTGAATGCCTTTATGGTCCGATTCAAGAACGCTTTCTCAACCTTT
The DNA here is from genome assembly GCA_015082035.1 of Chaenogobius annularis. NCBI lineage: Eukaryota > Metazoa > Chordata > Actinopteri > Gobiiformes > Gobiidae > Chaenogobius > Chaenogobius annularis. The sequence continues at coordinate 731,908 of BJKM01000097.1, read as the reverse complement.
TCCGGTATGAACTGCATATGAGCCATGCAGTCCAGAATACATGTTAGCGTTTCTCTAGCGCCCTGCGAAAAGAAGACACTGTTAGTCTAGTCTTAAAGATAGGACTTTACCATTCTAAATATCATGATAAGAGTCATCATAGAAGAGTTTCAGAAGCTATAATATGGATACTAAAAATATGATATAACCTTCATTTACCACTTTTAGCTGAAGCAACAAATAAAAAATCAATCAAGGAAATTAAGAATTTCACACATTTCATGGTTTTAATAATCATGAAATTGGGTTGTTTTTCTCTTCTGTTGAAATTGAACATACAAACACACACCAAAAGGCTCCGCACCACCCAGGACCTTCTTGCTGTTAGACGAGGCTGTCAGCTTATCAGCCGCTGTCCCACATAATACAAAAACTCAAATTTGCCATAGTGACCGCTCTACAAACACCTAAATCTGCACATGGACAATCTGAACTTTCCCTAATAATAAATACCCAACATGGTTCTCTCCTGACCTGGTCCAGTGGGCTGAGGACTGTTTTGGGGTTGTTTTTCGGGTCCAGAGCTTTGAGCGACTTCAGCAGAGATGACAGGTTCTCTGAGCTGCTCGAGCCACGCCCACATCAGCCCTGTGAGGATGAAGGGGTCCTGCTCCAGGCACAACCGCTCCCATGCGCCGCCTTGGTTTAGTTCAGCCTGTCAACACACATTACCGCATTTACACTGCTCCCACCGAGTTAACTAATGCTGTCTCCTTACATTATGAACCAACACTGAACATTTTGTTTTCTAAATCAAGGGAATGTGGCGAAATAAGGATGATGTCCCACCTAAAAAAATTGAAATTCATTAGTCACTACAGAGTAAACGACTTTCTTATTACTAAATATAAGTTATAAACATCAAATAAATATAAAGTACAAAGAAAAATCCAATGAATCCCCAGAGTTCATTTCTACACAGAAATAAGCATTGATAAAACAGGATTCTTAAATTATATAAAGTAGATAAATTGGATCTTTGCAATACTGTTTCCAAGGAAGAATAAAATTAGAAATACATTAGTATTCAGAAACTTACAGTAGCTTTACAATGTCATTCACATTCCTACTTCATTCAGTGATCTACTTCTATAGTCACAGCTGCCCCGGGGTGACTGGATGGAGGAAAAGCGACCAATCTGCGGCATCAGCCCTTACCTTACCCACTCACCCACTCACTCACCCACTCACTCACTTCACTCACTCATTACTTCATGTATATTGAACAGAGGAACAAATCAGTGATACTGTTCCTTTTTTTTCATAATTAGGGCTGATTTCATATTAGGCTGAAGTATATTTACAACATTTGGGACACAGTGATTGAATTGTCAATATCTATGCACAATAGATTGCAAAATAGATTGATATCACATTATTGGTTAATGTAATGTCACAGGTAATTCCAAGGCTCCTCATTTGACAGAGTTTTACGGTTTTATGTTTGAAAATGTAAATACAAAAAAATTCTGATCGTAGTAGCGAATTTCTTTAGTTCTAAATGTAGCCTTGTTTTTGTCGGTTTAGTCTCTAGTAGGTTTTTATAGTGACACAGTAGCACTAGTAAATGAAACAATTCATTTTTGTTGCACTTAAATTAAACGTACTATACAAACTGTATGTTGAAATATCAATGTAATATTGTCCAGCAAAATGTTTTGATATTAAGCATAGCAAACAAATATAACAAATGTGGCCTTGTTTTCTGCATGCCAACATGGACACGCCAAAACAAACGACAAATGATAACGACATAATGACAACTTACCTCCCAGTTCAACACTTTTCTCATGTGCACCTCCTCTCCGTCCAGGAACAGGTCGACGGCCAGAGCCTGAGCCACCAGCCGCCTCCGCGCATCCAGCGACAGCTCAGACTGCAGCGTGATGAAGGGCACCTCAGACACCTCCTCTTCTTTATTCTCCGCCTTTCTCCCGTTCATCGCCAACTCCTTTCTCCGTTCCGCTTTAAACCAGGCCAGCAACCCCATTTTATTCGCGTCCGTGCTGGTCCCCTCTGATTCACTGCGCTGGATGCCTGTTTTCTTGTCTCTCCTGATCAAAATTGAACCATCTTTTTGGTGCTCTAAGTTTTTGTTTTCCCAGAGAGAGTTTGTAGAGCCAAACGATAAAAGAGAAGTATTGCTATTCCATTGTTTTGGCGATTCGGGCATTCTAACGTCGTCTTGTGATAAAGATACGAATGACTGCGTTGAGAGATTGAGATCCGATCCGAGTCTTCTCAAATCTGACTCGCTGTAACATAAACTTTTGCGATGGTAGAAGATTGGCGGTTCGTTGAAATGCCTTGGCAAAGTGGGTGAACCTGGCAAACGTGGTTGGTTAATGAAAATCTCTGGCCCTAATTTCTCTATTATGCTTTGCTCCATCTCCAAGTCTTCACTATCGGGGGCTTCCAAAATGTCCTCCTCAATCACTTGTCGATTTTCCGCGATGTCTATCAACAGCTTGCACACCAGCTGGATGATCTTGGGCAGGTAGCGCAGTTGCCTCCGCTCGTATCCGTGCAGCATGTGTCGTTGGCGGTGCAGGTACTGGGTTAGCGTGACTGGGCATGTGAGCGGTGTGGCGCACGAAAACACGCTCCTCAGCGGGATGAGAAACTGCGCGAACTGCCTGACGCATCTCAGCTGGCTCCGGGACTGGATGGAGTTGGGACGTTTGGAGCGGACGTAAAGGATGGCCTGGTTGGCGGTCATTCTGGTTGTGAAGGTGATGAAACAGGCTATCAACACGCCTGAAGCAAAGAGGAGCAAAACAATGCATTCTTTATTCATTTCGACTCAAACATTCCCATTATTGACCATTATGTTCAGTGTACACGGTCGAAAGCGTTGAGTCTAATTTCTTGATGAGCAGTGACATTTTTGTTGTTTGAAAAGTAATCTACGTGTGGGATTTTGTGTCAATTGGCACTTTGTTGTCATGATTATTTTCAGTACTTTTAATAGCCCAATGGTTTTCAAACAAGTACCACCTATGAAAATATTGACCTTCTGAATGCAATCAGATCTAAACCAGGTCAATAAAAGGATTATTCCAAGACTAAACTAAGGCTAAATAAATTCTAAAATAGGACTAAAACATGATCTAAGTAGTTCTGTCCAAAGAATAACCCAAAAGAGGACTGAATGTGGATAAAGTTGACTCAAAATGTAGAATCCTAACTGCAGAAAGATCCACGTACCACCAGAAGAAGCTCCTACCACAGTTTGTGAAATATACCGCCGAAATATAATTTTCGAAACCATACATGTTCACAGTTAACAGGCATTCGCTGGTTACCGTACCTGTTCTCCCGAGCCCAGCGTGACAGTGGATCGCTACCTTCCCCTCTTGTAGCGCGAACGCCAGGACTTTCACCAGGTCCAGCACCGCCGTGAGGGACCCCACGCCATAATCGCTCCAGCCAAAGTTATAAAAGTAAACTAGCAATACACGGAGAAGAAACGTCAGTTATACACCAAATACAACTTTAAAGGCGTAACTCTTTTCTGGTGAAGGGTCCCCCACCCGCTCGTTATTGCTTTGCATGTAACATTCCACAGTATGACATTAAACTTACTCCATCTATAGCAAGTGATTTTTTTGCGATAAAAATAACTGAACATATCAAGTTAAATGCCGTACAGTAGAACATTCCAGGCAAGAACATCTCCATGGAGACAGGCAAGTGATGAATCCCTCATGATACAAGTTACACGGTCCAACTTTAAAGTACATATATTCAGTAAAAGTTGCATACTGTTGTGTTCCATAAAGACTTCAGGACAATATGAAAATCCACTGTTCGGTTCTAAAGGGTTTCCACAGTAGGAATGTTCACCAGGGATTTGTAGGTTGATCAGTGTTTTAATGCCATTCCTGAAGGAAAAAAATAAGTGAAATGTCAAACACAACTACACCACAGATATTTATACAAAATATTTACCTTTTAAACTGGTCAATGATGTTATATTTTTCAATGATTTCTGTGGAGGGTCTCGAGCAAGCAAGGATGTGGTCAGTCACCCTAAAAGACAGTTGCGTATGTATTTACTTTAGGCGTTACATTTTGTGTACCTCGTTTGTAGGAAATTTGGCAAATTACACTTAAAGAGCCGAATTCTTACCACGAGGAGTAGAGCCCTTTGACAGCCTGTAGGTCGTCCCTCCAGAACGATGGGTTGTCATATTTGCAGGCTTGTCCTCCACAACCATAAGAACATTGCATATGGCCTGGGACAACGTAGCGGATTGCTTCTCCAAAAACTGTATACTTGGACCTGGGGGATCTGACTGAAAAGGAAAAAACAATGTTGAAAGGTTTAATATTACTCTTAGGGCAGGTCACATGAATATGCACACAGAAAATGTTGACCCTTATCATTAGGCATGTAACAATAACCAAAATAGTGAGATAACGTATTGTCAAACTATATCAGAATAATATCGTGAGCTGTTACAATATATTGAATAACAAGTTTGTTTGCTTAAATGCTTTGTTTTGTAGCAGGAAACAACAAAGACCACAACACTTTTACAGTATATTTGAAGTCTTTGCTCCATCACAGTAATTATTCAAACCAAAGACTTTTGAAAAGGAAACGCATATCGACAATCCTTTTAGCCTCTTCAAAATATCACAATCAATATCATACCGAGAGATTTGGATATTGTTGCCTCTCCACTCTTTGTGCCCTACTGTTGTCAATCTCACAGTGTGTTTGGATAAAACCACCACTTGGATCTTTTTAAGGGTTAGGGTGATGTAACAGCTGAATAAATCCAATTGGTTAATAATATAAACAAGTTATATATATATTAGTCTTTCTCTGCTGACTGTTCAGAACCTCCTAAATAATTAGATCACCAGTGACTCCTCGCTTAAGGTGACTAATCCCTGTTCTGGCAATGTAAACGAAGTCAGGCCTTAGCTCTAAAAGGTGCGTGGTTATGTGCATGTCAGTGTGCTTAGCTGTATTTCAAACTACAAACTGTACGCTAAAAATGTGTCTATTATTACTTACAGAATTCCATCAGAGCCCCTCCTGCAGTTTGTGCCATTTGAAGTGTCACTCAAGAAGTCAACTAAAGTCATAGCAGAACCTATAAGCATTTACAGCACACGTAAGAGAGTTGAATCAATGTAATAGTTCCCAGTTTTATAATACATACTCTAAATTGTTCAGATTGCTTGTTTTTTATGCCAGTGTGCAGATAAATGAACAGTGGGTATTTTTGTCTATTACGAAAATATAAATCTACCTGCTTGTGTAGTCAAATTGATAATAAAATACAACTTACCTGGAACAATTGAGCTAAAGCACCAGCGTGTTTAAATAGTCGTCTTGATGCAACATTTCTGACTTCAGCCTCTTGACGCTGGCTTCGGCTTCTCTGGAGAGTCAATCTTATGGCTCTTCTTGATGTGATTCGTCACAGATTATCCCTCCGTCACTGGGTGGGGCGACAGCATGAACATGTCCTGTGTGCTCCTGCGTGGAGAAGACATGACTTTACTGATGTGTTTCTCCGGTGGAATGTGAAGAAAATGAAGAGTTAGTTATACCTGAATCCCAGCACAGTCTATTCGCTGTTGTGGCCGTAGCAGAGTGGGTTTATTTTTGACTCCTCCCAGATTAGATACTATAATCTCATTACTCTATAGGTATATAACAGCGCAGCCCATTCTCAATAAAGAGAACAGTGTGTGCTATTGACCACTAAAACACAGACAAAACATATTACATTTCAATAACTAAAATAATCAATGATAAATTATTAATATAAATATAAAATTATTAATATTGATGCTATGTCCCATGCCCATTTATTTTAAGCACCAGGAAGCATTCAGGGCTAAAGTAGTGTATTAGTAGTTACGGGTAGTAAATGAGCACAGATTTTTTACCATTACAATATCTTTCTTAAGAGTGTTTGGGAGAACCAGGTTAGGCTCAAACCTGTTCCACGACCTCAGTGACATAGCAAGCAGATCAATTCTGATTGGCTTAGCTCTCACCTCACTAAAGCTGGTTAGTTTAAATATGGTGTATTAGGGTAGGACTGGGCCTTTTCTTATCCATCATGATATAGGCTGTCGTCATTTGCTTTGGGGCAAAATTAAATTTCAAATATTGTGATATCTTTCCACGTACACAGCAGCTATGTGTACGTGTAAGTGTATTGCTATGAAAGAAAGCAGACAGAGTTTGCCTCGCGACCTATTAACACTCTGGAAGCTCTGTTGAAAACCTTAGAACAACCTTACAACAAGTTAGTACAAATATCATACATTCCACAATTAAGGATTACGTCTAGCGTCAATTATATTGTTATCTTTTTATTGCAATTTATCTTTGTCATAATGAAAATGTTTGGCCATATGACCTTGCCCTACTTTGGGGAGGAGGAGGCATGTGTGGATTGAGACATGTAACAATAAGAAATATGGTTGATAAACGTACAAACTGTAGGCTATACAAACACTACACAAACAAAAGTTACATCCATTGCACACAAAATGTAGGTGTTGGACAAATATCCACATATTATTTTATTTGTTCCACTCACCAGTGCCTGGCAGTTCAGCATCTATTTTTGAAGCTCCACAGTGAACCTAAAAACAAAGAATAAGAAAATAAACATCAGGCATTTTTTGTCCATTAACTTATACACATGTTCACTGAGAAGATTTCCAAACACAATCTTAATTTGAGTATCTTATTATACGACTGAAAAAAGTAGAAAAGTAATCATTCCTCACATCATCAGTCAACATATTTATGGTGGCCACCAGATGGCAGTAGACACAACTCAAATCAGAAGAATGTATCAGAATCAGAATCAACACGTTAAGCAAATTAAGCCTATATAACTGCATATATAATTGACCATAGACTATGATAAATACATTTGAATCGCAGCCAGACTCTATATTAGCGAAAAGTCACTGAATATATTGCCCATGTGTACTTTAATGGACATGATGCAGTATTATTGTATAGCAATGCGTAATATCATAATAGTTCTTTTCTTAGTAATCTATTAAAAAAGTGATTCAGACCCATCCCGTCGACAACAAGTTATAACAAAATGCAATGACATCTGCACGTTTTCAGACGTGAACACAAGGGGGCCTCATGGAGGCTCCGGGGTACCAGTCGCGTCGCTGATTTCCGCGCTCCACATCGGCACCTTCCCAGGGCACGACGGGACAGTGAGTTTATTTTGCTGTGTCCATAGATGCAGAACATTGGGATTGGGCGCCGCGGAACTACGTTTCCCATCAGACATTGCAGTACGCTTGGAGCGGCCCCCGCACGGTGGCGTAGTGCATTTTGTATGAGCAAACCGTCCATCAGCTGTTCCCAAAGCCGGCTTTTGTGGAGGATGACAACACCGGAAAACGTGAGCTTGAACTTTCAGAACAAGACGAAATAATACAAAACACTCAATAAGGAAAGCCATTTAACATGTTTATCTAGTTTTGTTTGATCACTTCTTGCACATTACTACTTCAATCATGCGTTTCCGTTGTGCGCTAGCAACATTTAGCGCACGTTCTGCTACATTGTGTTTCGCGTAAAAGGTTGAAACCGGAAGTCGTGTGCGCCTCTCCGCCGCCTTGGCTCTGGTAAGTTTGCTGCGGAGCTGTCGACGGTAAAAGCCGGGGGAGAGGCGAAGGAACAGGAGCAACCTCAACGATGGATCATTTCTAAAGGATAACACCAGACTCTCCCCCCCCGTTCAAGATCAGCGAGTTTGGAAACGTACATGACCAAAGACACAGCAGCAGCAACGAGAAACGCAAGCGCAACAACCACCATGCAATTCAAATACAGACGAATTTAAGCCGAGTGCCTCTTCTTCTTCCTCAAGGTGAACGCCGCATCCCTGTCGTCTCACGTCGGCTTGAACGTCACCCACAGGCAGGCAGGCATCATGTCCGTGGAGGAGCAGCAGCAGCTGGGATATCCCGACAACATGCCCGGCTGGATGAGGGTTGAGATCGAGCGTCTCTCACGGGAGCTGACCGAGACCACGAACGAGAAGATCCAGGCGGCGGAGTACGGGCTGGCGGTGCTGGAGGAGAAGCAGCAGCTCAAACAGCAATATGACGAGCTGGAGATGGAGTATGAGACCATCAGGCAGGAGCTGGACCAGTTGAAAGAGGTGAGACGTGCTCACAAATATGCTTTAGCTTATTTACCATGCGCGCAGCTGGCATAGAGGTATTGCACCAGCACATCATGTATTGTTTTATTACTTATTTGATCAAGCAACTGTGATCCAAAGCTGTTATTATGTTGCAAGGTCAACTACATGATATGAAGGATGGTCTCCCCCTGGTCTGTGCTGCACTCACCCCTCCTCTTTTGGCTCGGGGTATCCCCCCTCACTCCACTGCCACCTATTATTTATTTAAACAGCACCTCACCCTTTCATTGCCTTTTCAGCCTATTTTATGCATGCCACCACATTGAAACGTGACTGTTCTGTTTATTTCACTGTGATTTCTAATACGATAAGCTGTTCCCGTACAGTTAATGTTTGATTTCACACAGTGTGGTAATGTCATTTTCTGCTGGTGATTCATCTCCCCATGTGACGAACCGGTTAACTTCACAGAGGCGGGAGCATGTTTGAATTTTAAACCTTCCCGCTCGGCAGAGGAGAAGTTGGAGCGGAAACCGGACGAGTAACGACCCTTTGGGAATGGAAAGAATGTGTTGAGCAGCGAGTGGAGAGATAAAGGAAGTGTGTTCGGGGCAGAGAGACAGTGGCCTGACTTGTCCTCTGTGTTTGACGTCTCACTGGATGTCAGGAGATGGCAACGGAGCTTGTCACCATCTTGTGACTGAGATTGACACTTTGGTTTATTCATGAGTTTGCTATTATTATTGATTTTGTATTTAGTCATTCTCCTCTCACATCCTCTTCTGCGCTGGTTTTCCTGAGAGCTTCAGCTGACTGACCACGGGGGCTGTGTATTTTTGGCAAGGGCCTTTTTTTTCTCTGCTGATCGCTCCTACTGTGATTTTAGTTAAGACAAATACTGGAGGGCATTGAACTCTCGTCGTGTGGTCTGGTTCTGCTTGTTTGTGCGGAGTTCAGGCAGGCCCGGGGGCTGCGTTACCAAGTCCTTGCACACTTTTTTTTTTTCCCACACGTTTCTTCGCCGGAGTCAGAGAGGCCCACCGGTCTTTCAGTGGAATGAATACACAAGCTAGTAAAGGGGGGAAATTAACCATGCAAGCGATAACCCGTGCTCACTAAATCAAAGAGAAAAGTCGTATTAAAGAAAGCCTTCAATTGCGATGCCCATGTGTGCGTTTTATTATGGTGCGCAAACAAATCTGAATGGGCAATAAACTCAATTGTTTGCAGAGCTGTGGCAGAAGTTCACTCCTTTGCCGTGGGGTCGAGTAGCGGGTTATACTGGCAGTAGATCACCAGTGAGATGTCCCCGCTTTTAAAAACCATAGAAATGTGCCTTTATCGCTCTTCTCGGCGCAGAGATCTGTCGGTTTGGGCTTGTCAGGAAAAGGCGACGCTATCAGTTTGAATCCACATTCTTCCAGCGTCCCCCATGGCTTCCTTTGTCATGTCTAGAGGAAAACTGGAGGTCATACGGAGCAGATAAACTACTATAGTGGAGTGAAGGCTCAAATTAAAGCTGTCTTGTTGTTTTTTGTAAACAGAGATGTGAATTCTTCTGATAAAACGGAGAATTTGGAAGTCGTCAATGGATTGGCATTGGGTGAAATATCTGTAGTTTCTCTCCATTGCCTTCCTACTAAAGAAAAATAATGGGATGTTTTTATCACTGTGTTGAATATTGTGAATGGTGATATTTAGATTTAGAGGTTGAGATGCTTTGTTATCCTGTTGTCATATTTGTATTATTTCTTTTAAAGTTGGTAAAGTTAGTTTAGTAAAATTTCAAACTCATGACCACAATGATAAGTAAAAATGCCCTTTTTTTCGTTCAATGTTTTTGACTGGCAATTTCAACTCAGAATAATAGCACTTTCTTTATTGAATATTGTGGTCTTTTACTAGTTCTGATAAAGCTCATGATGATTTAAAACTGTTCTCAAAAGGTACAATTTTATCTTATTAATGTGGTTTTTTTTTTTAAATCAATACTTGTTCAAATGAGTATTTAGATTTGATACTAGTTTTATCTAGGATCAGATCATTTTGTTCTGTGGAACTCCTATGTCTGAGAGAAAAATCTGATATTTTTTGTGTGGATATGGCCCGTGCTGATGTGATCACAATAAAGATTTGAAATATTTTCTTCTGCACAACACCTAAGGACATTCTCTACATGAGGTGAGACTCTGTGGCCCACATTCATGCCTTTTGAACCCCAGTCACCTTACCCTTTAATGATTATAATGATCTTTCGCCTGTCCATAGGAGCACTGGTGGAAAGGGCAATAATAATCACTCTCACAACCAGGAAGATGGAGGAATCCTGTGCGCTGTTGTTGCTTGGTAACGACACGGCTGTGTGCCTTAATTTGAGCAGTGGGTCCAGTCTGTCTCCTCAACAATTGCTGCAGATTGACATGTGTTTGTTTTAACTGATGAATGCAGATATCTTCATTGACATTGACTGGTTGTAATTACGATTTATAGCATTTTTCAAAGTTATGACTCCACAAAATTTCTATTTTACTATTTGTATTTACACCATGAAGCACCTGTGGATACTGGGCAGGTGACAAAGTACAGGAGCAGTCACGAGGTAAGCAGCTAATGACTTTACACCTCGGGCCGAAGAGTGAGTGATTCACTCAGAGTTAAGCCCCTCACAGGTGACGTCACACGCCACACCTCCAGCTGTTCACAATACGTCAAGAAGTCTTTTACATCCAGATTATCTCAGAGTATTTTACAGTTTGTAGGTTTATTTTTATTGTGGTGCCAGGGACCATACAGGAGCCGTTTGCACTTGCATACCTCCACGTTTCCAGCCTGTTCCCGTCCCAGCAGCTGCGTTCCTGGTTGTGGAATTCTAACAGATCAGCTCTCTAAATATTGTTAAGCTCAGTCAAAAACGTCCCATCTCTGTGCTCCGAGGGGACGGTTATTGTTGGCATGAGCCCAGCGAGGTTAACAGGTCTTGGGTGTCACCGATGTATAGCCGGTTAAACGCCATCAGTACATAGTGTTTGACAAAGCAGAGACTGAGTGCGGCGTCCCTTTGTAGTACCATTTGAAAGGATTGGTCACTTTTGTTCCTGTTTAAAAAAGCAGATCATAAAAGGATATATGCCAATGTACTTAACAAAGATATCTGGGGTGACTTCAAGCCCTTTATGTTTGATTCTGATTGGACATTGATAGAACCACAGCTCCTTTTATTGAACCTCATTAAAAATATGATGTAGACTTGATGAATGCAGTTAAATGGTAATCTTTTTCTAAATGGCACTAAATAAAGCCCCAAATCCCCTCTCTTGTAAGTATAAGAGGATGAATCGTAGTCTCCATGCCCAGGCTTATGAAGACGGGGGATCTCCTGTCACCAGCCCTGCTCCGGTTTGTCCACTCGGGGACCCCGAGGGGCATTTTTAGGGCAGTCTTACACTCATTTACTTTCCTAAAATGCTTGATTTTTAATAATGCCTTGGATAATTCTTGTCACGAGAAGCCAAACTGTTTATTTGGCGAGCACATGGAAACAAGGAATGCGAAGACTTCGAAAGGATGAATAAAGAATATTATTTAGAGCAGAGGTGGGCAGGTATTTTTCTTCCGAGGGCCATATTCGAATTGAGGCAAGTAGCGGAGGGCCGGACTGCGATCATTGGTGTAACAAATTCTTATAATAAGATTTTTTTCTGGAAAATATAGGTTATTGTGTCCATTATTTCATTCATTTTATGTAAACTTTATTAAGGATACAAGTGCAGACACATGTTACATGCTACAATAGTAAAAAAATTTAAACTAAATAATAATCTAATCTTGCAGGGGGCTGGATTAAAACAGGCCGAGGGTCACATCTGGTGGCCCCTGGGGCCACAAATGCCCAGGGATTTCCAAAGGTAAAAGCCTTTTCGACAAGTTAATCCTTTGGGCAAAACCTACAAATATTGATCCAACTCTGTGGACTGTACCGGTACTTGCTTTTGTCAATGGTCAATGATTTTGGAGTTTTAGGCTAAATGTGTGACCAAATATGCTGACATGTCTGTGACCGGAGGAGAAAAACAAAGAATGTGAGAAATGGCAGTTGACAATATTCACTGAGACCAAGCACTGTGGTGTTGTGCTTATTGATGGAACTACTGCACAATCACCATGTGCGTCATGAGTTGCTTCACTGAATATAGATAGCACTGTTCTGTGTCCCATTTCCCTGTCTGTCGATGTTGATGTTTGGTTGTGTAGTAGCGGTATGGAAGCCTGGCAGGGTCATGAGTTAGACACCGTAATCCAATTAGAAAAGCCAGAGTCCAGATCTGGCACGAGTACAGGCTAAAAGCAGAGGAGGGTAATGATGAGAGTAGAGTTCAGCGTTGGCGACTGACCTGGTCATTTACTATGCTGTGCGTGTACTTTGTTCGTTTTATACAGTTGTTGTCACTTGACCATCAAAATTGTGGCACCCATTATTGTGCAGGAGCAGGACAGGCCCGCCTAAAATATGAAAAAACTAGACATACATCTTGTATATCTGGAAATGGATAATAGTACAAACTTGTTTTTGGGATAAGCAAAATTAGAATATCACGTATATCGTCTATAATTACAGCGATTAGAAATGACTGCTAAAAGAGCTGATTACAACTAATTGAACAAGCTAGTGTAAGAGAAATGTTTACCCTTTTTATGGTCCATTCACTTTTTGTGCGATACTTGAACCTCAAACAAGACGGTTACAGGCAAATTTTAGAACATTCCGGAAGCATTGTGAAATTGTCTGAATATTGTTATTGAGATTATCCCCTCAAAAATATCAAAATAAAATACAAATATTGATTCACCCCTAACTAAATGACTTAGGGCTGCGCAATCAAATTTTAAAATCTGGATTTCTGTTCAGAATAACGTGCGCTCGTTCAGCCACACAAAACCTGGAGCACAGACATTTTTCGAATCTACATAGAGGTTTTCAAACTAAATTGTCATAAAACATCACTAATAAAATAGATTTGCGTGTCTTTGCGAGATAATTATGATTGTATTGTAATCGTTTGAAATAATTGTGATTTGAATTATAAACCAAGTATAATGGAGTACCCCATTTTGTAATATTGATTATGATGGCTTTATTTGTGTAGGGTTATCGTCTATAAACCAGCTCCCATTGCTAAATAAACCTGGATTTAGTGTTGTTGGTTTAAAGAACCTGCCTCATTTCTTCGTAATAAACCTTGTTGCCTTTGCCTCAGGTTTGTATCATAGAGCATTATATACACAATATTTTCTCTTGCTAGCCCCGATATGATCCCCGCTCATGACTTGAGATAATTAATGTTTGTGTTTACAGTGGCTAGAAAAGTAACCTCCTCGGACTTCCTCCTATTGTGCCGTAGTCAGTTTTTTCTTACAGTCAGCATCCTGTTTACAGCTGAGGGCATTTATAGCAGATGGGAAGGATATGATGTAGACTTCTGTCCAGAAAGGAAGATTTAACATTCATTAATCATTGAAATCAATAAAATAATTTCCAAACATTTCCAGTAAAAAATATGCTTTTTAAAAATTATTCTTAAAACACACTAGTCATTTTATTTAACTTGCAGTGGACCATATCGTTTTTTGTTAGCTTTATGTATAAGATTAATTTATTGCGCTGGGGGTAAGGTATAATATTGTTTGCCCATGGCTATATAAGCATGCCCTAAAGACGATACACTTATTAGCATATATGACAAAAGGGTTTCTTGTGGCAGTAATAAATGGACAGATGGTGGGTGCCGCGACCCCCTCGCCACACAGTCACGTGCACTCAATCAAAGCGGTTTGTTCATATAGGACATTTCTTGCATCTGGTACCAGTTTATGCTCTGTGAGGTCTTCTAATTTAAAAATGTATTGCACCATGTGTTTAAAAATACTTTGTGGGAATTTGAGATGTGTCACACCTAAATATAGTTAGGTGTGAGCAATATTGGTAAAAAAAAAAAAAAGGATCTTGAAACTGTCCCGATAACGATAGTCATAACGATGGATGAGAACAGAAATGTGTTAAAACATGACTTTAAACGTAGGGTATTCTATAATTTCGGTAAAATGAATCACAGATAATTTGAAAGTTTACAACATTTGTATTTTCTGTAGCATTTTTACTATAATTTATTTACTAAATATTCATATTGTGCATATTTTCCAAACTACATTTACAATATTATCAAAATGTTTCTATCATTCATACCTTTTTATATAAGAAAGCCTTTAGAAAATGTGCTGAACTTCCTGTCACAACAGCTATCACAATTAATGGAACCATCATGGGGCCCTTTGCTCAGCGGCATTTGCTTATTTTAATAGGCCAACGATTCAAACAATTTCTAAAGACTGTCCCTTCACCCCAGGGCTCCTTCCATTTAACTGTACCACCGCAGTACAATCGGGAACATATCTAGTGTCTCACCAGCACCACCTCACTGTGCCACCAAACTCCCCCCTCCTCCCCCGCTGCAGGCTGCCATTGTGAGTCTAGACTGTCTGCTTTGAATCCCCCAGGCAGGCTTCAGAAAGAGAGAAATGGTTAAATGGGAGGTTGGGTATAGAAGAAGGCGGGCCATGGTGTGAAAACTTGGGGCACGAGGAGGGTATTTTAATTGGATACATGCCAGTCTCTCAGAGGTGCCTGAGAAATGACAGGAGGGGCACTGCATTGGTTTTCTGTGGGAACAAGCTCGCATCCTTTGAGGGGGAAGAATAGCCAAGAATCAGCTGCTCCAATGAGTTTAAAGAGCTGGGGCTTTAAATGACTGGCAACACGGAGAATGGAACTTCCTTCATTTGTGTTGCGTTCATTGTATGTTTTGTGCTTGGTATATTTGGGATAGAAATGGCTAGAATTCTTGCCAATGGTAGCGACCCAATTATTCTTTAAGGTCAAGGTCGTCTCAGGTGTGAAAACTGTCACATTTGACCTACAAATTTAGCCTTGTTGAGAGACAAAAAAGTCTCTTAAGAGTCACAGCATGCCTTTCATTAGTCCAAGTGGTGCAGG
The DNA here is from genome assembly GCA_015082035.1 of Chaenogobius annularis. NCBI lineage: Eukaryota > Metazoa > Chordata > Actinopteri > Gobiiformes > Gobiidae > Chaenogobius > Chaenogobius annularis. Next base: position 716,659 of record BJKM01000097.1, on the reverse strand, counting down.
AGGCCATTAGAGAGTCTGGTTGGAGGAAGGGCCAGTCCAGACTAGGACCCCATCATTAGGGGCATGTCAGAACAGCCCACTGGAGGCCACGTATGTGGAGGCAAAGGGATGAAGAATTATGATTAAGAACAACACAAGGACCAACATGTCAACATAAAGGATGTTTCCCTCTCTTCCCCCTTCCTCCGGTCAATACCACGGCCCGATTGAACGGCCTTGAATGTGGAGCAGTCCAACATTTATCTAGTAAGCATAATGGTTGCTGGTTTAGCAGAGCTCAGACAAATACATTGATTTTGTAGCAGTGGGGTCCCCAGCCCCCCGGTTCTTCCTGTGTTTTGACCTCACTCTTCGTGAATGTAATCTCACGTGCTCTGGGTCAGTGCAGTTGAGGTGGGCCACAGCTGTGGGACAGCTGCTCCACTCCCCTGTCATTTCAGCTACAACAGGAGCCTGTGTATTTGTGCTAGTTGTCACATGTTACATTTATATGTGAACAAGTCTCAAGGACCAAACCAGAGGCTGTGAGTGCTTATCATCATTAGACCTTGGTCGGATACAGCAAAGTCCAAACAGTGCAAGGGCAGTTGAGAGCAGCTCAATCTCTGTGCAAAATGGATATAAAGTGGCTCTACAGTCAGAGCTGTGCAGCAGAGAAGGGGAGGGGTAGAATCTGTAGCTCGGATAGTGCCATCTGGGATGGTGGCACCCTCCTGTGATACCTCTGCTGACCGTTGCCACTATAATTGGCAGTGTAACCATAATGACGTCTGTTCCCCAGGGGCCAGGCGCGTGGACCTGGGATTGCTCATCCAGACACAGGCTCTCTGTTTTGGACTAAAGAGGAACTACAGGCAGCCTCTGATAAGACTTTGCATTGCAAATGATTCAGGTTGTGAAAACCTAAGCTGAAGCTGCTCTGTGATATGGGCGTTAAAGAACCCAGGCTTAAAGCCAGACGCAGATATGGAGAAGTACGCTATATCAAAACCATTAAACATATGCAGTCCTCGAGATTAGGTCTTTATCCCCCAACAATACTCTGAGCCCCATATAAACATGTGCTTCCTCCTGATTATTAACTAGAGTCTCTGTTGCACAAGAGCCTGCGGCTACAAGAAAAACAACAATAGTAATAGAATCCTTGTAACTATATCAGAGTGGCTTTTTTTTGGCAATTTTGCCAGTCCAAATATTCCTCATTACAATATTATTTCTGTATGATTTTCAGTCTCCTGTTACCACCTTCTTACAGTCGGAGTTGGCTTGCAGCTGTTTTTTTTCTTTTTTTAAATGTTTGTCTTGTGAACTTGTGATTGCCTCACATCGGGTGCATTTTCTGTTTGTAGTCGGCTCTAGCCTTTGGCACTGACTGCATTCACTGCACTGCTTTTTAAACCCCACCGCTTTCAGCAGTCTTCCCTTAACCGGAGATAGCAGAGTCTCCACAGGGCCGACACACCAGGTGCACTTTGGAGAAATTGGGCAAGCGAGCGAGTGTGGAGGAGAGTGTGAAGTCGTCCCAGAGTTGGAATAAAAAGCCTGCAGCTCGGTGCCGCGCTGAAAATCAATATGGCTCCGTGCCAAGTTACAACTCTCAAATATCTCAGCCTCCCTCTCACACCCATTTTAGCACCTTTCTCTGTGGCTGTTTCTTTGTTTGCCAGATGACTACTTTGAAATATTTTCCTCTTTAAAAACGAAGGGCAGACTAGTTGGAGCGGAAATTATTTCAAAAAAGTCTGTGTGTTTTATATTCGCCATATATCCGCATTCACAAATATATAAAAGGTTTGTTTCTAAGTTTGGTCAATCGAGTCCTAATTTAATAACGCTAAATTATAAAATTGGTCTACTTACTATGTTGCAACTGTAATCATTTTAATTCCTTTGCTGCCAGGCGTTATGGAACCAGCACTAACCTCTCATGAGACTGGGTTAGTTCTGCCTTTTGATAATAATTTCCAGTATTTTTGCAGTTTAAAGTCTGCTGCTCCCACTGCAAATTCCTTTGAATCATTATCTCCTGTGTTACTCATTACAGCGAGTGGCATTGCCTTGAATATAACCGTGTCTAATCAGGAGCAGCTCAGTATGTAAACTGTGTTAACCAAAACAACCACAGATCCATGTGACGTGCATTCCTCAGGACAATGTTAAACTGCAGGCCAAGGCAAAAACAACAGGGATTCTTAGACCGTTTGCACTTGGAAAATAGGGCTAGGAAATAGGACACACACACAAAAGAGCACATTTTATCGCAAGTTTTTATTACATTTAACTTTTTCTCATTAAAACATAACAAGAGCTCGCTATCTTAATTTCATGAACATAAACAGGACAAAAACCAGTCCTGTTTTGAGGCCCGAATTAACAATTTGAAACGATTAGATCTGTCACTTTTCAACTTATACGTTTATACTTACATTAGTATAAATTGTGGCCGGACAAAACGGGACTAAACATGGTCTAAGATGGGACTAAACCCAGTTGAAATAAACAAGCGCTTGAGTTAAACCGACTGATGTCCTCGTCTTAGGAAATGGATGTATGCCGGATACTGTGTAACCTAATGCCCTGTGGGAGCTCTCTGCTACAGTCAGATGATAATGGCCGTCTAAATATAGCAGCCCAGTCGTGTGTGAATAAAAATCTGAAGCAAGGCTAAAGGGAGACGTCTCATTCGTTCATTACAGACAAGAATGGCTGCAGAGTTGCATCTCCTCCTCGTGAGTTGCGGCTCACGAGGCCGTGGATCGTGTTTCGTGGGTTGTTTAGTGCTTGCGCCTCCTCTCGCTCTACCTCTCCTCCTCTGCAGTCGTCCCTGTGGCCTGTTCCAACACTGACCAGCCTTGTATGAGTAACTAACGCAGCAGCACAGTGAAGGATAATGTCGGCACAGCAGCTCTTGACTACATCACGGCACAAATATGTAGCTGCGGACATGATCGCCCTCACATCAGCCCACACAAGACACTCAACATGGAGGCATTTCCTGTCTTCTCTTAATGGAAACACTCAAAGCAATGAAAATGTTTTGATTTAAGAGATGGAGATTAAATTGTTGCTTGCTTTGAAATCGCACAGCAAAATCCAATAGTTGAAAGAAGTTTAGTTCTGTTTAATTTATGACTATTCATAAAGATTATTCAGTTAATTAATAATTATTATTCAGGTCACAAAATAATCATAAGAACCCAAAAAACAATAATGGTGATGATTTTAGAAGCAAAATTAAGCATTTTTAGTTCAATCCATCGTCCAAAAAAATTTACCTAAATGTAAATAACTTTTTTAACTGGCTGTTTTTGTCAAACTCTGACTTTCAGAAAGTTCAGTTTTGTAAAGACTCACAAACTTGAGGAGGCAAAGAGAAGGAAAGAAACTGTTGTCGTGAATAATCGTTAAATCGTGATGTTTTTTCTCACAATAATCGTAACACTAAAATTTGATAACGCGACATCCCCAGACAGAATAGATTATGCGTATACAAATAGAGCTCTGTGGATATTGGAAGCTGTAATTGTAATGCTTGACACCTTAATAATTGACAAGTGATGCGATCAAAGTATGAAATCTTTTGATCGGTCGACCGTACTCAAATGGCACAGTATAACAGGAAGCTGAAACCCATGAATTGTGGGGGTGTTGGGATTTGTACCGTTCAGTTGAATGGATCTAACTTTCACGCGTACAACAATGCTCTACTCTATTACTACTATTCTAAACTATAAAAATCCAGGCGTGGTTGAACCTTGAGTTGCAATCGGTGCTCTGTAATCAGTGGACTTTGTTGTTCTGTGCGATCACGATCAGATGACAAAGAAACAGTTGGTCCATGTCCTGACTTGTTTTCAACCACAAAGGCTGTCGTTTAATGTCAGCCCAGTGACAAAGCTGTCATAGCAACATATAAAAACTTGCGAGGTGTGAACGCAATGACTGCAAGCGGTGTGTGTTTAAATTAGACCTGATCTCTGGAGAAACGGGGCTTTGTTTGCTGCTAATATCATCCTTAGCAACCGTGATGCAACAGGATGCATGGTTTCCCATTTTGGCACAGAACAAGTTTTAATTTATCTTGGAATCTTTTTTCATTTGAATTTCTGCCCAACATCTTAACTATATTCACAGCATTCTATTTGTAATTTGAATAAAAACCAAACAGTTTATTTTATGGACTTAAAACAACAAATACCTGGTGAATTTGAATCTTATGAGAGGCGATATATATGCAAAAATATATGTACATTTATAACAATTGTATCTTAACAGCTCAAATTTTCTTTGTATTTTCTTTGGACAGTAATAAAAAGCTGTTGAATACCTTACTGACTGATGCTGATTCGCTTTTGCACTGCTGAAGATGAGAGACTGTGAATTATTGGTCAATGATTCAGTTCAGAAAGCTGCCGTAAACCCACCATCACATGATGCTTTTGATCATAGCAGTTTTGCCATGCTTTGATCAGTGCGTGGGGCTTCAGGACAGCCGTGACTGCTTTTTCAAGTACACACACAAGGGAATCTGTTGCGCAAAACAGATGAATTTCCTAAAACGTGTCTTTAATTAGCTTTAAAGCAGATGAATACACCATATTTGCATAGAATCTGCAGCATATGGCTCAAGATGAATTATAATTTTGGTGTGAAGCTTTTCTCGAGATTATAGGCTTGATCGCGTGTGTCCCTCATTTGACCGCCCTTAAAAGTGTCCCAAAGCTACTCCTCAGTCAAGCGCTGTAGATTAAAGGCCTGAGGTCAGTAGGTTTTGGGAAAGTATGCAGGCCTGGATTGATTGCTCTGCCTTCAATACCACCATCTAGTTAGATCATAACGATGGGATTTCTTTTTTTTTCTTTTTTTATTGAGTTGATCCTCTTTTACTCAAACAATGTTTAATCCAAACTATAGCTTCCTATACTTGCACTTTTGGGGGATTAAATTGGTTAATAAAGTGTATAAAGCTAAACTCTGGTATTTGGTCTGTACCGTCATCTATTCTCTACCTAAATTTTATCTTATTTTTAGCCTAAACATGCAATATTTTCGCTGCCACAGTGGCACGAGACATTACGCCAGCTTGCCCTCCTCTAACCTGTCATGAACTGGTTTTACACGTTTACGTTAAGTCCTCGCATCTAGGTCAGTCGGACTTGTACGAATTTCCAGATTCCCTTCCTCTAAAGGAATTACTGGGATTATTGCAATATGCAGTGAAACCGGGGGAAAATCCTGCAACCGCCCGTCACGTGCAGTTTTAAAGGGTTAGCGGGTCAGAGAGTGAGAGCGAGGGGTGAGAGCAGAGAGTGTAGCTACAAACAGGGCAGATACAGAAGAGCCTCAGGTGATTTCGCCCACGGCCCACATAAACGATAATCACAGTTTCCCTCCCAACACATCACCGGTGGTATGTGATTAGACTTGTAATCACAGATGTGGTTATTTCAAGACGGAAAAGGCTAACCTTGATTCTCATGTTGTCAAAAGGGTCTTGCACTGAATTAAATTTGTTTGTGGCTTGTGATTAATTTAAACTTTTAACTCTTCATGGAAAATAGCTACCTCCACAAGTACTTGTATTTGTACTTTACTTGGTCAAGTCTAAAGAATCGATCTAAAAGCGATGCGCCCATCCCGGAGACATCTGTTATGCTGGCAATGTCAAATAAATATTCACGTCAGCAAACTTGTTAAATTGATTGAATAGCAATGAAGGTTTTGTGATTTCTGCCATGTCTTTGTGATTTGAATGCATTTTTTCCTGTTGTGTGAAGCACTTTGAATTGCCTTGTGTACGAATTGTGCTCTACAAATAAACTTGACTTACCTTAATAAGGAATTAAACTGTGATTGACCCAAATCGAAACTCTATTAGGGACCAAACAATGGCCCAAAAAGCCCAAAATACATTTGTTTTTTTACATTAAGCCTTAGATTAAATACTCTTTATTTCGAGTACTACTTCAGAGTCTACATAACACCTGCAGGAGCACCACCAGTTTTACAATTTGAGAAACAATAATTGATTTACACAATAGTCTCACTGCTCACTGTGTTGGAGCATATGAGAAACAGATCTAACTGGGGCAGAAAAGCTGGAAAGCATTGGGGAGTAACAGATGATACTTTCCAGATGGAGAATTTCAACCGCACTGTGAATGATCGTTCATCTGGGATCCCGAGATGAACTGCTCTGGCCAAACCATACTTTTAACTTTTAATTTTCTGAAAAAAACTCAAAACTTGACCTGATAAACGTGTACATTTTGACTCACTACCGTCTTCTTTTGCCCCCCCCAGGCGTTCGGACAGGCCCACTCCAACCACAGGAAGGTGGCGGCGGACGGGGAGAGCCGCGAGGAGTCCCTGATCCTGGAGTCGGCCAGTAAGGAGGCCTACTACGAGCAGAGGGTCCTGGAACTGCAGAACGAGCTCCGTCAAAGCCGCAACCTCCTCACCAACACGCAGTCTGAGAACGATCGGCTCAACACCATCTCGCAGGACATCAGAGAGGTGAGGCCGGAAGGGAACATCAGATTGGTTTCTTTTGATGTGTTTTTCTCTAGGAACTCAAGTACTGAGACAAGACTAGCTATGATGAATATTTTATGGGCTAGATTAACCTCATATTGCCCTTGTTCATACCAAACATCATTACTTTTTATGATGCACTTTGTTCAGAACATCCTTCTCATGCCACAAGATCTCGCAAGATAGTGCCTTGGATTTTTGTCTTTGGAAATGATATATTTTTCTACTTTTTTGTGAAGTGTCTGGTGAGTTACGTCTCTTCCGAAAGCCGTACTTCCAAAAAGCAGTGCTACAACGACAGCAAAAATATAGAATTAGATGAAAACAAAATTGATTCTAAACAGTATTGTGTGAGAATCTGGCCTCGTCTCGTTCTTGTGGACCCAATCTCGTGTCTTGTCTTGCCTTGCGGGAATTGTGTCTCGTCCCATTTCTAATCTCATGATCTTTGCCCGTTTAAAAGAGCAGTTACATGTTGTGTTTTGGGGCCAAGATACACAAGCGACACATATACTTCTCATACACACCTTAGCCTTGTAAGAACATTTTGTATCTAATTTAATGAGTCACTTTATTGATTTAATCACCATTCCTGATTTAGGCGTGCCATAGTAAGTAGTAAAAACAATTAAACTGTTGGGACTGACTTGAAAATTAGACTTACCTCTTAGCGTCTGCTTTTGTATTCAATCTAAAAAGAACCATGCAAGTTAGGGCTGCCAATACATTACAGAAGTATCGATACTGCAGTATATGCTAATGCAAAAAAAACGATATCGCAACAGACTAAATATATATCGCATCAAGTTTCTCCATCAGAGAAACAGAAATGCCCAGTATTTAAAATGGAAGTGTTGAAAAAGTGAATACACTCTTTGATTTAAACCATGAAATGATTGTGTCAAAAAGTATATTCGAATTGCAGTGAGGTCGATACTGCTGTAATTAATCATGTTTAATACTGTGCTGCTCCAATGCAAGTCCTTTAACTAATTACAATCATAATGCGATCCCTTGTCCCGATTTACACAATGCATGACCCCCTTAATTGCTGTCATTACTATATGATCTGCACGTAACTATATTTGACCTCATTATACAAGACAAGACCCCACTGGACACGACGCCCAGGGGGAAATGGATCAAAAGAGACGAACAGTGAAAGACTGGAGAGCCGAAGCCAGTCTTTAACCTAATAGATAATGCGCTTTGATCCAACCTTCATCTCGGCAACCAAACGCAGACCAGAATATAAATGATTTGGTTTGAAGTTGTGAAAAGATATTCCTGAAGGACAGTAGCACTCGTTTGTACTTCATAGTTCAGATTCCATGCCATCGTAGTAAAAGGGAAAGCAGCTCGAAGTTGTCGCGATGTTAAACCCCATTGACATGTGCTTCTCGCCGTCACATGACCTATTTAGTCTTTCCATAATGCTCTCACACAGCAGGGGATAAACCCGTGGGTATTTTCATTCTTCACGTTTATGCATTGATGGTTTACTTTTGCCGAGTCCACTGATTTGCTGTGGGGTTTTTTCCGGCTTCAATAAAGTAGCAGAAAAGAAGGATAATAGCCTGGCTTAATGTGGAAAGCAAGTCCACGGGAATGTGTATTTCCTTTGCACGAGACAGATGTGAGCTGTGTTTGGAGTACAGCTGGGTTAAGCCCACAAGTGACGCAAATTACACAGTCCTACATAATTAGGTTGTTGTAAATTGGTCAATGGCGGTCATATTATGGAAAAACATGCTCTTTCAGGTAAATAAAGCGGTTCACAGTAAAGTGATAATCATATATTTATGGTGATTGTTGGGAGAAGCATAAAAAGATACCCAATATCTTTCAGTAACATTGTCAATCTAACTATGTTAATATTACTTGGTTTGTTGATAGGCTCGTTTATTCAGGTCAGCGCTAAAAAGATAATAATATTGAGGAATTTAGAGGTAAACATAAAGCCAATATATACTACAAAAAGTAAACAAATGTAAAATGCTTTTTTCATTTAATCTATATTATAATTATGGTGGTGATGGTCACACGTATTAGAAGAATGTTAATGGAACAGTACTGAAAGAAAAGTGTGGATTTCGATGTTGCTTTGTGTCGAATTGTGAAGTTTTCTCCTCACAACAGTTGAACCGTTTCATACTCCTACGTGAGTTAACAAATCCAAAAAATTAGCTCTCCTGATTTTGTTCCTATTTAGTTCTTCTTCTTATTTAGATATGTTTTTCATTGTGCAGCCCGTCCCTTTACTGCAATAAGAGTCATAGCGCTATTATTGCTCTGTGGCCTGTTTGCCGTGCCTTATCTGTAAAAGTGCTGACATGGCTCCACTTCCCCGCTGCTCTAATTGGCCTGATAGCGACGCTTGAGCGAGAACTGCCTCGTGTTTGACAATAATGACGCTGGTCCGACGGCCCTCTGGGGGTACGAGGAGGAGAGCGAGCAGGAGCCAGAGCAGGGCACTGGTTCTGGGCACCGGAGCTGGCATTGTGAACAGGCCGACGCGGACTGAAAGAGTCCTTTGTCTTCAGGGTTTTCAAATTAGCCCGAGCGAAAGGCCGTTGGGGAAAGAATGGGGCGTGAGGATGCAGAGAAAGACGCCATTGATGGAAAACGCCTGAAATCCGTTAAGAGAGAAAGAGTGGCCCAGTACGAACTTAACAGTAACCGTAAAGTAGTGAAATGATTGACAAAATAGTACAACCGTGGTAATTTATATGTTGCATGTTGTTGTAGAGCTGGTTCAGTAATATCTAATTGCTGTTTCTTTTTTTTCCCATTTTTTTTTTTCATAAAGTTCAGGAATTAATTAATTAATATTTCAGTTATTTTAGTGAAAATGTGTATTACCTATAGAATGTCATGCACTGCTCAACTTTTTTTCTCTCTCATGTTGTATTCTTCAGTACTATATATTTTGCTCATTTGCTCGAAAGAAAAGATTCAATCGCTCCATCAATTAAGTTATTTATTTTTTATTAAAGAAGAGAAAATGTTTGCAAATGACCTATTTTTGCTTTTCTACCACAACACGGAATACAACATACATTTATTATAATATATTATTTTTTTAAATGGCAGATAGTGAAAATGGTGTGTTTTCTTCAGCAGAAATATCACTGATGAAAGTTATCTCAAGCTACTGTCCAGAAAATTGCTTTGGCCGTTTCCAAAGCCATGTTCTTACACAATTACTTTTGTTGGCTCTGCAATCTCCCCTTTTCTCTGCATTGGCCACCAGTGCTCAGTACTGCACATGCCACATAGCTCCCAGCACATGTACAAGTATTCTCTGCCAAATACTCCATGTTACCCCTTGGCGTTGGATAAGCCAATGCTCTGGTTCTGTCTACAGGATTAAACCTCCTCTAAATGCCAGTTACAGTGAGAGGAGGCGCACACTAACAGCCATGACATCATTAAATTAAATCTGGGGCCATGAGAGAATGAGCTCAATGCAGCTCCAGTTATCTGCTCTGTGTGGGATGACTGATAAAACGCTGCGTAATCTTACCCAGGCAAACGCGTGTTCTACACATTTTTGAATATTCATAGAAAGATGTGAAGATAGACTGAAAAATATCAGTTGTTTTGAAGCTGGTATGCAGGAATGGATTATCGAGTATAATGCCTATTATTCATAAAACTAATTTTAAAAGTTTGCAAAAAGAGCTGATTAGAAAAATGATCTTTTCTATAAAGTCATATCTCCAAGACATTATTAGAATATATTCTTCTTGACTTTAAAATATGCCTAGACTTATTGGATATTAATTCCTGAGTCCTGGTTTACCCCTTTTTTGGTCTTCAGTTCTGCTTACTGACTATGCCCATTCATTTGCCCCCTGTAGTCCAGGTTCAATACAAATAAACTAAATTAAGGTAAAATATAAAATACATAAACAACTTACCAAATACTTCTTTATAAATGATTACAAATAACATTTTCATTTACAGCTACTATGGCTGTAGTTGACTAAAGAAATTCTTTGTCTACTAAAAACTTGCCCTGCTGATCGAGTAGTGGACTAAAAAGGGGACGTGGCAAAAGGTCTCAAAACTATGCAATATCACGATGTGTGACCATGTATCAAACTACACAGTATTCATACAGAAAGTACTAGGAAATGGTGTATTTATAGGTAAAAAGACAGATCTTCAGATTACTCATTAATTAACTAATTATACACTAACACTATATACTAACAAACGGCTAAAGGACGACCGCCCTAACGGCTACACCTCGTTTCAAAACCCTTTTGTCCCAGGTCACATTTAGACCTGGTCTGTTTGTCCAGGTGACATATTGTTTTATTAAATTTGTAATCAATTATTACATTTTTATTTTGATTGATTTGATTATTCACATGAAAGCAGGTCTATATTTACACATTTGTATTTCTGCTATAATAGAAGAACTTCGCTTCACTCAAAAAGACAGACAGACGCATGCATTATTCTAGTAAATGAGAGAGAGATATTGAAATGTTAAACATGATTGCTTTTCATGCCTCATTTGCACCAAGCGGCTTTTCTCCCAACGCTTGTGGCTCTATCAAAATCAAAAGCATTTTCTGCCATCCATTCATTCATTCATCAGCTTTGAGGATTACACACCTGCCGTGGAGGTGTGCCCTGATGGGTTTAGTTTGAAAGGTTAGCGGAGGACTAGGAAGTAGAAATTAAAGTGCACCAGATGGACAGTACCCTGATTACTGAAAGGTCAAAGTTGAGTAGGTAGATGCTAGGCTAGGTGATCTGTGATTACAGCTCCTGCCTTTATGTGGCATAGAACTGATTTAATAAGATGTCGAGTGGGCTTCGGGGTTTCGATGTCAAGTCCTGTATTATTTCTGGTGACAACAATGCTAAGACAAATCGCCTCCAGAGTGCGGCGCGTGGGGGGTGGAGTGCAGTGTAGATGGGAAAACAGCAGTGAAATCTATCATTGAATTTTGCCTCAATGTATAATTAGTTTTGTTTTTTATTACTGTAACTTAAATACTTATTATCACTGTGGCACAAGTTTAAGAAATAAAACATCATCTCAAAGTATAATATCACACATTTACGGCACAGTCTGAACAATTTTGGCCAAACATCTCATTTTGAGTTGTTGTTTTTTGACAAAAATTGCAGCTGCAAATAGATTTGCGATTTCTGTTTCAGTAGTTGGATTCTGTTCAAAGAATTGGACATTTTAAACATGTCCAGGAGCATCGATATTTGAGAGAATACTAATGCTAATTGCAATTTTGATTTAATTGCAATATATCTTGCTGCCCTACATTCTACACATAAAAAAACAAGATTATGACTAAGATTCAGCCAAACCAAGAACTAAACCAGGACCATCTGTCAAATGTAATTAAACCATCATAAAAGCAGGATAAAAGCTTTAGTTAACTTGAATACCATTAATGACTCAAACCAACTTTCAAGAAATATTGTTGTTAAAAAAAAAAGTCTAAAATTCACACAATACCAACGTTTTCTGACCACAGACTAATGGCACCAGTGAGTGTTTTCATACTGGATCAATATGGACACGCTGGACTGAAAAAATCAATTCACTTTGACTAATGGATGTAAACACGTGCGTTTCCTCACTCGTCCCGATGACCTGAAAATCTCTAATTCGCCTTTATGCACAATCGCAGTGAATCAGACCGTGCCAAACCCCACTTTTAATCGTGTATCCAAATGTGTGACCTTGGGCTGGTGTTCTCTCTGCTAATGGAGGCGGGTATAGGCTGAATAGAATGCCAATTGCTTGCAGCGAGCGTAAAGATAAAAGCGGATCCTCTTTCACCCACGTTGACGACTCTGACTGTAGCGAGAGGCCCCTGAGCGTCATTATTCTCTGTTCTGCGCTGTCTGCGGGTATATTTGAGAGGGGGGGTAGAGTTGCGCCACATCTGTGAGTCATTTCTCCTCAAGCGAATCCTGGGACGACTCTGATTTTAACACACCATGACGTGACTTTGAGACGTGTAAAGTTGATAAAGTTTGGTTTGGGTAAACTTTGGAAATGATGTCTGATAAGGGACCACTGGCCTGTAGTTCTTTAGTCGTTTAGGCGATTCATTGGTTGCTGGTAGAGATGGATCGATATGGGCATTTTCATGGCCGATGTCGATACGGATTGTTTTGAATTCAGAGCAGATATTTTTGGGCCCTCATGTAGGCTAGAGCTAAATTTAAAAAAAACTATAAACCCCATTGCTGTTTTAGATATAATGCACTGCTCTATATTAGAATATTGTATAAATAGGAAGAATAATATTTATGGCTATGATCTCTGGACATCCGCGGCCCTGTTTCACTACAAACCTGTAAGGAAGCAGTGCAGTCACATTTTGTGCAGTGCCTTTTTGCACCAACCAATATTTTGGTCTATCTCTAGTTGCTGCTGTCTTAGTCTGCACATTTTTCTTAGACTTCTAATTATTTCATTAAAATGATATGGATGTTTTTCCCGTGAGATCCTTGTTCGATTGTGCCAGCGCCCTGTCACACCTCATTTTAGTCAAAAATGTCTGCTTGTCAGACAGGCTTTTATGTTGTTCTTTGCCAAGACGCTGTATCCACTTTGCCAACTTCAGTTAAAGATTGTTTGGTTGGTTGCACCTGGAAAAGCAATAAAAAAACCCAAAACAATTACAATACTGTTTTTTGTCTACCTCCATGGCCGCTGAAAGCATGTTGTAAACCAGCTGTAAGATAACGTGTCCTCGTGAAGGGAACCAACCCGCTAAGATTGGTGGGATATTGGACTTGTACGGCTATTTTTCTCTTGATCTGTCCAACTTTGTGCGCTTTTACCATTCTGCTCTAATGTCGGTGTGATCCCTCATTCGTCCAGGAGTGTTCCATTGTAGAAACTGAATCTTTTTCTACAATTCTGCTCTAATGTAATGGATTCAATTTGAACAAAAACATTTTATCTTTACCACGCCATTAATACATACACTGCCTGTGGGACCGCCTACAGCACACATTCACTGTGGCATTGTTTCAATTGGCTTCAGCAATATTAAAAGATGTATTTCCATCCAGTGTTTCATTATTTTTCACTGGTTGATCTTGTATTGATTATGTGAGAGAGAGACCACTGCACAAAGCCTTCTCCAGCTCGTCCCAAACACTCTCACTGCGGTTCAGATCTGTAGTAGATTAGTTTCTGCTTCTCCTTAGATGTTTTCTCTGCTCGATACCAATGATTTGACCCTTTACAAACATACTGACATCTTTTCCATGACCACAGGTTTTGTCTTTCCACATAGTTGTTTCAGAAATGAGAAACCCACATTAAACACTGTGTTGCAGCTGAAAGATCATCACCCATGCAGCAGTTATCCAGCAGGAGGCTCGTACCTACTGCTTTTTTTTTCTTTCTTTTTTTTGCACATGCAGTGTATATTATTGATATATGATGACGGATATCTTAGCTTTGACCTAGTTTCTGAAGCACTTTCCCGAAACATTGAGGCCAGTTGGGAACAAGTTTATTGCTGCCGCTTGCTTTCTCAGTGATGGATACTTGATGCTGGAGATGAGGCAGGAACTCAACAGGGACTGATGTGCAGCCTCTGATAGCAGAGCAGAGTGTTGTGGGGGATGGAGGAGGCTCGAGATGGTGAGATGGCAAAATGGAGGTCAGTGATATTAGACTCAAGCCAGCAGAGGGGAAAGGCGATAGTATTGAGCCGCAGTGTAATCCACATCTATCCATATGGGAGCCACTTAGAAAAACATTGCGTACGACTCGTTTTAAGCGCAAAGTGAACAGAATGCGGAGTAACGCAGCGTTTCAGTGGAGAAAGTGCACATTAGGATCACATTCATTTGTAGAGCCAGTTTTCTATAAATAATACAAGCTTGGGCCATCTGGAAGTCTGGGGCTGCACTTGTGAGGGACCCATCACAAAGAGTAAAAACCCTAGTAAAGATGCACTTAGCTAAAGTTCAAAGCAGCTTTATTTAAAGTTAGTAATAACATAGGGATACTTCTGCCTAAGTATAAAAGCTATTATCTACTCAGAAATCTGAAAGGAAGCTATTAAGAGCTACAACTATTAGTGTACTAGTCAAGTTAATCAGTGATTATTATTTTTTTAATTAGTCGACTAGTCAAATTATTATTTCCAGATAAAAGTTAATTAATGAAGATTGAAGGCTTCTAGCGAAAGAACATTTACGAATTACCTGTATTATTAAGGCAAATTCGTTTTAGTTTATTCTTTGCTTGACATTTTGATTTAATAATGTTGCTCTTTTTGTATTTTATGTGTTTTGATAATCGTAATTTATATCTGGGCGTTACATACTGTAAAATACTAGTTGACATATCAGTTTATGGGCGATTCAACTTCTTTTCAACGCTTACCTTCACTAACTGCAATAACTGCCCTCTTTGGTTCAACTTCTCACGCCAATTTATGCCACTGCTTTGCAACAATTTGTGCCTGTATTGCCACCACCCACGTTGCACACAGACGCACTTCTCGGTCTCATGTGGGGCTGTGTTTTGACTCTCCACGGCTGTCCAGTTTTCAGCTGGTAGGGCAAAAGGCACAGGCGCTGACCACTATCCTGAAAGCCCGCACTGACGATCTGTTGGAAAGGGGCCACCTAAAATGACCTTCACACCACCACGCCTCACAACTGGCCCAAACACGTCCATTAATAGATTTTTTTTTCTGTGACACGCCTTCAGCTAAGTGGATGAGATTTTATTCCGAAAGCTTGCGTGCACAGTTCCGTTAGCAGCCCTGAATGGGTGCATTTAAGCAACTTCTGTCATAGCTCCAACTTGTCTCCCGGTGAAAAGGGGTGCATGTGGACGCTGAGTTGAAAGGTCGGGGCCTCGAGCTTGCATAGTAATCTGATTGGAGGAGGATGTTAATCAGTTTCAGGGCTTGGCCTCTATTCAGTCGCACCAAACGGCGCTGACCCTCCAGCTGAGACTCCTAACCCTGAGCGGGGAGGGACCTGGGTAAGCAGCTGGCATAGGTTTAATGCTTCAAAACAAGGCTTAGAGATTAGATGAGTAAGAATTAATTGTATATGTTGTTTGATACAGCCAAAACAATACAACAAGCTCCATGATTTGAGGTCATTTTTTTCCCTCTTTGCTTTGATTTTGCTGTTGTGTTAAGAAGAGATTTGTAATGTAAGCTTTTTAATTATTCGCTTTTGCACAGCGAGCACCCGCGCTCATTAAGTATGTGTACAGCAAATATGCATATTAATGCGTCTTCAAATGTCAGGCTCTAAACAGTTCTGCCTTCGCCATTAATTATTACACAGAGCAAATATGGAGCAAGTCGACTTCCTCAAAAGGGATTCAGCAGCATATGTCAAGGGCTACTACTACAGTATTTCAGGTAGTACAAAAATGAGCAGTTATTGAGCAAAACGACTGCGTTGGCACCTGAATGTCATTAGTGTAAAAACAAAATGAATACAAATTTAGTATAGTCATATAAATAAGAAAGGGCCATGTTTAATATTAATTTAAATTGAAATATTTTGTTGTCTTTTTAATATGATTTCAGATTTATTTGTCAAAACGCACAACAATGCATGTGTTGGGGTTGAGAAGAACCGGTCGACTCATTTCACAACAGAAGCCAAACTGAGTGTCAGCTTCACAAAGAGCCCAGCCATTTGTTTGAACCTAAATAGATAGAAAATCGCTTCAATAATTTAATTTCCCAGGATAAAAAAAACTCCATACTACATCTTATTATTAAAATGTCCGTATTCTGTCAGTACCGCGCCATACTCTTTTCCTCTTGTCTTGGACTTCCTAAAAGTGCTGGTGTGAAAGAAGGGTTTAGTGTCGTTGCCAATGTGCTCCAGTAATGTGGATGGTGAGGTGGACACATGGTGTTGGCGTGAGAGATAAGAGACCACCTGGACAGAGTTTCAGAGGCTAATTGTCTTTTGGCCCTTTTTAGTCATGCACCCTCTGTCAACCAACTCCCTCAGAGGGACAAACACGCACCACACCGCATGCAAATATATTTACAACTTTACATGCTTAATTTAAATATTAAATATTAATATTAATATTGCAAATAGAAAAAAAAAAGAAAAACACACTGCAGCTATTGAGCGCTAGTCAAGTTCACCTTTCTCAGATTACAGCCACCACATGCACAGCCAAAGCTCTTTGTCTGTTCGGAGGCTGCGACCCACCTGCAGCTGAACGGGTGTCACCTTTCACCTGAGCTTTCATCTTTTAACTCAGGCATCGGTCAGGGTGCCCCCGCCGCACGTCCTGCTGCACTCCTCTGTTTGGGTGTGGGGCGGAGGGGGCAGAAGTGTGTGTGGCAGCGGCATGGGGATTAGAGCGTGTGTCTGGCCTGCTTCTTCTGTTTACAACTCCTTTTTAAGATCCAAACAAAAGACAACTGGTCTACTTATGGCGACAACCCGTCCTAACATAGAAATGGCACAGTTTTGTTCCAAATGTATTAACATATTTATATCTACTCTGTATTATTTATTTTGCCATTTTGTGGTAGCCCCAAGCCTGGTTAAATATCAAAAGGGTTTGCCAGGACAAAAAAAAACTGAGATATTGAAGTATTTGTAGCATTTATACTGTAGCATTCATAGTTGATGTTGATGCAATTAATCAATTCGTTGTTTAGGACGCAAAAATGTTACTAAATTTGTGACAGAATTTTGCTAAACTTTACCAAGTTGAAGCTAAAATGATGCCCATTCAGGACTTCCTCACGTAGTATATTTACAGGCAAAATAGGTTTTTGGTCCAAAATGTTCATTTTTCCTGACTTTTTGAAGTAATTCCTGCGCCATCTGAATCATCAAACTATTCTATTACTAAGTCAGTTGACGATTCTCTCAATAATTGATTAATCGACTTCCCACCTTAGTCAAAAGTATGTTGTAGTAGCGGTGGTAGTACTAGTAGCAAATAGTTTTGTCTACTTGTATTATATTAGCGTTCTAACCTCTCTGAACTCTCCTATTTAGTGCTGCCTTTGTTGTACATCAATAGCATTTGTCTCTTTGTTTTAATTAAATGGTCCTTATCACAAAGATTAGCCCATTAAAAGTTTCAATTACAACTGTAGTGGTTTTTTTTGTTGTTGCCTAAATGTACCCTCATTTCACACTACCACAGCACTTCTCACTATTGAATGCTTGTTGCAATCGGAGATAAGTGTGCTTGATTATTTTTTGGTCCATTCCAGTTGGCAGCCTGTTATGCTCGTGGCCCACAGCCCGGAGTGGCACCTTACTGCTTTTTCTCTCAAAAGATTTTCAGATAATTACATGCAAAACTCTAGATGGAAACCAGTTCTTATCCAGGCTAGATTTGGTGCCAACGTAACACAAATGGCTACACTAAAGCGCCACTATCCGTCATTGACCGGTCCATCCCCCGCTCAGTTCGGGTTACTGCTTTACTGATACTTCCCCTTCGCCTTTGTCTTGCAGAAAAACCAGATGGTGGAGCTGCAGAGGAATCAGCTGCGCGATGACATCAAGGAGTACAAGTTTCGTGAGGCGCGTCTGCTGCAGGATTACTCTGAGCTGGAGGAGGAGAACATCTCACTGCAGAAGCAAGTCTCTGTGCTCAAACAAAGCCAGGTGAGGAGCTGTGCGTACAGTAAAGAGGAAAACATTTTAGTTCCTTTGCTATCTGTGCCATAGACATGAAGAGAATACTGTTATTACATACTCATTTATTCTTCTGATGATTGCACGAATAGAAGAAAAATTCCAAAAATACCACAAACCGCTCTCATAATACCGCATTATATTTGGAATGTCAGACAAATACTTAAAAAAATATCTTCCAGCTTTGGATATTGTTCCCAGAAGCAGTATCTGTGTTCCTGTTCGTTATTCAAATCCCTGTAATTCTACTTTATGTAATCTTCAACTAAATCAAATTAAGCCGTTCTCTCACATCACAGACCTCCGCCTCCACTAATTATAATAAGATGAAACGCAAACATCCTATGATACAAATAACATGCACAAACCACTTTTCTTCTTCTAATAAAAATGGTTCAAAATTAGCACAATTGAAAGACAAAAAGCTCAAATGGGATTTTAACTTGCGATGTGGGTTTTTGTGCTCGAACAGTTTTTCCTACGTTCATGTCTGGGATTATGAGTTTTACATTAGTCACAGAACGTTTTAAACAAAAGAATAAAGCCAGCTTTCACTTTTCTCCAAGGCAATATTAGAGGATGTTCCCTCTAAAAGAACTTAAAGTTAATTAGTGATGAAAATTAAATGGATTTAAACATTACTGAATAAAATGGACCTCAGTGAAGCGCATAGAAGCCATTTATTAACCTCTTTTTATTGGTGCCACATGTTTCGCTTTGTGTCCTCATATCCCGGATTTATTAAAAAGTAAATCCTTGTGTGATTATGTCCAGGTGGAGTTTGAGGGTCTGAAACATGAGATCCGGCGTTTGGAGGAGGACACAGGTTTTCTCAACAGTCAGCTGGAGGATGCCATTCGTCTGAAAGAGATCGCAGAGCGGCAGCTGGGAGAGGCTCTGGAGACCATCAAGACTGAGCGAGAGCTGAAGGCTTCACTCAGGAAAGAGCTGTCCCACTACATGAACATCGGAGATACTCTCTACCACAGGTACAAGGCCCAAAGCCCCAAGAGACGAGTTTAAACTGTGAGATTGAGTCTATAAGGGGAATATATTTAGACCTAATCTTATAAATTAGTATTTGGGTGGTTGATTTTAGTTCTAAGTGAATGTTAAGCATGACCGTGCTGACTCCTGTTTGGTCTTCAGCCCTCTGAGCATTTCCCTGGACGGCCTCAAGTTCAGTGACGATGCCTCCACTGAGCCCAACAACGACGAGGTGCTGCAGGGATTTGAGAATGGCTTCATCAAACTGGCCACCACCTTCACCGAGGACAACCGCGTCTCCACTCCCACGAAGGAGGAGCTGTCCCGACCCGCCCCGAGCCTGGTGGACGACCTGCTGAGCGAACTCAACATCTCCGAGATACAGAAGCTCAAACAACAGCTAGTGCAGGTTAGTTTTCACATGTAATCATTTGTAACTTGATCCAAAGCAGTTATTATTATGCGTGTCATTCCATTTGACCCGACCTTGTGGTATATGTGGAAATGCGATCCTTTACTTATGTTGGGCCTGACTGACTTGGAAAAAGCTTATTAGATTGTTTTAAGTGATTGTTAAAGTGATGAAGTTGACAGGGATGAACCAGGCTGGTTTGGGAGTTTTTTCCCTGACCCGGCCTGCTGCTGTATCCCAATCCCTTTAGCAGAGTTAATCCTGGCAGACACACACCCTCTGGGCCTGAAGGCTCTGAACGCAGCAGGAGGTGGCACCGGAGCAGTCGCCATCTGCCTCAGCTCTGCCCCACGAGCCCCTTGCCACACTTGCTCGGGCACCATGGTAACCAGAAAGCACTGGGAACCTTTGGTGGTGAATGGTATATTTAAGATTCTTGTGAGATTAAGTTTTATGCCTCCTAAACTGTAGGAAACCCTCCTCCCTTCTGTGTGTGTGTGTGTGTGTGTGTGCACACACTCATGTCTCCTCACTCTGTTGTTTGACCCCTCCTCCCTGTGTGTGTGTGTGTGGTCACATGTGCCACTTAGAGCGCTTTATGAAGGGAAACTTTGATCGTTTGCTGCTTAGATTTTGATTTGCGGTGTGATTTTACTCTGAACAATCTCCTGTGCTTATTAAACAGGTCGTTCTGTGAGTCAGTCAAACGTAACACAGAAACTAGACAAGCCACTCTATTAAAGGCTCCACTGTGATTGACAGCCAGAAAATAATGTGATTAATCATGATTACAATTGCAAAAGTGTTGTAATTTATGAAGCTCTTAAATATCTTGCTTGTCTCGTCAGATGGAGCGTGAGAAGGTGTCGCTGCTCTCCACGCTGCAGGACTCTCAGAAACAGCTGGAGCAGGCGAACGGTGCTCTGTCTGAACACCAGGAGAAGGTCAGCCGCCTCACCGAAAACCTCAACACCATCCGCAAGCTCCAGGCCAGCAAGGAGCGCCAGTCTGCCCTGGACAACGAGAAGGAGCGCGACAGCCACGAGGACGGGGACTACTACGAGGTGGACATCAACGGACCCGAGATCCTTGAGTGCAAATATAAGGTGTGGTTTCAAAACTGTGACTCTAAGGAGTTATAAATATCTTGTGATTGATTATTATGTGACACTAACACTTGGATAAACGCAGAAAACCTTAGTCACAAGTCTAGGTCTAAACCAGAACAAAACCAAGCCAAGAAAATCCTGTGTAAACTTTGACTGAAATAGGACTCAAAACGGACTAAACCAGCACTTAAACTAAACAGGGGCAAAACCAGGGAAAGACCAGGGCTAGACCAGGGCTAAACTTGGACTAAACTTGGACTAAACTTGGACTAAACTTGGACTAAACTTGGACTAAACTTGGACTAAACTTGGACTAAACTTGGACTAAACTTGGACTAAACTTGGGACTAAAACTTGGACTAACCGGAGCTGAAACCGGAGCTGAACCGGAGCTGAACCGGAGCTGACCGGAGACCGGGGCTGAACCGGGGCTGAACCGGGGCTGAACCGGGGCTGAACCGGGGCTGAACCGGGGCTGAACCGGGGCTGAACCGGGGCTGAACCGGGGCTGAACCGGGGCTGAAACTTTAAAAAAAAAAAAACTTCAGTCCCTCCACTAGAAGCACAAATACCACCTGGAATATCTATTGCGAATCACTGTTGGTTAAAGAATTTTTGTGTAGAATTCCTCTTATATTGTCTCTTCTTTCCCAGGTGGCTGTGTCTGAGGCCGGGGAGCTGAAGGAGGAGTTGAAGACCCTGAAAGCAGAATATCAGACCTGTCAATCACGCTACGAAGAGGAACGCACTCGACTGGAGAATGACGTCACCACGCTCGGAGAGAAACTGGCCGTTCTGGAGAAAATAAGTAATGCTGAGAGAAACGAGAAGACCAGGCTAGAGAAAGAGCTGCGCAAGGTAATTGTCACTACACCTATGACTACTATCATGAGTAAAGATGCCACAGTAGAAGCACTAAAGTATCTTTGCAGCGACCATATCCAATATAAATGTATTCTCTACTCCAAAAATAGTCCAACACAGTGTTTATTCATCACAAGTGAATAATATTTGTTCTGTTTTTATTTGTCTAGGTGAGTGACGTGGCTGGCGAGTCCCAGGGCAGTCTTAGCGTCGCCCAGGACGAGTTGGTCACTTTCAGCGAGGAACTGGCGACCCTGTACAACCACGTCTGCATGTGCAACAACGAGACGCCCAACCGGGTCATGCTCGACTTCTACAAGGAGGGCAAAGGCGGACGCAGCAGCCCGGAGGGACGTGGACGCCGATCTCCCATCCTCCTCACCAAAGGCCTGTTCCCAGACCCAGGTTACCACAGCGACAGCTCTCCCCCCGTCTCCTCCTTACCATCGCCTGTGTCTGATCACCGCCGAGAGCCGATGAACATCTACAACCTGGTGGCCATTATTCGGGATCAGATCAAGCATCTTCAGATGGCCGTGGACCGCACCACAGAGCTGTCCCGGCAGAGAGTGGCCACACTGGAGCTGGGCACAGTGGCGGACAAAGACAAGGAGGCCTGCATGGAGGAGATCCTCAAACTCAAATCCCTGCTCAGCACCAAGAGGGAACAGATTGCCACACTAAGAACCGTCCTTAAGGCCAACAAGCAGGTCAGTTTATCCCCTTTGACATCTGACTTCTGCTCTATGAACTATAAGTCTTTTCATGCAGTCCAAAGCATTTGCTGGTAGTCTTCTAGTAACACATACAAAGGGATGGGTTTGTTATCTATTTAAGGGCTATTCAGCTGCTGTAGCAAATGTGGAGCTAGACAAGACGGCAGCCTTATACTGTCAGCTGCCCACGTTCTGTGCGGATAGAATGAAATGCAGCACCTGTACCACCATTCATTCCCACCATGTTATCTTGCCAGAGTCTTTTGGATTTTGATACCACTGTTATAATGACAATTTTTATATCATGTATTTTTCAACGTGAAATAATAGTTGTTTAAGTAGTAAAAACGTGTGGGTTTTATACTGGTTCTGATTGACAAAAATTAATATGAATGTGAAATATCTGTAAGTAAATAACCAAAGTGCAGAAATATACCCTGACTTGAAAGTTTACAACCTAACCTTTTATTTTTAATCTGCTCTTTTAAAAATATTTTTCACGATAAATTATATAAACAACATTCACAATATTATCTACATTTGTATATATTGCCCACCTTTGATATACAGCAGATAAAATACAGTCTAAAACAATTCAGGAAAGTAAAAGTAATGTAAAATAATGTTGTGCAATATATAGTTTCTACTCAAGTTTAATATTGTGGGTTTTGATTTCTTTGGCAAGTCTAACTCAAACACATTAAAATGTAGCTATATGGCAAAACTAAATATTGTGGTGGTCTTTTGTTCTGTCTGTTGACTTAATAGACCGCTGAAGTTGCTCTGGCCAACCTCAAGAGCAAGTACGAGAATGAGAAGGCGATGGTGACCGAGACCATGATGAAACTGAGGAATGAGCTCAAAGCACTAAAAGAAGATGCTGCCACCTTTTCTTCACTGCGGGCCATGTTCGCCACGCGGTAAGAAGCAACCAACCCCGCCCAGTCTGACCGTGTCATTGTTGTCATTTATTAGGGGGGAAATCGATTCACCAAAATATCGTGATACTCAGAGTCACGATACTAGTATTGATACTTTAATACTGGTATTGCGATATTTCAATGTCGTCATGCATATTAATGAGGTTGAGTTGTTGCCTGGATTTTCAGATGATTTCCAGTAGAGAACAGCACTGAGCCTCTACATCAGGCATGTCCAAACTACGGCCCGGGGGCCAAATGCGGCCCTCAGACCAATTTTTTTTGGCCCTCCGGCTTCCTGCTAACAACAAAAAGTAGTACTTCTTACCGTAAAATTGGAAAAATTCAAGCATTTTGATGTTATACAAACCTAATATTAATGTTCCAAGTCTTATTAAAGGTGTGGAGGCTCATCGAAACAATGTCAAATGCCAAATTTCTAATGCTTCACTTCATTGTCGGGTTGTCTGTGGCCCTCTGCTCCGTATAAGTTTCAAAATGCGGCCCTCGGGGAAAAAAAGTTTCAACACCCCTGCTCTACATAAATAAATGACCCCTTTTGAATGATTGTATTTATAAGAAGTGACAAGTGGTTTATTTAGTGGAAACAGGATGCGCCCTGTGTTACCAAAGTATCAGTACTTTCACTGAGAATCATTCTGTATCAATACCAGATACAGTGTCTGTAGTAGCTGTGTCTTATTTTATGACTCTGCAAAACAGAGAAAATTGTTTTAATTTTATGAAATGCCAAAGAAAAATCACAACAAATCGTCCTTGTCACCCGTGTCAGGATATATATCGTGATACATCATATTGTCAATGGTGATACTTTCATATCATAAGATTAGAGGCAATGAACACTTTATAATTTATGCACACTAAATATTCAGTAACAATAGGGTCCATTTCAGATTAAATGTTGATATTAGTGTCTACCATGTGCCGTCTTTGTTTTATTACTGTATTAATTCTGTCATCTTCTTAATCTTACTCAATCGCCGAACTATGACAGAAGGTGCAGGGGTAGATCTTTGTCAAATATGATGGGGGAGGTTTGGCCCGCCTTTTTGCAGTATGTTTTGTATGTCCACGTGGATTAGGTCCGATGGCACACTTGCTAATCGTTTGTGATTCTGAGGAGAAGGCGGTCAAAGGTTCTTGTCTTAATCCCACCTCAGATCTGGATTACACAGTCACTCTGTAGTAGAACAATGCCCACATGCCACTTATGAATCATCAATTTACTGTTTATCTTACCGATTCAGTTCTCTATTTTCCCTCATATAAGAGCAATTAACAGGAAATAATCATTCGTCTTGAGTTAGATTGACACCCTTGGTTGCCTTGTTGAGTATTTGTAATTTCCTTTTCAGTAAAACTGATCTTCGTTTCGTTATTTCTTCAATTCAGAGAAGCTGAGGACATTTTTGATTGGGAAATGTAATCTTTAAAATGACACTGGCTTCAAATATATTGCTTTAAATGTGTCCTCAGTGTCAAAATACGGGTTTGTTTATGTTCCGTTTCCATATTGTTACTAAGATAAAGTAATGTGTCCTGGTGATTTACGGTCCTCATTTTGGGTTAGGTTAAATTAACATCATGTAATAAAGTCTAATTTATTCTATTCTAGTAGTGTATGATTGTAATTTCAATAGAATCTGTTTAGATCATTCTTTATATTGTTTCAAAGTCTATGCAATCCTTGTATTGTGTTCTCACGATGGATATGTAGTCTCTATATTACAAACCAAGTTGCACATTGTAGGAGGAGAACGAAGAAAGAAACGCATCGTTTTCAAAGGTCGCTGTAGGGGATGTGAGGGCCACTCGACGCCCTTCACGCAAGTCTATTCTGAAATCCAATCCCACTGCCTCAAGTGCACTTCTTCAGCTCAGCCCACATACCTGCAATTCTAATCAATTAGTAACAGTAGGAGAAGTCTCCACTCTGCGATATGAGCGCCGCTGGCACAGTGTGGCAGGACCAGGTGCACACGGACAAACCAGCGTAATACTAAACTACTGCCAAAGTGAAGGCAGGTCCTCGTCTTACTGAGATGTCAGAAAGTCGGTGTAGCCTTTAGGTCAGAGAGGCTTTTTTCTTTTTTCTTTGTGTACCACAGCAACAATGCAAATGTAATCCACTCCGTTTTGAAAATTGCACCCAGAGCTGAGGTTTTCAAATGGCAATGAATATTATTGCTGGTTCACGGCGCCATTAGCTCTTTCCAAAACATCTGACATTGTTTTGAGCCTATTTGCATTCCCCTGGTTTGATTTCGTGGATGACTCACGAAGTCTATTTACAGATGAGACACTTCTAGTATTAATCCTATAATAATAACGACCCACCGCCCTGTGTAATTTACTCTGCGCTGATGAAGATGTTGAAGGCTACTCAGATGTCACGAGCCTATGCATAAATTACACCAGTTTATAGTATTCTTGCATTGGTATGTAAATTCAGTCCCATATAGGCACTTTCAGGTCACGCAGTCTTCCAAAGCTGAGGGAACTCCCCTAACCAAAGTTTTCCCACACTCCCCCTCTCTCTGCACCCCACTTTCCTACCTTCCTTTTTACTTTCTTTAGCTGCTTCTCTAAAAGGAGAGGAAAGCCTAATGCAGAATCCTAATTTGACAGGCCTTTTATGGTAATTATCGCTCTGCTCAACTGTGTGAGAGTGGATTTGGAGCCTTTGAGCGCAAACGGATCTTTCTGCTGAGAGTTTCCTCAAAAATTCTCTACGCTGAAAGTCTTTGTGCACGAGTTCTTGTGAGCGTGTTTGCAGCTGCAGTCTCCAGTGGCACATTAACAGTGTAGCTGTAGCCACCAGTATTCCTGATTCAAGCCCAGGCATGTTCCCAGCTCTGGTGTGTACCCACCAAACCATTAAAGTGAAAGTCAAGTTCGATTTCAAGGAGATACATCTATCATTACATCATTTTGTTTTTAGTGACCAGATCTGCAAATTAATCGATGTAGCAAGCTTACCTCTGAAACATCAAGCAATGATTTTTGTTCTGTCCCTATTAAATAAATAAATAAGATTACTTTATTACCTGAGGGTTTAGCTGTTAAAAAAACACAGCTTTATAGTTTTACTGACATTTAATTTTAGTTCCTTTATTTCTTCTGCTGGTCGGCTGCATGTCCAATGTTGCAATGTAATCAATCTTCTAACTGACTAGAACTGAGAAGTCTCAACTATTGTGATAAATCTGTATATAAAACCAAGATTTAACCTCAAATGACAATGAGCAGGGTTTGATTCCAGGTTGGGAACTTTGTCTTTACATCGCGGGATAGGGCCAATGCCTTTGCAGAGGTCTACACTATCCAATAACTTTGAAGAGCTAATATCATTTACAATTGCGTCTTCCTGCACTAGGATCAACCTTAATTTGTCTTGATGCTGCACCGCACTGTTCACATGTTGTCATTTCCTCACATTGTTGCGCAGCCTTTTATTTAGATCCGCCCCCGCCTGCGCCTGTATCCGCCCCACCGTGACCAATCCCACAGCCGACATTGAACAGCTGCGTCTTGTGAACGCATTTTGAATCATGTCTTCATTTCTCCATCACATCTCATGTTTCTCTGTAACTGCAAATGTCAAGGAGTCAACCAAATGATCTGAAAATGATCCATACATCCAACAGCCGTTTGCTATCAGCCCATGTTTTACTATTGAACCAGCGCTCGCCATCCACCAGCCAGAAAGACTCCATTGTATCCCCGTCCCAAGAATAGACCCCCCTGCATTTTCCCGGGAAAACGCACACCCTTTTTAACTTCACAATGGCCGAGCGACTGTGACGTCTACTGTGGTGTTGGTGGAGGGGCTTTCCTTATAGAGCGCCCCCCACATGGACTTAATGAAGCAGCGCTGATCTCTATTGTAAAGCTGTGTGTCTCACTGGGAATCTAACCCCAGACTTGAAAAGGGTCCTGTTGTTGTTTGTTGGCTGGTTTGGGGAGGCCAGAGTTCAAACGGCGTCAGACCACGTGGTGGAGTTCAAACGACGACAAAAACCTGGGCTTTAACTGTCATGTGACTAGAGCCAGTCGACTGCCCATTTATTGGTGCTTTGTTGAAGTACAAATGGCTTCTGTGTTTTGTTCTAACACAGATAACCGACTGCTTTAGATTAGATTTCTTACCGCATTTTGCCCTGGGAATACATGTCTGCCTGTTTTGATTATTTTCACAAATATTTTCATTTTGACGGTTCATTGGACTTAAAAAGGATGAATAAGCGTCGTTACCATGAATTATGCGCTGCAGTCTACACTGGTCTAACTAGATATTCCGCTTTTTCATGGGGATTAGGTAAAATAAATAATGAGCCGTCAAAAGCCAAGCACAAACTGGGATTGACGGAGCAGTGACAGTGGCTGATGAAAAAGAGACGAAAGAATAGAGCGGTGAACCTGGGTGCCTGGCCCAGTTTTTCTACCTGTCCATCCTCTGATGTGTGCGGCACAAGGGCAGCAGGAGACGGGGCAAGAGCCCGCCCTGCAGCACCCAGGCTGCTTTTCTATTACAGTCAGGGCGGCCCAAGCCTTCAGGGGGGCCCTAAGCGGCTGCTTAGTTTCTTATAGGCTGGGCCGGCCCTGATTACAGTCATCAAACTTCTGCATGCATTAAGGGAAATGTAATGAATGTACAACTCCTCTTCACTGCTCAATTAAATCAACTGCTGTCATCATAATGACACGCTCCTGGGTCTCTGGGAGAGGAAAAAAGCGCTAGGCAATTTCTTAATTTCTGTATAACAGTAATTGAAACAAATTTGTATTTAATTTTGGTTTATGGGTTTTTTGCATTTTTGCTGCAAGATTCCAACGTAGCTGTGAATTTCCCAGTTGGATATCAGAAATGTCAGCCCTACTGCATTATTTACTTGTTTAATTATGGAGGAGCTACAGGTCTAGTCAATGCGGGGTAAGTGTACAGCGCCATCT
The DNA here is from genome assembly GCA_015082035.1 of Chaenogobius annularis. Classification (NCBI taxonomy): domain Eukaryota; kingdom Metazoa; phylum Chordata; class Actinopteri; order Gobiiformes; family Gobiidae; genus Chaenogobius; species Chaenogobius annularis. The sequence goes on along the minus strand of BJKM01000097.1, from coordinate 688,470 downwards.
GTTGGTGGTTGATGCACACGGTCAAAGTAGGTAAAAGGTCACGTATGGATAACGCCAGAAATAATTTATTACGACAATATTTTAAAATGTGGAGTCAGAATTCTGAGTACATTTTGTGTAAACGGAAAATAACTTAATAAATTATATAATAATACATTATTTGATATGCAGTTTATATAAAGCAAGTGCACCACATAACTAAATAAAATGATAAATGACGCCATCTGGTGGCAAATTAAAGTTTTTGCATTTTTTATTTTTTATTTTCTCTCCACCCGATGCTGGAAGTTAATTGTGTTTGTGTGTGTTGCAGTTGTGATGAGTACGTGACTCAGCTGGACCAGATGCAGAGGCAGCTGGCTGCAGCAGAGGATGAGAAGAAGACCCTAAACTCTCTGTTGCGGATGGCCATCCAGCAGAAGCTGGCCCTGACACAGCGCCTGGAGGACCTGGAGTTTGACCATGAGCAGACGAGACGCGGGGGAAACGCAGGCCGCTCTAAAGCCCGCAGCAAAGCCCCTGGTGCCTCTTCCACCAGCTCACATGTAAGTCAGAGTCTCTCCTGCTCCGGCTCAGGACGCCCTGAGCTCAACACCGCTCTGCCTAACGGCATCATGGGAGGTCCCGTGGTGTTCTGCAGTGAGAAATACAAGATCTACTGCGACTGAGCGGTGCGGAGCCGCGGTGGACTGCTGTGTACAGCCTTAGTGTTACAGAGCCCCACATGCTCGCTTAGCTCCCTGGTGCCTGTGCTCCTTTAGGGACCGCTGTGTCTAACCAGCTGCTTGTGTGTGCTGTGTTAACCTTAGGGGAATGCCCATGTACAGTGTGCACTCGACGTCTGGACTGTAGTAGACATTTATGGCATGTGGATCGTAGGGCCCTGCTTGTACTGGGGGCTTTGTGGATTTTCTGGAGTGTCTATTCTTTCCGCTGTCATAGTGCTGTACGTATAACTTAAGGTGGCAGCTTTTGCGCTTGTCTGTTCTGATCCCCGGAGTGTAATGCCTGGTAACAGTTACACACTACACTTGAATGGGGACAAGGATGTCATAGAAGGGTTCTGTGTCTGCCCTTCAGCTCGCTGTTGGCATTGGTGCTCCTTTAAAACAAGCCCCCTCTTTCTCTGCTGCCTCCAGGACTGACCTGTCCAGCAGCCCTCTGACGAATCAGGTCACTCTACTAAGAAATGTTTACAAGATAAAACAAGCAACATATGCAATCCTCCTCCAGCATTATTGCTCGGGGAAGACTAAATGAATATTGCATGATACAAAACCTTGTAAGTGGGTTGGAATTGGTTTGTTGGAATAGTTTGGGCAGAAAGGAGCACTTGTGACCACAGGTGTGTATATCAGGATCATTGTAAGCTGTGATGCTAGCACACCAATACAATAAGATATGTAGAATCGCATGGCTTTGCTGCTGAACACTAGCTTTTAACCACTTCTCTGTTGTGTGTGGTTTGAGAAACAGGCTATAGGCTCTGCATGGTAGAGATACTAATGTGGTGTCTGGTAAAATACAGCAGGGCTATTCTGTACGACCATTTCACTCAGAGCCATAAAAGAGAAGTTTGACAAAGCAAACTCCACATCCAAACAAAGTGCACTTCAGCATAGGTGCCTCGGGTTCTACTACTATCAGAGATTGATTTACTGTGAACGTAGATGCTAGTTTGGATCAGAATAAGCTGTTTAATGTGGGATAACTCTCAAAAGAGCACAAATCAGAAGGCACCGCATCTGGATATTTAAATTGGGACACTAAACTAATAGTCCGGCAAAGTGCCTGTGAGTATAAATCAAACCCGCCTGCCCTTGTGTGTGAACTCAAGCATTTATCCACCTTACTCTTTCTCCACTCTATTTTTGAAATAATGTTTGCATACTGTTGTGACCGGAAACCTTTTGCATTTGTCACTGGCCACATTTAAAACCCACTTGTTTCTTTATAGATGGTTAGCCGCTGGCTCCCTCCGCCTCACCACTCGCCCTTTAACTAGAGTGTATTTGTCAGGTAACGTCCTCCCATCCGTGTGTTCTTGCCTGTATGTACAAGAAAGAGTGGCCCTCTCGTGTAATATATTTTTATCTTCATCACAAAGAGAGGGCCATTCATGATTGATCTTAAATGTGTGTGACGTGTATGAGGACTAAACCATGACCTCTTTCTAGTTCTTTCTATTTTTCATAAAAGCTTTAACCCTTTGCGAGCTAGCATTACGCAAATATGAAAATAATATGTGGGGCTTGTGTTTTTTAATCTCTTTGTGGAAAATAGACACACTAGCTTTATGATGCTCAAAGCAGGGTTGAAGAAAGACATTCCTGCCAGATTAGTTCCTACTAAAGAAAACATGTGCTATGTTATCTTGATGCAACCTAATAAGAATCTTATCAGGATCTTGTGTAGTATTCATTTCTCTACAGTATAAATAGAGGAATTGTCATCAACCCTGCTTACGTGTGCGTGTATATGTTTAGCACACAGCATGGAGACTAAGCAGTTATGGGAAAAAACTAAAAGAAAGCCTCTTGGAGGTTAGTCACTCTGCATTTGAGATATTCTGTTTCTATCAGTTTTGCGCTGATTGAGAAGAGATTTGGAGAGTAGGGGAAGGAAAACTACTCGTGTTAAGGAGGAGATATGAGAAATAAGCTAGACATACTGGCGGTGAACTCCAGATGTCTGAAATTGTGGAGAAATGAGTCCAGTGTTTCCAAAGAAAGAAACTTCTGGACATTTTGGTTTTTTTCTTAAGGAGGAAAAATACTGGTCCGGTGATTGGCCAGAGGACATTGATTCAAATTAGCCCCACCCTTTTTTCCTTGTACAGGCCCTTTTTTTATTTTTTTTTTCAAACAGGGCAGTAGGTAAACCCTTTAGATGTCATGTTAGAAATGTACTCCAGCCCCTTAAGCACAGGAGTTTGAATTCAGCTCCATCTAGTTTGTAATCAATGTCTGGATTATTCGGGCGTCAACAGAAAGGCTCCTCCTACCTCTGCATGCAGGCTCCGCCCATTTACGTCTTTACTTTTGTCATGTTTTTGTTTTGTTTTTTGTTTTTTAAAAGCCTGCATGGTATATATTTGTGTCCATTGACTCGCATGACATTGGAGAAATCCCCATGTCCGCTGGCGTTGCATCGGCGTGAAATACTACTGAGTTTCTGGCTTCCTCTCGTATTGGCTTGGACTAACACCAGCTGTTTATGTGGAGTGTTTTTGAAGTGTTGAGTGAACAGCTAACCCAAAAGTACCCAAAAGTTTATTTTTATTGAATTCTTTCTCCGTTTTGCAGTAATTACGGTATCTCTGCGTGGATGATGAAGTACCAACACAAGGTTTATTCTCCATTTGTAAATTGGGTTCACCAAAAAACACCTGTTTGGACTTCTAAACAAACAAACATATTCATTTACACTGATTTGAAAACGTATGCTGCTATTGGAAGTCAAAATGCCATGACTCTTTCAATTGACCGAAGATAACCACCAATGCAAAGCCAGAGGTCATGGGGTCATTTCTTGATGTCTCGACACTAACATGTTTTGTGTTATTTTTGTTTTGTTTTTTATTTTAATTTTTAATATGTGCACTTTCATCATAGAGCATTATAACTATTGTTAACCTATAGGAAAGTGTGGTAGTACTACGGTTTGTGGATGACTCAGTATAGCTTATATGAGAATAGGAAAACAAGTTGAATTCCTGAAATTTAAATTGCTATAATTATCACAAACCATGGTCACACCACCAGATTTATTCAGTCACAGATTTATTTTACATTATTGTTATGATGTTTGTTTATGTTCGTTCTACTGCCATATTCTATACAAAAATCCAGGGTGATCAAATTCTGGGGTTTTTTCATATTTATTATTCCTAGAGGAATAGCTCAAACTAATGAAACTTGACGACGCTCTGTTTCCAAAAAGGTAAGTTGTGCTTTGGGAAATCTTCTGTGATGTGATACACTTTTCCTTTGCTTCTTACCAAAAGGGCGTCCAATGAAAAAACGGGATCACTGACTTCTCGAATTCTCTGCAAATGCAAAAAATTTAAGATTCCAAATTGGAATTGTTTCATTCTCTTTGTTTTTTATTGTGCCAAATCTTGGTACACCGTCTTTAGGTCGAGACTCGCTCCGGAGGAAAACAAGTCGTCGGACGTAGTTGGTTATGAGTGCTGTTTTTGTTTAGCCCTTCGTTTCTGACCAGTAGTGCCTTTCATTGTTTCAAGGGAGAATTTTAGACAGTATTTTATGTTTCTTTTTTACAGACTAAAGCGTTTCAAAATGACTGTGAGCAGCAATAAATGCAAAAGGGGGGGAACTTTCACCCTTTTTTTGCATGTGCGAGATGATAGTTTTAAAATGAGCTGAGTAAAAGTGTTGTTGCATTGAATTCTGCAAGTCAGTGATCCGCACAACAAAATCAGGGGTATTAAAGAAAAGGTTGTTTTTTATCAAACTGTGGGAATCATTCGAAGTCCCTTCGGCCTCCTGTGATGTTGAACAAAAGCCTGCAGCCTCCGTAACGTGCTGGGCAGAGATCAACGTGTATTAATGGAAACATATCTAGCTTTGTTTGGTGAAGGTAATGTGATATCAATAGTATTGTTGCAAAAAAATGTGCAGAAAGCGCATTTTAACATTTTTTTTCCATTTTATTTTGTATTGAATCTTTTTTACATCATCTTTTTCAGTGTTTTCAGTAAACAGAAAACAGAATAAGCATCAACAAGCTTGATTCGTGCCATTCTAGCCAACGCTCGCTTGTTGACGCACAAATATAAAGTTACCAATATGGAAAAGAAGTGAAAAGTCAAAGTGCAATTTTTAACAATGTTTTACATCAAATACGTTTTCTGTTTGCTGGAAGCTACAGCATTGTGATAATGAATTAGCTGTCATATTGTGTTCTCAGTATTGATCCATACAGAAACATCTTTATATGAAATTCACCTGTATGTTGGTATTTATTTGAATTTGTCATGCAGTACTGTATTATCTATTATGTGCATTATGATTAGTGGCATAATGTTCCAAGCTAAATGTCATATGCATGTGTCTCCAGTCATGGGACCTTTACACAGAAGAAGCAAAACAAACATGGCCGACGTTTAGGATATATAAAGAAGAAAAAAAATGTTTTGTATGAAAAATAAAGAAGTTTGATCTATTTGTATTACTGCTGAAGATATCCTGAGAAAGTGTTTGTTTTAGAGCGGGGTGATGCTGTGTAAGGGTAGTCATACTGGCTAAAATCAATAAAAACTAAGACAAAAAAGGCAAATTCTGTGTCCAAGTGTCTTTATTTATGGATTTATTCCACTGGAAGCCGACAGGGTCAACCAGGACAAATGTGGTGGGCTGTTGTTGGATCGGGGGACTTCCCATCTGGCCATATATGGTCACAGGAAGTGATCAGGTTTCGCACAATGCACCACAGTCAGGCTATTTTTTACTGACAGGATGAAATCAATGGCCCTTTCTCTCTCTTCCCATCTGTCTCTGCAATGGACATCCAGAGGGAAAAGTATCTGGGTAATGTTGAGATGTGTGTATATTTAAACACGGTAAAACAATCTATTAACATATATCTTGTCCAGTGATGGTGCATTTGTGGTTTTGGATAGTTTGGATAGTCACACATTTGGGGACAAGGACGGTAAAATGATGCAAAACCGTAATGAAAGCGATGAAAGAAAGCAGGCGAGTGTAAGAGATGTGAATCTTAAATAATCTTCAAGCTGATTTTACAACCTTCTTGGTTCGTCTGAATATTTTCAACTTCTATTCCTGAGGTGTCTTGAATATAAATATAACAAATATTGCACTAAAAGTCATCACATTTCATTCACATATGTTTTCTATGCATTTACATTTTCATTCGAGAACATTTGTCTATTTTCAGCTAAAAAATGTCCTCCACCCTCATCTGCCGTGACTGTTTTGACCTCCTGAACACCCCTGTTTCCTGCTGGGCCTCTGGAGATCAGGCCTTTTACCTAATTAGTGGTTCAACAATGTTTAAATGATTTATGCTCCATTATGGACAAAACAATAGCGCTATCTTAAGAATCAGCTGCAAATGGGCCATTATGAGATGCATGATTGGTATAAACAGACACATAAAACATGTTTTGGGTATGTCATTTTATGAGCACAACAAAAACATTTACAGCTTCAATTACAAAAAACAAGTTGACGTACTGATGTATTTGTTGACTTTAGATGTTTCATAAAATGACTTGCCTGGTCCTGACTTAAAGATGCACTATGTAACTTTTCTGGAGGTGGGAATGCTACCATAAAGATTAGGAAAAGAAAAAAACATTCATTCATTCATTTTCTACCGCTTGTTCCCGTTAGGGGTCGCGGGTGACTGGAGCCTATCCCAGTGCCTTTTGGCCTTAAAAAAATGAAAATGATAAATAGCGTTGCCTGGAATGTTCCACACTATGGCATTAAACATGTAAATATTCAAATCCTTGTGGTGTTATGCTATGATAAACCCTGCATTGTTAGTCTGAGCGGAGTTGTCTCTCCACTGATTTGACCTGTAACTTGTTGACATCTCTTTGTCTCCGTGGAGATTGATCATTTTAATGCCATACCGTGGAACCAGGCAAAATAATAACTTCACCATTGATGCACCACAAAAGTTACGTTGGTGCGAATTCAAGACTTGAATTGGAATCATAAACTGCACTTTACTAAAAACGCGTTCAATTTATGTACTTATTTATTTATTTATTATTTTCTCTTGTGGTTCAAGTGGACTGGAACCACCCGACAACTATGGGCTTTGAGTGGGGGACACATTTATATGCATTAGAACAAATACAATGTAATTTCCATGGATTAGGAATACACAAATCCCTGTTATTGTGCAACAAATATCCATACAACCATAATGCAGAAGAAAAACCGTACTATTCCGACACGCTTCCCCGTTTGGACCATAAAAACACAATTGTCATTGTCTGTTGTTGATAATCTTAGGCACAGCTGGAACTTAAGATCTCCTAAAATGTCATTAATATTTTATTTCATTTGAACTCCAAACTATCGAACATCTGCTCCTTTCTTTTAAGAGCTGGAGCCTGTAATCAATCACATTAACGGCTGCGTAATGTGGCACTGATTCAGTACAGTGAAAAAGGCCAGCAGCCACTCACCATATGCCATCTGAGTGAGTGTGAATAGAGGAGTAATAACAGGCCAACACAGTCCAACTATAGCCCAATCTGGAAATATGTTGGCTCATAATCGAATCCTGATCAGTTAGACACACATTCTGGCCATTTCCTTATTTATTTGAACGAACCCCATCAACTTTGACAACAAACCACAAACCGAATAATACTTTTTTAGTGGAAAAAAGGCTTATTGTAAAGGATGATGATTGAAACGACCAGTTAACTGAATTTCCTGTCCATTCTCAAACGGTAATCAAAATATGTAGAGATGTCACAATATAAAACTCATAATTATTTGCAATTATTTATACCAGAAAGTCCTTTTTTACTTTTATAACCATTTTCTAGTATTCTGTGGCCATAAAATAAATTAAATATTAATTAATTAATTAATTCAATTTGGACAATATGGGGTCAAAAACAATTACCAAATTTAAAACAAAAATAGATTTCTGCCATCACTTTATATGTCACACAGTTAAGTGAAACCACAGACAGAAAGCATCTTCTCTCTCCGGAATGGGAAGTAGAAAAAAGAAGAAAAAAAACACTTGAGAATGAATTATTTAGATGGCTAATTTTAACACCTTACTTTTGCTTCTTGTTTAGACTTTATGAGTATATTTTAACCTAAATATTCACAATTATTGATAAACAGAATAATCATCTTGGCACCCTTTTTTACTCTCGATTTTTCATGTAATTTACAACGTCACCCCAATCGTACATGTGGCTGTGGTTGTTCTGCATATTGGTCCCATTGATACCAGCTACAGTGACCACCAGTGAATGAAAGAAATTAATGTCTTTCAGTGACTAATGAGAGCTAACCACTGACAAATAGTGACATCAGCTTCCAACAGTGGCTTTATTGTGGATGCCAGTCTTTTGTTACATCCTGGCCTCCCTCAACTGCCCTGGCACGGGGAATATGGGTCAGTGGGCTCTGGTTTCTGGCTTTACTCCACGGCTCTATTAATATGCAGGTGTTGAGATAATAGTCAGAGTCAATGGGATTTCAAACGAAGCTACAGCTGTTTCACATTTAAGCCCCTGCAGTATCGGGTTTCACCACCGGGGGTCTCCAAAGCGCAGCTGTTGTTGGTGAGACGTGGAGTTCGTGGTGACCTCAGAAGTCAGGCAAAGCTTTATGTGTATTAACAAAGAGGTTTGTGTGTGAGAAGGTGTGACGGGGGATGGATCCAGAGAAGATATCCACCGAGCAGCTGCTTAAGGCCCTCAGTAAATGGCAACTTATTTTAGACTTTTCAAAACAAAGAGATAAAGTGCTCACAAAATCTCCATGGGCGATGACAAATGCAACAAATCCAACACCATTGTAGATACCATGTATACATAGAGCTGTGCAGTTATAGTCATTATGATTTGTCTTGGCAAACTTTGTGATTGGGGTTAGATTTGCAAATTTATGTTTTAACATGGCTTCTGTTCAAAGGTCACATTTTGCATTTTAAACACATCTTCAAGGAGAATTAACATTTCAGAGAAGACTGACCTGCTAAACTAGCACAAGAATCAGGTGCACTTCAGAATGTGTTTGTAGAGGTGTAAACTACAGACTAAACAGGTTTTACAACAGGACATTATGCTGTTTGCAAAGGCTTTAACAATAAGTTCAATAAATAACTAATTGCGACCATTAAAACTGCAATTTCGCTTAGAATGCAACATACTGTATGTTGCAGCCCAAGAATAACATAACATAACATAACCAATAACATAACTTTACCAATGAAACCAGGCAAAAGAATATAGAAGAAGGCAGAAGATGTTGTGTGGCCACCCTCGAGTAAAAACTATGTTAAATAAGTTCATTTTTGAGCAACAGTTGAAAGACAAAAGAAAGCCTCTGAATTTACAGCGTGTGACTGTGAAGTGAGCTCAGCCTGAAGCATTCCTCAGTCCTGACTCTGATCTGCGTGTCCTCCCTTCTGGCTCAGTCAGGCCTTAAATCTGAGGTCCACCATTGTCCTAACCAGACCTTGACTTTTACTACTTTTTGTTAACGTTATTACCGCTTGTGATTCATACATAGTACTTTCACAGTGTTTTTGTCTAGATACAGGAGTAACAATACCAAAAACATAAATAATAAATACATAACCATTTAGGAATTATTTAAAACAACGGGCATCAACGGTGATTTCCAAGCTTTTTAGTCTTGAACCCCCCTAAATTCCCCCTAATTGAGGTACTAGCCAAAAAAAACTATTAAAAAAAGGCTATTAATTACAGTTAAATGTTTTTTGTTATGATACTGATGTCCACTATCATATAATACATTCTTGAATATGTTAAATTTACTACAAAGAACATTTTCAATTCCTCCCAAGTACCCTTTAGTGCTCACGTACCCCTGATTGGGAAACGCCAGACGACAGTTTATTCACCAACATTTTTATTAGAGTAAAAGTAGAAAAGGAGAGAATCCATTGTTAGCTAAATCCTTCTTGATGTGGATTCAGGTGCAGGTCTTTCATTTGCACTTGAAAACTCCAGCCTGTGGCGTAATAAACAGACTGGCAGTGGGTGTAATGGGGGCTGATGAGTGTATGACGCCCCACTCAAACGCACAAAGGCTTTTCCCATGTGTCGCCACACCATCACATCACACCTCCGCTGTCACACCTCCATCAGCACTTTAGAACTGACTTTTCCCCGCAATTTCGCAGTTGCAATTACTTGGTTTTCCTGATTTTGCTCTTTTAATTCAATCTTGGCCATAAAATAAATGATTAATTGTTTAATTACACACAGTGCTTTTGCAGCATCTGGGGAACTATGCATATTTGTTTTGAATACGCCAAACACAGCATGAGCAAAAATACCCAAATCAAGAACTCACCTCCATCAACATAATACTGTTCATTTTTACCCATAATCCCCAAACAGACTCAAGGATAAACTGTAATTCCACACAGTATGAAAAAACAAAACACAATAGTAGCAATTACCGTTTGTTTGATTACATTTCTTCATACCTCTCCATTTTTCATTACTTGCATCTTTTTCTAAATTGACAAACGCTTAAACTTTCTTTGGGTTCTTTCTTTATAGTGTAACACCCATCTCTAAAACTATATTTAAAGGGGCACTGAGTAACTTTTGTGGTCCACCACATGCTCGTCTCTTTAGAGGGATTGTTACTTATATCTTTACTTGGAATGTTCCACAGTCTGGCATAAAACGTTACCTTTCTCAATGGAGACAAGCGAGTTACAGGTCAGATCTACGGAGAGGCGACCCCGCTCACAGTAAGAATGCAGGATGCAGGTTTTTTCAGCGTGTTTTTGAGCCATAAAAAACACCTGCAATTAAATTAATGCAAGATATTTTAAGGTCATACTGTGGGACAATCCAGGCAACCAATACCATCTCATCAAGCAAAACCCCAGCCAAAAATGTTCCACAGTGCGCTTTTAAGTGGGTGTTGAATGCTGTTGTTTGGCTGAGTGTGCGTCTGAAGCCCCAGGGAGCGGAGGGGAGGATGTATCCCTGCAGGGCGCGGTGCGGTGGTCTGCTTTCTGTGGACCAGCATGCCCCAGCCCCAAGTCTCAGCTCCAAGAGGCACTGAGAGGGGCTTTTGAAAACACAAGCCACGCAAAAATATTTAGGTTCAATCCGTCTCGTCTCTACTGCTCTACGTTGTTTATTATTGTATTACATTTTTGGGCACATTTGGCTTGATTTGACATAACAGCATGAATGTGGAGTGAAGGGCTGTGGGTGAGGAGCAGGGAGATACATTCAGCAAATACCAAAGAACGCAATCTCACAACACTTGAAGGTGTGCTGTGGCCGTGTGTTATTTGCACTCATTCACTACATACTGTGCATTGTTGAATATTTTGTGTTTAGAGTTTAGTAAACATCTATGTAGGCTTATATCATTTGGATAAATACTTTACTCTTTGTTATTTGTCCATACCAAATACCAAATGACTAATGTGCATTTCCACTCTCTGAATCTTGTTTGTATCACGTTTGGATTGGATTTCACATCAAACAAAAACTGCACATATAAATCTTGTTCTTTGGCACCAGCAATAAAGCTCTTCTAAAATTCGGAGTGAAATATATGGCAGTTGAGCATAAATGGCTACATATCAATGAGGTCTCGACTCAGACGAGAGGAACACAGGACAATTATAGGGCCTGCTGTCGTCCGTGTCAATGGGATACAAAGTGTGCAGCAGCCGCCACAATAAAAGATTTAATGACGCGTGGCAGAGCTCGCACAAGAGTCTCGGAGGTGGAGGGGAGGACCTGTAAACAAAGAGTAAAGAAGTCAAGTCGTGGTGCCCATTTAGATGCAAAACAGTCTATTACTAAGCACCTCATCTGGACATGTTAGGTTCAGTGCACCAGGCATTTACAATAAACAATATAGTTCCCTTTGTGAATGTTTAATACTAATTTGGTCTTTTGTAATCAATTTGCTACACTTGCTTAACTAATGAGGCTGAGGTTTTGTTTTGTTTTGTTGCATCCTGTACTTGACCAAGAGCCCATAACTGCTGGAGGAAACAACTGAAGAATAATAGGATGAATACTGCTCAGTGAATTTCGCCTCACATCACATTGAGGGGCTGACAAGAATGTATGTTATAGGCAAAGTTCAAGACAGCAATAGTCAAATAAATGTTTAGATACCCCTAACTTAAGACGGTCTAACCTGGGATTTCCCTTCACCGTGGTTGGTTTTCTTTATTTCTTCTTTAAATGTATTTTTGAACACTGGGGTAGGATCAAACAGTATCGATAAATTAAAAATAAACAAATGAATCATATAGTCTTTGGCTTAAGTCAATTTTGGGCTTGACCTGAACGGATTGCATTTCTCTCTGTGCCGCTTTCTGTTTGTTTTACTCCAGCTCGAAATAAAATGAAATAAATAAACAAATAAAAAGACCACCCCTTAACTTCAGGAATTCAATTAAATTTAAAACGTCAGTTCGTACACAACACATTTGATATATGGGATGGGAAACTAGTACTAAGCTACACACTAAAGATGTCTTCCCTTTATGGTATTCAAAGTCCACGTTGTTTTGTACACAGCTGCCTATTCATTCGACTACAATTAAACCAGAGAAAGCCGGAGCAGTGACATGGAAATACTGGGCCAGATCCCGGACACTTTTTACGCACTAGTAGACAGCATTCTGCTCAAATAAGCCTCATCTTTTCTCATGACTTCACGTGATGGCTCCTCTGCAGTGGCAATCGCAACACGCACTCTGAGACGCTTTACAGCGCGCGCAAGTGTAAAAAGAACTGCGTTGTCACGACGATATCCGCGTTAAAAGGTCAAAAGGAGAGAGGCTTCCCTGACTCCGCTCTGAATGAACTGGCCCCCCGTGAACGCGCATCTGAACGGGGACGCGCGTTTTCTCTCTTTTCTTTTTTCTTTTTTTTTTCTCCAGCGGCAGTGAGGAGAGTTTCAGTGGAGGGAGGCGAGTCCACACTACAGCAGGGACCTGGAAATCCTGTGCGTAAAAGCGTCTTTATGCGACGAGAACTATGGCGCGTCTTTAGCGGCGGAGTTTCACTTTGGAAGCCGGAGACGGAGTAAAACAAAAACCAAAAACGCGCTCCTCCGACTTTGAGCCATTTACTTGGAGCTCTGTAAGCTGCCTCACCAAGAGATTTCAACTGCTTCAGCGGAAAAAAGGAGCGGGGAAAGAAGTTTGTGCAGGATGCAAGGGGTTTCGACCACCGGTACGTGCGTAAAACTTCACCTTTTTCCATTTTAAGCAGGTCTGGTCCACTCAGAAAAGTTGTTTTAAATGGCCACAGCTGCTCTCTCTGTCTCTCCCTCTCTCTGTCTGTCTCTCGCTCGCTTTGGATTCCTATGTTTTTTGCCAGTTGTCAACAAGGCAGCTGCGGCGGACTGGGGGCCCGCGGTTGTCACTTCCCAAACAAGTCGTTTATCCAAGGTCAAATCAAGGCAAAATCAGGGGGCTTTGCTGAAATGATTGAGCGGCTGAAGCGAGCTGACAATGCAAGAATAGGAGCAAAGCCGTGCCTGCCCCGTTTCAGAAGCCCCGTCTCTCTCTGCCTCCGTGCTGTGTGTTGTATATTATGATGGCGATGATAGACCCATTCATTTACTTTCCTCCCATATTATTCAGTGATTGTGGCTGTAACAGTAACAGTGGGGTTCCTGTGGTCTAGATGTTGAATTGGGATTTAGGCAATTTAGTTTTGTCACGACGATGATGATTATTTTCTTGGTTTTAAATCCTATTTGCTGGTGCTATGATAACAACACTATAATAATGATACTGTCAAACTACAACTGTGTTATTTAAACTGTCTGTTACCAACCAATAGTACCAACACTGTTATTGTTCCAACACTACTACTACTATCGGGAATGACTATAATCACTAGTATTACGACTATTACTATTTTTTTTATAGGCTACTACTGATACCACTCCTATAATCAGTATGAATCTACTACTTCTCCTATTACTAATTCTATAATCTTGGGCTGAAACAAGTTAATCAATTAATCGCAATTTATCGATTATTGATATAATTGTCAACTAATTTAGTAAGCTATTCACAGACATTCCAGAGGTTTTATGACTCGGACAAAGTGAGAGTTACTTCAAAAAGGCATAAGAAATCCTGCGCATTTAGTGTTTTTGATTAAAAAATCTGAATGTCCTGACCTTTGCTTCAGCGTGGTCCAATTTAGTAAAAAACTGATCTTTCCGGGCGTTTCGTGTTCTAAACAACAACTCTTTAAATTGAAAGAATAATTGCTAGACCAAACTAATCGTTACTTGTAGCCCTACTATAGTATTATGACTACTATTTGTACTATTACTACCACTAATATCATAGTACGATTTCTACTACTTGAACTACTATTACTACTACTACTACTGCTACTCAATAATGAAACACAGAAACCTCTAATTAGCCATGTTTAGGACTGGCACAAAGGTTTCATGTGACTGAATAATGAGCCTGATCTTTGGTTATACTTATTCCTACTTGATCTCTTTGGAAAGTACCTGCAACACTTTCCTTTGTATTGGTTTATCAGGACAGTTTCCAGTCACATATACAAAGTATCCCTGCATGTGTTAGACTCATGTGCTGTCCACCTGTCAGTTTCCTCTTTACGTTGAGCTAAGTCTTTTGGGATTTAAAAATAAATACTGAGTCATACCTTTATGTTAGTCTATTATAGTGATACTGGGAGTTTGTCCTCTGTAAGAGAAAGGGGAGTCTTCTCTTGAGATGACAGATCTGGGACAGTAGACACCCTGAAGTGATAAATGTATCGCACGGTAAAAGGTACTCCATAGTTACATTACCAAAAAGTTGAAGTACTCGTGGCTGGATTATAATTTTGTTCTTCCCACTTTCAAAATGAGAAAAGTAGTAAGTTTTATTGTGGACGATACACAGCCTCTTCTCTCCCCTGACAGAACTGGGACATTTGGCACCATCCGACTAAAAACTACAATCACCACAATGAGTTGGTGTGAAAATCTGATTTGGATGGTTAAAAATGGAGCTCTACTGTGAAAGTGCTAAAGCTAAACAAAGAAGCAAAGGGGGAGGGGTCGTGCAAGGAGATAGTGATAGAGACAAAGTACTCACTGCTGATACTACGATACTGTGCTGCAGAGGTGAGCTCAGCTGAGAGGAGAGGGTTTGCTTTGGGACTTGGGGGAGGGATCAATTTTTCAGCCTTGTGTCCGTTCTCTCCCACACTCATTCCCAAGTGTTTTTTGCTTTTTCAGTTTTTTTTTCTCTCCTACAATGTCCAGAATCAATCTCTGTCTGCTTTAAACCCCTATCTTCGCTGTCAGGAGAAATAGCATGTACTTGGTGAGTGCATTATTTATTAGTTCCAACAAACACAAAGAAATGAAGATGGTCGTTGAAGAACATCTGCGGTAAAAGTTCTGCCAAATCGAAACGTTAATAAAAAGACCAGCATAGATCCAGCATAGTAATAGTAGAAGTAGTAGTAGTAGTATCACTCGCTCAGATGGTGCAGCTGGTTTGGCTACTAATCTTAAGGTTGGTGGTTCAAACACCACCCATCGCACTGCTGCTGCTGTATTCTGTGTCACACCTGGTTCATTTGTAGGCCTCGTAGGATTAGCACTAATCCTTTTTAACTTGACCTCAGCTTCAGTAATGTATTTTGACCCTACTCACATTATTCACTTCACATTGATTCACCTCAAACAGTCAAAACATCCAATGCAGAGGACAATTCTTCTCAAATATTCTCGTCACATCCAGAACATTCTCAAAGCTTCTCAGTCCTCTGTTTTCCTTTGTTCCTTTCTTTCTTTTCTATTCACTCATAAGTCAGAATGTCTGTTTTGACGCCGCCGGATAATGCATCTCTCTGATTGGTTGATCTGCCTGTCAATTATGCCCATTGGAAATCGTGGAGACAGGATACGATTCCAGACCTAACGTATTTGTAGAAGCGTGTGGTCTTGGCTGGCCTGGCGAGGAATCCATTGGGACGCGCTCTCTTGCGGTTATTTGTGTGTTTACAATGGGAGCCGCCTTGTTCTGCTCGTGCATCAAGTCAGTGGAGAATCTATCAAAACAATCCAGTGTAAATAGCATGCACTAATTGGAAGAGTTTTTCAGTGGAAGTCTCACTTGGGCTGTTGCGTGGGTGAGAGCTGCACCTCCTGCTTGCAGATACAGGCGCTTCATGCTTCTTGTCTGTGAAAGAAAGTCGACCCGAGCCAAAGTCGTGAATGTGCGGATTTACTGTTTAGATTATGTATGATTAACAAATACTATTTGGTCTGTCTGTGGTGGACCGAGCCAAGTTAAACATCTGCCCTCTCTGTTACATAAACGCAACAGTGAGAATATGAATGTCTCAATCTCGCAGCCTTTCTCATTGTGACTTTTTTTTTTTCACTATCTTAAAACATTTTGCAGGGACATTAAATGATAAAAAACTAAAAGATTAGTTCTGGTTTAAAATTGTGTCTTATTTGATCCGCCATTTAGGTAATAAACCATGTCAAGTAGTTTCTTTTGTTTATTCAGAATATTGACAATACAGATGGTCAATGATTATGCCCCCTTAAATATGGCCCCTGCTCTTTAGCACTGCTGAACTGCCCTGAACGTAACTCAGTTTAATATTCACTTTGACACATGCAGGTCAAGAAAACAGCGCAGCGCTTCAATGGGACTATTGTGAAAATTGTCAATTGTTTTGAACCGACAGGAAGTAGAGTTCCTTTTCCTTATGAGAAGGAAATGTAGAGACGGACTATATTTGTTGTAGTGTTTTTTTGCCCCAGTTTTCAATGCTGTGAAACTCAGAAATAATGTTTGTCACAACTTGTGATGATTAAAATTTCATTTTAACAGGGCTGCAAAGCTGGTTTCCAAAAATGCTCCGCGCTGCCAAGATTTTGAGACAAACACCCAAGAGTTATTCTCAATTAAAACTGTCATAATTAAACAGTATTTTCTATTCATGGTTTTCTTAATGAACTATGAAACCGTCCATTTGCAGGTGTTTATGCCAGATGCTCTTCCTTTTGCAACCAGTTATATTCTTGCAGGGACACAAAAGTAGGTGAGGTTCAAACTGGTGACCCTCTGGCTGGTGGGCAAGGAGTAGCTAGATTGTTTAAGTATAGTATATTGTATTAAAGGCGACTGTAAACTATTGTTTTATATTTAGTTTATTGTGGCCAAACCCCCTTGAAAAATACCCGATCTCAACTCGGAGTCGGGAAGCTAAGCAGGGTTGGGCCTGGTTTGTACTTGGATGGAAGACCACTGGGAATACCTGGTGGCAAAGTGGGGCAATACTGTATCGTGTCAAGGGAAGCCACATCACCCACGGCAGCTGCGGCTACGATAGCTTCTTACCACCACCAAGTATGGAATTAATGATTAATGAAAAGCAGTAAAGCAACTTTAAACATCTGGAAAATATATAAGACCAGTGCCTTATTATTACTATATAATATACCACATATTGTCCTCTCACTTCAGTATCTAATTGTCATCATGTCCAAAAGTGAACATCCTGCTTGATAAATCACATCCTTTTCTCCTCTAAATCTATCCACATGACTTCCTGACCTTTACGCAAACTTACTATTGACACAGATGGCAGTTGTGACGGTCAGCTCTCACTCACAGTTACAGGACTCATGACCACTGCTTTAGTCACCATTAGCCTCTGCTGATTTCCTCTGCTGATTTCCTCTGCTCCCTTCAATGGTCTATAGGTTATATGCCCTTTTATTATTGTTTGTTATTGAGTGAGACTGCATGACTCAGGCTGGAGCCCTTCTCCTCCTCCGGGCTGTCTCTCCTTCTGCTGAGCGTCACATTGATTCTCCTAACACCGGTCATGTGCGTCTGCTGCAGAAGGCCCCAGAAAGAACAGCATTGAGAGAAAATGTGTGCAGTTTTGTTAAGAGGAAAAGTGGCCGAAGTGTTTGAGAGCGGGGTTGGAAGTATGATGACACTGTGATGTTATTGAAGACAAATCCTCAATGAAGCCGAAGTTAAGCCCGGCACCCAGCTCGATTTCTACAGTTAATACAACTGCTGTGCTACTACCAGTGTTGGGAAGTAACTAAATATATGTCCCAAAATGACATATTATAATTTTGAGTATTCTGTATTCAGGTACAGTTACTCTTTCGTTTAGTGATATTCAGAATATAATTTAGGCTTTAAACGGCATGGTTTTAGTGAGTCGAAGTGGGCAATATCCTGATAATTAAGGAAATTATGTCAATCCAACAGAAATGGGTTAAGGGTCTTTAAACATATTAGTTGAAGTTAATAATATGTGTGCAAAATGAATCACAAAAGTGTGGAAATATCACCCTTATAACCATTTGAAAGTTCACAACATGACCTTTTTCATTTTTTATTTTAATCAGTTCTTTTTGTAGTATGTATATATTTTTTTTTACTGTAAACTATTTACTCAATATTTAAATTTCTCTTCAAACACTACATTCACAATATAATCAAAATTTTGGCCTATAGATGTGTAATTTTTCCTTCGCTAATCAGTAATAAATAAAGGCAGAACAAACAAACAACTTTTTTACATTACAATATCATGCAGCACTGTTACTACTGCTACTATCACAACCACTGCTGCTTCAAATTATACAAAGTAACAAAAACATAAACAAGAACTTACTATATTATGTACTTATTACTCCTTACAAAAAATAAAAACGTAAACTATTTAAAAATGTACATCTACTGGGAGCTGTTTCTTAAAACTTACTCAGAAAAGCTAGTCTCACTCAGGACTTTCCCAGCCGCACTCAGCCCAGGCTCATTTAACAAGTACAGCTTTGATAGTCCACGACCACGAGGAGCTAAGATATGGACCGACCTCTCTATTGACCTTATTCCGCCCCGCCCACTTTCCCCTCTTTTCCCACGTGATCGCCACTTTCGTTGTAATGGCACTTCCGGTCCAGCGGGAATTCCGTTGGTTTGAATGGAGAAAAGTCTTGCAGCTAAAATATGCTGTAAAGTAGACTGATTTGTGTAAAATACCCACCAAAACCCCTTTAAGGCATAAAGAGACAAAATCAGAGAAGAGGGAAAAAGAAAGAAGGAAAGAAGGAAAAGGAGAAGAATTAAATTATATGACTATATATATGACTATTATATGATTATATGATTATATGACAGGCAAACGTCATATAATCAGAATCAGAAAGTCAATGAACAGGATTCAAAAACAAGGACCGTGTTTGGCATTTAGATGCAACATACAACAATGAATAATAATAATAATAATAATAGCAAAATATATAAAAAAAGGGCACGCATGAACATTTAGAATTTACAAATAAATAGCGTACAACTCTGCACAGGAGAGTATTTTACATCACAAAGCAGCAGGCTGAAGGATAAAACCCACTCTCACTAATGTGCTGCTCATGTTTGATCCTTTATAAATGATCAATGTTCAAATGATCCAATTGTATCTAGCAATTTGAGTTTAAATGTAATGTGATGAAGAAAGATTCCAACATTGAAACGGACAGGCGTATGTGCATATTGTTAGTAGGAAATCATTTTGGATATTTATGAAACCCAAATGACTACAAAGTAAGTCACACCTGGCCATTTGAGTCTAGCATAGAATGTGAAAGAGTTTTATGAAACTCGCCCCTAGTGATTAAATTCAGCTCAACATCACTCCGTACTTCACTTCTGTGACCTTTGATGGGTGGATTTGCTTCATCATCATTGGACTGGCTCTACTGGATCACATATTAGTGGAGTGAATCCATGTGTTTGAAGCGTAATTAGCTGTTGATTCAGACATGCAGAGGAGCAGTCTGTGGACGTACCGACACTCCAGCTCGACTGGTTCTGACTCACTCACAGGCATGTCTCTCTGAGGCGTGTTCTGATTTACAATAAGGTCTCTGCATCACTAAAAGTGTCACCAAAACATGTTTTAACTGCACACACTAAATGTTGTTGTCAACTTAAGTTTGTGATTCTAGGTTCAAATATTTTTTGCCACTTCTGTTGCAACAATACTACAACTCTACAAGGTTACTATTACTATTATAACTACTATTACTATAGCTGAATGGTAGTATATCTATTTATTTAGCAATATTTATTCATACATTACCCCAAAACACAGTATTATGTTCAATCTGCTTTTCCGTTTTGTGTTACTGTCATTTGTAATGTGTGCAGGTACTTAAGTCAGATATGGTTGTCTGATACTCGAGTCGATACTCCATTGTATCAATAAAAAAAAACAAAAAAAAAAACATAAAAAGGACAAATGTTGCCCTTTTTTTCTTATGGGCTTGGCTATATTATGGCCACATAGTAATTACTGAAGAAACTAAAATATTTAGTTTTAATAATCGACATGATATCATATTAATAACGAGCGTTTTACTATGGTTGTATCAAAACCTTAGTATCAAAATAAAGTTTAAAATGTTAGTATCGTGACAACATTAATGTCAGATTCTCTTCTTGTTCTGTTTGACTCAATCTTGGGACTGGCACAAGGAGTAAACTTATGGATGCATTAAAATAGATGCTTTACTTTTCTTTAACAAACTCTGCTAAAAGTTCTTTGTTTAACTTCTAAAGATGTTATCCGGCTGTGACCCCTTTCTCCTCGGTTTAATGGCTTTTCCATGTCCTGCACTTTCAGTATAACTGACAGATTGGGGTGAACTCACGCAGTGTTTTTTTAGACCTCAACTTTGACTTGCACCCAGGAGAATATTTTAAACCCAAACGGCCCTTTGAGACTCGTCTGACTGTTAAAGAATGAGACTCAAAGACCAAATCTTTTTCATCTCTGTGACAATAAAAGCATGATTGTTTTGGTGCGTCATCTGAGAGACACTGTGTTCAAATGAGTGTTGTGTTTAGGCATTTCGTGTTATTAAATGTTTGTGTTAGGATTATTGTGAGAAGAAATATCATGATTTTATGATCGTTCACGACTACATTGACACCATTATTTAACAACAGTTAAATCCTTACATTTCTTTCAGTAATTGTCTAATAGATGACAATTTGTCTTGTATAAAACCAGCTTTTTGAAGTCAAACTTGAGCGCGTAAGTAATATTAATGCAACAAACAGTGAGAGAAAAAAGCACTTTACATTTAGGTTTACTTTTTTGGATTATAGATTGAATTGAAATGACTTATTTTGCTTCTAAAACGGTCACGACTCGTTTTTTTTTCTCTCACACAATGATATCGTGAACTGAATAATCACAATGAACCAAATTATCTTGAACCCTTGACCTTATTTGCTTCAAGTCAAATATAGCTTTTTGTATTGGTCGACTTTATTGACCGTGTTTGGAGATTTGTCACCTGCATATTATAAACCAGTGAGAGCAAATCTGCATTATCTGCGTCAATACCAGGGTCATAATTTGGTCTAGTTTTTATTGTCCAATATTTTCGCAGCCTGCAAACACGCAGATGACATCCTTATCTCTGGCGGTATTTGCATTCTCACAGTCCCAAGGTTGTTGAACTGGAACAAACCTAAAAAGTGTACCTTGAAATCAGAATAAAGAGATCAGATACTCAAGTACCACAGCGTGTCCGGAGCATGTGGTGTGACGATTACAGCCAGTCAGATACGGTTATAACTGTTAGGATGTTTCCCCTCACTCCAGCTCCTTCACATTATGTTTATGTTGGAGGTCTCTTGGCTTATAGTCAGTGGATCAGGCCCGACGCTCCGTTAGAAGCACACACAGAAGGCGGAAGTGACCTACTTTCACTAAATGGGACCAACTGTGGAGGTCTTGGAGAAATGGATAACTCGGTGTCACCCGAAAAGGACATGACCGACCGACTGCACCAGATGATCACCACGAGATCTGTAAAAAAAACCAAAAAAAAACATATTAGGGGCCGCACAGCAAATCATCTTTTTTTTAAGTTTGCATATGTTTTTACCCCATTATCAAGTCTAGTTCTTTATACACTAATACTACACCACAGATGATAACAGGTTTTTGAGATGATTTGCCCAGTGGATTCCCACGGCTGTGAGCATAAGACCCTGCATGTATTTATTAGTGTAGATGGTTTTTTGATTTGTGTGAGTCCACTTTTTATTTAGATTTTTAAGAATGTATACACAGCATCAGAAAGGAGGAGATATAGCAGATTTGGTAGTGAATCTTTATCTTTAAAGTATTACTACTTCTTTGTATTGCAGTTGTTTTGGCGGTTTTGGTCTTGGTTTGGGTCGAATACAACATCAGATTATAGTCACTGAAAAGTTTTGAGATCTTTTGCCACTGTCTTTAAACTTTAGTCGACTAATACTTTACATGTACAAGGCCTGTCTTTAGATGTTTGTTGCCTACAGCCTTAGTTTTGGTGAGCACTAAAGTGGTTCTTAGGCTCATTATTTTGGCAGTTGACTATTCAAGCTTATTTCTATTGTACATTGACAATTTTGGATTGCATTTTGCGCAAATAAAGGTTGAAATACGGTGACTGAAGGCTTCTAGATAAAGAATATTTACAAATGAAGTTTATTATGGATCATTTTAATAGTTGACTAGTCAGGATTATTTCGATTCATCGTTGTAGCCCTAGACTTGAGGTGGTCTTGGCTTGACCCCAGTTTAGTCCTGATGTAGGCATTCTGTTCTAGTTCTGTTTTCGTCCAGGTTTATTTATTTATTATCTTTAAGATGAGCAAGAAGGAAAATTCCACAAACAGTTCATCTTGTCTTGAGGTACTCCTAACATTCTGTCATAGTTCAGCACTGAGTGACATAGTTCCAGGTTTAGTCCCAGTTTAGTCCAGTACCTTTGTTTGAAAACGCCCTCATAGAAGTGTCATATAAAATGATGAAACTTGATTGTAAACACCTATCTCAACAGAGGTCCTCAAATAGTGAGTCAGAGTCCAAATTGACAAAATAGTGACACGTTTGAAACATTTTTTTAAAAATTGTATTTTGTTTCTTTGAAGTCAAATTGTTGCTCTTATCAGATCAGCTGTCGGCTAAACCAGAGCTGCACGCTGCGCTAAACTATTCAAGGAACCATGTCAACCACTCATATACAGATGAGAACCATCCTCCTAAATTACACTGCATGCAAAATGAATTAGTCTTTGCAAAAAAACATTTCTTGGCCTGGAAATTATGAGCTCACTAATAAAAGCGGAAACATAAAACTAGAATCAGCATTTTGTTCAAGCAGCAGGATCTGATATCAGTTCAAAGACGTGGTGCAGTACAGTGGCCCATCACACCCAAAAAGGTCTTTGTCTGTCTCCACTGTCTGTGTTGTCTCTGCTCTTCTGCTGTCTGTCTGCCTGGATCCGACCTTCCCAGATGAGGGGGATTTTCCTGGGAAAGTCATATGGAAAAAAAAAACCCACTCACACACACACGCACAGACACACACACACACACACACACACACACCCAGATACACCTACATCACGCACAGACACTTACATGCCTTGAGCATGAGTTGAACAGCATGTTTTCCGTTCCAGATGAGCGTAGTGCTACAGCCAATTTATATATCCGTGACTAAATATAATAATAATGGCACCACTGGAAAGTGCAGTGGGGTCTCTTCTCGCCTGGTATCAGTGGCGTGCGGTCCCTGATGACGCTTAGTCCTGTCCCGCTTGGGGTAGGCAGGCGCATCGGGGGCATGGCAGGGAGGCAGAAGGGGAGGATATATAGAGGAGACGGAGGAAGAGGGAGTAGGAAAGGGTCCTGGTGGTAATAAATAATTACTGCAGAGGAGTGGAAGTGTGTGCAGATCTAGCGCCAAGTTTTGCAGTGGTCAGGTTTCATACAATTTCGGAGCCAAAACCGTTCAGGCTTTCCAGGGACTCCACGACTCACTTTCCAAAGCGGCGTGGCAGAAGTCGAGAGAAATGGCTGGAAAAATCTATGATACCGTGTGATATGATTAAGTTGCTATATACGTTTAACAGCATATATTTTTGAAGATTAAACAAATATTGCATGCCTTATTCTTATACAGACTGGCACTTTTCAACGTTTTCTGGGGTGTGATTGTCCGCATTGTTTCACTAGCACTTTACAACCCATTGGTAACGCCAGTCACAGCATGTGTAGCTAAGGACGACACAATATCAAGTTTAAATGTTGTGATTATTGAACGAGAAAGGAACAAAATCAACGATTTTTTCATGATTTGAACCTAACAACATTGAAAATCCTAAAATTTGGCTTTAATTTGCCAATGCTTAATACTGTCGATCAACCAATTCCTATGAAATCAAAACTTTCCAAATGAAAAATGAATTATCCGGTCACATAAATTCAAGATCCGGATAAAAAAGTACTTTAAATGTAGTATTGACTTTATCAGAGTCTAGATTGAACAGAAATGACTCGTTGTTTTGTCTGCGTATGATTCTTCACATCATTAGCTTTTAGTTCTTACGGAATCTATATTGGTGACTAGGGATGAATCGCGAAATCACGTTGATTTGTTACAGTTATTGTGAGAAAAAAAACCCAACGACATTAACAGATTATTCTATGAATTATCGAGACATGTGAACTAAACAACAAGTGAATATAACCTTTCATTTTCGTTCATTCTCGTTGTCTAACATGTTGCTGTTCCTCAAGTTTGTGACCGAAAATCGAGTTTCCTGAAAGACGAAATAAATTTAAAGATATGGCAAAAACAGACAGAGAAACAATGTATTATTTATTTACATTTAGTTATATGTTTTGGCACTTATAGAATTGAACTGAAAATACTTAATTTTGATTCTAAAATTGTCATACGATTATTATTTATTGGTTCTTACGATTAACTGTGTAAGCTGAATAATCATGAATTATCGATTAATCGCGAATAATCCTGACATAATGTCGCTGATTATGACATTTTAGAAATATAACGGTTAAAGTACTGCATTATACCGGGTGAAATAGTATGTTATAAAATTAACAGAAAGATATGGCAATATATACAATGATCAAAATGTATAGGTATTGGATGATATTGGAACATTTGTCTGACTAAAAAAACAAAACAAACAATAATACTAGTCTAATCGCTGACGGTTGAAAAGTGACTTATAAAGACAATAGTTCCGTTGTTATGACTTAGTAGTGTTTAAACAACTGTTACAGACAGTACCTGGCTGTCATTAGTGATGAAAGTGAAATCAAGAAACCGCTCAGTCGGGCCTTTACAACAGTAAGCCGTGTGTAAGCGTTTCGGGAGCATTCCTTGTGTTTTTATGAGCTCTTGGGTGTTCGGTCTGATTCCACTGTCGTGAGGCAGATCCTGCACAAGAATGGTCTCCGGTCTGTGCTGCTCTGCTAGCTGCTGCTGACTGCAAATAAGCTGCTGCCTGATGAATGCACCTCAATTCTAGTTTCTGCTCATCAGTTGGAAACAAGTTGGCTGTGAGATAACGTCAGCAAGACAAGCTGCAAGATACATGTGTACTTTTGCTTTCAGTAATGTGACAAAGTGCCGACGTCCGTTACCGAATTATGTCCGTTACTGTTGGTGGGGTTGCTAACTGCCTGTCAGATGGAGATGGTCAGATGTTTTCCCTGGCATGTCCCACAGTATGGCATCAAACTTGCATTTATTCAATTACAAATGTTTGTACTTCTCAAAAATACCTTATTCTTACTGTGAGTCTTATCTATAAAGCCTGCGTATGAACGAGTTGTCTATGAAAATGTGCGGTCTGATCGACAAACTGCAAACTTTGGCGATGAGGCATACGGAGAGAAGAAAGTTTGTCTAGGTTTATGGAGCTTTGCGTTTGTAGTTTGCACGCACACTTTTAGTAAGAATGTCATGTGACGTTTTATAAATGAGACCCCTGACCTGTAACTTGGTCTGGTGAAGAGTGATACGTTTAATGCCAATACTGTACAACCTTCCATTAGTCTTCTGATAAAGACCCCTGACTGCGGTGTCCAGGGACGCTGACCATCTTGATTAGGAGTATTTAGCTGGGGAAACAGTAGGGCTGCAAGAGTAATCGCAATCAAATCGGAAATCACAATTTGGAGGGGCGCAATCAGAAAAATGCAAAAGCTGATATATAAAAAAACAAACAGAATGTTCTCAACAAACCTCCAAATATCCTGTGCTATTCTGCATAAAAACGTCTGTAGTTTAGATCTGTACATGTTCTGAAATACATGCGGTTCTTTCATTAGTTTCTCAGTGTTTTAAATGTGAACTTTGAACGGAATCCTATTGTTAAAACATAAATCGCAAATCTGATTTGAAAATTTAAATTTTTCACACATTTTCTAGCCTTAAGGAGGAGACTTTTGTGAATGCGTTCAGGTTAAGATGCACTTCACGGTTTCCATTAGTGATGGACGGATCAGTACCAAATATCGATATATCGACGCTTACAAATGCATCGAAAAGTGATGAAAAATGTCAATACTGTTGGAAAATGCAGTTTTCGTAATACATTTTTTATAATTGTTTATATTTTAGGTTTTCTGCTCGTATATTTCCTTTTTTAATCTAGTTCAAGCAGAGGTTGAAAGAAAAAAATCATAGCCACGGTCAAATTGTTCACAGTCGAGGAGTTTCAATATATTTTAGAACAGAACTCATTGGTATTGGATCGATTTTGCGATAATTGCCATTATATTACTTGTTATCAAATTCCGAATCAAAACTCAGTGGTGTCGCCCACCCGTTTGAGTTCTGTGTTTGATTCTGAACATAGAAAACCGGTCACGGCCCAGGAATCAAACCCAGGACGCGGAACTTCTGCGACACGCGAACGTCAGAGCCAGAGCCTATCCCTGAAACTACGGGCTTTAGGCGGGGTACACTACACCCAGGAAAGTGGTCTGTTAGTCACTATCGAGAGTCAGACAACCTAGCTCTCACAATCACAGCAAATAATATAAAAAAAATAAATAAAAATTAAAAAAATAAACAAAAAATAAAACAGCCCTTTCCCTTTATAATGTACTCAAGGTGAAGGATCTCGTTGCATTCATCCTCTGACGACTCTCCACTCTCCAATATCCGCAAAAACCAAGTCATTTGAAACCTGCGCATCAGTCAATAAACATGTGCAATGTAATAGTTGGAAACGTTCTTGGGAGTGTCATGTTTTTTTTAATAATCATTTGTTTTGCCAAGTCTTTACAAATAATATGCAGATCACCGTTCCTCCACTGAACCAGTTTATTTATTTAGTCTTCGGGAATTAACTCAACTCTTTGTCATAAAAACGCAGTGTACTCATCTGTACGTCATGGTAAAACTACTTTCACTTTAAGAAAATGAAATACATATTCGACAGTGAGCACTATAAATAAAACTTGCCTGTGTAGAAATCAGGAATCTGAATTATTTGGGGAAAATGTCTAACTGCATTTGTTTTCTGATGAATATAAATCATGACTGGGATTAGGTTTGCGATTTGTGTTTTGAAAGGAGGATTCTGTTCACATTTTAAAAACGGCCAGTAGCTTTGACATAAACAACAAACAGAGGTTTTAGCAGGTATTACAACACAATGAGACAGGAGATTGAGTTGTTTGCATAGGGAATTATGTTACCTAAATAACTGCAGTTTGCTAATTTCGACTATGCAATTGCGATATATTGGGCAGCTCTAGAAATACGTTTTTTTTTTTACTTTTTTGCCTCCCAGTCTGTACTGTAAATGTGATTACTTCCTGCCCTTTAGCCTGTCATCACTCTTAAGATCTATGTTTAGCCTCTCTTAATGACCGCCATTCACAGCCTCTCACCTGACACAGCCGTAAACCACACTATAAATGTCCGTGGGCCTCTGCTGATTAGCCAACAAAAGCAGCCTGTGTGCGTCTCCCATGGGTGCACGCTCCGCCCATTACCCATCCTAATTCTATCTTTGTATTGTCTGATAGCTCATTTTCCTTCCTTTCCATCTTCAGGAGGATATTGAGTCAGTCGGCGTGAGAGGAGAGGACGCAGGACAGGCAGAAACAGAGGAAACAGAAGTGATCATTAACACGTTTGAAACCAGCCACAGCGACACGTTTTGGTCTTAAACGTCGCACTTCTGTTTCAAGTTTTTCACACTTTTTAAACTTTAGACACTTAGCGCTTCTCGGTGGGTGACAGTGCACTGCCTCGAGGGAACCTGAAGTATTTCCTTGGTCTTTACTTGTCAGCCTTTCCTGTCCATCAAGTGTAAACTACAAGAATTTACACAAGAGTTTAGCTTTGGTGGGAGTTAATTCGTTTATGTTTATATTATACATTTACATTATACATTTTGTGCACATTTTGTGTACACTGATTGGTTTTATCATGTAAAGCAGTGCTGATAACTTTCTTTTCTTTGTATTGTTTGTTTGAGAACAAGATTGGATAGTGAAATTACATACTTTGTGTTTTAAAGTAAGATTAGATGAGAGACACAAAGTATACTGTACAAATTAACTTAATTCTGTAAAGGGTTACAGAACAAGCGGGACGAGCTGAAATCACATTATAATATGATAATACAAACAAGCGAATTAAAGCGTCATCGTAAGGTCACTTTTATTTGTCCCACATTTGGGAAATATCTTATCTGACGTGCAGCTATCTAAATAAAACATGCCAATAACACATTCGGAAGTGCGATATACTGCTACTGAAAAATATCATGATCATATTCAAACTACTTTATGCCAATGACACAATAACGACAGCTACGGAGAAAACCCTTTTAAAATTACAATATTGTTTTAACCCATAATCTGCCATAAATAAAAATCAATCAGTACTTAGTTAGCATCTATAGTTAGTTATAACAATTATTTATTCAATTATCTACAGCTAAAATCCAGACAAAATATGCAAAGGAATGGTACACATGATTGAGCTCCAAAAAATATTGTTATAGGTTTAATTTATTGAACTATAAGTAATTCTTGTGTCAAAACACAACAAAAAAATCCTACATATTTGATTGTATTTGGATGTTGGTTATTGATGCAGAGCCAATCCTAATATGTGCACAAGGCAGTGAATATTTAGTATAAGTCTAGTTTGATTTGTTTGTCATTTGTAGTTTGCCATTTTGAAAAATTGTCAATTTTATTTGATTAAAAAAAAAATTTTTTTACCATCTTCTACAGATGTTATCAATTCAACTTTTAAAGTTGAGTGGCTGTTATTTAGGAGGGATGAAGTGATATTTTGCAGTAAAATACATTTGGCTTTGGAAAACATTGATTTACAAAGAGTGAACCGCAAAACCTGCGATTTTTGAATGACACTTTTTTGCAAATAAAGTCTTCACGTGCGAAAAGCTCAACGTTTACAGTAAAATTAAAGACAACAACATGAACAAACAATGGACATAAGTTAAAAAGCAGTAAAAGCACCAAGAAACGTAATTGAAATGTAAACTTTTTGTATATCACAGTATTCAAAGTGATACTTGGATATGTTTTATATACATTTACAACGACTTATCTTTGTGTTTTAACAGGATTTGAAGTACAACTCATGATCATCCACTAGATGGCGCTGAGTTCCTGTTTGTAGTGAAGTCAAAGTACTGAACTAGTCCATGAACTCTACTCTCAGTTCTTGAAATAGGACTTTTAAAAAACGTCTCGGGAGGAAAAAAACCCAGACAAAACATGTCCACACACAGGCTCATAATCTTGAGCATTGAGTTGAGTTTGTGCACTAGAGATGCCAAAATATTCCATACTTTTCCAGATATGAATCGATACAAAAACCAGCATTTAAATTCATTTGAACAAGTATCAATACAAAACTCACAAACAAGACACAATGTGATCGACTCTTGAGCTTTGCATGGGTTTCTGTTATATGCAGTATTTTGAGGACATTTTTCCATTCAAAGATACAACATTTTGAATTAAATTGTTAATCGTCATAATTTGTCCTAATTCTGAAACCCATAGATATCAGAACTGTAAGACCACATAACAACAATGAAGAAACTTTTCAAGTTGTGTTGAAAACAACATTATGTTGTGTAAAACAGTGTGTCTTAACTTGATTATGGTAGTGAAATTGTGTATTGAGCCTTAAAGTATCAAAAAAGTTTGAAATGATATCAACATGACAACACTAAAGATGTCAAATGATCTAGTTTTAGTGTTACGATTATTGTGAGAGAAAAAAACACACAATTTAATGATTGTTCACGGTTACTGAGAACATGACCACACAACAGGGAAATCTTTCAAATTCTTTTCATTCCTGTTGTATAAGACGTTAAAAAATCAAACTTTCTGAATGAATTTATTACGACAAAAACTACCAGATAATAAAAAGTACTTTACTTTTAGGTCAGGTGTATTTTTGGACTCTAGAATGAATTATAAATACTAAAATTTGCTTCTAAAATGGTACCAATTGTTATTATTTTTAGTTCTTATTCGAATAACCTTGACATCCTTACTGCTGCACACTACAGTCGACCCTCCACTACAAAAAACACCCCCCCGCCCCACCCCCCCCCCCCCTCCCCCCCCCAACACACACCCCCCCCCCCCTCCCCCCCCCCCCCCAAAGTGTATTATTAGCGAAGTATTGCATTTGAATTAGATAATGTTGCATCTAAAACAATAGGGCAATGATTATTCGATCTATTATCACGTTTCACAGTGAAATCAATCAATCCTGACGTCCCTATTTCCAGCTGTTCCCTGGTGTTGGCTCCACATATTGTTTTAAGATCAGCGGGGATTTGAACCGGCGACCCGACTCGCTCCACCCGCTCCACCTCTCAACACAGGAAGCCCATAGACACACTTGGCCCGCTGCTGAAAAGGTCACTTACGCCCCTGTCGTAACGAGCAGATGAGAGCCACTTCCACACAGATGGATCCTTTTCCTGTCCCGAGAAATCTTTTATTTTTAGGTGTGTGTCAGAGGTGGGCAATATATCGAAAAATGGCCAATACTGTGAAGGTTGTTTGGAAGATCCACAAAATTGGGGTATTGTGCATAGCGTGTATATTATATATAAGTGTATATATTTTTAAGTGATATTTCATTATTGTGGGTCATTTTACAGTTCATTCACATTTGTTGGACACATAAACCTCCAATGAGACATTTAAAGAATTTGGAAACATTTATTTTTTATTGACAAGCTAAAACAAGACTAAAGCAGGACTTAACCAGGACTAAAACAAGACTAAAACAGGACTAAACTAGGGGCAAAACCAGAGCTAATATCATAACACATAATATTGTCTGAACATCAATGTCGGAAATACCTCAAAAAAGTATTGAGATATTCCCTCATGTTAATATCACGTCATAGTGTCAGGTTTGATTCTCTGTAAGCAGCTCATTTTAATTACGACTGTTCTAAAGGTCAAAATACAATAAGATAATAAACAGCCTCAGGAAGCTCTGCGTTTTAGTGTGTGGCTGTGGCTTTATTATATTATGAGGACATAAAAGTGCTTACCCAGTCACTGGTAACGACCTTATGTTGACTAAATGAGATACAATTACATTTGAGCTCATGTTATCTGATAGTGAGGTGTCTCCTGTGCCCTGGTTTCAGTGATGGCGCTGTCCTGGGTTCACAGAACAGCGCCATCAAAATATGACAGATATTACAACTACAGAAAGGTATCCGCCAGGACTGCGCAATATAGCACAAATGTATCTATGTATCACACAATAAAAACAACCAAGGTTGTATTTCTGAAATGTACTGTTTCCTTTATGAAAATACAGATTGTTTTTTTTTGGTCAATGTTAAGCTTTTGTTTCGACAGAGTTGGACTTACAACTTAAGACTTAAATATGACTGAAATGATGTAATTAACATTCACTTTGCATATCACAATCTGTAAAGTGCATTTGTTCATTAAGATAAATATCTATTGAGCATTAAAGGTGCATCTTTATTCAGATCTGACCTATGACTTGGCCCGCGATGTTCTCGCGACGATCCTTGGAGACAAGCAAGGGGCGAACCCTCCACCCGAAAAATTACTTGTAACCTTTAACCTCCACCCAAAACGACACATTTACCACAACTTTGGCCTTATTTGCTGTGGTTAAAACACTGTGGTGATGTTGCGCCCTCTAACCGACAGTCTAGGCGAGGTGCGTGTTTACTTTTTGACAGACAGTTTGGTGCAGGCGCATAACACACATCCCCACCAACCACCATTTTTTTGCCCGTTGGCAGGAAAGTGGAAAGTGTGGGGGTGAGAGAGAAGGGAGGACATGCAGTAAACGTCGGAGTCGGGATTCGAACTCACAACACAGCGGCAAACTAACAAACACATGTTCAACTACGGTCAGAATAATAATAATCCTTTTCACTAAACACAGATAATGTTGCTTTTGTGATCGACCAATAACAGTACATTATTCTTCACCCTTCTTTCTTTCCTGGGGCACTTTTAAACCCGCTCACATGTGTCTTCTTGTTGTCAGCTGATCCTCACTAAATCACAAAGTCTGCTCTCTGCTGGGCCTCAGGCAAACTCTTCTAATGATTTTGATGATCTTGTGAAGCAAAGGAATTCTCCTACATTACTGTAAACGTGCTATTTACAACCGTCTTACGATGAACGGACAAAATATGACAACTCTGCGGTAATTTCCTGTAATACTCAACAACAATCAATCAGTCAGCGGCAGTCTACGATCTTTACAACCATGGTGACTTGGCAGCTCGGTAAACACAGGTAAATAACTACAACACACTTCGGGCTATTACAAAGAGGAGGCTGTGTTTTTGCATTCCTGTGTGTCAGTTCCTGCTTTGTTGTCGTCTCCTCCAGTGACAGAAATGTGAGCGGACCGTTCCTGTTGGTTTCAGTCACGTCAGAAGAAGTCAGGCGTTGAGTGTTTTCTATTGTCATTTTTGTCCTAATCACCACGCATCAGACAAAACATTCTGAACAGGTATGGCAGGAGAGAACGTTAATATACATCTATTGTTTATTTGTTTGTAATGAACATCTATTACTGCAGGCGCTAATTTCCTTAGGCAGGTAACACAGCAAAACATGAAGGCTAATCACGGCGCCTGTTGCTGGGTGAACATTATTGATCAATGAATTAGAAGCAACAACAAAAAATACCAAGAAAGAGTAGTGCTGGGCGACATGGCAGAAAACAAATTATGACGATTTTTTTCCCCTCCTATTGACCGATCATAACTGTCAATTCTATTTTATTTTGTCTTTCTCAAAACAGATAAAAAATGTCTTTCAATGTTTATTTTCCTGAGCGTAAACAATACAGGCATTTCAATCATTGCTATTTCACACAATAATAGCCTTCTGAACCACGCGAGGACGGGCTGTGCACCTCTCGATTCAAAAGACGCAACTATATCATTGACAATGAGAAATAACCCGGTCGCAAGAAAAAGGCTTAATATTCAATACCAATTTCAATACAAAATGCTCTTATATACTGGTAACCGAATGTAATTACACATTTAAATAGTACCTTCTTTAATGTTATCTTGTGTTCTGCTATAGATCAAGACCTTTATAAAACTGATCAGTTCCCCCCCCCCCAGTATTGATACTTCTTCAAATTAATGTCTAGTTTAAACATTTCTAATATCAATTAGTTTCTGGGAATTGATATTTCTAAAGCCAAATACTGAGCACCTTGTGGTATTGAGCCTGCAATGATTAATCAGCTAATCGTGACTAGTCGACTAAAAAAAACGTAATCGTAGTTTGTTATCTGGACTATACAGGCTCTAAGTCTTATTGCAAAGATAGTGGCCAATACGGTACATGGCAAATAGATTAGGTAGATAGGTTATTTACAATCAAAATAATTGTTTGATTAGTCGACTAATTAAAAAAAAGTTTCATATATTATCACATATATACTTAAATAAATTAGTTAGTTGCAGCCCTAACCGGTGAGGTTGTGGTGAAAAGGGGTTTGTCTGGTCTTAGTTTTGCTTTTTCACATTTCAGAGCAATGATCTTTAGTGAGCAAAACAGATATGGCAGTTGTTAATTACACAATGGCAGCAATTATTCTCTTTCTATATACACTTTTACAATACTCCAGTTTGCTGCACGTAAAGGTCGCTTTTTACTACTTCACTTGCTGCTGCCTGATTTATTCTCATCATGAGGAAGTCCCAGCAGTCAAGCGCACTCCCTAAAATTGTTATGTGGCCGACCATTTCTCATTCAGTCTTCGAGGAGTGCTTTTCTAACAGCGCACCATCTATCATATAATGCCACTTTAGTGACAAATGCCCCCAAGAATTGGTCTAGAGCCATTCCTAGCCAACCAAGCAACGCTATCCATCACATTCTAACCTTTTCACTCATACTGTTGCGTTCAATGTCAAAAATAAATATATCTTTCTACGCCAAGTCTATCTATGGCTCACTTATTGACCCACGTGGTAGCAAGATTCAAATTTCCTTCCTTTGTATTATATTTTCCCTTTTTTCCCTCGCTGCACAGTAATCTCCAGTGAGCCGTTGATAATCGCGGACCATCTGGGCACTGTGGGGATGGGGAGAGGAGACAGAAAATCGTCATGTGACCAAACTAACGCGTGGGTGGACAAACAATCACTGCTAAATGCTGCTTTCATCGATCCAACTGTTTTATTGGGCATTTGTTATTGGTGAAGTGGTACAATGATAGAGACAAGTTAAATGCTACTGTACGTCCTTGAGCTCATGGTTGATGACAGTTTGGTTTGTTGATAGTTGGTAGTTGATCAGGCCTTTGTTGGGTGTCAGTTATTATAGTGCCTTGGGCAAATGTATATAGAGTAGAGGTGCATGAATTTACTCTTTAATAGGCTTTAAGAGGGCCGCATCAATTGATCGACTAATCGATGAGTCGACTGTAAAACATGTTGAAGTCGTATTTTGAACATTGCTATCGTCATCTGGACTGTGCAGACTTGCCAAAACCACGACCAAACCAACGACCAAAAACGACCAACCACGACCAAACCACGACCAAACACGACCAAAACCACGAACCAAACCACGACCAAACAACAACGACCAAACTTGGGTCAAACCAGGACTGAACTAGGACCAACTAGGACCAAACTAGACCAAACTAGGACCAAACTAAGACCAAACTAGGACCAAACCAGGACCAAATGGGTCAAACCAGGACTGAACTAGGACAAACTAGGACCAAACTAGGACCAAACTAGGACCAAACTAGGACCAAACCAGGACCAAACCAGACCAAACCAGGACTAAACCAGGACCAAACTAGGGCAGAACCAAGACCAAACCAGGAACAAACTAGGACCAAACCAGGACCAAATCAGGACCAGAAACTTGGGACAAACCAGGACCAAACTAAGACCAACCAGGACCAAACTAGGGCCAAACAAGACCAAACTAAGACCAAACCAGGAAAAAACTAGGACCAAACCAGGACCAAACCAGTACAGAACATCAACTGTAAGAGCACAACAAATAATAAGTCATAATAAGTCAAGTACACCTGAACTTGACTTTTGTTAATCATTACACACAACAAAATCTAAGTGTACCTTTTCTTATAGAATTGTACTTTGCACCCTTTCACCACCAGTGTTTTTACCACAATCTTTCACCAAATCTTTAGCTCCCTTTTTCTGTTTGATTATTCTAGCATTTTCTTTGTAATTCAAATTAGACCCTCTCTTTGCCAGAAGATAAGTTTAAATATTAATATCTGATTTAGAGTCCCCTATGGGTAAAACATTAATGATTCTTCCCTTTGCTTGTTAGAATAATTTTAAACACTGCTTTGATTTTGGCAACTGAATTTCAAATGAGGTTCTAAGAAATGGCTGTCGCTTTCACCACGCGCATTGAAGCAACTCTGTGTGACTCTTGGAATTACCTGTCATTATTTATAACTGCAGCCTCACCTTATTTCCTGGTAAAAGCCTAATTGATCTTCATATTGAATGAGTGCAAGCGCTTTTTCCCCTCAGAGAAAGATGATCCATGGAATTAGATCATCAACACGGATGTCATTGGACGTGGGATATTGAAGATTTATTCATTCATTTGCTTCCGCTTCATCCTGTTAGGTGTTGTGGGCGGCTGAAAACTCACACTGCGGTCCTTTAGTGGATGCACCCGGGCTGCGATGGAGGGTTGACTCTCATATTATTTTTTATTTTTGTGGTGCAAATCAGCTTAAAATATATATTTAATTTGCAAGGCGTAGAGAAGTACCTTTCTATAAATGTATATAGTTTTGGGAGGCCCATAATGATCAGTACTTGGTCATTGATACTGGTGATATTAATATTATGGGTTTTAACCACTCTTAATATTTTATCATTTTGATAAAACGTAGTTTTAAGGAAAATAACCTGTTAGAGGATGATATCGGGATTTGGCAGATACTCAAAGCCCAAGTATTGATATCATATTGGAACTGAGAACGCTGGATCATCACTGGTACATCACTAAGTATATATTCTGTCAACCCAAATTAAATATCTACGTATGATAGCTGATACGCTAAAAAGCTGACTCTAGAATCTATTATATATTGGTTAATTTGAACTGGGACAGATACAAAAACATCGACTAACTGTAACACAGCAGTCTGATGCATGCATAGTGCTAAAAGCTAACTCACAGCTCTTTGACTGTGATAGAGGAAAGCTAACCACTCTGCTACTGTGATCCCTATGACTGAACTTACACTCACTTCTTCCATCATTTGGTGTTGGATGCAGATCTTTGTCGACCTTTTTTTTTTTTTTTTTTTTAAATTTTTTTTTTTTTTAAATCTCGCCTGTTTTTAGATCCTCTCAAATGGCGTCAGTCAGTGTGGTCCCTTTTTTCTTGAGATTTTTTCCCCTTTTTCGGAAATCCCTGGAGTCGGGTCAACGTGCAGTGGAATGTGAGCGGTTTCCCTGGCAACGGCTCTATGTCCTCTTCCGGGTTTCAAGCCGGTATCGAGACAAACCAAAGTGTGCCGTCGCAGCGGTCTCCCAATTCACAGTTTGAATTTAGATGTGATTATTTATTCTTGTAAATGTGTGCTCTTTTTGTAAATAGGCCGGATCCGCAGTGAGCCTTTGAAGAACAGTTGACACATTTTTGGCTACGTTTTTAATAGCTTTGTCACTGCATACACTTGACCTGTTTGTCACACACAACTAGGCACAAATAAAAGGGATTTGGGCTGTTGCGGCACAGAAGAACATTCACATTAGTTGACCCGAGAAATGGAAAGTCGACGGCGTTTGTTGGCGTAAATTATTAATTTTAGTTCATTAAATTAACGAATGAATCCAACATCACAACATTGGGATTTAGATTATAATTATATAAAGTTTGGGTTCACTTATTGATGTCTTTGTTACTCCACAATTCCCTTCATGATTTCTGTACAATTCTGAAGTTTTGCTTAAAGTTGCAACATGTAACTTTTTCGGAACCCCCTGCTTGTCACCATGGCGATATTATTGCTTTGCCTGGAATTATCCACAGTATGCCATTAAGATGATCTATATTGCATACATTACATCCTGGGAATGAGCTCTCCTTCCCACAGATCTGATTTATAACTTGTCAGCGTCACCTGCTTGTCTCCATGGAGATAGATACTTTTAATATCATACTGTGGAACGTTCTAGACAAGCCATGTATACAAGCAATTGCAGACTCTCTCCCAGAAAAGTACTTACTGTTGTTCTATTTCCTTTTCTTTCTAAATTGTTGCAAATTAATACAATGATCAAATAAAAACACACACGAATTGAAATATTTTTTTAAAACATACATCATCATCAGCGGCATCTCTTATTCCACCGTATAGAGCGGCGTGTGTATTACCATATGGTGTTCGGCTGCTGATTACACTGACCATATGTGACGAGGTCCTTCGGTCAGTTGGGGCATTGTTCAGCCATATTATCGGATGTAATTAAAGTACACAGTATTAAAAAGATACACATCATTTAGTATCAAAACTAGATATTTATTTGAACAAGTATTGATAAAAAAAAGTTTGTATAGATAGCCAAAGTAGATTGAAATTTTAAACTTATTTCTTCGAATCAACACTAAATGCAATAATTAGTAGTATTATTTACCTCATCAAATAATCTGAATGGTCTCCTTAAACTTCAATTATCTTTTGTGTGCCTAACGGAGGTAACAAGGAGGCGAGAGGTCCCACATTCCTGCCTACAGCCCTGTGCGCACATTCCTCTGTGTGGTGCAAAGAGGGCATCAAGCACCACCATGGCTCATTAGATCGCCCACAAAGAAAGGCCAGTCTTATGTGTTCAACAGAATGGGGTTTCCTCCACATTGCTGTTGCTGCCCAGGGCGTCTTAAACAAGGATTATATACTGCTTTATTGTTTGGGGCACCTGCTCTCAACTGTGGATTGGGCTGGAGTAAAATGTATGCAAACTATAATAATAATAATAATAATAATAATAATAATAATAATAATAATAATAATAATAATAATAATAATAATAATAATTAAAACATGTAATATTTGTCTTTCGCGTCCAGCTTGATACAAATTCCTGTACAATATTGTGTAAAACTTTAGAAATTAGACATTTTCTCAACTTGGCAATGATTATACTAGTGAAGATACATTGTTGTAATTAGAGCTTGGCAGTTAATGTTGTAATAAAGTTGTCAATCATATGCTTGGTAGGGATGGAACGAGACGCAATTATTTGTAGTTTTTCTATTTGAAACATGACACAGAGAGAAAACATACACACACAAATGGCACAAAGCAATGTCTTAAATATGAAGTTCAATCGGTGCCAGTTTGTCCAGAGTTTGTCAAATTGTTCAGTTCCAAATGAATAGTAAAAAGTCACCTTTTACATTTTTCGAATGTCAATTATTATTTGTGTCCAGTCCTTGATTGTAGGCTCAGTTTTGTCATTCATTTGTTTCCCTGCTGCCAGAAGTACGCTCCGAGGTATCCATTTATTGTGTTCATGGCAGGAATTTTGAGGCCCAAATACATAGTCTGAAGTCAAGTGGGATGCTAATGAACAAAACAGTCTGCAGTGCTTTGTTAATTGTAACCAATATCTCTAAACAGTCCCAAAACACAAAAGACACAAGTTCAATGACATAAGATTAGGTCCACAAGAACAAGATTTTGATATCATTTATTAGTTCACAGTTTACAATTTGGGCCTCACATTTTTTTATTTGTGGTATTTTATATTTTTGCTGTCATGTTCTCACTGCTTTTTGTCCTAGCCAAATATAAACACATGGGGAGAAAAATCCTCACAATATGATTTTCCGCATGTGTGCACAACCATGTGGCAATTTTATCTCACGACATCTTGTGGCACGCAATTGTGACCCATCCCTAAAGCTTGGTGCTATTTAATCAAGAGGTGTACAGCCATTTGAATGTTTTGCGTTGAATGGAACTGATTAAATGTGTGCCTTGTTTATATTTATGAAATTAAGATCACTATATGAGAAAAAATACTGGTTATTTAATTTTTTGCATTTACAGATATTGCAATGGCTGTAGAATTGATGGTAAAATGAATTACCATATACTGTCATGGTGTTAATACTGAGAAGCATTTATGCTTTTGTATTGTTATAATTGCATATAATAATTCAAATATATTGCCCAAATTGGAGTCCAAATCAGGAATTTCTCTCAGCTGGTCTGGGGTAAGCGGTGTAAGATGAATGGGTTTGTCCTACAGAATAACGTGTGTGTTATGGTGTCCACAAGGGGATCATTGGGGCCCTATTTGACCCACAATTATAAAGCTGCGCTATTTCATCCCAAACTGGCCCATCCCCCTTCTGCACGCCCTCTCGTCCTCGCATAAACGCCTGCTATCATTCCAAACTGCCGTGTTGTTTCTATGGTTAGCAATGGCATTCTGGGAACTTGTCTTGCAGTGTCAGCTCGTCCTGAAGGCTAACTCAGAGCGTATAAAGGTGATATGGAGAAATGGCGTGGGAGGGAAATGCTGGTAATGATATGTGCATATGAAGAGGTTTGGGGAAGCCTTTGTGGTGTTAGATGGGGGGAGACGAGAGATGAGAAGCAGCAAAGTGGGTCTCCTGGGAATATACTAGAGCATCATTGATTATTTACAAATCAAGGATCGCAAATTGTTCTCAAAGCAAAGGAGCAATAAATCATTGGACAGGTTTGATTAGTTGGAAATGCTGTCGCCAATAAATATTCAACATGTGAGCGACTGGGTGAGGTATTTGGCTTACAGGTGGGCCAACCACTTTCATTAGCGTCTTTGTTAATGATTGGTTGTTCTACTCAGAAACGGACAAAAGGTACACAATAGGAAACTTTCTAAAAATCACAATAAAAAATAACACAATCAAAGGGACTGTACACACTTTTGCAATGAAATA
Source organism: Chaenogobius annularis (assembly GCA_015082035.1). Taxonomy (NCBI): domain Eukaryota; kingdom Metazoa; phylum Chordata; class Actinopteri; order Gobiiformes; family Gobiidae; genus Chaenogobius; species Chaenogobius annularis. The sequence goes on along the minus strand of BJKM01000097.1, from coordinate 648,329 downwards.
AGATTTGTCTTGCCCAGTACATGTAGTATTATAGCCATTATAGCAAAAATGAGACCGCTGTGTGCTGTTTGCATTATATATATATGATAATATATTATTATTTTTATACATTTTCTGTAAACAAGGAAGTAATGCTGGTGCGCTGTTAGCATGCTAGTTGTTGTGTTGTGATAGGAAAACTCTGCTCTAGGACACTAGGAATGTGTCAGTATAGTGTCGAATAACGGTTTAAAACAAACTAGTTCTGTTTTTCATATTTTTAAGAAAAGTAAAAATCAGCTAGACAACAAATCGCCTTTAAGTTGCTGTAGCTTTTCGTGACAACTATTTCTGGAATGCTATAATTCAGAGTTAAACTAACGTGTGATAGAAACCAAATTAAGATCCGCAGCAAAAATCACCAACATACTGTTGTAATTGTACAACAATGTACAACATTGTAAATGGTGTTGCTTTTGTTTTTTGTTTAGGTTGTTGTAATTTTATAAACAAAACCGTTTTGAGTAGCTTTAGTAGCTCGATATTTTGAAAACACAAATTATAAAATGTTTTGTTTCTGATTTTTGTATTACCCCTATTGCGATGATAAAACATGCACACTTTCGCTTCTTTACTACTTTTAAATATTCCATACCCTGCTAGAGCACACCCTGGTACTCTGCCACACTTCCCCCATCCTTCATTCACCCCTTCTCTCTCTCCCTTCCCTCTTTCTTTCTCTATGCCTCTCTCTCTCTCACCCGCCCGTCATTAGTCTCCATGGTGACCGCTGGGTTAGGCATTATGGCCCTGGTTGCGGGCTGCTCCGGGCTCCTTTTAGTCCGGGCAGGAGGCGCTGCTTTTGTTTGACTCCAGTCCGCTCTTTCTCCGCTCTGCTTTGAATGGAGCGAGGGATCAAGGCTGGCGCTGGCAGAGAGGCGCAGGGAGAGTGGAGGAGAGGAGATTTTTTCTCTAGGGCTGGGACATTTGTAAGAGGGGGGGAGGAGCTTGCAGTGTGGTTAGACACAGTGAGAGGCAGTAGTGGCAGTAGCAGTCTTAGTAAGAGCAACACAGCATCTAGACATCTCGTGCTAAATTAAACTTTGATTTTCTGGGTATTTTTTCCAATGACTTGACCAGAACGGACGCTACGCAAATCCCCAAAAGTGATGGATTAAATCGGGTGAGTGGATTCTGTGGTGCTGTTTGAAATAATGTGTTCTGTAGTACTGAAAATGCACGCCTGCTCTCCCAGCTCGTGTTTGGGTGCGATGTCTGCTGAATAGGCTATACTATCTGCCTCTGAAATATACAGTTACTTCTGCATGTTTTATTCAACTGTTGGGGGCTATTTTTCTCCCACCTCTATACCAACCCCTCAAGTGTATTTTGCATTTGAGATTTTCTATTTTGAGGTTCTTGTTTGGATCTGTCAGCAAATTGGGAGTGAAAGCTTTAGCCCCTTGGCATCTTGAAGCACCGATGTGTAATGTGGTGAGCAGGGAACGGCTGTAAGGTTTTTTCAGTTCATTACCCAGTCTTGTCTCACTGATAAAACCTGCCACCCGACGTGATGTCTCCCGCTGACAATTTACAACTTTGTGTAAATAGAAGCGCTCGGAGGAGCGGATGGGCTGGGGTTTGCACAGATTAGCACATGAGATGACCACGAACTGGTGCATGATGGCAATAAGAGTAATTCAGTATGGTTTACAATCATTTGGAAACTGGAAGGTGTATTGGAAGGGTAGTTGTACATCATAAAGTTAAATTCCATGTTAATTTCAGACTCAATGGGCAAAAACTGGAGCTTACAATGCATGATTGAACTGGTCTGTATGCAAAATTATAGGAATTAACTGAACTAAACCAGGGTTTAACTGGAGAAAGGCCTTCTTAAGGATTAAACAAGGACTCGCCAAGACTAAACAAAAATAAATGATCATAATCATATCCGATAGCTTCAAATTTGCATTTAAACGCATCAAGTCTGTCAAATTTGCATAAACCATCAAGGCTGGGAGATGTGGCAAAGAAAAGAAGCAAGATTTGTTTTTTTCTCATATTGACAAATTTCAATTTTCGATTCAGTTGAATTTCTATTTACAAAATGGCTTTCAGTATTGATTTTGCGAACAAGACCATTTAACCACAAAAATAGTCACATTTCTTCCTCCAAAGTCTGAACTCTGCTCCAGATTTTTACTCTCCATTTAAAATCCCACAACCATATCATTGATGATTAGGTTTGACTGAATCTCTATTGCAATTCAAATTGGATTAATTGCCCAGACCTACATGCCATAATTTAACATTGAATATTCCCTGATAATTCCTTCTTATTGGGTACAAATGATTCAAGGAGTGAGAGTAATTACATATGTTTTCTTCTTTAGTTTGTGCGTTTGCTGACAACACTTCTTGTGCCACACACCGGTCCTTCTGCTCGTCCTATTATCAAAAGCTGTCTGCATTAAGAGCTCTAGTTTGGCACACTATAATTTCCCTGACTGGAGCGTCTTGTAGTAGGACTTGTGTTTCCATGGCGACCGTCGGCAGCTGTGGGAGGCTGGCTGTGTGGCAGACACTGGAGTCCTCAGACCAATCAATGACCTTTTGACCCAGATCAATGAGCAGTGAGCTGCAGTGTGTCGCTACAGGCTGAGATGACACTGAGAACAACCTGCTGCTGCTGCTGTGCCACCAGCACATGTGCACTGTGGTCTGGCTTGTAAATGTAATAAGCCAGTATAGCTGACAATATGAAACAGTACACTAATAACACCGTAATATGACTATACATCTATAATAACATGATAACCTACTGAGCCCTATGTTTTTAAAGAAATGCATTTTCAACAATAATAGGCCCCAACTTAAAATCACCTTTTATGAAACACACGCGAACAGAAATAGACGCTTCCAGGACTGACGTGCCCCTCTCTCTCTTGCTCTCGTTTGTATTTGTCTTTTTTATTTTTGATTTTTTTTAAAGCTGCATACACAGCTTGGTTCCAAACAATTTTGATAAGGCAACAAAACACTTATTTTGTCATTTGTTAGGGCTTCATGGTTTTAGATTTCATGCATATTGCGATTTGTCCAGGACAGTTAGATTTAGGAAATCACTCAAATTACACGGTTGTTTGCGTTTATGCCAGCAGCATTGCAAATGAGGAGGCTGTCCAACAATTTCAACAACAAAATTGCTTATAATAGTCTTATCTCTCGTATCTCTCCTTATAAAACAAGGATTTATTGTTAATCTGCCACATTAAGTGAAAAGTAATTTGTAAAACTATCCCCTAAATTCCTTCTCTAGATTTGTTTATTGTTCACATTTCGTTTGAGTAAAGGAATGGAAGGAATTTTATGCACTAGCTCTAAGCATTCCAGTAAACAGAATGACTGGTCAGGATCAGGAAGGAAGAGTCAGGCGGTACAGTATATGTCAGGGCAGTTTGATGAAGAAGCCTTCGGGACAAAGGTGCCTTTCCTCTTCTGTGACTTTGGCTGCAATGTCCAGACCGGAGCCTGGTAAATTCTGGGAACATATGAATCCTGGAGGGTCTTGATGCTTCTGCTCACAATTTGCTGCTCACAGAGGAGGACAGAATTCTAACAGAGTCCATTGATTTTGGAAGAGACATTTTACAAATTTCTGCATCCTGCTTTTATTCTGCACAGAGATGGAGGAAAATGTGAGTGTGTGCACTCAATGAACGAGCTGTAAAAAGTGGACATGATGTGTTACTGAATTGGAGGAGTTCAGCTTCCTCAAGAGATACTGTCTTTGTTGACATTTCTTTTTGATGACCAAACATTTTTCTCAGATACTTTTACTCCTCTATTTCAGTCATCACCATGTTGTCTTCAGCCAGACCTCTTATCATATTGGAAAAGGTTATGCTAGTTTCTTTGGTCTATTTTATCAAGCTACCTGCATCAATATTAAGAACAAACAGCATTGAAACAATGGTCTGAGCAAATCATCTGCTGATAGTATCTGTAGGGAGTTTAAGAATGGACTTTTTTGTTTATTGCGTTGCAGATTTGTGTTGCCATAAAGTTCAAAGTTGTTGTGATGAGAAGTGTAATACCATCTTAACCAGTTCTTATTGAAACCACAGTCATCAGTTTTTGTCTCATGGAAGTACCGCCCAAGGCACAAAGGCCTACACTGTACGCCAATGAGGAGGTGAAATCAAGGAAACCAAGGGCAGTGGAAAAAGCAATGAGTTATGCTTCGGCCCGTTCCTTCCATTTGGACAGGTTTACGTATGGAGCAGGCCAGAGGAATGGATGCCTCTGAGCCACAATGTCCACAGTCATTATGTCCAGTACAGTAGTGCCAGTGTATAGAAGCTGTATGCATGGGATCTCCGGTCTCTAAGAGGATTTGTGCTGCAGAAGTGAACTTTCTTTTCCATAACGCTATACAAGGATGTCATAAGGCAAGTTTTGATTTGAGATTCACAATGTATATACCCTAAAGGAAAAAAAAATGCTTTTTTTCAGAGCATTGGTCCGACATCAAAAACATACCTGGGGTTGCATTTAGCTGCATTCTCACGTGTTTGATCAATTCTGTTTTGAAAGTCCATCAAAAACACTCTCCATCAAAAACATTCTCCGATCTGTGACTGTATAGGAGGAGCTTCGAGATCTTCTGCGCTCTTTTGAAGTCAATAAATCATTGCCAGAATCGTTCGGAGCATTCCTGCCTCAAATCACGATCACTGCAACTGCATTAGCGTGTCGGAGGAAAGCTAGCATTTGTTTATGTCACCTATGTAATTTCCTCTGCAGCCAAGTCATTTTGTTTTTGTTCTAAAACATGAGATGCCAAAGAACTCAAGCGCATGTTTAAAAGCCAAAATAAGTTATATAGAGCAATACATTTTCGACAAACTTAAGAATTTGGTCTTTTATTTAGTTAAAGGCACACTCTCCCATCTCTCTGTAGACGTGTATAGCTTAGCCTAGAATGTTCCACGGTATGGCATTAACACAAGCAGTTGACGCTATCAGGCTAAGTTACAGGTCAGATCTGTGGAGAGAGGTGACCCTGCTCACAATAAGACTGAATGTTTTCTTAGGAATATAACCGCCTATAATTGAATAAATGCAAGCTAAGTAATGCCATACTTACACAAACCTACCATCAGAAAAGTTACATAGAGCATCTTTAAGTAAGTAATGTCATCAATTAATATAATGTGTTTTGAAGTTCTTAAATCTGATGATGCCAAAATCCTTGCTGGAAAGCAGATTCCTGTATATATTTGAGCTGTAGTCGACTAAAGAAATTCTTGGTTGACTAAAGACACCCTTGGCATCAATTCATCTACTAAAAGGCACTTTTAGGATCAACATGCATAGGATCTTGCATAAAAACAACTACGTAAACAGAGAAATACTCTCTACACAACAGTCTGTTCATAAGTGAAAGGTAGATTCAACTTTTCAGTCACTCCAAAAACACATGCATCCCCCTTTCTGCTGTTGTAAATCCTTACAATCCAAGTAAAATAACAGAATTGGTTGACTCAGACATCATCAACCAATTAATGGCTAAAGGACTACAGCACTAGTATTTATTAGGGTGCATTTTCATTCAAAATAAAATCAAAGTTTACCTAAAAGTAAATGTTGAACTTCATCCGTTATATTTAATATTTGTAAGGCAGGGCAAGGCAAGTTTATTTGTAGAGCACAATTCGTACACAAGGCAATTCAAAGTGCTTCACACAACAGGAAAAAAATGCATTAAAATCTTAAAGACAAGACAGAAATCACAAAACCTTAATTCAAAGGAATTTAAAGGTGCCATTTTCAGGCTGTCCGTCAAATAGTTTAAGACATAAAAGTGCAAAGAAACGTCATTTCAGTCATATGCACAGCCAAACAAAACAGTTTTTAGCTTAGATTTGAACATTGCCAGAGTAGAGGCCTGTCTCACATCCTCAGGAAGACTGTTCCAGATTTTAGCTGCCATAAAACTGATTGCCCATGTTTAGTCCTGACTCTGGGCACCAGCAGGAGGCGGTCCCTGAGGTCCCCAGGTCCGAGATGGTTCATATGGCACTAACATGTCCGAGATGTACAGCAGAGCTGCTTTGAAGTCTATTCTCTGAGCCACAGGGAGCCAGTGCAGAGACCTGAGCACAGGACTAATGTGATCGTACTTCCTGTTCTAGTCAGGACCCGAGCAGCAGCGTTCTGGATGTACTGCAGCTGTTTTACAGCTCGTTTGGAGAGGCCAGTGAGCAGGCCGTTACAGTATTCTAATCTACTAGAGACAAACGCACGGATAAGTCTCTCCAAGTCTGGTTTAGACACTATACTTTTGATTTTGTCTTACATAGCTTACAAATAAATAAATAAATCGGATTTAAACTATTGAAATTCTACATTTATTCAGTTATATCTATAATTTTTCAAGTAGGCCTGTTGCCATAACACATTTTGAAGTGTGATATATAATGCTACTTCAAAATGAAAATTACTTGAGGCCACTGATACAATAGCTCTGAAGCTGTAGTTTTCTAAATGTGTAACATCTTTGAAAATCTTAAGCCACAACATATAAAAAGCAGAATGAACTTTCAACCAAGAGGAAATACTTGGAGACAACTTAAGCATTCGCAGCTCACGTGGAAAAACCCGTATAAACTAGATACCAGGTCTAAGAGTCAGTCCGATTATTGCGCTCCATCACCAGAGTAATTACAGCCGGCACTTCCTCTGTAACGCGGGGCACCTGGGGTCTTCCTCACAGCCCTCCGAGGCATTTCCTGCAGCATTGGCATCGTGATTATAGGAATCAGCAAAAAACACTGAACGCCAAGTGATTAGATGATGACAACCGTGAATCCAGCAGTGCCACTTTAGGCACAGAAATAGGCAATGCGGTTGTTTAAAGAGCAGCCTGGTGCGATTTGGAGTCTGAACTTTTGCTGACACGGACGGGACAGTAGGGAGACGGGGGTGTTTATGTGTCTTGCGTGCGTACGGCAAATGTGTCCTCACATTCGGCTTGGGCACTGAGTCGGAAAGGGTTAGGCGCTCTCTTGTCTCCACTCAAGCATGCATGTTGTTTTTGTGCTGCATATGAGAAGGCGGGAAAATAACAAGCAAAAACGATCTGAACCTTACTGAGTTAAAGAATTGGCAGAATATGTTTTTATTCCTGTACAGGGTTTTATCAATACAACCAACTATGAAAGATGGGAACATTTATAAAGAATACATTTGCAATTGATCATAAATCTATGTTTGAAATCAGTGCCGGTTTGTGAGTTGTTATAAATAGTAGTAGTGATAAATCATAGAATCTTGAGGTATTGTCAGGTTTGCCTCGAAAAAATAAATAATTCCAATCTCAGTTAAGTTAATTCAAACTTGCATTGAATTCATCGCCAAATGAATAGACACAGAAAACTAATTGTGCGTTTTTTTCCTAATAGGGATAATTTGGTAATTTGTTTAGTGGTGTGGTGTGCAGAAGAATCTATTTCAACCATAAAAGTGTGTCAGAATGATCAAAGAAAGTTGAAAAACACAGATTTAAATTATGTAAACCTTGTAGCAGCATCTTTTTAAAGTCTATTTTTAAATAATGACACTTCGTTTTTTGTAGGCCTATCACATCATCTTTTCTTTTGTACGTGTTTTTAAAATCACTTGATATGGACGATGAGTGACACCAATAACATGATTTTACAAGATTCTGCTTTAGGGGATTCTTTCTGCGCATGTGAGCGGTTTGCATGCGTTAGCAAATCTGAGCTAACCGTTTCACTTATGTCTACTTTTTCCTTTGGGGATTTAGAGCTAAGAGAGAATCCTTTCCTGCCATATTCACATCAGGGGGCACTTTAAATGTCTCCTTGTAAAAGTCAATACCTGCTCACACGGAGAGGCCTGCGCTACTTAAAATACCTTAAATGGTTAGTTCCTGGATAGTCATCAGTAATTCTCCAAGGGTCACTGATATTACTCAGCAACAAGGAGGAGAGGACTTTGCTTAGTCATGGAAAACTGCTGCTTTGTACCAACTTGTACCAATTTACAACAGCGATTTGGTGTAACCTTAGTGATAAAGTGTGTAGTAATAACAGTAATTTTGCCATTTCAGTAATGATAGTATTAGTTGTGACAAGATAATAGCAGTGCAGAAGATGCTCAGTTTGTGGAGTTTCGGGCTGCAACTAACGGTTATTTTAGTCATCGATTTGTCGGCGAGTATTTTTTCAGTAAGTCAACTTTTCAAAAGATTGTTTCTATTGTACATTGAGACTTTTTGAATTCGGTAAAACCATATAAAGGTTGAAATATGGTGACTGACAACTTCTAGACAGAGAATAATTATGAATAAAGTGTAAAATTGTACAACTGTGATTCGTTTTTATTGTCGACTAGTCATGGTTAGTTAATTCATCGTTCCATGGTTAGTTTTTTGACCATTATCTAAAAGTTTAGAATCCCCACAAACAACCATGGAGCTTCAACCACCATGTGTTATAAAGTTCTACATTCATTATAGTTTTTTTTTAATTGTTAACATTTACTATTTTAATTAGGGCTGCACAATATATTGCAAAAGTGTTGATATTACAACAAACTAAATATATCACAATGACTCTCAACATCTGACAGAACTGTACTTATTAAAATGTTGAAAAAGGCCAATTTTATTCCTGATTTTCCGTGGTTTTGTCTCTGTTAAGTTTTTCTCTTGCCTTTAGGTTGACTAATTCATTACAGCATATTTGTTTTAATAAAACTGAAATGATTGTGTCTAACTATATTATGTCTAACTATATTGTGTCTAACTATATTCAAACATTGCAATAATATTGTCATCACAATATTAATGGCCATATTGCAAACATTTCCAATACTGTGCAGCTCTAATTCTTATCTAATATTAAAAAAACTTGTATTTGTAATCCAGCATAATGTATTTTCTACCGCACTATACCTAACATTTATTTTCTTTTATATAACTTTACTTTTGAAACCCAATTATTCATAAAATATTTGCGCTGAATTTAATGATTGGCTTTATCATTCATTCATTCATTCCTAAATGCCATTGCTAAATCCTGCAATGCCTCCATAATCCACCCTGGCTGCACTCACAAGTGTCTTTATTTTGTCCATAATTGAGCCCATTTTTAGTTTTGATGTGGACTTGGTTTGGCCTTGTTCTAGTCCTGGTTTAGTCCTGATCTAGTCCAGGGTTTAGTTTTGGGTTTGGTCCTGGTTTAGTCCTAATTTTGATGTGGTGAATGTGTGTGAATCTCTCTGTTGGCATTGGAGCATAGGACGTTTCTACCTTTGTCCTGTTGCTTAAGTTCAGTTTTCAGTTTTGTTATGACTCGATTGCACACCCAATGTTGCCATAGAGGCCGATATGTTTGAGGGAGGTTGTACCTAGTGTACAGGAAGTGCTGGGTGGGTCTGTGGCTCGGAGCGCTGCAGTGTTTCTGGGAGGGGGCCTGTACAAAGGAAACTGGACCTTCATTAGTCTGTAGTGCACACCTGGCTTTCATAACACATGCCCCACTGTATTCAGACTGTTTTGGTATCTTCATGCTTTCTGCCCGTATCCAATATTGTCTTTAATTACAAGGTTTATTGTTCAGTTTGATGATGATGATGACTACATTTACTGCTTCACAAGCTGACTCAACTGATTGAAGCAGCACAATTTTGCGTTTGCTCATTACAGGCTCGCTTAGGCGTCATTCAAGGCTAATGGTTGTGTATGACTGTTGTTCAACAGAACTAACCAACTGATATAATACATTTCAATGTTTATCAGTCTTTTATCCATCTTCTATCTTTACAGGTGTTTTTATTGCTCCAAAACATGTTGCCTCTCCACAGATCTGACCTGTAACATGACCTGGTTGCATCGCCTGATAATTTAATTATAGTTTAATTAAATGTAATGCCATGTTGTGGATGAGGGATGGGACAAGATCTAGTGAGAGAAAATTGCCACACGCAGGGTTGTCAAAAGTATCGAAAATCTAGCATCTGTCCATGTCACGATAACACATTCTGAATCACGATGCATTGCTACTGAAAAATACTGCAATAAATTATGACATTTAAAAAACCTTTTGCCACAGACACAATAACGCTAAAGCAGGCTAATCCCACTAAAACCCTTTTCTAAATGTACAGTATCATTAAAAGACATAAGCTACAACAAATAATAATCAGAATGAACCAATATTTAGCAATAAAAGTTACGTTTTCAACCCTTTACAGCTCAAATCATTGTATTAAATACCTACTTATAACAACATTTGCCCCACAAATGCATAGAAATGTACGTGAACAACAATAAATATTTTGCCTGAAATATATTGTTTCAGTTATGATTGATTGCGCAATAAGTCAATATAGTATTTATCTTGAAAGGCCTACCAGTATCAAAACTAGATACTTCAGGATATCAGGACAATCAGGACAAAATCAGACCTTTCCTGAAAATGTTTAAAACAATGTCAAGCTTTTTCAGAAATAGTATAAAACCCGTAATAACTTAAAGAAAGTGGTTTTATTTGTGTTGAAAATGGCAGTCTATTCGCGCTTCAAGCCTAGTCCTTAGTATTGACGGAGTATTCCTGAGTTTGAAATTTTAGTACAGTAACAACCCTAGTAGAATAATCACGCAAGATTCCCCCCCATGTGTTTCCCATGTGAGTTACACCCCCTGAGAAGTTGTATTCCGAAAAGCTGTGCTGCAATGATTGCAAAAACATATAAAAAATATATTTTTTTCAATTTGTGAACTGAAGCGTAATTTTTTTTTTGCTTTTAATTATGTCATCTTGTCTTGTCCCATCAAGTTAGATAGTGCTCCTCTGAACAAATGGCATTCAAACTGAACATGAGTGTGATTGGTTAGGTGGATAGAATGAATAGCGTTCCAATCTTTGCTAATGGTTCTTTTGAGGAGCTGAGCCAAATGACATTTCTGACGTCAAACCAGCTCTGCCTGACCTTTCTGTATCTGTGTGGATGTTGGTTTGAGTCCAGCGTGTATCAGCACCAAAGTGACTCCCAGCCCTGTACATCCACACCTTTTCAAAGTACATGAGATAGGTAACACGCTGACCTGGGCGGGTGTCGGGACGCTCCAGTTGTCAGCAGGATTGGAAGAGACACTCCTTTCATAGCGCTCATCCATCCTGCCTGATACGTGGGGTGTGTCGCGTTTACACCTATTTCACCTTGTATACACGAGAGGAAATGAAAAGAATTCAGAATGTGGCTTCGTTAAATATAGAAACTCACAATATAAAATGTTAGTGTCAACGATTCAACGATTCTTCACAATTATTTACTCCATGACCAAACAGCAGTAAAATGTATTTTATTTAATTCCAATCGTCTAATACATTACGATTTCTCTAGTGTGTGACCTTTCTGAATGATGAAGGAAAGTTACTGCAACATAAACATAACATAAAACATAAAAGAGAAGCTTATATTAGGTTAACTTTTTATAGCATATATTGAATAGAAATGACTTGATGGTCACAAATATTATTTTTTTGAGTCAGTATTCACGATTATTACAAAGATAATAATCTTGACATCGCTACTCCTATAACAAAACACCAAATTAAGTTAACAATAGAGAAGTATTGAAAAGCAGATATTAATCGAATCAATTTTGGGAAAAAAAATACATAAAAAGGACAAAATTGGACCTATCGTGGACTGTTTTAGAACCATATTGAGTTTCATCAGTACAAGTATTTGACCACATGGTAACATACATATAAAGCATTGCTATTTTGTGTTGAAAATTATATTAAATTCTCAACAACAACAAAAAAATCGAATCATTGTGGTTTTGAAATTGGCTTCGAGTACCAAGCTTATTTCTTAGTATCGAAATGGAGTTTGAACTTTTGGTACGGTGACACGTGTTAACAGTGACCCCTGTAAATATGACCTGGAGCTTTCACTTTTGAGAGTAGAATGAAGCAGCAGGTTTTATAAAAAAGAGTCCACTGGGAGGTTTAGCTGTGACCAAAGTCAAATTGCCTCTTGTTCAGTGGGAAACCTGTTATTTCACAGCTCTAATTTTGTGGCAGTGGGAGCCATGTTTTGGTTGTGTGTTAAACATTATGCTCATTATGGCTTGTGTTTTATGGAGAGTGGAATGGACTATTACCCTGTCTGTTTGTTTGCTTTTTTCTCTCTGTGGTCTCTGCATCGGAAATAGTTTGGTGTTAGCAGCGAGTGGCCTGAGTGTTGACTTTAGTTAAGTGTTTGGGTAACTTGTGGATTAAGAGGCAGTTAAGCAGGCGGCTCTTAACACATCATGAATGCATGTTAATTTGCACACTTATGTGGGCGGATATGCAGGCTTCAAGCTGTGGTCCACACTGACACACCACTTGCAATAAATCAATAACTGCGTCAGCCTTTTTGACTGTTTGTAACTAGTTCTGTCCACTGCAATGATTGGTTAATGCCACCAGTCAATGCAGGTTAAAATAATCAATCATAGCACCGGCTGAAGGACATAGTATACAGAAGATGTAAAAGTCTTATGAAGGGCAAACTTCTTCCAAGGAACCAAAAATAAGCATGTTTTAGGCTACAAAAACCTTATATCTCACATTGTAAACCTTGATAAGACACTCGAATGGAATTACAATCACATACCACTAAAAACAATTTCAAATGAGGGATAGGCATATTAATTGGGAGAATTTTAGAAGCGAAAATGAATACTTTCAATATAATCTATACCGCCAAAAAAGTAAAAGTACATTTTTATCAGACTGTTCATGTCACATTAAAGTGCCTCTGACAGGTTGGACGACTCATTGAACTAAAATGCAGTTAATTTTGCTAAAAAAATTATAAAAATGTTATCACAGACTAGCAAAATTTTGGTTTATTATTTCACTTCCGGTTTGCAATTGATGACATCAGACCAGGAAATTACCCAGCACACACTGGGCCAAAACTTATCTAATGTGAAAAAACCCTGATATATGACATATATGATGATGTTTTTTGAGGCAAAAAAGTTGTTTCTTTGTGTAAATTGTGTATAAACTTGTGTATAAAAGTGTATAAACTTTGATTGGAATGTGACCCCTTAATGTGATGTCACTTCCTATCATTTTCTACTGATTTTTGAACATTTTCTCCACAACTATCTACTCGATTGGTATGAAACTATAATTTATATTTACAACAGCCAAATAAAGTCAAAATTAGAAAATCGTTAAAACCTGTCATACATCTTTTTATTTAACTTTATCATTCGCAAAGTTTGATGTCATTTTAAGATGGCTCATAAAACTAGATGAATGGTAATCTATAAAACAGCGTGAATGTAAACAAACGAAAAATGTAACTTTTGTTTAGGTGATGGGGTCAATAATCTTAAAATCGTGAAGTTTCTTCTCACAATAATCGTAACACTAAATAAAATATCATATTTATTGCGACATCCCTAGTAAGTAACAAAAAATACGCACTGTGCCACATTCTAAAACATATTTACACGAGTGGCATACAGATAAATGAATAAAATAGGTTTTGTAAAATGCTGTTTTGGATGCTTCAATGACTCATCATGCCAGCCTGTTTTTGACATGACCCCCAGCAGCTATGGAAAGTGTTGATTCTTTTTTCCACCACCACCTGTAGTTACAACCCCGACGGCAACAACCGCGGCGCGTCAGCGAGAATGGTCCGTTGGAGAAGAAGATGCTAAAGCTCCAACATTTAGTTTGAGATTCACAGTCATTTATTAGGCCTTTGGTTTTAATCCCCTTGAATCGTCCATTGTGAGGGGCTGTAGCAGGCTTCACTAGTTTCTGGGACAGTGGGGTGGTCCTCGCCAGGCAGCTTGTTACAGTGTGTGTGCGTGTCTGTGTGTGTGTGTGTGTGTGGATTGTCCTAATTGCCAGTCTGTAGCTGCTTTCTCTACAGTAATGCCTCGGGGCTCCTGCAGTATCCAAGCAGAGATCTCCACAAACGTCACGTCTTGCTAATGTCTGACCGCTGTTGTTGTTGTTGTTGAGGTTGTCGAGCTCCTCACAAACTCCTGAATCACCAAAGCCTTGTCCTGTTTTCATAATGTGTCTTGTGGGCTGTAGTAAACCCGGGAGTGTTCCCAAAGACATGTCCAGGCCCGCAGAATAAAGCTCAGCCCTACTAATCTGAGTATCTGCCCAAGTGCAGTGCAAGAGGGCAAAGTATACAGAGTTAGGACTACAGACTAGAGTACCGTAATGCTTCAATTAGGCTAATGCTTATTTTAGTGCAGTGTGTGACAGTTCTCTTTTATTTTGTTTTATTTTTATGTAATACAAAATAAAACAAACAGAACAAGACACAGAGAGTGAGAAGAGCAAAAAATAATAGAGTAGTCAATAGAAAGTCAATCTCCTTTAGTTTCTGTCTCATTTGTGCATTGTCCAGGATTTTTTTTCATTTCTTTTTTGCTGTTCCCAAAATTACATTATACATGTACTGTTTCCATGGTTGGAGTTTAACATCTGAGATACTTGGTATTAAAGTCAAATGGAACGTCGGTATTGAAGACATTAATGCAGTGTCTCAATCACAATATAACAAGAGAATTTTAACAAAAAAAGTAAGCAGTGATAAACCTTCTTTACAACCTGTGTATTGACCCTTTTAATTCTTGAAACATTCATTTGTCACAGAATTTCGTAAAACACAGAAGATTTAGCCTACTTGCGTCACGACTCTCTGACACACACCTTCTATTTTTGTAATGTAGCTCAGTGCTGTTGCCATTGCAGAAAACTCTTCTTTGCTCTGGCTCAGTGGACGATTGCATTCAAAACACATATTGTACATAAGCTGTTTTGCTCTATACTAGTATATTTAATGTATTTTTTATATGTGCCACTTCATTTATTCAGGATGTGACCTTTTATGACAGGATTACCCTATTTGTGTTTGAATCTGTTTTGTCATATTACTTCGCTGGGCTTCATTCTGCCATAGCTTTTAAATCCTTCCTTATCCTCCATCTGTTTTCCCATCCTCCTAATTTTTTTTTTTCAGTTTAGCATTCTAAAAATATCACTACCCTTACCCATGGGTGCTGCCAACATTTTTCCACATAATTTTGGTGACACACGGTGAACCTGCCGTGCCCACTGACCCGATTCAGGGTGAGAGGACAATACTCACTACAATACAACAGAACACGGCCTGTATTCGTGAAAAAAAAAGGTGGCCTGGATGACTGTGCTCCCTCTGTGTAATGAAAAATAAATGAATATAGATTTTAATCTTGAGCCAGACGTCCGCACGTCAGGGTCAAATGTGCTGATTGTCACAGAGAAGGGATTTGCTTTGCGGGTTGGAATCCAGATCCTGCTCCTCTCCATTTGTGATCAAGGAAGCATCAACTAAGAGACAAACTCCACTCACTATTGGATTACACAAGCCATTAACAAGATAAAGTTTTGTTTATGTCAAATAGCACATTGCGGTCATAGATTTAGAAAGAATAATTTTTGTTGTCCTCAACTGTAATGCGTCTTATCATGAAAAACGCGGTACATTTTTGTAGAATTATGGAATTGTATTTTTTGTATTGTTACTGTTTTCCAAAACTGTTCTAAATTTTAATTTTCTGGACATTTTGAAAAAGGACATTTATTGTGACCTTTAGGCACTGTAATAAGACAATAAGGGCTGACATTTTTTTTTTTCTCTGACATTGCGATTAGATTTGCTATGTATGGTGACATTGTGATCAATGTGCACATTTTTGAGAGAAGGCCGACATTTGCGCTGATAAACTAACCCAAGAATATATGTCACAACATGTTTGGTCGGGCTTTGCAGCTTTTACACAGAATAAGACAATATTTGTCTCTTTGCAAAGAAATTGTAACCATTTAAATTGTGATTCCACTTTGATTGCGATATATCTATATTTCTGTTTGGCTTTCATTACAATTTTAAAATAACACAAGTTTCAACAAGCTTTCGAAGTCATTCTTGATTGCTCGCAAATAACTTATGAAGTGTCTGTGCGTTGAGTTTCTTGCTCAATGATAGCAGCTCAAGGTGTCTCCTGCTGGTGGGACAAGGAGACAAGGTGCCATCAAAGTCAAATGACACGCTGAGAAAACGACTTTAAAGTGGGCCGCGAACCTTCTCGGCCTGTGTATACATCATTCACTTATATTGTCTGCTTTCTTTGGGACCTAGTTAAGAGCATGGGCCATTTAATGTCCATTATAAATCATTTCAGAAGAGACTTGTAGTAACAGATCGATTCAGTCTGGGAGCAGAGGTACTTCACATGTAGACACGCAGAAGACGTGGTGCTGCTGATGTTGGTATAATGAGTGCGTCTCTGCAGGGAGTCTGCTGCTTGTGGAGGATGGAGCTGGGGGGGGCCACAGCAGGGGGTTGTGGGTACGATTTTGACACTGACTGAATGCAGAGACTTGAGTGAATCTGTGTGATCTACTCTTGCTGTAAGGGACGGTGAGACTCAAGGGAGGATGGGTAATAATGGGTATGCGGTGTGCCTTCTGGCTGACATTGATAGTGACATTGAGGTTTTGGCTGTGGCTCTGTGCAATTTGAAGTTCATGTAAAATACAATATAAAGGTCTGTTATCAGTCAAACACATTCAAATTTGCCTGGCAGAAACCTTGAGATGATCCAAGAAAACGTCAGCATTTTAATTTCATTCTGATTCAAAGTAGTTTTAATGATCTATAATACCTCTGCGTGACCGCCATTTGTGAATTTTCTTGTGATTCTATTTCAGAATTAGGTTTCGAGTCATGAAACCAAATGTCAAGAGATATATAATTATTTTTAGTCTTGAAACCGGCCATAACTGCAAATGCAATGTCATATTGCTTTTCTAGATATTATTTTTTTTATACATCTAAACAACTTGGCATATGAGTGTGTGCAGACGAGAGCATGAATCACTTGCAGTACTCCAGATGAACTAGTCGTCAAGGTCATTGCATTGTTTCCTTTTAGGCTGTATGAATCAGAGTGAACCAGGCTGGGTTGTCATCATCATCATCATCATCATCATCCCTCTTTCTGTCTTTCCCAAACTTCAGCTCAACTTTAGTCTGCAGTCTACCGTACATACATACCGTACATAGTCTACTTTTCTCCAACCCTCAGGGAACAGGGCACAACGCAAAATGTGAATACACTTCTCTCTTTAAGGTTCGTAATGAAATAGGGCTGAGTTTGTCTAAAAATGACTATGTATTTTATGTTTTCCTATGAACTTTTCTTATATAGAGCAGTGCACTGTACTGGGGAGTTTTTATAATTATCATACCATGTAATTTCGGGACAATTATCAACCTCAAAACAACGGCATAGCTAATTGGCCCTCAGTTTTTCCGGATTCTAAGCAACAGGTATTGAAAAAACTCCATAACAATCAGCTCTGGTGCTTTTTCTTCATTGTACCTTCCTCCGTACGTACAAGCCCTTCCACATGTCTGGCCTGAGCTAACCTTAACATTAACCTTAGCTCTGTAATATCAGTGCTTGAGACTTATGACAGGTGACCAAAGACACTAAACCCCAAAGCATATGAATAAACTACTAAGAACACACTCTGAGCATTTATCATTTTCACCTTGTTCAAAATAGCAGTGTGTGCAGAACAGCAATTTGTAACCTGTCATTACTTTGTTACTAACCTCCGGCATACATCCAAAATGATACCTCTCTCTCTCTCTCTCTCTCTCAGACCTGTTGAGGTGAAAGTACTTCAAACCATATGCTCTGTGACATAGGTACATTCCTGGAGTTATTTCTCTTGTCACTAGCAATTCAACCACAGAGTTCAGCTCCTACCACCGACAGCAAGGCCTCATCCCTGTCAAATACCCTAAAGTCATGAATAGTTTTACGAGCAGGTGATGCTAGCACTGTTCCCGGCTGTAGCTGAAATGCAGCTTTTCTGGTTAGAGATCAAAACAGCTCTCTCAAAGTACTTTTTGTGACGGTGCAGTTTAGGTAAATTACATCACATGCAGTGCAATAACAGGTTACAACAGCTTCATCTGCTGACATACAATATAATGACCACATATGCTGACACAATACAAAGTGTTAACAAGTATTTTTGAATGTAATGTGTATTTGTGTAGAACTGAAACATTTTAGTAATATGGAGTAATGTTAATCATCAGGATTATACAGGTCACAATATAATCAATCAACCCAAGAAATATTGTGAAACTTTTTGAAGAAACATTAAGTCTTTTAAAAGTAAAAACAATAAAAACAAAAAACATCCAAATGTAAAGCATGTTTTTAATCTGGCTGTTTTTGTCAGAAAAGGGGCTTTTATTACAGTTGTTTTCACCCGCAGACCCACAGAGGTTATGGCTGTTGAAGCCATTAGGAGAGGCAATCCAGAAAAGGAAGTGGAGATGTTTGTGGAGTTGAGCCTCTTACAACCTTACAAGTATAATATTGTGAGGTTCATCCAATACTTCACGGATCATAACCACTTGACCACCAGGCTCAGTCAATTTTTCAAGTCTTGAATGCAAGACAATACAGGATTACTCAAACATGCATATTCTAACTGATTAACTATTTACAAGTGCTTAGACAAGTGCTTAGACTGTAAGTAGTATCAATGAGTGTTTGGCTAGTCGTCTTGTTGCATGTTCTAAAAATGGTGCAGGCTGTAGCCGTTCTGACTGTTGAGCAATAGAGCGACCCGTGTGGTTCAAGAAGTACGCAAAATATACCCAAATAAAGTACCTTAACTTCAAAAACAAAATTGTTATTTGAGTGAAAGGATTGTCAAAAACAAGGATTTTTTGTTTTCTGTTGTTATTGTGATCAATTTACTATCAAGCTATTTTTACAGGTATCTCACAGTTAATTGTTCTGATATCAATAAGGTCATTTCAAATGCTACTAAATGTCATTTATTGTTCTTCTTTTTAGTAGTACTTTTGTGACCACATCACCACCAAGGTCCAAAGTGCCTTTACTCAGCCCGCTAATAATAATAAGCATCGTAAAGCATGACCACTTCTGCTAATACTAAAGAAAAAACTAAAGTTCTCCAGTAAAATATATTGACATTTTCTCATACCCTAGGAAGTAAAGTAATGTCTAGTTTACAGTACTTTCCGCCTGTGTATTGCCCTACGTCACCGTGTCAGGAACTTGGGGGGAGGATCTAGAGTTGGATCTGGTTTGGCAGGTGAGCTCACAGGTGCAACTCCTCAAGTGCACCTGGACCAGGCTTTGTGCGAGTGAAACGCTAGAAGAGGCTTTGAAGCACTTCCCAGACTCCGTGTGTGTATGATGGTGTGTGTGCGTGTGTGTGTGTGTGTGTGTGTGTGTGAGTGAGTGAAGGTGTGTAGCTATTTGTCTGATTGTGTGATCGTGTGTGACAAAGGCTAGTCTCGGTCACGCTGGGGCAGACGGGTAGGGCAGGGGTAGTTGTGCGATATTGAGTGGGCCGTGGTAGATTCCATTCTTTCACCCTTTGGACTTAGGACATGTGAGACTCAACACACGGAGCAGGCAAGGTAAACGTCTTGAACCTACACTTTCATTATTACAAAAAGTGTCTATCTAGAATCAACACTTTCTAGAAATTCCTCTATGAGCAACAGAGGAGTGGACAGTATTCAAAATGATGTTTATATCTTTGCCTCTGCATCATTTTTCAACAGGTAGTGAATTGCAGAGTGGTTGATTTTCAGCCAAATACCACTGCATTTTCCAGGCTTAGGACAGTCAAAAAGAATATTCTTGCTCCGCACATTTACGTAATTATTAAACTTGTGTCTCAGCTATAATTTTATTTCATGAGACGACCAAAACCATGGGCAACAAGACACAGTAAAATCAGGGACTGTAGCTTCTCTTTCCAAATATTTGTTCTGAAATAGGAAACCAAATCCTGCAGGCGTTTATCATATACGTGCCACTTTTATTGCATCTTGAAGACACAGTAAGGCGCGACTCTGATTTTATTAAACCCTACAGTCAGATTCTTACCACTTGCAAAATCTAATTTAAAAACATTGAAGTCAGCACGCCTCCCTGCTGTATCATCAAGTTCCTGTTTGGTGTTAGACTCTGGCTCATAAGGGCACTAGGTTTTAACCCAGGTAACCACAGTGACAGTTTCCATAGGTACGCCCTCCCACCCCACACACCCCCCCCTCTTCCCAATCTCATGCTCGTTGTCTTGAAGGTTTGTTTGCTTTTCCCAAGAAGGACCCCGTCAGTCTCGGTCAGAGAGTGCTTCACAAGGCGGTCTGTTTCATAGGTCAAGCGTTTCCCTTTGACTCACCGGCTCTGATTGTGAAATTGTGGAAAAAAAAAAAAAAGCCCCCAAAAAGCAATTTCAAAGTACAATTTGACAAGAGAAGTGTGTCTAATTTGGATATATATTTTTCATATTCCACCGTGGATAACAAAATGGAAAGCCGGCGAGGTGCCACATGGGGCAGGCAGCGTAACGGCCCGCATTATAGACTGTGAGGCTCTATCTGCCACTGCCCGGAGCAAAGCTGACAAATACCAAATTAGATGTGCCAGGGATGTGTCCAAGGCCCGCTGTAATTTTAGGCTGTAATCCAGTTTCGACGGAACATCATGTGACAAAATCCAATGGCTTCAAATAAATAGTGTGTTTGTTTAGAAATCATGTTTTGCCTTAAGGGACATCATCGTCAACTAATGTGACCCTATTTAAATGCCTCCTTAAATTATGTCTCTGATCTTCCCAAGTCTCCTTTTGGCAGCCCTAACCTCAGTTTCTCTATGCCAAAAATTAAAGGCAACTTTTCTGGTGGAGGGTCTGCCACCTGCTCGTCTCTTTTGTTTTCGCTTTGCCTGGAATATTCCACACAATGGCATAGAGCTGCAGTCAACTGAAGAAATTCAAACTAAACCCCTGTTCTGATTGATTCGATTTCTAAAGAGAATGGAATCTCTATTAGGGATTAAACTCCCAAATCCAGCTAATCTCCATCCTTTCTGCATTCTGCTGATGTCCATATGAACCCTCATAAGCTAAATCAAATAATAGTCAACTACAATTCTGGTAGACTGAAAACATCACTGACCTATTAATTAACGAAATGACTAAAGGCAGAGAACTCCGGTGTGGCACTCAATTTATCTAGCGCCAGAGACAAGCAGGTGACGATACCAGGCCAAGTTATTAGGTTAGATCTGTGGAAAAATGAGTGTGCTAATTGAAAGTTTTGTTTGTTTTTCTTTTGTTTTTTCTTATCTACCCTTAAGTTTACGCCTTTTGTGGTACATTCCACGCAAAACATTAACGTCTTTCTGGAGACAAGCAGGTGGCAGAACCCTATTAGAAAAATTACATACAGTGCACCAACATATAGTGCACAATTATTATTTTCTTTCCGTTCTGGAAGCTTCTTACTTCATTTGCAAACTTTTAACATGGGCTCGAGCTCGTAGGCTCATTCATAATCCTATCCATTATTTTCACTAACCAAGAGACTAGAACTATCTTCAACCTTAGGCCTGTTATTTATTGTTGTTGTAAAATATCATGATAAACAATAATATTGAAGACCACTTTCAGACACTGATATTTAATCCCTCAGCATAAAACAATTTCAGTAAAATCTTTTCCAAAAGAAGGTATATCCACACAGCATGAGCTGCAATAAATAAATTGTACAAAGAAACACAAGCGTGTTGATATTTAAAATGAGCCAGTCTATACAACACAAATGTGAGTGGACCACAAACGATTTGCAGCTAGCAGAAAAAAAGTACTGACCGATAAAATATTTAATTCTGTAATTTATTCAATGATAATCATGATATGCTGCTACACAATGGCCATATAAAGATACAAAGACACAAAGATACAAAGAGGAACTAAGAATGACCTTATGCAGTGAATCTTGAATATCTATATCAGTATCACATTCTTTTTTCTGCTGAACATTGGGCTTTGTTTGTTGTAATCTTAAATGTCAAACTATTAGCAAATAGAGACCAAAGCAAATTGTGTAAAGAACCATGTCTCTGTCTTCCAAAGAGGCCATCATGAATAGATAGAGCTTAAAGACAAAGATGTAGTCAGTAATGTGGTGAGCTGGAGTAGCGCAGTGTGACAGAATCCAATATGGCTCTCAGTGTGTGCTGCCGCGGGCCCAGGGCAGATCCAGTGCACCTCTGTGTCTGAGAGATCTACTCGAACACACACCGAGTCCAAGGTCATACCTGGAGGAGCTCATACTGGGGAAATGATACAGCTGCAAGATGGAGATGCTCTTTTTGTGCATAAAAATGTATTAGTGTTGCGAGATGCTTATATTTAAAAAGGCAAACGCATACTGTTTCTGTTACTGTCTGTTTAGCTGTGCATATGACTGAAAGGATTTTATCTGCACGCAATTTTATAAGGATTATTTATGTTTTTAAATGTATTTTTCCCTGATATGTACAGCACTTAGAAATACTTTGTGTGCGAATTATGCTCTACAAATAAACGTGCCGGCTTGTCCACTGCATATATTTTTAGATTAGTGTTGTCATAACATTTCAAACAAAGGGCTTTTTGATGGTACACAATATCAATATCAATACCGAGTTGTGATGTATGTAGATAAAAAAAAACCAACATATTTTCAAATAATACAGAATTCTTGCAATTCAAATTTTTCTATTCAAAAGTGAGCAATGCTTCTGTAATTGCATAATTTTACATATCTTATTCACCAGATGCTCTTCATTTGTCAAGAAATGGTGCAAAGGGAAAATGGCAAAGTCTTACATATCATCCAGAGATTTGGAAATACATTGCAGTTACATAACACTTCATGAATGATTTTTTTCTGAGTGCTGTTTTTTTTAAATGTATCCTGGTTTCTCTCTCCAGACCTCTCCCCGTCCCCCCTGCAGTACCAGAACGGACCACCAGACTACCTGTGCTCCCCGCGGACGCCCAAGAAGAGTCCGAGCCCCAGACCATGTCACGGGAAGCCAGCCCTGAAGCCCCGCCCTCAGCCCTCCCCTCCAGTCAGATCGCCCGCCTCTCAGAAACCTCAAGGTAATAATCCAATATGGTGGTATGCTCAAGTAAACACAAATAATCAAGAATAAGATTAATCTGAAACTGAATCCTAATCAAAATGTTTTCTCTGAATATTCGTTGTGTAAACTCAATGATGATTTAAAAAAAAAATAAAAAAAAAAAAAAAGTGGGACAAATTTGGGCCGAGCGATATTGAAATGACCTGATAACAATATTCAGACAATATCCATCCAACAGAAATGTGTTAAACATATTAGTAGCGATTTATTTTGAGAAAAATGTGATATATCTGTAAAATGAATTGCAAAGTGCTGTATTTTAAATATGACATGGGCCATTTTATGGATCACCTGCTGTCACTTTGCCTCTGCCCAGGGAGAACAGATGAAAATGAGCTTGTAGCAATCTCTGGTCTCTGCAGCATATTTATTGTGCAATGCTCCCCTTTGATCACTTTATGTTCCTTATTTGAAAGTGTACAACTTCACTTTTTACTATAAACGCCATACTCGATATTCAAATGTTGCATATCTTCAAAATATTACTCATGATACTATCTAAATTTCAATATATATTACCCACCTCATAGGGCCACTAATATTACATTTTCAGATATTTTGACAAATTATGCAATTTGTAGTGTTTTGTTTTTTCGCAAATTAGACAATTGTTTGTGCAAAATGGTTAAACACAAATATACTATCAATAATTTGACTACTGATTATTCATGATGGGCTTTTCTTGGTGATAAAGGCCAACTCATTCACAAGAAAAGTTGATTTGTTTGGACAACAGTGCCAATTTCAACAACAGTTTCTCGTGAGGACTTATACTGGAAAATAATGGTCCATTATAATTAAATCTGACCTATATAATAATGACTGCAGTGAAATACATATTATCAAAGGGTCTTGTTCTCTGTCAAACATTACGCGCAGAGGAAGTGCTTACACCAACAGCCGTGACAAATGCTCACAGTTCCTGCATTTTTATCGTAAATCAATTTGATGCGTACATTTATGCTGTTAAAGAACATGTTGAGGCGTACACTTCTACACTGCAGAATTCTCGTCTGTCTACCGTAATTTTAGAAGTTCCCCTTTTGCTCTGGGTCTATTTTTTTCTTTCGCTGTCTAACTGCGTCGATGGCTGTGTGCACTTGCATCAGCATCCTGTTCTGAAAGAAGGAAGTGGACCGGCAGTCGCAGCTCGGAGTTTGCCTCGATCTGCACAGCCACTTAATGCTTCTCTCTTGGATTAACGTTCTGAATTTGATGCCATTTTTGCAATTTTGCGACATCACCATGGAGATACCACTGGGATATTTATGGACTACCTAGACTTCAATCTGATCCTTCTGTATTTGTACGTTTCATTGTTTTAGTGCCCCCTAAACCGGCGCACCTTCTGGCTCTTGGGCAAGACAAGAAACCCAAGAGGATCCCTCCAGCTCCATCCAGACCTCTGCCTGCTCCACCTCCTCCTCCCAAACCCAAGCCCACCCTGACCCCCTCACCTGCCCCCACCGCAGAGTCCCAGAGAGAGGTCCAGAAAGTGGGGCTGCTCATAGAGAAGTTTGAAAACTCCAGGTGAGAAATGAAACGTTTTCGAGGTAAACGTACCACAAGTGAAGGTCGCGACTCTACTACTATTAGTATTTACTACTAAAGTTAAATTGTTTTACTAATTCTAGCACTTCTAATACGACTTTAAGTGCTGCAACCACTATTTACACTGCTACTAATGCGATGGCAGCTGTAAATGCTGCTACCTAAAGAACAGCTTTTTGTGCTTCCATTTTATTGATCAAGATACAGTATTTGAGAATTATTGACGCATTCATGTTTTTCTAATTATTACTTTGTTTTGTGGGAGAGAACCTGTAGTAAATATTTATCATTGCTTAACATTAGTCAAGTTGCAGTTTGTGAAGAAAAATTGGAAAATAAAAGTTGAAAACGACAGGAAGTAGTGCTGAGTTCTAAAACGCCTTTGTCTGTTCTGTCCAAAATGCAGGGACAATTTGAACCCATCTGACAGTTAAAACAAATAAATTAACAAAATAAAGTAAGAATTATTGTGTAATTTATATTGATTTTAGCCCTTGTCTACAATATGGTTGCTAGGCAACAGTTGTTGAATTACCTCTGCCTATGCCACAGCTGCTGCTCATGTCCAACCAGGAAGTAACATTAGAAACATCACCAAAGAGGTCAAACTGGGGAAATATGAGATGCATTTTAAATAAAATCTTAATCATGCCCACTACATTTAAGTGAAACCTGTCATATGCACTCTATGTTTTGAATGAGGGTATTGTAGTGCTTTTTTATATGGGATGAAAAGTATTGCTGAAGTGTTATTAAAAGTAGTTGTAGTCCTGGATATAGCTGAAACCTGAATGATGAATTCTACTTCTTTTATGTAATAGTAAACATTCTTACTCAAATGCCTGCAGCAGTAGCAGATGTTTTAGAAGCTCTTGTGCTTGTAGTCATTGTAGTAGCTGTATTGCAATACCTCATGAAGTAAAAACATAATTAATATTTACTCTGGTATGTGTTTGAAGTATTTTGACCCTGTAGTAATGGTTGTAATATTTCTGGTCCACAGGGTTCCTATCCTGGGGGTGCTGCCTCGTTCCCAGCTGCACCTGTGCTTGAGGATGGACACTGTCGCCGACATCACATCCTGTGGGCCGGACTCCATTGTCAAAGTATCCACAGACTCCTCCCCCTCCGCGGACCCGCTGAACCCCCTCAGCGACCAGAACGGAGACGAGATGCCCGAGCTGTCCCGCCTCTCCTCGGTCCACATCAGCGACACGCAGCTGGACAACTGCTCTGACGTCAGCGTCCGTTGCCTTGACGACGTAGACCAGGAAGTGGACAATCCCGACGCCACGGACCAGAACGGCAAGATTCCAAACCGGGACAGTGGAATAGACAGTCCGTCGTGCGCCGCAGAAGGGGAGGTGTTCCCAAATGAGGACGTCATCGACGAGGAGCAATACGACAGCGTGACGGAGACGGAGAGCGTGTCGTGTTGTGCGGCGGGGAACAAACGCGACTCCACTCAGGACGAGGACAGCGATTTGGACGAAGGGAGCAGCGGGGAGATACAGTCTTTGACAGACGCCAGTGGATATCCCTCGGAAACGCAAAAAGTGAGTCTGGTTATTACGGCTGCAAGATTAATCGCAATTGAAACGAAAAACGATGTCTTTAGTCGGCTGTAGTCGACTAAAGACATTCTGTGTGCAACGATTAATTGACTAAAAGGTGTCAACATGAACGCTCAATAAATATCTCTACGAATGGACCCTGTATCTGAGACAAACTGCACCGATACAACCAAACGATCGCAAGAATTCACACAATTACAAATATTTATACAGGAAAAACGAAATACGATAAAGGATATTTGTCTGTAGATGAGCAGAATAAACTCTCAAATTACTCCCTAACTCACTCCATGGTTTATGGTCCATAAAAAATCCTTTTAATCCCAATAAATAACTAGCAAATTAATAACAATTTTCATACTACACAATTGGCAAAACGCAAAGGGTGCAATTTTTGATGTAGCATAATTTCCTCCTTAAACAAAAAAATTCCAGTTTTAGTCAGTTCAAAGGCCTATTTCCTAGTCTTTTTTTTCAATTCTCCCTGACACGTTTAAAATGTGAACTTTGAACATAAATCGTAAATCTAATCACAACGTTTCTCACAAAAATGAGACCCCAGGACATTACAGATATCTTCTCAACAAAACCAAGAATCTGGCAAATAGTTCATGAATTCAATATCAAAAAATCCTGCTCATGTACCAAGCTCTTAAGCTTTACAACAGACCACTGACTGAAAAATGTCATGATTTACCTTTAGTTCCTCTCTTACGTTAATTACAAGTTACATCATAATTTCCAGGAATTTCAATCACAAGTTTAAAAGCTTGATCAGAGCCACTCAGGCTTTCATGTTGTGGAAAAACAGCCCTGCGTCTATTATTATCTCAGGTTGAGTGAGTTGCTTCAAAGCAGACCTCATGTAACTGTAAACCATCTCAGCCGCGCACAATTGACTTAGTTGTATTTAAGATGTTGCATAAAAAGCATGTGTCTGAAAGCAGAAACAGAAGTGTGTGTGTGTAAGAGAAATAACCCTGTCCATAGATACAGTTTCAGCTCCGGTATTGATTGTAAGCAACACTCTAAGAGGGTTGGTGGTCTGTGGGAGCTTCTGCTCAAGTAATCTTAGTTTGAATAAAGTGCTTGATAGGTCAAACACAGAGGAGTAGGTACAGAGATACTTCAAACTACTGCAGTTACAAAAGGACTGTCAGAGTTCAAAGTTTTAGTGATGGCAAATCAGCTTTTTATCGCAATAGTTCTTCTATTCTCCCTTGTACTATTGTTTCCACTCATTTGTGATCCCAGCTCGGCCGATCAGGCAGGAGAGTTTGTTTGTGTGAATGTCTTTGACTCTGCAGCTGACTGTGTGAACACTGGTGAGGACAGAGAGGATGTGGCTTCTACCTTGCAAGTATTATGCTGGTAATAATTTAGTGTTAAAACCTATAGATGAAAATCAGAAACTGTGTGAGAAATGTGAGTGAGACAGCAGACGCAAAACATTGTGACAGTGTCTCAAGGTTTTGATGAGTTACTTCCACTTGCGTACGTTCAGGTTTTTGTAATAGGTGCACCAGACAAGCAATGTCTGTTTGGTTTTATGTTGTAATGAGCAAATATGAAGCAAGCAGTGTTTCGTAATAAATGCAGAGGTAAAAAATCCGTCTTCTTAGAATTACTTCTACTCTGACTATTTATGCATTTCTAAAAATCCTCTCCTGCTCTTCCCAGTGCTCTGAAGCTCAGAAGCTGCTGAACATCGCCAAAGAGCTGCTCCACACTGAAGAGGCCTACGTCAAGAGACTCAACCTCCTCGACCAGGTAACTCTGGCTCCGATCAGCCCTGTGCACACGCCCTGTAAAGACGCTTAAATACATCCGGTCTGAATTTCTATCTGGTGAGTGTGCCAGTGGTTTTAGTGATTGAGATCAGAGCTGAGCTGGATTAGAAGTGCCACTGCCACTCGTCTGCTGACAGGATTATTTAGAGCAGTTTAAGCAACATCGCATGAGGAACGGCCAGACTATGTGTGTTCTATAGTTAGACACTCTGCAGAAAAACAGCTTTGTCACCATTGGGCATTGTGCATCTCAAACAATATGTTAAAATAATATGCTGACAGAGTGCTGTAGTCTGAAGTTTAATAATAGAGCCAGTAGAAGGACTTATGAAGGTTAGATGAGGTCTTTGTCAAGGCTCGGTACAGTTAGACAAAACACATGGTTAGGATAAGACACATTAGCAACTACATCAAATAAAAAACTAAACATTATATTTTGTTTTTTTATTAATATATATAGAGCTGCCAAAGCATTGAACAGAAGCATAATGAGAATCCTGTTTTTTCTATACATGAAATCATTTACATTGCAGTTTTTATTGCACCAACATTAACTAGACCTTACCAAATATCACAGTCGGAAGGTGAAGGTTAGACTAATGAAAAGCAGTGCACATTTCTCATCACTCATGACAAAAACTGGGTAAATCGGGTAAATGTTGCGTCCCCGAAGAGAATTAACAAACATGTTCTGTGTCTGGTTCACTGTTTGAGGCCATGCGGTTGTGCTCTTCCTCTTTGTTCGGTGTGTGTAGTTCACCCCATCACACGCACCCGCTGGTTTATCTGTGTGAGGGCAGACCCATGCCAAACTTCCTGTTATTGTCAAAAAGCTTCAAGATGCACAGGTTTCCGTGGAAATATCAGTTTGCCCATTTATTGCGATATGTTATTTGTTTGGCTAATAGTTTATGGTTGAGTTTTGAGCAGGTCTTAACTGCGATATGTGGATAAGCTTGGGTCTTCAAATTATATTTTCTCATAATAAATCATAGCCTTACTATTTGCTTTGTATATTTCTAACAGCAAAGTAAATATGCTGGAAAATTAAAACTTTAAAGATGCACCGAGTAACTTTTTTTTGTGCATATTTTAATAAATGTGTCAGCAACAGCTCATTTCATCTGTTGTCCTAAAAACACTAAACATTCATACAACAGACTACTTGACATAACAAGACATTAAACATTACACCTAACAGACAACAGAGGTTTCAGAGAAAACAGATTATTTACAGTAAAAGCAACAGTCAGAAGTTGAAACAGCACAGAAAAAAAAAGCATAAGATCGTCTGTGGGTTTTGTTTTCAACCAATGCGCCAAGATTATGCAAAGTTGGAGTTGTTTTCAGTGTGATTTTTGCATGTTTCATCAGTACTTTTGTTGTGATTAGTTTACTTTTGTTGTGATTAACGTGGATTAAGTTTACAGTGCAGGAGGAAATCAAGTCTGCAGTTTTGCACCGAATGTCAAAGGGCTTGTTTCTTCTTCTTCAAGCTGAAAATGTCCTGAATGTTAAATAAATAATACTATACAACTATATAACAGACAGAGGTGGGCCACATATCACAATCGCCATGACACCCGCTCAACTTTCATGTCAATGCATGTTCCTCAATGTGTGTTTTTTTTTTTATTGCAACACATAATAATTGAATACATGTGAGGTGTTTAATGCCACACTGTGGAACATTCAAAGCTATGACATCTCTGCGTAGACAAGCCAGCGGCAGACATCACCAGAAAAGCACCTTTATTGCCAAAACTAGCCTATTCCCTGACAGATAGAAGAAGCAGACTGTAAAATTGGCCCGCCTGTATTGTGTCTAAAACATGTTCCTGTGTGTGGGTGTTCTCCTATCGTGTTCATAAGTGCTGACTTTGGAATCTCCGGTCTCATTCTGTCTGTTGTTCCCTGCAGGTATTTTGCACTAAGCTCACCGAAGCTGGAATCCCTCAGGACGTCATTACGGGCATCTTCTCCAACATCTCCTCCATCTACTGCTTTCACGACCAGTTCCTCCTCCCTGAGCTCAAAACACGCATCACCGGAGAATGGTAGGGCACTGGGCCATTACACCTGGACAGCGGTGACACAGGAGGGGCAAGAAATCACTGTCAGGGCAGGAATAGGCTCAGATTGTGGGGATTGACGAGGAGTGCATGGTTAGTGGTGTATTTTTCACGAGCAAGAAATGCATCTCCAAAGTTTAGTTTTGTGCCAACATCAGCAGCTCGTAAGGTAGATAATCACTCGTCTCATGGTTTAACTGTGTTTCTGCTTTTTTTAAAAAACACTGCGTTCAAAGTTGCAGCACAACTTCTGCTTGTGCTCATGTAAATCTGCACTGCATCATTAGAACTGACAGGTGAAGTGAATGACCCACCTTTTGTTCAATGTTGTGGGTGGAATATATTAAGCAGCAGGAGAACATTTTGTCTTTTAAAGTGGATTTGTTAGAGCATTAAAAATTGAGGCTAGGGAAACATTTGTGCTGACAACCTTTGGTCCAAAGGAAGAAAACAAGTGAATCACTGGGTGCAGAATGGGTATAGAATAATAATAACAATACACATAATAGTAGATCGGATTTTTGGTGTGTGCTTACATACTGTAACTGCTGTATTTGGTGACAAAGTACAAAGCATTTAAAATAACTCCTTGAATTTTTCATTTTTTTGTCATTTTTGTCTTTGAAACATTAGTTTGCCTTTTTCCTTTTGTACTTTGTTTTAAATGTACTATATAAATCAATTGGCTTGGCTTTTGCATAATTTTCCCTGTCACCACCTGCACGTGACACTTGTGAACAACCAGACAGAAATCAGACTACTCCTCTCAAGCAGCTGTAACTGGCCCTTACCTGCACCCTCAAAATCTGATTATTTTCTGATTTTATGAGTTATAAAATGATTAAAATGTTATGTATAATGCAAACCTTCTGATCATGATCCCTCTGATTACTCTCTTCAGATATTGTTTGTTTGTTTGCATATAATAAAAGTAATCTTAAAGGTCCAGGAATCCGATAATAATCAGATTTTGTGTGCATAGCCACTGTTCACAAGACATTTCAATAATCTGATATCTCAAGAAAACAGATAATGAACCGATTTTATTGTGCACATAAATAGTGTCAGTGACAGAAGAAGTATGGAGTGAATCTGATTTTGATATGGAGTTGCTGATGCTCCCTTTTTATTTATTTATTTGATCAAACTTGTTGTAAGTCACTCCACATGTGAGGTGTGTCGTTTGCAGGGACTCTAACCCGCGCATTGGGGACATTCTCCAGAAGCTGGCTCCTTTCATGAAGATGTACGGTGAATATGTGAAGAACTTCGACAGGGCCATGGACCTGGTCAGCACCTGGACACAGCGCTCGTCACAGTTTAAGAGCGTTGTGCAAAATATACAGGTAAAAATATGCCTTCATGAACCACACAGATTCCTCTACTTCAGAATAATTGATCTTGTTAGAGTATTTTTGATGTATATAGCCTGTATATATTGGTAACTGTACATAGCTATTGTACTATATTACTGTACATAAACAAAGCATAAGCAAATCTATACCAATTAGTTTAATATTTAGTCCCTAAACTGTTACAGAATGTATTATTTTTAAAACTTTACAGACCACAAATCTAGCCCTAATGAAACACAAATCTGAAGTATTCATACAGTTATGAGTATAGGGTATGGTAGATTTTTACCTATATTTGACAGACACCTTGATTAAACCTTGTGTTGTACGTTGTGTCCTTTAGAAGCAGGAGGTGTGTGGGAACCTGACGTTGCAGCACCACATGCTGGAGCCGGTGCAGAGGATCCCTCGATACGAGCTGCTGCTCAAAGACTATCTGAAGAAACTGCCCGAAGACGCGCTGGACCGCAAAGATGCTGAGAGTAAGATGGGGTGCTTCTTACTACAGACCTGAATATGACGTACTGATACTGATAGAATAATTGATGACACAAGTGTAGAGGTGGTAACTAGATGCTAAAATCAGGTTGTGTTCATTTTTAATGACATTATTGGACTAAACAGTACTTTAAATGCACACTTTTAAATACGTTAGGTGATGTATGTTCCTATAGTGGTAGTAAATAGTCTAGCCGTGGTTAGCTCTAGTTCAACTTGTAAGCAGAATTAGTATTAATAATATTTACCATTCTAAATTATAGTTTAAGTTGTGGTATAGTCTAAACACGCCTTACAATGCCCTCACAGTATCCAAAACATCCCTTTATCATCATCAACAACAAAAAAAGATTTGGCATTTTTCTACTTAAGCTTTAAAGTTAAACCCTTTATCAGGTTGTGATGCTTTTATTTCTTCTATCAGACCAGGCTGGTTGCTTTGGCTGGTCTCATAGAAGAAATAAAAGTATCTAGCGCTACAGAAGAGCGAATGAATCTCTTTGGAATATTATCAGGTTGTGGCCTCGTTTCTCCAGCTGTGTCCCGTTGCCGCTCTAAGTAGGACATGATAAGGACAAATAACTCTACTTTTAATCTGCGCTTTTTCAGATCTCCACTGACTGTTAGCTGCACCAAAAGCAGCTTATGATTGACGTTTTTTTGTTTGTTCGTTTGTTTGTTTGTTTCAGAGGCACTGGAGCTCATTTCCACTGCAGCCAATCACTCCAACGCTGCAATCAGGAAAATGGCGAGTCCCAACACATCACTCTTCTTTCCTCAGTTGTGTGTAGAATATGATGAGGATGTCACTCTCTCAGATGGAGCAGGACTCGATATTATTCTTGATATTATTTTTATTAACGTCATAGCCCATTGTATGTTTATCCAGCCACACGGGTTGTCAAAGGTATCAAAAATCTGATACTAATCGATGCTAAAACTAGTAACGAAACTATAAAGAAATGTATTATTTAGCGTTGACAATGACAGTTTATTGTGGAGCGTTTTGTTAGTTATTCTGGTTTTGAAATTGGTTTAGACAGCACAACCAAACAATGACAGCACAACACAATCTGCATATTAAGAAGTGCAATTTTGGCATACCCCTTCTCGTTTCTCGTCTCTTGAAACAGAAGAGCCATTATAACATTTTTAGAGCTCTAACAGTGACGTGCTGCTTGTTTTGGGTCTGCTTTACCGTCAACAATACTTGAACTGACGTGTGAAGGAGGTGAGATTCAGACAGGAAGCTGCCATTTCCTGCTTCAAGTTTCACAATTTAACTCATTCATTTAAATGCACTGGATATACAAAGCCATGAAATAGTACAGGTGGTAGTTTTGCGGTTTATTGATTCATAGCTCAAACCAATTTCACCATAATATTTAAGTATTCGACGACACAACCTAATGAACATGATGAAAAATATGTTACATCAAAAACGTACATCTAGTTAGTTTACGTCTATTTAATTCACTGTTGTTGGTGCGTGGGCATTTTCAGGAGAAGATGCACAAACTGCTGGAGGTGTACGAGCGTCTCGGCGGGGAAGAGGACATCGTGAACCCGGCCAACGAGCTCATCAAAGAAGGACATATCAAGAAGATGTCGGCTAAAAATGGAACAGCACAAGATCGATACCTCTACTTGGTGAGTCCAATATCAGATTTCTGCAGTACAATATTATCCCTCTATTATTGTAGTGTTATTGACTCTGCGGACTTCTTTCAGTTCAACAACATGGTGCTACACTGTGTGCCTAAACTGCGGCTGATGGGGCAGAAATTCAGTGTTCGGGAGAGGATTGACATCGCAGGAATGGAGGTAAGCTTCCAATTTTTTTGTATGTATTTGGTACAACTTTAATTATGTAGAATACGTTTAAAGGAAATTGAAATTTAAAAGGGGTTAAGCAATCCCATCCACATTTAAACCAGCTCAGTATATTTCACATTCATACTAAAAAAAAAAAAAAATGTAAATGTATTGGAGTAAAATGTCTATTTTTTATTTCAAAAACACTTAGCAACAAACACAAGGAACTGAACAAAACCAGAGGAATCAAGACATAAAAATAAATTAATACAAAAAAATTAAAAGGAAAGAAGATTAAAATTGTCCAAAACAAATTACACATTTAAAGCTAAATGTAAAAAAAAAAATTTAATTTCAATTTTTTTGGAAAGTTCATGTGGAGATTAAAGGCATACGGGGAGTCCTTTTTCAAAAGAGCGCATGCACCAGCTCGTCTTCATTCTTTCACGTAGCTCCCGATCCCTAATGTGCTTTGCTACCCGTGGCACGCAGCCAGAGGGATTTTGATTTATTTGACAAGGGAGACATGATCCAGGTGGAAGTGATTGGTTCTCAGAAATCATCAAATGAACCTTTTAATGGGAATTTTACTTCCGGAACTCCGGAATATTTGCGCACAACATTTGAGATCCAGAATGAATACATTGAGCGAATTCAGATATATCCACAATAGTATATATTTTTGTCAGCCAGTAGAAATTCAAAAGCTTCTTGTTCTTTCTCTTTGTGTATTTCAGGTGCAGGAAAATGTGAAGCAGAATCTTCCACACACTTTCGCCATCATCGGCAAACAGCGCTCACTGGAGCTTCAGGCCAGGTACAACACAGCACATCTGGAGAAGGCAGACTGAAAAGAAAGAAATACTATGTCTTTACAATTGCCATTATTTGTTTATTGTTACAAATAAAC
This sequence comes from Chaenogobius annularis, assembly GCA_015082035.1. Classification (NCBI taxonomy): domain Eukaryota; kingdom Metazoa; phylum Chordata; class Actinopteri; order Gobiiformes; family Gobiidae; genus Chaenogobius; species Chaenogobius annularis. The sequence goes on along the minus strand of BJKM01000097.1, from coordinate 613,618 downwards.
AAAATATTTAGCAAATGATTTGTTTACCTTTAAAAATCCTAATTTCCAGTCCAGTAACATTGAAAATGACTGCCAGATGGTAGTCAAAACACCACTATTTCAAAATACATTGTCCAGATGACAACCATTGAAACTTTGTCTACTATGGAACACAAGAATTACATCAACTTTATTTTATAGTATTAAATATCCTGTATGACATGCTTTTGTCACCATACGATATGACTACGATACATAAGGCCCAATACAATATATATTGCATATATAGTATAGCAATACTTAACCCATAATAATTGAAGAAAGCATTTTATTACTGTTACTAATGTATGGTTCAATATTATTAGGAACTGCAATACTTTGCCCTGAATGAATTGAAATAGAATGCAAGTCAATTTTCCTAAAGTGATAAACTGTCAGTAAATCAGTCTTATTTGTGAGAGCAGATGAACATTAATGGCTGGTGTTTAACACACACTTTCTTCCATGTTTTAATCAATCAGCATTAAAACTTGTATAAACAATACTGATGCCAACACACTGGCTTTGTCTGTAACTTTAACTTAGACACAAACACATGAAACATAAAACCGCTTGAAAGTAGTTAGTTGAACTCTTGTCACTATTAACTGTGAAAGCAGTGAAGCGTTGCAGTTTTATTATAAAGAAGATGTCATTAAAGTATTACGATACATGTGTGGGCTGATGTCATATGATACGCACAAAAGCCGTGTGGCGATATATTGCTAAACGATTGTCCCAGCACTAGTAGAACAGATCTCACGTGCTTGGATTATACCACTTTGCAAAGTTAATAATTAAGCCCGAGTGACATCCCCAAACCACCGCTTAGATACTTGTTAAAATGTTCTTAGGCCCACAAGTAATAACAAATAATTGTTTCTTTGCTTTATAGGACGGCTGAGGAAAAGGAAGACTGGATTCAGGCAAGTATCTCTCACAACATTGTTTATAAGTGGGAAGCAATAAAGTAGCTGGCTCAAGAGTTCGTTTTGATATAAAATAAATGCACATTATCAATGTCTGCAACATTTGTATAGTTTTAAGTGTAATTATAGTTTTTACAACAATGTCTACTAATTGAATGATAAATGTAACTCGCAGATTAATAGGTCAAAGTTTGTGTCTATCTTTAGACCTTTTTCAGGCCAAATGTAGCTGTCTAACTCAATATTCTCTGAGAAATATCAAGACATTGACGGGTTTAGCTTATGATACTTCTGGTATACGTCATGCACATTGACACTGCCACTTCCTGTGCAATAATAAAACCCTTTCTCCCCTCTCGTGTTGTTTAGGTGATCCGGGCCACCATCGAAAGGCACAAACAAAACAGTGAAACGTTTAACAAAGCCTTCAACAGCTCCTTCTCCAGAGAGGATGACCACATGCCTGACTCACCGGTCAGTCACTTCCTCATTCAATTTAACTTCTTATCTGTTCAATGAGTCAATCCGTGCACCACACTGTTTGTAATTTATCATCCAAGCCTTTCTATAGATAAGCTTTTGTTTGCCCTCAACATCTCCCCATCTTTGGAAGCTTGATACTTTAAAAAGCTTCGCACAAACTGTCTGGAGTGTCTTCTCTGCGACTCTTTATCACCTAATAGGGAAACTTTTAGGTATATACAAAGCTCTTTTTGATCTCATCTGACCCACTTTAGGCCCGTGACAGCTGGAGTCAGGCCAAAGCAACTGGACCTGTGCAGACTTAGTTGTATTTTAGTGACACCTAGTGGTATGTAGTTGGAAGTACGTGATTGTAGTGCGTTTTCTTCTGCAGGGACCATGGAACTCATCGCTGGATTCTGAAGGAGGCATGCACGAAAGAGTGAGTAATAATGTTGTTACATGTATTAATGCATTCATACGTCAGTTTATCATGACCTCATAGACCCAGCATTATTTGATCTATTTCTTTCTCTCTGTAGAAAAGTTCAAAGAAAAAGGAAAAAGAGAAGCAGACTTGTAAAGGCTGCAATGAAAGCTTCAATTTCACCAAACGCAAACACCACTGCAAGTCGTGTGGAGCGGTGAGTGCAGCCGACAGGAGCAGTTGGATTTAAAGGTGGGAAAATGTTCCATAAGTGTAAACCGTGTCCTTCTGCAGGCCATCTGTGCCAAATGTTCCAAGAGTCTGGACAACAAGACGAGCCGCGTGTGTCCAGAGTGTTACGAAGCCAGCCTCAGTCTGGAGACTCTGGGCGCCTCCTTAGAACAGAAGCGCAAAGTGCCTGAGGTAATACGCACATAATGACTTACTTTTGTCTTAACTATTAGCCAGAATCATAAGAATCAAACTCCAATGTGGCTTATAATGAAGGCATTGGAGGTCATAAGGAATTTAGTTGTGATGTGTTAAATCTTTACTTATTATGAATTAGGTGTGAATGAAAGTGTGTATAAGTGTTACCTTTGGGATTAATGCCAAGGTAGAACTTAAGATAAAATGGCAGTTGTTAATAGCTAGTCACTACACCACCCCATACACACCTGTAGGTTGATGGTACAGAGCCGGACCTAAAGGGTAAAATGAGCCTGTGAGGATTTATATGTTGATTTATATGTTGAACCATTGTGTCTGTTTCCACAGAGGCAGATATCCCTGACAGCAGAGAACTGCATCCTGTGTGGCCAGCTGCAGCAGCAGGACAAAGGAAAGAGCTGGTCAAAAGTGTGGGCTGCTGTCACCAAAGCTGAGCCTCTTGTGCTTTTCTTACAGAGCAACGGACAAGTATGGCTCTTTCTTCTACATACAGTACACAGACACATACATGCATTTATGTAGATGCAAACGTGGACATTCTTTCTTCCTGTTATGTAATCACGTGCTTTTGTTGCTCTTCTGTATAATATCTGTCCAAGGCTAAACACATGTCAGCCACATTTTCTCTGTTCCTACTGCTGAAATGGTAGTCCACTGACACTGTGTTCTGGAATATGCCATTTCAAACACATTTGATGTAGAAAAACAGCTTTAAATCCAAACTTAGCTTCTACATTCTCAAGAGTGTTGACATGATATATATATTTTTAATGTATTCTGCAGGAGTCTAAAGGAGCTCGGCCGATCCCTCTCCCTGGGTTTGATATCAGCGTTGTGTCTTCGTCATCGGGTGAAAAATCTGAAGTGAAACACGCCCTTCGTCTGACTCACACACAACAGACTGTGGTCCTCAGTGCCCCGGACGCAGAGCTTCAGGCCAAGTGGGCGGAGGTCCTGTCCCGAGCGGCAAGAGGAGAGACTCCCCTTGACACACCCCCCACAAACCTGACTGAACACAGGAAGAGCCAGTAGCGGCCATCTTGGATGCCCCCTCCCTCCCTTCCCCTTCTCCTGTGTCTGAAGCACAGATTACTTGAAATCACTTTACCTTGGCACTTTTTTGTTATTCCTCCTGAACGGACCACTCCATCCTTCCTAAACCACTGCAGTCTTATGTTAACGACCACACGCTAAGTTTATCTTTCTTCATCAGACAATGAAACCTATAGCCACCATCACCACCGTGTGCGTGGTTAGAATATTTTATTTGTCAGTGTTTTGACAGAGGAGAGCTTTGAATTTGTAAGTTTTATTTGTAATATAGCTGATGAAATGTCTCATGTGTTTTTTTCTAAGATGAAGTTCAACATTATGCTATGGTTGTGTTGTGAAGCATTAACTTGTCCGTGCGAATGTTCTGAATGTGTGAATGTGTGAAAGCGGGACGGGGTTCTCCCTCCCAATTTATTGTTATTATTATTTTTATTATTGTAAGTACTGAATGGTAGTGTAAAAAACCCTGTGACACCTCTGTCCTCTTCACATCTGCTGGGAACGCAACAATCTGACGCCCAATGTGTAGTTTGCATCACTGGATACTTTTGATTTAGCCAACCAACTGTTCTCTGTTATAGCAATTGTGCAATTTAATCAAAATATTATGTTTTAAATTAAAATCCAATAGTAAAGTTATTAGTATGGGTCAGTGAATCAATGTTTTTATCTTTATTTACATCTTTATTTTAGCAATAAATTATATAAAGTTCTCAGTTGATATCGACAGAACTTTATCAGGCATAAATTTGAGACTCATACTTAACTTCTTGAAGTGACTGGTTCTTTTCTGTATTTTAAAGAAACACAAAGATAATCCAAGGATGTCAGCTACACAGGAAGCTCAGATTGTGCTGCTGGTAATGCGTGTAAGTTCAGAAAGTATTGTACAGTAATTGTATAGTATAGTGCGTGAAGCTAAGAGTAAAGCCGTTTTAACTTAAGAAGATGCAGATACGATGTACTTTTGTGGCTGGCCACCTGACACTCCTCCCGCTGTCAGATCGACTCCTGTTTCAGTTTTAATGCAGAGCCAAATGGGTTGCGTCCATGTTTCTAAAATGTGTTATTGTTTTGGATAAACTTGAGATCCACAAATGTTGAAGCTTATTGTTATTTGTTAGGGATCTGTTCCAATGAATGATTGGCACCAGGTTGAATAATGGCACCACTTTCCAAAGCTCACGTGAAAAGGGTATTTAACGTTTCTTTATTTATGCTGACCGAGAAGCCGTTGAACTTTGGGCTGGTTTTTGTTTCATGTGAATAAACCCAATGAATGTAAATATATTAACCATAAACCAGGTCCACAAATCTGCAAACAAATTTGACCATTTTGACTGGCTTTCCAGCTCAATTTCTAGAAAGTTGTGATGTCACGTGAACGCAACCTATTGGATAAATGGCTGCGGGTTCAGTTTCTCAGTATTATAAACATGCTGCAACAATCCAGTAGATTTAACTCCGTTTGCATGCTCCTGTTGGTGGTGTGATGGAAACCAAGTACTGTACTCTGAAAGTCCGCTCTGCCTTCCCCCTGTGCCCTGCTCCTCTCAGCACCAGCCTTTAAGCAGAGTAGCAAAAAAAAACAAACTCATCTACATTGGATTTGTGCATGTGAACTCACTCATATTTATATACTGTGCTTTTGCAAACTCCCCCTTTTTATGCTTCAGAATTCATTCTTGTACTGTAAGTGAGCGAGAGTCAACTTTGAGTGTTTAAATGGACTGCGCGCTGTGGAGTGGCAGTCAAACATATCAATAAACAGATATTGTATGTGGTTCATGCAGAAATGCTTGTGTTTTTCCATTATGTGTTCTCTTGTGAACGAAGACGGTTGCGTTAGGAAGGCTATTTGACAAAAACGCATCTCAAAACGATGCGCAGTTTACAAGGAGGAAAGAAATTAAGAATTCAAATCATGTCCAGTTCCTTTTTCAATTGTTTAATGTTGTGTGAAAAGTAAACATCTTGGTGAGCAAAGGTAACACAAGTATTGTTGTAACCGGACAAGGCCCAACTGAACAAATGAACATCAAAATCATGAAACCAATAGCCGTCATCATACTGTACTATTATTCACACGTTTTAAAAAACTTCACATTTGAGTCATTTATTAGGGCTCTTCACAACTCTGTCTCTCATTTTCAATACTAAATTGTCAAACTAGAAGCAGTCAAGAAAGTGAGCAAAAGATACTCTTAAACTACAACAAATTACAAAATAACAATTCAATGTGAAATTATTTTCTTCAGATTTCTGTTTTTTAACCAAATGAGCATTCAATAAAAGGGAAAATATGAGAACGAACAACCAGCTCCCTGTAATCACTTTGCGTTAGCATTTCAGAGGAAACAACATCAAAACAGCAAAACAAGGAGTGGGAATGTTCACACTATTTAAAACAGAGAGTTGTGTCAGTGCTGGATAACTGTGCCCTCAGTGGAATTACTGTGACCAGAAGTAACAGCTTTTGACCTTATATATGGCCTTCATATAAAAACACATTAGGTCCATTCATACTGAAAACCGACGCCGTCATAGTCATAAAGAATTGCATGTTTTCAGTGGCAGGATTCAAAGTAATAGGTCAAAGTGGCACAATTAAAAAGTTCAGTCTCAGTTTTCCCGACCACCGTTGTGCGGATGGTTGGGCAGAAATTCATATCCCGATAAACATCAAAGCAAGGCGTTCTCTCTAGGTAGCAGAGTCCGACTGAAACGTGATGTACCCCGAAGAGGAGGCAGAGGGTGTGCTTACAAAACTGTTTGTGCTTCCTTTACTCTCCGCTTTCTTTGCATTCTTCTGCCTCCCTGAGTCCGCCGCAGCTCCGGGCCGCACACTGAGGCTGGTCCTGGGCCTGCTGCCGGGGGAGTTTCCTGGAGAGTGATGCCCTCGTCCATGTGAAGAGCGCTCCCCCTTCACATCCTGCTCCCCTTTGCCTGAGCCACCAGCAATTTTCTTTACAGAAGGTTTAGGGGACCCTTCAGGGGTGCTACCTCGACTACTGTTCCTTTTGTGGTCCCGCCTCAGCACTTGTGGCTCACGCTCAAAGTCTGTGAGAGGGAAGTGTGGCAGGACGTTGTGGTGCTGGTCATAGACATTTGGTATATAAAGAATTGCAGATGCCCGGCGTGGACTCTTTCTTGGGCTCGGTATGGGCGTTTCATCGATAAAGTTTATCACCTCGTCCCGGCTGAAGCAGCGCAGCTCGTCCTCATAAAACTCCCCGTACACCACCCTGGGCAGCTGCCTCAGAGAGTTGTCCTCAGAGCGCCGGCGTTTGCGATGAGGGAGGTGGCTCTCCTCGTGGTAGGTCACCAGGCTGTTCCTGCGCCTCTCGTGGCGCGGTAAGGTGGAGCTGTAGTGGGCACTCACTATCATGTCCTCGGTAGAGCCCCAGCGCTGCAGGTAGGAGGGGATCCGGTCGCTGGTCCACATGTCGGTTTCGTCGTGGGAGTATCTTCTTGTAGGGGGCACCTGGAGGTCACACAGATCCAAACGTTTTCATTTTTATTTTAGATTCATGACACATATACAATAAAGAAAATACCAGATGTAAAACCAGCACAGCTCTTGTAATATCTACAGTATGTTATGGTTCAGGTTCAACTATTACTGCTATTTGGGAAATCAGTACATTCAGTAAAATCTGTCAATTTTGCACTGCTCCTATTTTGGGGACATTATCTGCTGTAGATATTACAAAGATGACTGTCCATGGTTAGCTCATAGAAACTTATCAGAAAATAACCAAAATGTCTGAAAATAATATGTATTTTTTGTTTAAGTACAGTTTTGAGGAGGTTATCTGAAGGATTTATGAAAGGATAGGTAAACTCACTTTAGTTTAAGGTACAACGTTCAAGAGTTTAATCAATTGGAAAAACAATCTGGGAGAAGCTTTAGACTCTTTTAGCTTTATAATGTAGCAACCATATTAGAAAGGTCAGGGTTTGCAGTGGATTGTGAAGGGTGAGTTTATTCTCGTGGCAAGACATGCAGTTCGGGTTTAAGAATGTCTCAAACTTGGTCTCAATGACCTTTTGCTCGTACTAATCAATATTCTGAAATACAGTTTAAGGGATTGTGGTAACTAATGTGGTAGCTACATATTTGACCAGCATGCAGCTATAGTATATATATGTAGGAGCGCTCGAGAGAAGTGGTGGAAAGTAACAAAGTACAAAAGTAAAAGTACTGTACTCAAGTCTTCCAGGGGATACTTTTTTTTTTTTCTTTATTTCCCCAAAATTGAGAGCATGTATCTGTATGTTCTACTTCACGACATTTTTTGAATTGGACGGAAAAGTAGAAAGTTCTTTTCACATGGTTTGAGGGGTTCTTTTCAGCAAATATGTGGTTTTTTTTGTTGCATCTTCCTGTTCCTACATTTTTTATCTACTGTATATTTTCTTATGTTATATGCTGCATATGTGGAAAAAAAGTGTCTTTATCAAAACACTTGACAGTTCTCAAAAAAGTTTCAAACTTTTACGTTATAGAAGAGTTGTCAAAAGTGTATAAGACATAATTTGACCTTTTGTGAACAGTTTTCTGATCTTGAGCTTTATCAGAACTATTAAAAGACTGCTTTTAAACCATGTTTAAAAGCACTATTATTTTGTGTTGAAATAGTCAGTTATCTAAAACACTGTCCCAAAAAAAAAGAGTATTTTTAATTATCATTAAAATCTATATCGAGAATAGAGTTTGAAATTTGAGAAACGTGACTACTTCAAAGGAGGTTTTTAAAGTGATACTTTTACTTGAGTAATTACTTTGCTCCTGTATCTGTACTTTTAGTTAAGTAACAAAATTGAGTACTTCTTCCACCACTGCTCTAGAGAACATTAATTGCCGCAATCATCCCTCAGATATCTCGTTGGTCTTTTTTAATGATATTGGAGTAACTCAGGGTCATTCCTGCTGGTTACAATACTCACTTGCCATTCTGCTCTGACAACTAGGCAGGAGAGAGAGGGTTTGTAAAGGTCAGGTCAAGAGCCACAAGACTGACATCAGCCTGCCCCCCTCTGGCAGCTTTTAGTAAATGCAGGAGAAATAACAGCAGACCATACAGTAGCATTTAGTGTGTTAGACTGACGACTGGACAGCAGAGGGCAGCACAAGCATTACAATGGACTCAGATGCAGGACAGAGCTGAGAGGATGGAGACAGAAGACAAGCAAATAAAGCTGAAGAGGCTTTAGTGAGACCACTTGAGAAGTGCCTAGAGTGCACTTACCAAATGGAGGCGCTGTTTGCAATGACAACAAGGGTGTGGCGGGCGTGAACCCTTCCATAGGGATGACATGAAACACACGGTGGGTTATCTAGTTTTCTTATCACAGTTTTCACAATAATAGTACAGTGTACAGAGTACAGTGCAAGGCTAAACTACAGCTAACACAGTCGTATATAGACACAACAACAATGGATGGGTGATTTGACCATGTGGTGATAGCTACTGTATGCATCGCTGTTTCAAGGCTTCTGTAGAAAGTGGCAATGATCCAGCACCAGACCAGACTGGATTTATGACTCATAAAACTACAAGAATCCCAAATTATTCTGAGCACTAGTGAATATCAAAGGTGCTTTTTTGAGCATGCACGGTGAAAGTGCTGTATCAATCCTATTTACCCTCACCAGGCCAGAGACTCACATTTTAGTTGTGTTACTGTTAAGGAAATCTATCTTTGGAATACAAACAATAATATAATTTTGTTGGCTTGAAGACTGAAGAGAGAACTCTGGTCTGGCTCTATTGGATGTCATGAAAATATTGTTCTTGTCCTGAACATGAGCATAAGTGTGCTTTTGTATAAAAAGGTAAGACTTCTCTCTATAAAGCAGCTTAATTTAAAGCGTTACCAGCAGTTTATTTTTGAATCTTTGCAGAAGCACATTGAGCATGTAATGAAACTGTAGATGGTCATATTTACCAAACATTAGTCAGCCAGAAAGTGTTTTTGATTTTTAAAATAGAACAAAAATAAATGTGGTATTTTTGAGGAAATGTAAAATCACAAAATATTGTCAAGGATAAACCTCTGTTGTGTTTCATGCAATTTAGCAATCAAGGTCAATAAAAGAATTTGACAAGACAAAGAAATTAAGAAAATTAATAAAATATACCTGCAAATACTGCATTTTATCTTCCTGTTGTTCCCTCACTGGATACCCTTGGGACACCCCCCTTTCTAAGGTTGAGAAATCATACTTGGAATTGCGGTCTACCGCCACCATTTCAGGCGCCGCGCTATAGTCATATGGTCTGTCATATATTAAGTCGGCATGAATTCCTCCGTCTTGGCTGTTTTCTGCAAAGTGCAGAAAAGCACTGGGTCAGAATTAGAGAGACTCACAGGACAGACAAACAGACAGACGAGTAGATAAAAGAGACAAGTCAATTGGTTTTGTGAATTCTCAATGAGGAATTTAGAGTAATTTTCAGTGCAGTTCGATGTTTGGACTCTTCGCTATTTTAAGTTGTGTATTTGAGGCAGGGCTGACAGAGAAATACAAAAACCATTTATTCTTATATTACTGCATTCATGTTCATCAAAGATCAATTGAAGATGGTGTAATTGATGAAAATTTTGAGAAAGAATGATGAAGAATGGCAGTTGGCGAAAGCAGCCCACCCAGCCTGCATGCATGTCAGTAGCTTTGAAAGAGGAAACCGTTCTTATACATACAACTGAGATGAGTTATACAAGGCATGTCCTCTGTAAAAAAGCAAAAACTGGCAGTGTTAATTATCACAGTGTGAAGTGCTCGAGTGGGCTGAGGTTTCTGCTGGACAACAGTTAGTAAAAAGCATTATGTCGGGAAGGGATCAAAGGTTTGGAGGGTAGAACAGGAAGAAGGGGTACGGCTCAAACAGGCCAAATAGATGAAGCAGCATTGGATTTACATAGTTTAGAAATTCAAAAGATTCTGTATGATTATCATGTGACCTAATTACGAGACCAGAATTTTACACGTTTGTAAGTTTATTGTCTCTTTGATCTATTTATTAGATTTCAAGTTTAAGATTAGCTAATAGCCAATTGCAATTAAGAAACACTAATATAAAAGCTTAACCCAAGCTTAATTAAAATGTATTGTCTAAGTACATTTGTCATTGTACATTGTCTAAATCAAACCTTCTGACATTAACTATGTCAAAAAGATAAATAAAAAACAATAACTTTAAAGACCCAAAGAGCTAAGGGAAGCAAAAACAATGTGAGCAGTACAGCTTCATTTTGTGACTCGAGGGAAATATGACCATCACCATGACCTATAAGTGCTTTTTCAGCTTCCAGTACAACTCCTCCCAACAAATAAATGGAAACGCATTTGCTCTTCCACTGTCTGTGTCCTGGGCTTTCAGGATGAAGATTGTCCAGTTTAAGTGCAATGAAGTAGAACAAAAACAGCTCTGAGCATTATCTTTTCATTTTGGAGACATCGGTTTTACAGCACAGTCAGCCAAAGCAGTTTAGAAGGGCACGACACACGCAAACACAGAAGAGCTTTTTCAGTTCGGCTGCAGATGGTCACATGATAGGTCACATGATAACTATGTTCAAAACTCCAATCCACAACATGAAGACAAAATAATGTATAAGATACTATTCAGGCAATCATGTGAAGAACTGATCAGTCCAAATTTCTGTTTTAATCCATCTAATAAATAATAATAACAATAATAATAACAGAGACCAATAGGACTTACAGTGATATTCTGTTTAAAGGACACATATAATGCACAATTTACATTTATTGCGCTTTTATCCCTGTTATAACAGTGGTTCCTCATCAAACACACCAGAAGTTGTATTTAGCTTCATTTATGCTTGTTTCATTAATCCTCTTCTGCTCATTCGGTTTCAAATATCTCAGATTTGTGATGTCATAGGTAGGAGTTCTCCTGCATTGTTTTAAAGTCCATATATGGGCTGGACAATAGCAATAAACAATACATTTGTCCTTTTTACACATTTTGAAGTCCAGTATATTGCTATAGAAATTATTACAACAAATTAAATTATTAAAACCACTTACTAAAAGCAGGATCATCCCACTAAATCAGTAATAAATACAGAAACATGAGCAGTAACAAATAAAAAGCCAAACTAAACATCTTAGTAGTTGCTTATTATCTATCTATAATGAATCTACAGCTTTTTAATAACTAAATAGTTCCCACTTCCCCCAGAAAACGATAACACATGATAACTACAGAACAGTGAAATTGTTATAGTAATGATAATAGCCATTTTTATTTGGTTGTCTCTCAGATTCAGATATTTTCAGTAAATATAAAAAACTAAAAAAATCCGCAAATGATGACATTGATTTATCATCCCTTATATATCAGTGTCGAGGCTCCTGATCACACCATACCACGTCTAAAATCTGCTTTTCAACAGTATTAATTTGACCTTGCCCCATCTTGATGAAACCCAGCAGGCCTTTTGAATTTAGTGAGCAGAAACCGAGCAATAATAGTAATTGAAATGAGGTAAAAAGTGAACATGATTCAAAATGAAATATTATGAGTGCTGACCCCTTTTTTCTTGGTCTATAGTGATTTCGCATTATATTGACTCCCTAGGTCACTGAACCACTGTTCAGAATAATAAATCATATATGTCACTGTAAGTCCTTTGGTCACTTACACTTGTAGGTCACTTTGAGAGCTTATCCATAATTTACTAAATTGTATGAACTGTTTTAATTCTCTTAAATGGGACCACCATCACACCATGAGGAACAGAGAGGGAAGAGAGGCGGGTGCAGGGGGGAGGAGGCATTAACTTACCTTCATCTACATCGTCATTGGACATAATGGCCACACACACTTGTCCCATACCATGCGCAGGTCGGCGCGGTAACGGTCACAGGCCCAAAGGAACATGGGTAGCAGAATGGACTGAGCGATGGAGCACCAGAGCACACAAAGCACCATCCAGTTGTAAGAGCGGTCGAACTTCAGACTGGTGAAGCTAACCACCTGCAAACGTAGAAAAAAAGACTCATCAGCAGATCAGGTGGGCGATATCGATATGTAGAGGATAGTATGTGCTGTTTTGACGAGAACAAACAATTTATCATTCTAAAAAAAGCCTCAAAAGGAACACAAATTAAAAGTATATGAAGTAAAAAAAAATTATAAAAATTGACCTCCAGTGTCTCTGGTTTATCCCACTTGTGGAAATGAGCGATGGGTTCTATCCACTGGCAGCAAAGAGAGAATTTGAGAGGAAAAAATATCAGATTCTAGATTTGACGGCAGAAATGCTCAGGCGATGATTTCTGGACTTAAAAAACGTGTGTCTGTGTCTGAGTGTTTTTGATGCTCAGAATAGAGAAGACTAGGATTGATCATCAAGTGAAATTGAAGGTAAATGAAACTTCAGGTGTTTTTGATGAGGGAACAATGTTAGAACATGTTTAAAAGTTCAAATGTGTGTCCTTTCAAATCTTTCATAACGTATGCACATTCCAGTGGAGGGCCACAGGATCACGTGTTTGGAGCGGAATTGTGTTGGAAAAAATGTGTCACTTTTTTTCATAATAATTTTTTGGACTGTCCTGTTGTTGAAAAATATTGGACTGAAATTAACAATGTACTGCAGACTACTGTTGTTGTTGTTGTTGTTGTTGTTGCCATCCCACTCAACTTTAGAACTATGTACTTTGGACCTCAAAACTCCTGACATGGACACCATAAATGGATACCTTTGGAATGTACTTAATCTGAACATGGACAAATTGGATGAATTTTGGACTAAAAGAGACTTTTATGTTGAACAGCATGTGCCGTACCTTTTTTGGATGTCTTTTGTTTTCCCCTATATCCCCTACTTCCCCTCTCTGTGCCGAGTTGGGTTTTATTTTTTATTCTGTTTTTATACATTCCAAAATAATAAATATATTATAATAAATAAAGTCTTTCATAACAAACAATTGGTGTAAGACTTTTTTGAATGATTCATGAATAATTATGTGTATATTACAATATTCGGCTGATGAAAAAAAGTTTGTATAGTGATTTTCCACACTTCATTGGTTAATATTACAGTCCTTTCACTTTTTGTGATTTTGGACCTCAATTAAGACATTTAAAAGTACATTGGAGCAAAAATAATCTCAATAAAAACACAAGAATATTTGTTAAAATTGTCCACTATTATGAACTCTGTTCAGGGTTGTTCCATCGCAAAGTTCTCGCACTCATGCAATCGTAACAGTCTAAATTTACTTTTTGACCTTGTATAATGTGCTGCACCTAAAAAAGACAATTGAAGTAATAAACAAATTTAAAAATAACCAAAAGCAATGTAGTACAACGCATATCTTTACGTGTATTTCCTCCCCCGAAAATGTTTTGCTCCATTCCCAAAACGAGCACCACCTTGGTTTAATTTTCTAAAGACAGTTACCGGGTATATGTGGGTTGTAGCTTGACTTTGCACTGGCAGATTTGTTTGTAACTGCTTGAGTGCATTTGTTTGTGATATTTGCTAGTAAAGCTTTTCTATTTCTTTCCCTTTCTTCATATTGAGTCTCATGCATTTAAATAGCTCATTACATAAGGTCATAAAGAACGTTGCAGGCTGTTTGGTGACTGAAAATATGATGTCTCGTACGTCACGTCCTGTTTCCTTCATCAGTCTGTTGTTAGTCCATCAGCTGATCATACAAAGGCAGCGCACTGAGGTTTGTGCGTCATTGTTTTTATGGTTTTTTTTGTGTTATTTCTATTGTAAATCTATTATTAATTAGAGTTGACTCATTTACAAAGTGCACAGCAGCTTCATTCTTTTAAAACAATTCTAACAGTGACTTTAAATACACGTGAGGTTATAAGAGCTGAGTCAGTGTGTTAGTCATCACAGTATAAGAAGGACTTTCATATCCAAAGGCACACTGTACCAAGTGTGGCTGCCTACTATTTTTATTCACTGTTTCTCTAGTTGCTAGTGACATTATTATCTTATCATCATAATAATTTTAACATATTAATATAGAAGAATGAATGAAGATGTTATACAACTTTTCGGGTGGGGGGCTTGTCTCCATGGTCAAGCACGGACACACGGAAGAGCCACAATTAGGCTCTAAATTGTTGCGCCACTTCAATATGTGGCAAAATTGAAAACTGAACATTTGAGCATGGCTACTATTACATGCTATATTAAGAATATTTGTCTTGTCTTCTTTAGTGGAATAGTTTTAGTTTATTTTATATCAGACAATAAGAGATTGACCTTGGGATGCCAGGTAAAAAAGGTCTGATATAAATGAAGAAGAATGAAACTATGACATGTATACCACACACTTGCACTTCTACTACAGCCTCTTTTTGCTAACCATACTTCTGATATTACCACCATTAATTATAACACATCTTTTACCATTATATTATGAGAGTTTGCATTTCTTATTTTTGCAAACTTTCAAAAAATATTAAAACACTCCCACTGAGAGAAACCTGCTGTTATTTCAATTCGATGCAGTGACTAAAACACTAGGCATTAGGCTTCTCTCGACAAAATGTCTAGCATTAAGAAGATCGCTATTAAAATGTTCCCCTTGGATGAAGTATTTGCTGATGCTACTTCCTGCTCTCTTGATAATGGGGCTGTACAAAACTAAGAGCACACAGGGTTTGGCAGTGCTTTCAACTGGCCCTCATTGATATCCAATGAAACGACTTGTTAAAAAATGAATGAGAACCTGGAGGCCAAATCTGCACTGACACTTTGAAAATGAGCTCGCCCTTCCACTCGATCATAATGTATTTGAGGAATAGGTTTCCCCAGGAAGCTGAGAAAAGTTATTTGTTCTTTGTGAAGTCTGCAGGTCCACCAAACATGATACTAGTGCTAATCGGTTTGGACTGAGATGTGAAATGGAGAGACCTGCAGGAGAGGCCCCCCAACAGCCCATTATAACTATTGTGCTCAAAGCTCCTGGACAGCATGATTTCACAAAACGCTTAACTATTACTTAGCTAAGATTGATGTTGCAAAAACAATCATATTCTAATATACTTTGAGAGACATTTTGCTAAACAGTGCAAACAGCATGAAAAGGGTATGAGAGAGGGGGAGGACATTCAACATATTCTTGTGGCACAAAACAGATTGATTTCAGTTACATTAAAACAAAAATGGAAATTTGTTAATTTACAAGTTAAGTGTTTTTTGTTTGTTTGTTTTTTGCAGGGACTAAACCATGACCAAAACAAGGCCAGATTAGGAAGAAGAATTAAAAGATGAAAAAAAAAAGTCAATTTTTAAACCACTGCATCACCGGCAAACACAAGCATAGAGAACCATAGCTTTATTAGACATTAGACATTTTGAGATAGGGATATTGCTTTGAAACAGCAATATTTTTTTTGCAATCCATTGTGCAGTTTTATTGTTTACTGCTAGAGTTCTGATGTAAATTCTATATGTGAACTAGCCTTGACAAAAGACAGAAGCGTTTATGCACAGAAAACAGCCTGGCCTACTTAAGCCCCCCACACGCTGACATTAGAGCTGTAATGTAAATAATGTATTAGTGTGGTATGGTTACAGACGCACAGAGGGTTGACGCAGCCCTCAACCCATTTCTTTCAACTCAATTTTTCATTTTGACCCATTCAATTTCACATGCTCAGTTCAGTGCTCAGGCAATTAACCTCCTTCACACCCACAGGAAACTGACAGCGCCAGGCATGTCAGTTTGCACAGTGCGCAAACCAGCTCCATCTACTCTGATTATTTAAACATGAGAGGTGCAAGTTGTGATGGGTGACTGAAAGTGCAAGTATGTGCGTGTTATAGTCCGAAAAATTATTTTGTTAATTTCTGGGGTAAAAAGCGCAATCTTATAATGCTGTAAAACGTAATATTGATCTAAAACAGTCATAGAAACAGGTAAATGGACTTTCTGCTCAAAACTGCAGAACTGAAGTGGCATTTCACTGTAACAAGCAGCAGATTGGCGATGTGACATTTTAGAACCCTACAATTATCACTCAGAATCTTTATTTTCTAATATTTACAAGGGCGGTAGGTGAAAACAGGATAATACAGGATTGTTCAAACAAGCAGGAATCAATCCAAATTCAACTTAAATTAATGATGAGGAAACAAGGTTAAAAGCTCATTAAAATTGATCAAATCTGCCAAGCAAGGCGCGTATATAAGATTCAAGCTCTATCTTTAATCAACTCAAACTTCCTTTTTTACATTCAGTGGAAGTTCAAGCCTAGCTCTGGCCAGTGCAAAGTCCCAGATTCGCCTGCGTAAGAATGTGGTGTGTGAGTGATTGTGGTCAAAGAGGTAATTGTTGTAGCTCCAGGGGCATGGCCACTGAAGAAGCTTATCCCCATTGAGTGAGAGGAGTGAATGAAGAACGTAGAGTGCCGAGTATGTTAAAAGGTGCTAGACAGACCAAATTCTTTATTATTTTTCAGAATTACTTGGATTTATATAGTGCTTTTGTGATAACCAAAGCGCCTTACATTGCATTATTGATTTATACTTGTTGGTGATATAGATATGATTGCAACCACAACTGCCGTGGATAGACCGAGAGAAGCCAGGCGGCCAATGCATGCCATCAACCTCTTGACCACCACCAATCAATGACTCGCACACGTCATTCAAATTCATTTTTTGTGTCATTCTACTCTCCAGACCCTGTGTTGCTGGCTCAGTCCTCAACCAATCAGAAAGATTTTTACAGCCGAAAAACTATTCCATCTTAAATTCATCCCATAAAGGAAATCTTTATGCCATCTTTATGATAAGTGAAAAGTGGTTTTTGTCTATTTTCCCGAAAAGCTTGAAAAATGACATAGGCAACTATGCAATGAGGTTAACAATTAAGCAAGGCAGGTGAAGTGTCTTGCCTAAAGACACAATTCAATTGCTTTATCCATTATGAAAGCTCTGGATTCGTTTTCTCAACTCACCAGTATGGGAAATCCAGTCAGGAAGTCATAGATGAAGACAATGCCGCTGATCAGATATGTGATCTGCAGTGAAGTCTTGACCGGTTCAGACCCGTCGATAGACGACCTGCGTTTGCCTTGAGCGTCCTCCACCACGATGGTTGGGACGTTGAACTTGTTTTTGTCCGCGTTGTGTCCGGCCTGGATGGAGAAGGTCTGGAAGAGGGCAATGCCGATGCAGATGACGCCCATGGCCACACTGCCCCCTATTAGCAGCAGGAAGCAAACGCCAAAGCCCAGGCCGATCTCCGTGACGATGAAGCGGCAGTCCGTTGTGTAGAAGCGGTCAATGGTGTCGTGCCAGCCCACAGCGGGCAGGGTGGAGAGGATGAACGAAACCATCCAGATCCCCATAACCGTGTGTACCGCCTGCTTCTTAGTGTTGCTTAACCTGAAAGAGATGCAATTACCACAGTTAAGGCCAGAATTTAAAGGCATTACACAATATAAATGAAGCATCAGGTATTCCATTTTGACCTTATGAGGTGAATAACAGAGTTCAAGGTACTTATCAATGGGTGTTTAGGTGTAAAATTCTTTTTTTCAAAAACAGGATTATTGAGTAAGAATCTAAGTAAACACAAAGTGGTGTCTAGACGATAAGGTCACAGCATCTACAACAGCTCAGGAAACAGGAAACCTATTCAACAGTTAGGAAGTGTATTTGAATAGGCAATGTCCAGTGTCAAAAATTAAACAGGGTTTATAATGTTACAGTTTGGTGTAGTGTAATGTGGGATAAACAAAGCCTATCTCATTGCACATCCCACAAGTTAAGTTTGAGGAAAGCCAAGTGCTCCAACTAGTCTGTTACTTATAAATGTCCAGCTGGCCATTCATAGATACTACTTCCCATGCTTTTGAATGTAAATAATGCACAAACTACTGGACTTTTCCCCGTTTTCCCCCTCCTATGTAATGACGGCATATTTTGTGATGTCCAAATGCATTCTATTCCCTAATAATACACATATTCGATCATTGCTCCGTTTTTAAATTGAGATTTCCATACAACCTACTTTGTCAGATCCTAGGATACAGGTAGGGCCTGCAGACCTTGAAAGATTAGGTCACCGCAGGACACAAACACAGCCTGACTGCATCCATTACTCTGAGAGGAGAGGCTCAAATAATAATAGTCCTGGTTTCGTACAGACGCAGATGACCAATGGGGTGAAGGACTGAGTAAACATCCATTTTCCTTATATGTGGATCAAAGTTATTCAGCGGCCAGTAAATGATACCAAATGATGGATTTCCAGGGGCTGGTATTGGGACTGCATCCTTAGATTGTCCTGAGTGTCAAAGGAAACTTGCACAACAAGTGTATGGAAGTTAGAATGAGCAAAAATTACAGTAAAAAGGAATTATGGCTCCAAAAGATTTGAGTCGATCATTTCACGAGGATTTTAGCAGTGGCAAGAAACTGCTTATTAGGATTCTGGCATTGATTTGTTTTTTCCAACTTTTTACCAGAATATTGTAATGTCCCAAACAACTCACAAGTAAAGACAAGCTGCATGCTGAGCTTTCTAAAGCCCTGAAATATTCAGATTCAAAACCAAGCTGCTTTTTAAGTCCAAGATTAATCAGATGTAACTCTATAGGCTGACAGCGCATGGTTGCCAAGCGCCCACAGTGCCCCCTTGACATAACATGGATAAAGATAACAGGCAAACATGGGAATCAGAACACAACAGCTATTACAAAATCTTCAAGTTAATTGTAAAATCTGAGCTGCATAACTGGTTCTGATGATGCTTGTATTGCTTTAACATGATATATTTGTAAAACAGGTTGAAACACAGGTTGAATATATATTAGCTCCATTGTTAAGATGCTATATTGAATATATGGCCAATTGTGTTACTCCCAATAATTAGTTTGAACCAAATAAAATCCAAAACACATGCAGGGTACAAAAAGTAAATCATGTTCAGCAAAGCCAGTATAATCACAGGTCATTTTTGATCGTCCCACCCAACAAACTCCATTTGATTTGCAACACATTGGCAGTAAAACAACACCAGATTAAAATATTCCAAAAAGTGGGTCACAGTTTATTTTTGTCTGGGATATTGGATTTACTATCACAGGCCGCAGATGTCTTCAGATACCCAGAGCTTATGAAATTTTAACAGCAGTTCATATTAGTAACTTATGTTGTGTCAGTGCATGTTAGCTAATGAGTGATGAGTGGCACTGAGGGGACCACTGTAGCTTCAGACTAGTCCTGTTGTCACACGTGAGTAATAAAGCTCGGCTCTCTTGAATGTGCCAGGGGGCTCTGATGGGTTACATCACCAGAGCTGCTTCAGTGTGTTACCATTAAGAGGAGACAGTGAAAGCAGGAGATACAGCAGTCTAGTACAAGGCTCAAATCTAAGGCTGCAGCGATATGGTGATAAACAATTCCACCTTGTGACTGGCACATTTTCTCTTGCTCAAACAAAGACACATTTTCCCCTGCCATTGGTCAGTCTCAGCAATTCCTCCAAGAGGGAGGACACAGTGACTATGGTTACCTCTTCAATTCAATGTAAAGATTATAACTTCTACAACTCTGTGGTGGCATCAGCCCTCCTGTACAGTGTGGTCTGCTGGATCCTATACGTTGTCGCTGGAACAGCAGCATCACAGAGAGAGAAAGCTGGACAAAGTCATCAAGAAGTCCAGCTCCGTCCTGGGCTCTGCTCTGGACTCGGTGCAGGAGGTGGGGACAGAAGGGTCCTAGCTAAACTCACGTCTATGCTGGACCATGAGTGTCCTCCCCTGCAGGACACTGTCTGCTCTGGAGAGCAGCTTCAGGACAGACTGATCCACCCTCGCTGTGTGAAGGAGAGGTTTCGCAGGTCTTTCCTTCTGCTGCTGTCAGACTTTACAACAAACACTGTTAGTCCTGAACGTGTCATTAGCTTTCAGAATCCTGTGCATACTGTAATCTGTGCATATGTGACATAATTCAATCATCCCTGTGCAATATTTTTCTGTCCATATAACAGCTGTAAATAAAGAGTATTATTGTTACTATATATTATTATTATTTATTATTATTATTATATATTATTATTAATTTATTATATATTATTATTATTATATTATTATTATTATTATTTCAATTTTATAAGAGTTTTCTTTTTTTCCTAAGTTATCTGTTTTTATTATTATACTGTGCCTAATCTGCTTCTGTACCCTTTGTTGCAACACTAGAATTTCCCCATTGTGGGACAAATAAAGGTGATTTTATCTTATCTTATCTTAACTTTTACATGAATCGTGATGAAACAGAAATCATGTTGTGGCTACAACAAAATTGTGATATCATTTTTTTGGCATACCACCTCTCAAATCTGTACTTCAAGCAATTGTGGAATTACATTTGCTTTAACTTAACCTGTAAAACAGAACTAGCTGACATTATTTATTTTAAAGAACTGACTTAGTTCAACTCAAATATTAAACAGCATCTAGCCTATGGTAATTGGATCAGGAAACATGTTTGATAAGAACTTGCACATCTGTTTCCATGACAATAAACTATTATTTCATCATTTATCAGTGCTGAGAATGGTATTCAATATGTACTGTACAGTCAATATTATATTACAACATATTACAACTGTAACTGCAATTAAAACAGTTTGAGAATAAATGTATGATTAACTCAAGTTTATTATAACGGTTGACCTACAGTCTATGATCCAATTGTGTTGTGTATTACGAATATATTCATGTTGGATGTGGTCCTAATCTCTGTTATTCTATCTCTGTATAAACAACAACGTAATAACTGTAAGATGAGTTCTATATCCAAGACCTGATCTGATGAATCATTGTGCTGTAAGTAGATGAGAACAAAGATGGATGGCGTGTTACATAAATAGCAGCTTCTTGTTGTGAAAGCAGTAAAACATGTGATTACGCGTGAACAGCAGATGTCGGGGGAGTCTAACAGGACCTAAACTGTGTTACTTTGGCGGGGTGTCGACCGCTACTGTGAGGTGAACTCATCGTTATTCAGCGCTACTTTGTCATCATCACTTGTGCCGAGAAGCTAATAAAACTGGAAGCTGGAGATGATGGCAGATGTTCAGTCTAGAGGGTTTTCCACTGTGATACAACACACATACAGGGTTAACAGTCGCACGGAAAATGCACTCGATCTTTTAATTCCATGTATTGTTTGTGATAGGAACAAAATAACAGTCAGTCAGTGTCAACAGCCTGATTTAAAGGTCGTTATACTGTATCCAAAGATGTAGAAGTGCAGTGGGTAAATGGTATCACTAAGAGGTTGAACTGCGAAATTTAGAGAACAGTGTAAATCACAGAGGAAAATAGTACTTCATATTTTGAATAGAGTGAGTTTTGGAACGTCGGATCAATTACGGGATGCAGCACTGCAGACTTTCAGCTAAAGAACTTGTGAAGTTCAGTTACATTTATGATTCCTAAATAATCATTATGGCTGTCCTACAATAAATGATATAAACAAAACCATAAATTAAATCTATAGAATAGGTTTGAACCTGCAATATTATGGTCATTATTAGTTTTCATTCCATAATTTTCTGTGGTGGCGCTTCTGTTATCAACAAGACAAATACTGACACAAAACGAAACGACCTAATTATTGTACTCACAAATGACTTGGCTTTCAAAGAGCGGTTGACAACTTAAGATATTGGAACAAAGGAGAAAGTGGACTGAAAACAAAAGAGGAGTGGAAAAGCAAAACTGCAAAACCAAATCTGCAAATGTCTGTTAGTCCCTCAGTCATCCAAGTAGGTCCCATATTGCAAAATAAAACTGAATTCGGTCAACTGGACAAACGTTTTAAGAGTGAAGACGTAGCTTCTCTGGCTCACCAAGGTACTTTGATGAATGGTAAAACATCTTCACTCTTAAAACGTTTGTCAAATCTGTAGATGTAAAGTCTGAAAGTTTCGCCTCACCTGTAGTTGACTGGCCAGCGCACCATCCACATGCGGTGGTAGGATAGAGACGTTACGGAGAAGCAGGTGACCAGCGTCAGTGTGTAGAAGGTGGAGACAAAGACCTTGCAGAGCCCCTCGTTCCACTCGTAGTTGGAGTGCTGCCTCCGGAGGGTGATGACGCAGTACATGGTGATGGGGATGGCCATGTTCAGGATATGTGTCCCAGCCAACGTGCAAATGAGAAACTCCAACGGCTTCCACTTCTTCTGCTTGGCACTGACGCTCAGGATGCTCCACGTGTTGGCCAGGATGGACACGCCCGAGCAGACCAGCCAAGCCAGAGTGTTGGCGTTGATGACATCATCCTTCATGGTGGTGACTTCATCCACCATGTTGGAGGAGAGGAGCGGGCCGGAGCTTAGCGGGTGGATGTGAGGAGGAGCAGGACGTGGTGGTGGTGATGGTGATGGCGGGCAGGAGGGGAGGCAGCGGAGCGGGCAGCACAGGCATCCTATCTGGAGGAAGGTGTGGTCTCCATGAGGTCAGAGCAGCAGAAGGTTGTCATGGTGGTGCAGGAACATGAGGGACAAAGGGGGAGCCAC
This sequence comes from Chaenogobius annularis, assembly GCA_015082035.1. Taxonomy (NCBI): domain Eukaryota; kingdom Metazoa; phylum Chordata; class Actinopteri; order Gobiiformes; family Gobiidae; genus Chaenogobius; species Chaenogobius annularis. The sequence continues at coordinate 590,722 of BJKM01000097.1, read as the reverse complement.
AAGAAAGTCTTCAGAGCCTGAGGAGATAAAATAGTGTCGACTTAGAAACACAAAACACAAAGGAATCCTGAATAATGCAATTATGGAATATAGAACTAAAGGAGTTTTGGTGCCTTGAGAAGGAGAAAACATTGGTTTTATAAAGCACTTTTCTGAGTAAATCAAAGACAAAGAAGACAAACAAAGACAAGTAATTTTTGATTGTATAAGGTGAAACATCACAAAATAAATATTTTATTTAGAGATTAAAACTTCTTCTGTAGTTTACTTACAACAATTTACTCAATGTTTTCATATATAAATAAGGAATTTTAGCCCAAATTGGGAAATTTGAATCGGAAAAATGTCAAGTTAATTTTGTTGTTGACACAATAGCTACACAAAACTATACAGAGGGGCCTTTTGGATATTTTAGTATTTGAGTAAGCTAGATCTGACTGAAAATATATGTAAAATTCAAAATGTAGCTTGTTTTCTGGAGTTACATTTGAATTAATCAGACTTGCAATAAGATACCAACAATGCCTTCCTTAGGATTTGTCAAAATCTTGCTAAATACAAGATTGTGAAGTTTGGTGTGTGTAGGTGCTACTTTATGGGCTGATCATTAGGTGAGAAAGAATTTTGAGAAAACAGCCTTTGAAGTTATTATCCCACATGTATATCTTTGGATGCAAGTGGAATAACTTGTAACTTGTTTGCACATAAATAGGCATGGAGGATAAGAAAAATGTATACATGCATACAAATGTATACATTAAGTACATTTACTTTAATAACTTTTCTCTTAAGGTGAGGTAAAGTTAGCTCCCATTAACCATTCAACCAGCAGGCTATTAATTGCTGCTATTTAGATTGTAAACAGATCAGTGACATTGAAAATAAGTATTGCATTCAACTTAGATGGCACTAGAGCATTACAATCAACTCTCCATATTCGAGTCTTTGTTTGTAGCAGAGAATCGGATAGTGTAATGGTTTTATATCTGAGAGATTTCGTGCCTGGGAGGTTCCAGTTGGCTGCGTTTCCAGGTCAGGACGTGGGGCAGATCAGTAGCTCCCCCCTGGACGGCTTCTCTGTCTGATAACAACATGATCTCACCTCGTACTGCCGCCCTGAGCCCGTCACAGCCGTCACACCTCTGCTCCTCCTCTAAGCACTACAAAGCCACTGCACTGTGTGACTATAAGCTGTGTATATCTACCCTTTGCCTCAATGTAACGGACAATATCGGAAAAGCATTTATATGTTATTGCAAAATACCTAATTTCCCTTTCTGCTTCACTCAAATGCAACGAATGTATAGATTTGTGTGATGATCAGTAAACCGTACCATTCAAAGTATATAATGGGTTGTATATTTTCTGTAGTCAATACATTTATTGATAATGAGTTTGTGCTGAAAAATGAGTGACATTTAGATTGACTTAAAAGGACAATACTGCGTGTAAAACTGCAGCACCACTTTGTAATTAAACCTTTGCTGACAACTGATCTGACGCATCTTTCGTCCTAAAGCTGCACAAAAATCTGCCACATTGACCATCTGTAAATGAGAGTGAAGTATCTCATCAAGAAGATAGAGATTACTGTGCAGATTTGAGGCAAACAGAATGCAAGATCAAATTTATTTCAGATCTGCATGGAATAACATATTTTCATTTATTTTCTAAGTGAGGTGCTGGCGGCTCCTGACGGTCCCATGTTCCAGTATTCAAATCCTGTAAGCACCTTTGGTCATGCAGTTTGGAACTATTGTAGCAAATAAATACAAAATAGGCTACAAAATCCAACCAGACCATTCCATTTTATAGGCACTTTTATCAAATGAAAACCGGCCTCCCAGTGTGACCCCAGCTGTGTTAGTGATTTCCTGAAGTGGCTTAGAGAAGTGGAAAATAAACTGCTTTAGCCTGGTGAGTCATGTGCTCCAGAGGGTTCACAGCAGCCTTCAGTTAAATTCAAGAGTCTTATTAAAGTCCAGCCGTCCCGTCCTGGAGGAGTCCCATCCCTTTAGAAGGGACGCTTACAGGAACTGCTTTTCATGAAAAACTTTTTCTCGTTTGACAGCTTCTTCTTCAAAGTAAATCAGGATGCAAGGATCAAATATTGGCCATAGTTTTCTGTTCACACTTATGCAATAAATATTGATGTTCGTTTTGAAACCAAAAATGGTCCAAAAACATTTAATTAAAGTTAGAAGCACTCATCCAACCATCAAACTCTATCTTTCTCTGAATCCTTTTCACAAAGGATTGCATAGTGGGCTATTGCGTGATGTCATTTGTTCTCTGCATTTGACCCATTTATAAAAGTTGCTGTGTGAATCTTTCAGGAGACACGTTGTTGTCCTTGTGTTTTCAGTGAACATTGGTCAGTCTGAGATGAACGTGCTTCCCTTGCAATGTTCATGTACCAAGTACAACCAAATGAATCACCACTTACGTACATCTAAGGTCAGTGTCATGATGTGTAGCAGAGCTCATTGCACAATAAGATCCATATTCTGTTTCCAAACCAAAGCCTTCTGTGTGGACTTAACATGTTTTTTGAGAATCTGGATATGTTTCCACAAAGTTTTCCAGTCAAAACATGCACTTTAGAGCAGCCCTCCTGACACTCTGGCTGATATCTGGACAGGAGTTTCTGTGACCCACTGCTCCAGAGGCAGTGCAGGAGTGGTCCATGCACAGAAAGAAGTCTTATTTTATTTCTCTGATAGACAAATTATACGGTTCTTCACTGAAACTAAATTCTGCAACTCTAGAGATAATTTACATTATCACACATTATTCAAAGTAATTTACTTCCTTAACCATTTAACTAGAGCCAATGGAACAAAGCAGTTATTATTAGACAAAGTAAATAGAAAAAAATCACACAGGGCATAATATTAAGTCACTGTTTTGTTGCATTTAACTGTATTTAAGTTTTAAACAACTGAGTTCTCTTTTGCAATTAAAAACAGATTAAAGTAATGGTACATCACGAGGAATAATGTAAACATCTATTTGGTCTATAGACACCAATAACTAAATGATTTTAAAAAGCATGACAAATAGTTTTCCAAACCATGGTGAAGCTAACACAATAACTCGATTACCCACAATCCCCTGGGCCTCAAATCTGTTCCAGACTCAAGGGAAATCAGGGCTGATAATTACACACTCACTGTAAAGACCTTCAAACAGCTATTTTTCATGTTTGTATAAAATAACCTTTGAAGGCAAGAATCAGAGATTTACAAATAACTGACACGGCTCAAGGTATAGAGGTGTTCTCAGATTGTAGAAGGTGATCATGTCCATCATGGGACACATTGACCAGATTTCCTGGTTGAATTGGATTTAACTTTAAAGAGACTAAAGATATTACTTCTACATGATTTGGGATAAATCGTGATCTTGGCTCGTGATGTCATCTGAAACCAGCAACTGACACTGGAACAAAAACTCCCTGGAAATTAATTTGACAGAAAAATGATATTAGTCAAATACTATCAAAAGTACTCCAAAGTACAAAGTGAATCCAATCAATTTAACTAACCTCAATAGTCCACTTGCGCAGTGCAGATTGTAAGTTGGGCTCTAACATGAATATATAATGTGACCCTAAATCCTGCCTTTACAGTGCCTGCCCTGGGGAACCTGGTGACGGTGAACAGGAGCAGTTGTGTGAGTCACTCTCTGCAGACTGACACCTGACTGGTTTAAGCATGTGTTCTGACGTCGGTGTTTAGCATTTTCACAACAGCTTATTTAGTTACAGAACTCATTATATCAGAATTATATCCAGTGGCATCGAGTTCCAATAAGATTTTAAAAGTTGCCGCAATTATATATATCCCTGAAGTAAAATCAATTCTTAAATGGTAAAGACATGGTCCAGTTAAGTATTTCTTAATAGTTTATTTAAGAATTGTTTACTTTTCTTTCTTTTTAGTTTTTTGTTTCCTGTTTTAGCAAATAAACTCTTTGTTTGTACATCAGCACAAATCATGTACCTGGATAGCACAATTCACTGCATCCTCTGGTCTTCTTGTCCTCTCACAACCATAAATCTCCTCTTTGGTCTCCCACTGTGACTCAAATCCGGCATTCTCAGGTCTAAACCATTTGTCTTTACCACCACTCAATTTACTCCCCTCATAAAAATAACTCAAAGACAATGAATGCATTAAATGTGACAAAACCCTTTTTACGACATCATTAAATTTCCATCGCAGATTATGTTTGACATCGTAAACAAATCTCAACAACACTTTCTACTCCGTTTCACAGTGGCTTTATATATTTTTTAGCCCCGACTACATTAGCTGCTCTCTTCATCATCCACTCAAGTGCTCTCCTTGACAGCCACCGACCAGTGAGCATTACTGTTCAATAAACTCGCATCATTCTGCACAATTAGGCCACAAAATGCAACATAAATTTTACATCACAGTCCAAACAGTGGAGCCAGGATTTAGCAAATTTTGGCAGTCAGAGATCTGGATTCGTCAGCTCAATATGTTTATTTATTACATGTTTTTATTTTTATTAATGGGTCAGTAAAAGAAGAGTATCTGCAAATGTGGAACAAGAGGCTTAATCTTCAGAAATGCAAGTGATGAGTCATAGAAGAGAGAAAGAAGTCCTCTAAACATGCTCATGGAAAATAAAAAATGCGACTATAGTAATAAATTCTTTGACTGTTTTGCCTTGACGTTGGTGTGTAAATGTTGGGCTGCAGAAATATATCAGAAAATGAACAGACAGGCAGCATTTAGGTGATCGGTTGTGACCCAATCACGTCATCGTCAAAAATAAAGATATGTCAACACAAGTTTGTTGTTTGTGTTAAATCCACTAAATTCTAAAATCTTTTAAATTAAAGGACACAAAAACAATTTTGTAGAATAGATAGAAGACACACATAACCTTATAGTTTATTGTTTACCCAAAATTAAGTACAACTTTAACCACCAAGAACTTAAAGTTTCAAGAAAAGAAAAATGGTCTTCCTTTGTTTCTAACTGATCATTACATTTCTGAAAGTGTCATCAAAATCCAAAGCTGTAGTCGACCAAAGAAATTCAAAGACTTGTCCTTTGCATCGATTAGTTGACTGAAAGGGAGTGTGACATAGTGCTAAAAGAGCTTCTATAATCTGACCATATATCTGACCCAAAATACACATAAAAGATAATACAATTGTGTCCGTTCAATCAATAACAACATTGTACAAAGTAAAGTACCAAAAGACTGCACAAAAAAGCAGAATAAATGGATAAAACACTCCAAAATCTCACTTTGTGTGACCAAGCGCTTTCAACCCTAATTCAAACAGTAATCTTTGTTGTTAAAAGACAAGAAAACCAAAAGCATTGTATTCCTCCATGCATCCACTGTGAATTTTTAATGGGCAGAACTTCGTCAGCTCCAGTCCCATGAGCGCAGATTTACTACAGAAGTCCACTATACATGCTGCTTATGGTCTGAGAGCACCTGCCTGACCGTGTAAACATCGGAGTATATAAAAGCCCGCTGGATCTCTGGGGGGCAGTGTTTTGCTCTCTGACAGTCCGCGACACGGCTGGTCGAGCCAGGGCTTAGGCCTCATGCATCACACCTGTCAGGGCTGGGGCGGGGCGAGGCTGAGGAACGTCCTGTCCATTCACCATGTGGTTAGGGAGGCCTGCTTGGCTGGCTTGGACTAATAAATCTGACCCAGTATGGGGCATTTCTGCACAGGTTTTGTTTGGGTCAATGATATAATGAATTAGAGATCATGAACAATATATCAAATTGTAAATAATATAGTCAATGTTGTTTTGAAGATATGCCATTATGTATATTGTTTATAGGAAAAAATGCTGCAAAAAGAACTGATTAAATTTAAAAAAAAGTATTTGTTGTAAACGAGTTACCTGACCAACCATCCGTCCAAAAAAAAAAACAAAAAAGTAATTGAATGTGAATTTCTCAAATGTCCCGTAACATTCCGAAAAAAATTAACTCCGATTATTTATTGTTCGCTTGTTGACTCTGTAGAAATCACCGCCGTTTCTCCGTTTGTTTCCTTTATTCCTCGTAAGCCGCCAATGTTTGGTAAGACACGAACCATGCTTTTCTCTAATTGGTTAATCCGCCTGTCAATCACGAAATGGGAACTCGAGGAGGCAGGATATGCTTCCACACCAAAACACCTCTGTAAAGTATTGTCAAAGTGTGTGGTGTTGGCTGGTCAGGTAAGTCAACTAAGGTATGGGTGATATTTCTTCATTTTTGTGATTCGTTTTTTTCATTTTTGTTAATATTGCTCAGCCCTACCAGGAATTAAGGCAATATGGCAAATAAAACAGAACAAAATCAAGAGTGTTAAACATTTGACTTCTGCCAGCTTAGTTTCGGGATGAGTCTGTTTTCATGTGTGTGTTTCGTGTTAATGCTCAAAACTTGCGGTGTCAAGATAATAATAGTTACATAACAGTTAATAGACTGCGTTTTTTGATGATGAATTGAATGGTCTCGTAATCTCAGATGGTGGGAAAGGGCCTGTAGGACTCTATGGGAGATGTACTGTGTTTGGAAGAAATATACAAAATAGAAATCCACAAACTTCAACATTACGTTTTAGAGATTGGGTCCAACTGACAACAATCACGCCTTTGGAGTTGAATAATGGCACCACGTTCAGAAGCTATAGTGAAAAGGTAAATTCATTTTTGTGTATTTATGCTGGCAGAGAAGAGGCTGAAATCTGTGCCAGTTTTTGTTTCACTGGGATACGGCCAATAATAACAGAGATATGAACCATAAACCAGGTCAACAAAGCTGCAATCTGAAATGCCACCGTGGAATAGTCTGTGTTCACATGACGTCACAACATTCTTGAATCCTTGCTGTCAGATGTTTATGGTTCATACCTCTATTCAATACTGGGCATATCCACATGAAACAAAAACTGGCACAAACTTCAACGTCTTCTCTGTCAGCACACATAAACAAAAGCGAGATCATTTTTATTTCAACTCAAAAGACATGATTGCTGTCAGTTGAAAATACTTCTATTTTGGATATTTCTTTCAAAAACAGTGAATTTTAAATGACTGTACACAGGCCCTTGCCCACCATCTGAGATTATGACAACATCAAATTTTATGGACGAGAACACAACCTGTTAAGGAAATATGAATAAATGAATAATAATAATGATAATAATAATAATAATAATAATAACAGTCCATCTAACTTCTGCCAGGTTAGTGGGATGATTCTGAATTCTACTGTGTTAATGCTCGAGACCAGGGATGTAATTTGATAATCGTGACTATTCAGGCCACAAAATAATCATACCAACATCAACTAAAACATAATAGTCTATTTGCAATCTATAATCCCAAAAAATACACCTTAATGTATACTACTTTTTATTTGGTGTTTTTTGTCACATTCATTTCATCCTTTATTTTTTAATCCAGTTCAGTTTCGTAAAGCACTACAAATGTAATATCTTGACATCGCTTAAGACATAAAGGCTAAAAATATATAGAAAACACTAGAAAACTCTAGCTTGCAAAGATTTTGTGAGTGTGTAAGAAAATGTCTCAATAAATACTAGGCCTACATTGTTATTGTCTTTCATGATCAAGTTAGGAAATAAAAAAAACATTTTACTCGCAATGCCAATAAATCTTAGTCATCTTCGCTGCAATACTGTAATGAGCAAGAAGCAAGGAATTACAGAAATATCTTGGCAATTATGTCTTCAAATGATGTTTTAGCATATGTTATTGTCATAGTGGTCTAGGTTCTCTGTTCACAATGGCAATACTTAAATAATCATAATTAAACTGTATGTCCAAAATTCCTTTTACTAGTATTTTTTAATGTATTTTTTTAGACCAATGTAAATATTTGATTTTCTATTTTGCAATTACTTTATGTTGTTGTTTGTCCATCTTCAGAGAATATTCTTTTTCATCTGGCACAGCATTGTTGAAATGGGTGGAGGTGGAGGACTCGCCAATATGAGGGATTAGGTGGAACCCAGAGGTCATCAATCTCACTCCTGCACTGACTACTCATTATGTTCTCATCAATGAGGGTCTGGAGAAGGTTTCTGACAAATGATCAGGGGTCCGCTGGTGCCCGTCCCACAGAAGGATACAGCAGGGAAATTAAAGGTGAATAATATTCTGTACCCCCCGACCATTAATCAACAAAGCCAAAACAACATCGTAGAGTTTGGTAATTTATCACATTTCTAATCTAATTGAGATCTAATTAATTTAAATGGTCAATGAGCAGATTGGGTTTTTAAATTGAGAGTTCCACAGTCAATCCAGAGCAGAGGTCAGACATTAGAGGAAGACATTTTGTGTGTGTGTGTGTGTGTGTGTGGGTTAAATGGCACAAATTAAAAGTTTGACTGGTTTATGCCAAAATATTGAAAAAAAAGATGCATTTATTTAAAAAAACAAATCAAATTGAAACTTGTGATCGATCAATAAGAGTCATATTGCCCGGGGCTACAGCGTAGATCAGAGTGGGTCCACAGAAGGCAAGTTTCTTTGTTGAGCACAAATCGTACACAAAGTAATTCAAAGAGTTTTCACATAGCCAGAATCTTAGTCAAGAGTATCTGTGGATAATTAGTACATCTCTGACATGTTAGTGCCACATGAACCATTTCAGACTCTGGCCAGAGTAAGGACTAAATGTGTGGAATCTGCCTTTCAGTGTTATGCAGCTAAAATCTGAAACAGTCTCTCCTGAAGATGTGAGAGAGGCCTCGACTCTGGCAATGTTCAAATCTAGGCGAAAACAAATTCTGTCTAGCTGTGCATATGACTGAAATATATTTTTTTGTAATGTTTATCTTTCCTGTTCGGTAAATCAATTTGAATTACTTTTTAAACAAATTGTGCTCTACAAATAAACTAAAGCCTAAGTTTGATGAGGAAAAAAAAATCAAGTTCCGAATTCCTCAAATTGGCAGAGAACCTCCTTAAACCTAAAGCGAACGTGTGTCACTGTCTGCCTTGATAAGGATTGTCCGAATTGTTCACTGAGATAGGTAAAGGTGTCTGGATCCTTTCACAGGGAGCTGAGGCATCCCACAATCCAGTGCACTTGAAGGTTTCTGATCCCTGCACACCGAGTTTGTTATCTAAAGTTTTACAGCCTCAGACTAAATACAACACAATTATCGTCCTAAACCCAGCTTTAGAATAGGCAAGGCAAGTTTATTTGTAGAGCACAATTCGTACACAAGGCAATTCAAAGTGCTTCACACAATAGGAAAAAATGCATTAGAATAGAAAAGACAAGACAGAAATCACAAAACCGTCTAAGACATAAAAGAGAAGAGTGCAAAGAAAAGCATTTCAGTCATATGCACAGCAAAACAAAACAGTTTTTAGTTTAGATTTGAACATTGCCAGAGTAGCGGCCTGTCTCACATCCTTCAGGAAGACTGTTCCAGATTTTAGCTGCATAAAACTGAAACGCAGATTCCCATGTTTAGCCCTGACTCTGGGCACCAGCAGGAGGCCGGTCCCTGAGGTCCTCAAGAGTCCGAGATGGTTTATATGTATATATACCTACTCCATATGAACGGTTCTTCATCAGCTCGAAGAATTGGTTCTCTCTCTAAGTCGGTCCAGCTCCACGTCTATCTGCAAATTGAGGCGGCGTCCGCCTGTCGTCCGAGGGAGTTGGAGCTCTCCTTCACTGTGGACTCCTACAGGTTTCTACTTTTTTCCCAAAGAGGTTTGGTAGTTTTTCCTGGCTGAGAAGGAGGGACTGGGGAGCTTGGGACATCTGTCTAAGAACACAGGATGCTGGGACATTTCAAGTCCCTATGAACATTGTTTTATTTTGTTTTTCCACTGTAGCCCCTCGAGGCAACTACTGTTGTGATTTTGGGGCGTTCAAAAATAAATTGAATTGAATTGAATATGGCGCTACATGTCCGAGATGTACTTTGGTGCTAGGCCATAGAGAGACTTGTACACAAGCAGAGCTGCTTTGAAGTCTATTCTCTGAGCCACAGGGAGCCAGTGCAGAGACCTGAGCACAGGACTAATGTGGATCGTAACTTCCTGGTTCTAGTCAGGAACCCGAGCAGCAGCGTTCTGGATGTACTGCAGCTGTTTTTACGCTCGTTTGGAGAGGCCAGTGAGCAGGCCGTGACAGTAGTCTAATCTACTAGAGACAAACGCATGGATAAGTCTCTCCAAGTCTGGTTTAGACACTACCGTATTTTCCGGACTTTTAGCCGGTCCCCTATATAAGCCGCAATTTGCTCTATTTTTAAAAAAAACGATAATAAAACAATACATAGGCCGCACCTTTTGTATAGGCGCAGACTATCTTTCCTTGACTTTTGGCATCGCATGAGCGCTTCTCGCTGTCCCCGTCCAGCGTCACGTACATTCATTGATTTAAGCTTGCGTGCAGCGGCGCGGTTTTCCTAGCAAGATCGATGGCCTTCAGCTTAAAACTTGCTTCGTACGAACTTCTTCGTTTAGGTTCATAATGATGCGGCAAGAATTTGAAAATAATTTATAGTTGGTAATTTGTCGTCCGTGTTCTATTTGCTAGCTGATAAAAAAGCAACATCTGCTTCTTTGCTTAATTTTTCTGTAGTTTTGATTCTAATTCCGGTGTAGTTTCGCCCTAGCGGTGAAAAAGAAAAAAAACAAGAACCGCAGCTCTAAATAAGCCGCATGTCAAACATCTGACAAAAGTAGCGGCTTATAGCCCGCAAAATACGGTACTTTTGATTTTGGCAATGTTTTTTAGATGGTAAAAAGCTGCGGATGTTATTGATTTGACGTGGCTGTTAAAGGTTCAAGTCTGAGTCCATTATTGCCCCAGATTTTTTAACTTGATTTGTAGGTTTTAGAGCGAGACTCTGGAGGTGACTGTTAACACTTTCTCTTTGTTTCTGTGGGCCAAAGACAATGATTTCAGTCTTGTCTGAGTTCAGATGGAGAAAGTGTTTTGCATCCACACACTGATCTGTTGGATGCAGTGACAGAGTGAATCCACTGGTCCATATTCACCTGCCGTCAGTGCAAACATAGATCTGAGCATGAAACTCACTTGCTTTATTTATAGATCACAATGCAGCAACCTTCTAATGAAGATCCACGCCCATTTGTTTATACAAACGCCACATACCTAGTTTGCATAAAGTCGTTTGATAGCACAGAGGAATAAAGGGACAAAGGTGCGGGCTGGTGGGTGAGTCTGCCAAATATTGAATCAAGCCTGTTCTGTGCATGTGCTTATGTATTATGCATCTATGCTTATGTATTAGTGGAGGTAGTGTATGTTTAAAGTTTTCATAGTCAAAGATCGGTCTGTGCAGTTTATTACAGAGCTTTTTGTTAAACGGCAACAATTTCATGTGCAAATGTGTAATTACTATACACTGTCGAGTCAAAACCATTATGATCATTTTTTTTTTTTATAAACAGCTGTGTGACCATGTGTGTTTCCCTCATTGTTCCCGCCGCTGTCTCCAAAAGCAGCTGAAGCTCCTCCTAATTGACCTCATGACGTAGCCCCAAAGGTAAGAGGCTAGGATATGGGACCTTTGTTCTTACGGGACCCCCTAAATGTTCCAAAGCCCTAACCTTACCCAAATTAACTGTTCCTAAACCTCATCCTTTATCCTAATTGTGAAATAATACAAAATGTAACAAAAATAAACGCTAATATAATGCAGTTTGTTTTTTTTAACCCGGAACTTTTAGAGAGTCCCCTTGTGAACATCATTATTCTGATTTGTCATTGCCCCTCTGATCCTGACCTGATACGTTCTGAGAATCACAAAACACCCGCCCAGGATTCATAATGAAGTGACTTCCAAAACATGTGACTTCATTTTCACACAGTTCAATAAAGGGACAATAAAACAATCCGTGTTTTGCAGAAAGGAGGGTGGAAAATTTAGCAAATTTGAATTGTTCAATATTTCTACAAATGATCCAGTACAATCCAGTGTAAATAATTACATCAGGGGAACATTAGGTGGGTTATGCTCAAATAGAAACTTTTGCATATATTAGTTTAGTTTTTTAGTTTAGTTTTGTATTTGATATACAGTATTTGTATAGCGACATGCAGCATTTGTACGTAAATTGAGAGGCTGTTTCCAAAACGTAGATAACAATCAGAGTGTCTGCTTCAATTTACCTTTGCTAATTCATTTGTACAGTACATTACACTCTTTCTGCTTCTGAAAGCCACCTGCCACTATTGGATCTTTTCTGTTCTAAATGTTGTGTTTATTTTGACTTTTCTTTGATTGCTCAAGGAACTTACAGCATGATGTCACAACGTATAGTGTTTAACAAAAACACATATTTTGCACTAAACATAAAAGACTGCTTCTCCATAAGAATGTTTAGTTTATTTTGAGGTTACATTAAAAAAAAATAGCTTTGACCTTCGGACATTTTGAGTAGGAAAGGACACATGTAGGTAAAGTGTGACTACCTCTAGTGGCGGGCAGATGGTCTACTCTATTCTTAATGTCAAAAAAAAGAAAAATCATACTATTTTTCTCGTAAAATGTCAGTGTTAAACTTTCAAATTCACTATTCCACTGTTGCAAACAATAACAAAACAGATGCTCTTCCCAAATCCTCCAGTCCCCAGAGAACAGTAGCACTCTCCCCACTCACTCCAAAACACAATTAATGGACTTACAACGTGACGTAGGTTTACATTAATAACAATATATTTCACTCATGACAAGAACATAATCAGTTGACAGCAGTGAATAGAGAAGTCTAAATCAGGAGTGCTCATGTACAGTCTTAATGTTCAAAATATACGGTTATGGTATTAAATTCACAGTCACCATGTTTTCCTACTACTGCCTTGAAATGTAACAGAACAGAAACTCATGCTACGCAAAAAAGGACTGCTTTATGAAACAGACATTGGCATTTTCAATATTATAAAATCTGGGCTATCAAAGTTAATGGATTAACTCTTGTAATTAATACAATTGGTAGTTCCTAGTCAATTTATTAAGTTATTTAAACTTGAGCGTCAGGTTGGCCAATTGCGCTCATAGTAGCAGTGGCCCAGGACCAGACCTCTGCCTAAATAATTCTGTTTTACAACTTGTAAACCGGTACTTTACATTCAGGCTGCCTTAAATGTAACTTAATGCACATTTCTGATGCGCACTAATATTATTGGGATCAGATGATGTAGGAATCATATTGACTCCAGCGATGCCTCTTTGATCAATGCAGTGTTTATGCAAAGGTTTTTTTAAAAAGTGGAGTTAAATAATAAAATAATGTAGCCTACAAAAAACAGTGACATTTTTCCTGTGTCGATCCCATCCTCCAACAAAAATAGGCCACAAGTCAAGAAATTACTGCTTTGATGGAAACCAAATATTAAAGGACACATATAATGCAAAATTAACATTGTTTCCACATCAAAAACATGCCTGCTTCATTCCCACTAGTTTGAAGAATCCAGTTTAGAAAGCCCTCTCTCCCAGAGCGTCAAAAACACTCCATTCTCCATTTCCTTGATCTGTGCTCATTCTACCTATGACATGGCTCTGAGATCTCCTGTGCTGTTTTTAAGTCCAAAAAACCTGGCCAGACTTGTTCTGAGCATTTCTGCTGTCTAATCACGATCAGTACAGCTGCGCGCATCATATAATAGCATGTCGGAGAAAGCTAGCAGGGTTAAGGTGCAATATAGTTCCAGCCAATTACAAGATCAAGATACAATATAAAGGAACTCACAAAAGAATGTTGATAGGGTAACAAAGAGTATGAATCTTGTTGTTGTGTGTATAATAATCAACCAATTCACAAATTCATGAACAAACAATTTATTAACGTTTCTTTACAAATAATAAGTAAATAACAATTTGCAAATTGCCAGGCTTTCTCCAAGTGAAATGCCCGCAGAGAGTTAATTTGACTTTCCTTCTTAAACCTACGATAATTTTCAAACCAAAATCGAATATAAATGATATGAAACTGGGGGTGGAACACTCAAGCGCAGCCAATCCACGCTTTGGTTTTGGCTCTTACTTTCTGCTTGCAAGAAATAAAATACTTTATTAGTAGCTGCTGACAGCGCACAGTGGTCTCATTTTGTGACATAGCGCTGCGATTACTGTATACTATTTTGGGGGAACCTCAAAATGAACTCTTTTACAACAAAAATAAAGTACCCCAGCTTTAACACAACTTATTGGAAAAGCGAGCAAATCAACTAGTTACTTGCTATGGCTTCCGTTGTGTAATTAAAGGAAATGCATCTCACTACAAACATCAGTTAAGTTCACTACAGTGTCTTGAATATTAAACAAGGCTGATTATGTTACAGATCACACCCACAATCTTGAATGCAGGAGTCGTCCATCCACTGCTGAATTTGACCTCCACTGAGTTGGGAGGGTGTTCTTCTTATTGAAATGAAGAATGCAGACAGTGAGTGCCTCTCCAAACCACAGCCCTGTAATTGAATCAATCTCATTTTTCTCTAAACTCAGGTTTGCCCTTGGTTCATCCTTCATACTGTATATACATCCATGAGATATGTTTCAAGAAGAGAATACTGAATATACATTATCCTGCATTTCTGGTACAGATACTTTTTGCAGACTTGGTGTGCTAATCTTAGCGGAGTGGCGTAGTAATAAGAGGACAGAGCTTATAAAAATAGAATCACTTACTTACACACAAAAAAATACACAGTAGACAATAAGTCATCCGTATATATAACACTGCTGACCAAGACCCTGAATCAAAATCAAGTCTCAGGTAAAGCACTGCAGATGAGTCAAACACTCACATATATATGTGTTCAACAAAGACTACCTTTTACTCTAGCTATGTAGTGAAAGTGCAAGTAGGAATGGCACAACAAAATGGCTTTAGGTTTATTATATTTGTCTACTTTTCCAACAGATTTGTTAGTTCAATGAAGCATATATGCAATTATGCCATACATTTGTGTTATATTGCAAGAAAAAACTAAACAATAACAATAACTGTCATAATGAAATGAGTCGGAAAGCTCTGAATTCAAATTCACCAACTCAACCCAATGCAATTTTCATTTTTTCATTTGGTTTCAAACTATGCATTACAAATGACATTATCTACTTGGTTAATGGCTAGCTCTATTAGCAATCGTCCTCTTGATTTCTTTTTTCCCTTTTCCTTAAACACAAGGAACCTGTGCATTGCTACAGAATAGAAAATTGTACTGCTGCAGCTTGGAATTCATTAAAACATACATGTGTCCTCTTGGGTAAATTTTCACTTTAGACAATTCAAAGCCAAGGTATGAGTGAAGAGGCATCTGTAAATAATGTCATAAACAACATCTTCAGTCTTGAGAAAAAGAAGGCAAGACTGAATGAAGGTCTTTCATAAACGGCAAACGTCCTCTTTCCAGATTTCCCATAATACCTTTCAAAGCCATCCTCCAAAACCACACATTGCTTTGTCACTGTTAACATTACAGGGCTGATAGTAATTAATAGGTCACCAGGCACAGACTGGACTTGGTTGCATTTGATTTCCCTCGTCCCGGCGACTGAGTTTGAATGAGTGTTTGTCACACAGAGGGTAAGAAGCCGAATTTTCCATCACAAATGTAACCTAGAGCTCTTCCTGTTATGCTACTTCTCCTCTAGCGACAAGGCAGTTTGGTCGCTGGTACCCATATGGCAAGGCTGAGGCTTAGAAACTGTAACACACTTAATATCAGCTGTTTAAAGTGCTACCAATTGCATTTTCTTTTCCAAGCACAAGTGCGGAATAATATAAAAGTTGCGTATTTTGGTTTTGAATAAATGTATAACATGACATAAAACTGTACTGTATTGTTTGAGTGTCTACTGCGACGTCAACAGATTGTATATATTATCAAGATTAGACTACTAAGGCACATACACATATTTATGGTAAGGGAGTTACAGTAGCTAGTGAAAAAAGGCTGATAATCAGATTTCTGATTAAACTGCCATTTTGTCCTTAGACAATACACTTCACCAACCTTGCTTATGTGATGTTTGAGTGATTGGTGGTGGTTGAAAGAATCAAAAGTTAAGCCTCACTTCCAGAAGAAGTTTACCACCACCGACTGTGGGGACGAATAACCAATGATATTCAACATTGTAAAATGAGCGTCTGAAAAAGTGCAAGACAAAAGCATTATTATGAATAGGCCTATTATACTTAGTAATTGTTGGTATCCCAATATGCTGTTTAACACTTAAACTCAAATTAAATGATTTTTATGTTTTTATTAACAGCCCATTATGCAGAGCCGGACTGTGAACGTGCGTGTGTGGTGAAACAGTGTAGTGTGAAGACAGGCTAACGCGGTCGCCAAATGACAGAACCCAATGTGTGACAAACATAATGTCACATTATGCCCTGCACAAAACTCTGATCTGATGGGCTTTGTGTGGCACCAACTGTGAGCGATGAGACTCTGAGAGTAGCAACATGCCATGGACATGCTGACAGACCTCTCGCAATAAAATAGGACCATTTTGCAAAGCCATTCTTGTTTTTGAGGATAGAACATTGTACCATGGTCAAAAGCTCAAAAAAGCCAATATGCTATAGGCTCGTTTTGGCATTAATAACCAATCAAAAACAGACCTTCCCTCTAACCAAAATACAGTTACTACAGCCGTCCTATGCTTCGGAAAGCCTCCTTGTACAAGAAGACAGTTATGAATGCTCAACACTGACTTAATATCTGCTCTGCACATCCAAAATGCACATTCAGCTCAAATGACTTATGGATGGGAGACAAAGTGAGATATGACAGAGAGACAAATACTGAATATTTGGATCCCTATGAGATTTTGAACTCAAAACTCCTATTAGAATTAAACATTATCAAGAGACTGCATAATTTCAAGTCTGAAGTAAAGTATGGTTAGTATACTCCATGGCGAGTTCACCAGAATGTCCAGGAATCAGCTGGATTAACACTTTACCGGCCTATATTGTACAAAGTAAAAAGCATACCAAGATCAATCCCAAAACCAATTGCTTTTTGGAAACAAGAGAGCTAAATGTGATCACAATTTCACATTAAAATAGAACATGCACAATATAAGCCCATCCTCCAGCTGTACTTCTAAATGAGTAATAGACTCATAAACTCTAGAGATGGGTCCCCGGGGAAAGGTGGCCTATTGGCATGGTTTGAAGAATGGATCAAATGCAGCGGACAAATAAACATATTCAAAGTGAGTCTCTTAAATGCTGGGGTATCGCTGCGGTTAGCTGCCTGAAAAAAAAACACTCTTACAGGACAGGGTTACGGTTGTGCATCGTGTCAGACAATTTTACACTCAATATAGTGTCTATTTTTACAGTCTGCACCCTTTACACCCAAATATCAGATTCCTCACAAGACACTTATAAATAATTCACGATCTCAGCAGCTTCATAGAACAAACTGGACAAAATATTGATAAGCAACTGAATACTTCCTTACTATGAGACTATCACTATGAGCATCTTCAGATTGGGTTCCCTCTAACCCCTTGTATTATATTTGCAGCGGGTGAAGTGCCACTTATTGAAAGAATGACATAAGCGCGGTAAAGCGTACTTTGCCGTTAATTTGAGTGGATGTGGATAATAGCATTTCAATTGGCAGATGAGACATTATAAAGTGCACCAAATATTACGGAGAGCATATTCAGACAGTGAACTATGCATGACTAGCACTGCCACAACAGTCCCCTAAATGTCAAGCTGCACAATGATATTTTAACAATAAATCTCAAAGGTGAAATGTTGCCATTTCGGGGTGGAAGCACTAACTATCTGCCGCTCGCATCAGTGTTGCCTTTTACGCACTCAACGTTAACTCCTGCATATGATAACGGTCCTTTCTTGTAATCTAATAGAGCTCAGTGTGATCTACTAAAATAAAGCGCTATGGAAAATGTCTAATTCTCACGTTTTCCTTTAAGAAGCCTTCCCCTCATCTCTATATCCATCCTGAATGTAATTCCTTCGGCACATTCCTCAAAACGGGCCATATAGCAATTTAAGATTTGGACATTCAAGCTGTCTACTCTTGACTCCAATAGTGGGTCTACTCATGCAGCAAAGCGCCACCTGTTTGGACACAACATGGTTTTACGTGCGTTTAAAAACAGGTTGGTCCTATTGTGTTGCTTATCAGTGTTAAGGGGACTGAGGTTTGCGCGTCTTACCTTCTAAACGGGGATCATTGTTGAAGCGTTTGAGAGAAGCTCGATTGTGCCAGTTCAAATCCCCCAAAGTGGCTCCGAGCGGCTTTTACATCCACAAACTGAAGCATCAACTTAAAAAAGAAGGACGTGCGAAAGGAAACGATGAACACGCACGACCACCGCGACTGTACTCCTCTTGAAAAACCTTCTGGTTGTTTCACAGAATGCAATTTCTTTTCCGTCACCGTCGAGTTGGAAACAGAATGATGCGTTTTATGCCACAAAAAGCGAATGGAACGGGCAAATTAGGAGACAATGCTGGGTTTGTTCTTATGTGTTCTGATGCTGGTGATGCGAGCGATGCGAGAGGCATGACTGCGGCGCGCCCCCGTCACAGGCGCGCTCGTGCATCAGACGCTCCGTGGCCGTGGGAGTGAACCGCAATGAGAAATAATTCATAGAAACCAGGTCGGCATTTTGACAAAGCGGGGCTTGCGTTTTCCCGTAGGATTTAAACCAGAGCATGGCACCGCGTTTGGACATAGTGTTGTCACCGATTTACGCGCTGTACGTGTTAATTTGGAGAATGATGAAATTGCCACTGTAAACTGTTAAAGGCTGGATTAATATGGTGGCAGCACGTATACAGTTAATCTATTTTTGCTATTTCTAATGCACAATGCTTAAGGCCAATAGTTGTTGGTTCTGATCATAAAAATAAGCAGACAAAAGGAATAGATACAGTATTTAGCATGGCAGTATTTGTAAATAAATAATTGACTAATTGCCAGGTATAAGGGGGAGATCTTTGGACTTGTGAATGATGGCCAATTTAGAGGGTTACATTGCAGGCCAAAACATTTACACACATTTCTGTCTCAAACTCATTTTTTGAACCTTACATGACTGATTTAGGTAAAACAAATCCCTCCCCAAGTTGAATCAACTTACTGGCTCGTTCCGCTTTAACCAACCAGATGTGTTTGTGGACCCAACATCCTTTTGCTCATTTGAGGTAGACTTAAAATGCCTCTTTGTTTGTTTCATTAATCCCATTAGTGCATGCTATTTTCCTGTTATTCATGCTCCCTTCAATGTGCTCCTTCCATTGACATTATACCACTTGTTACATAAGGCTCTTTGGCAGAGCGTCGTCTTCCCTCCAGGCTCACATTGTACCCAGGCAAGAAATGAATGCACAACCGTCCCTCGTGTGTTGGGTTTTTTTGTCACCATTATAGGGATTATATTAACTTCCATGTATTTACTTGAAGGGACTCAGGCTTCTCTGTGCTTCCATTCATTAAAACTGACCACACTTAAATGCTAGCACAGCACCGCTCCGCACACAACAAAGAAAAAAAGCCATTGAAAATCTGAGTACAGCAAGGATATTTCCCCAGGGATTCACAGCTGATCTGTTCAATACTCTGCATTAAAGCCACTGCTCTTCTCCGTTGTCCACATTGTTCATGTTTAATTTGATTCACAAAAAACACTCTGAAACAAAATAGACTTAAATTGTTTGGATTCACTCAAATATCTGCAATCTGCAAGAAGTGGTTCAGTAGGAAAGGAAAGGAATAAAATTATTGATTTCGGAGTGCTGTGATATCGAGTTATGTAAATGAACAATGGAATCTTTTAACCTTTTGACTGCCATCTGCTTTGGCGAATTCATGTGACCTGTGTAATGTGAATGATAGTAGCAAGATGAAGTGGGTAGAGCCTAAACATGCACACACGAGAGTAAAAGGGTAACAGTCCAGAATATATAACTAAATCAAATTAAATATTGGATGTGGCTAATGTTGTAAGGTCAGATAGAGAGAGCAATGCAAACTGCTTTATCAGGTTTTTTTCAGTTTATGCACAAAAAATGGGATCCTGTTCAATCAAATCAAACAAAAGAGCACATTTAAAACAACCAAAGTTTACCAAAGTCCTGAACAATATCAAGTGGAGCACTGCATTTACAATAGAATAAAACAAGAACGTACGAACACATCTAAAACAAGATGTCTGATCAGAGTGTTCCACATCCAGGAGTGTTTCGCCACATCCAGGAGCATTAACATTTGAGAAAAGACTGGAATCCAAACTGCTAATCTTATTCAAGAATCTTATGCATTTCAAAACACGTTTGTAGCGGTCTAAAAACTAAAGGGTTAACCGTTTTCTTCTCAGATACAGGATATTTTGTTGTTTACACAATTACAGTCTTTGCAGCGTTTGAGTTGATTGCACCAACACAAATTGTGATTATTCTGCCCCGCCCACTTTTGCCTCTTTCTGCCATAGATTTGCACTTCACTTATTTTGGCCATTCAGGTTGAGCGGGAAATTCCTTCACTTACTGTAAGTGGAGAACGAGCGAAAAGTTTTGAGAAACAGTAGATTTGTGATTTGACTTGTTCAAAGTTCATGTGCTCCAACAAATCAACGCGGCACCGTTTCTCTAGGTGCCATTATAACTGCAGAATGAAGGGCACAATTAATGCTTGCGGCTACGTCCACATTAATGTGAATATAATGCAGCAGTCTTTGGAATTAAATTAAATTAACTTAATTTTACAGAACAGAATTGGAATCTAATGGAATTAATGTGTCTTTCTTACTGTGTTATGCTTTTTTTCCTCTAGATGTTAGTTAAACTGCAACATGAGATCATTATTTTACATTTTATTCATCGTAAACTGCAATACTGATCTAAAAGTGCTTAATAATAGAAACAGGTCCATTGGCGGCAGAACTGATAAGCTCTGTATCTTCAGTAACATTTTACCATAACAAGAAGCAGATTGCCATTTATGTGTTTTTATTTTTGAAAAGTTACTACTCAGAGTCTTAATTTTTCAAATAATTGCATCTAAATACAGAGATGTTGGCAGAGATAGGGGGTAGGTGAAAACAGGAATTCTCTGATCGCTCGAGCCTCATTTGCAGGACAATAAAGGATTACTTAAACATACATGAATCAATCAAAATACAACTTTGAGTAAATGATTTTGCAGAATATTTCCCCTTTAGAAAGTGTCACTGGTTAATTTCAGCAGACATTTGGCTAAAATAACGCCACTGCCCGTCACTCCTGTTTGGCCCCGAGTTAAGCTAGCTGACCTGGAAGTAAGATCTAACAGAAGGCCTCCCGCCCACTGGCTGTGTGCCCTCTTTGCTCCCCGGCACCACTGACACTGCTGCGGCTGCAGTTTGTCCTGTCCTTTCTGCATTTTTACCTTTCTGTGATGGAGCACCCTGTCTGCCTTGCTACGTCGCTCTGATTTAGCTGTTACCCCGCTTCCTGTGGCAGCAAATAGGGAGTTTTCCAGGCTAGACAGAGAACTATAGGTCCCATCACCTTTCTTCCTCAAATAGGGAAACCCAGTTGGCACAGAGCCTGAGGGAAAAAAAATCAAAACTAGAAGGTAGGGCTTTTGAAGGTGATCCAAAAGACAGAAAAAGCACATGGAGCTTGTTTGGTGAGTAAGTCCAACCTCTGCCAAGACACAAATATCGACATACTTATTTTCACCTTGATGTATAATGTGCACACGGATCGGGTTGCTGTGCCGTGTCTCTTGAGGGGTATTAAGTCTGCGAAGAGCTGTCGGATAGTTGCGCCGTATGTCAATGTATGCAAGGGGAAAGAAAATAAACTTGTGATTCAGATGCAAAAGGCTGGAATCCTTTTTAATTTTTCATTATTGGGAGAGAGAAGATCGCTTAAGGCCTATAATGCATCTCTGGTGTAATGGTCCATAGTGTATTTAATGTATTAAAGCTCCAAACTGTGTTCAACATATACTGGGGCCTGTACTGTAATAGATATACAGACAACTTCAGCACCACTGGTGGAAAAATTACTCAAAAGTACAGATACAGGAGCAAGAAAATCGACTTAAGTAAAACCTTTGAAGTACTTGTTTAAGAGTAAAAAGTAAACGTATTTCACACAGACTTTGAGAACTGTAAAAGTGTTAATTGTGGTGATTTTGATAAATGGTTATGCTAACCACTCCCAACTTTGTTATGATGCCTTCATCATAACAAACGAACAACTAATCCCTTTCCTTACTCTTTGTGCCCAGTACAATGAAAATCTTGAATGTGAATGGCAATATTTTTGAAATCATTTGTAGTTTTCTAAATCTGAAACAATTTGAATATATTTCTTCATTTTCTAATTGAATATATGCATGTAGTTTTGTTTGCTCATCACTGGGGCTTTAACTGAAAACCTTTAAGCGCCACTGGATGTACGAAAAACAACCCCTCAAACCATATGAAAGTACTTTATAATCACAGTAAAATGACTTAAATAAAGTACAGATATCCTACAGTTCATCATACAGGATCACAGTTGTAGCTCAGTTATAAAGGATGTCACCTCCTGTTAACACAAATGTTGGTGGGTCAGTGTCTGCTACAAGCATCGTGTTGTGTGTCCTTTAAGACAACTTGCCCAAATGCCTGATGTGTCATTGTTGGTGTTTGGAGAGAACGCACAGAATCAACTTTAGGCTACAAAGAATAAGGTTAAAAGTGCAATCCACAGGACTACAGTATCCTTGTGTAATGAGTTTAGAAATTTTGATCATTCACAACTTCACAAACAAATAATTAATAAACAAAATTACATCGTTGTTTAGCTCAAACCAACAAAAGAACAGATTCATTTGTGAGAATGACATCTTCTCCATTTCAAGACGGCACATACGTTTCCATGGTTACCATATTGTATCTATAAAAAACAGCTGCTGCAAAGAAATGGGGACAGTCATGAACAATGTGAATGATTAAGATGTTTATTGAGACTATAGTCCACAGTTCTACACAATGTCTTAACGTTAATCTCATTTGTTCCAGTTAGCTTGTGTTGCTGTGTACAGATAATGTCCTCTCCTTGTATCGGTGAGGGTTAAAAATAGCCTCTGTATTCCCCCAGTGCATGTTGAGCCTAACTTTATTTTCTATGGGGAAATGAAAAGCATGTGAATAACAATTTTAGGTTTCTGGTATCATAAAATAGCCTGGGTTTTTTCTGCTGGTCTTCTCCATTTGTTGCGCTCACTATTCTTCTCTAGCATTTGTATCAGGAGAAAGAGGCTTACAAGAGCGTTTATTCATACATTCGGAGCAACGCACATGATTGAGCCACTTTTCTGAAAGAAGACATACTGTATAAGGCAAAATCAATTTTAATGAGCGTTTAACTGTGTTTCTTCATCGTTAGTTTACTCAAAGTTACTCAAGTGCATTTTGGTTGATTCTTGTATGTTTGAGTTATCCTGTTTTGTCCTGAAACTGAAATGAAAACATGTAAATGACAATCTGCTGCTTGTTACAGTGAAACGTCACTACTACAGTTTTGAACAGGAAGTCAATGGACCTGTCCAAACAGTGGACCGATGATATTTTTATAATAGGCCTGTGTATCTTTTAAAATGGTTTTGACATTAGCCACTTCCCACAATGCTCTCCTTAAAAACTAACGTTGTTAAAACACACCACATGCAATGTTCTTGCAAAAACAGCATATAACTTTTAATTGTGTGCCCACACCTGTACAACAAACATGAATACATACTACATGAGCTTTATTTTTTTTGTAAATTGACATAAGCAGAAGATAACGGTTGAAAAACAGAAGGTTTTGTTTTAACTGTGAACTACAATTACAGAACAACAAACAGTATTTATTATGAGGATAGACTGCTGTGTTGCATTGTGGGAGGTCTCAGTGCTAATACAGCGTGAGTCTAACAGCCCTGTTGTTGAGGTGACTGTCTTTAAGCTCATCAAATCATCTCTGCTTCTCTCCAACAATAACAATGACATGATCCAATGTGGTAAGACTTTAGTTTTGTTTCTTGAGGTATCGGATAGTGCTAACCACCTGAAACTGTAAAAACACCCTTTGAGAAACATACAGTAGAACCTGAGCTCAAAAGGGAAAGTACATAAATGTGATTGGCAGTGAACAGGAGAAGTAGAACAAGCACAGTATTAGATTGCATTAGTAAAGTGGTAAATAACCGACAATAGCTATTTATTTGTTCATACTTATTCATACCTTTTTGGCAAGATGAAATGTTATTCCTGATTTTGCTTTTTGCCTATTTTGCTATTATCAAGACATGCGTAGAGAGACATGTGACACGTGTAATGTTAATTTTGTGGAGTCGGATTACTTCCACACATGGTAAAGAAGTTTTTAGAGTTGAAGGTTTCTGTTGTCTTTTTCTTAAGAAACAGTAAATAAACCTTAATATCCTTTGTAGATAACTTATGTTCAGATCTTTTGAATATAAAAATAATTGAATATATTATGTATTTAGACACCAAAATAAACCTCATTTAGTAACAAATCCAGTCCTCAGACAGGAGACTGGGGACAAATGATGCAATGATGGGCCAACTCACTCCGCCTGCGTGCCATCAAACCAGCAGTGCTGGAGGGCAGTCATGCAGATTTACACGTCTCATTTTAGTGCAGAGGGATCGAAGGCTCCAGGACAGAATCTCAGTCACTTCTAAAAACTGCTTTTACTGAACTCAGATTGTCTGCTTATGCGGGAGCAAACATCCAGCACAAACACACTGTCATCTCCATGAGTGCAATGATCTTCTATGTTTGTGGGTTTCTTCTTGTACCTAGTTTAGTCCCAGTTTAGACCTGAGTAATGCATTACATTTGGTCGGCAGTTGAGGCAAGATAAGTCCTGTTTAGTCATAATTCACTTCAAAAGTTTATTTCAAGGGATGGTGTAGCCTGCATTCCTGCTGCTTTTGCTTTATCATATTAATGATACAAGTTCAGTTCATTCTCATTACACTGACAGGCTCAGATTCTCCAGAATTCCCTCACTGAACTGCAGAGGCTGCACTAGCACTGGTTAATGATTGTTGCAGGTGCTGGGCTTTAGGTACTGACCATTCAGATCAGAAAGAGTCTTTTTAAGATATAGACAAAAATATGAGGCAGATAGATGAATAGATATAGCTGTTTAAGAATGTGTGTGTAATATGTGTATTTTTTTCATTTCTAGAACTGAGAGCTAACAAAGTGAACACTGCCCAATGAGATGAACACTCAGGACAAAATAGGACAGATGAGATGACCAGATTGATGAACCATTTGGTATATGGCCAAATCCTTCACAGTTTTTATGAAACTTGAATAAATAAGAAGAGGTACGTTCTGTATTTCATTAATCAAGTTGGAGAAGTGCAGCTCTGCAAATCATATTTATAAATTCTCAGGATCGTTTCAAAAAAGTCCTGTTTGAAGTAAAAATCCTCTCGGACATTGCAGCTAAGTGCAATCTACAAATTATTTTTGTTTTGCAATGGACATCTAATTTACATGGAATTTTCTTTCCATGTAAATTGAAATAATGAATATATATATATATATATAAAAAAAGAGCAAAGCATGGCCAATTAAAAACACTGTGTCACCTGATCACCAGGTCAGGCATCCCCATGGAGATAAGATTATAGCCATATTGTGGAACATTCTGGATGAAAACATCTCAGAGAATAACAAGTGTCAACGTTGCACTGTGCACCTTCAATTAAAAATGAGTCAATCTAGAATGCGTAGCTTTTAGTCATTTTGTCCACAGATTATTAAAGCGCTCTTGGCTTGGCTTTGTGAAACCTAAATGTCCTCATGTGTTTCCAATTCAACACAGACTTTGACCTACATTTATAACTCAATGAGAACTATTTTTGCCGGCACATATGCAAATGCTCCGCCCCTTCTCTACTTGCACTTCTCCTGTAGGAGCGTCTGTTTGCCTGCACTTAATGTGGATGACATTTGCATAACGTAACGAGACAATCCTACTCAGTGCTCCAAATGTCCTTTCACTGTATTCACCACTGCCCATGTTAATATGGCTGTAATAACAATAATTACACATCCACATAATCTCCAACATGTCCATCCAAACCACAAGAGTCTTCAGATTGAGGACTTTATGAAATCACATAATTTCAAGTGTGGCTAAATTTAAAACTGCAATTGAATGGAAGAGACTTGTTCATAAATGTCTTTGCCCAATAAAAGAAATGTATCAGGGTAGAATTAGAGATACTTGATATTCAATGACCAATTTATGGCAGCATTTAAAAGTTACTATATACTTTTTCATAAATTTACTTAAAGTATAAGAGAACCATTATTTGTCCCACAAAGTACAAGGACAGCAGAAGAATAAAAATATTCAGTCAAAACCAAAGATGAACAAAACAGGCCGCTTTACGAGAATATTAAAACATAATTTAGATAATATGAAAATGCTATACAGTGAGGAAATAACTATTTGAACACCCTGCGATTTGACAAGTTCTCCCACTTAGAAATTATGGAGGGGTCAGAAATTTTCATCGTAGGCGTAGTTCTACTGTGAAAGACAGAATAAAAAATAAAAAAAATCAGGAAATAACATTGATTTTGAAATCATTTATTTGTATGGTATTGCTGCAAATAAGTATTTGAACACCTGCCAATCAGCAAGAATTTTGGCTCTCAAAGACCTGTTAGTCTGCTTTTAAAAAGTCCACCTCTACTCCATTTATTAATCTAAGCTAGTAGCACCTGTTTGAGAGCGTTAGCTGCATAAAGACATCTGTCCACCCCACGATCAGTCAGACTCCAACCACTACCATGGCCAAGACCAAAGAACTGCTTGGTGAAAAAAGATCAACTGTTATTGTTAACTGCAATTGTTAGAAAATTATGACCGTCAATCTCCCAGAACTACACGTGAGGAGCTGGTCAATGACCTGAAGAGAGCTGGGGCTACAGTTTCAAAGGATACAATCGGTAATACACTACACCGTCATAGTTTAAAATCATGCATCGCACAGAAGGTTCCCCTGCTTGAATCAGCACATGTCCAGGCCGTCTGAAGTTCGCCAATCACCATCTAGATGATCCAGAGGAGTCATGGGAGAAAGTCATGTGGTCAGATTAAACCAAAATATAACTTTTTGGTTATAAACTCCAATCACTATATTTGGAGGAAGAAGAAGGATGAGTACAGTTAAAACAATGGATCATTGCAAACCAGATCTGTCAACACTAACTACATCTGCTCTCTCTGCTGCCCCCTGCAGATCACCCGCCATGTACTTGCCTGTGTTTGTTTTCTATAGGGTGTGTATCTGCTCTTTTATGTGTCTGTTGGTCTGTACCTGGATGATTGATGTATCTGTGTCTTATAATGTAAATAGTCTATACATTTCTAACTTCTATGTACAATCCTTGCTTGTTTTTTTATTCCCTGTTTTAGGCTGACTGTAACAGCTGTCATGAGACTACAGATGAAAAATTGCCTTTTGGCTTAATCTGGCATATTTACAGAAATGTTTATTGATATGCACTGTCTCTGAAATAAATAAATAAAGTACAATCCCAAGAACACCATCTCTACTGTGGAGCATGGGGGTGGAAACATCATGCTTTGGGGGTGCTTGTCTGCACAGGGGAGAGGATGACTGCACTGTATTAAGGAGAGAATTAATGGGGCTATGCCTTGCAAGATGTATGCATATATATAACTTGATATGCTTTTTACGGAGCTTCCACGCCTTCTCCAGCGCTTCTCTGAGCCCTTGGTATTCCTCCAGTTTCTCATGTTCCTTTTTCCTGATGTTTCCATCACTGGGTATTGCCACGTCAACCCCAACGGCTTTCCTCTGCTGTTTATCCACCACCACAATGTCTGGTTGTTCAAAACTGTATATATTAACTATCTATCTATATCTATATCTATATATACATATACATATATACATATACATAAAGATATATATACATACATATATATGTAAACATATATGTGTATATATATATATACACATATGTACATATACACACACACAGACACACAGACATATATACACACATATATTTTTTGGATCATATTTGAGTAAACTTGATCTTGCGGAAAAATGGCATAAAAATTTTAAGCTTGCCTGACTTTAAAACTTTTACAAATCAGGATTAGAATTAGCTATCAACAAATCCTTCAGTGCAATCTGTCAAATTGTAGGCTAAAAGTTTGGTGTATGTAAATGCTGGCAAAATTGTTTCACCAATTCACCCAAACTCTGGACCAAGAAAGGCAGCGGCACCACAAGGAGGACTATTGTAAGTGGATGTAGTAATTGTTTGCTTTAAAATATATTTTTGGGAATAATTGAAGAGACATAAATGATAATAGTAATTTATTTTCAAATGCTTTCGCTGCAGTTTGCATACCGGCCTGGCATCGGAGTGGAGGACGCCGTCATCTCCATGCTGCACTGCTCTCTCTCTCACCTGTAGAAGCCTGGCAGCGCTGTGAGGATTCTTTTTTTCGATCTCTCCAGCGCCTTCAACACCATCCAACCGCTGCTCCTGAGGGACAAGCTGCAGACGGCTGGTGTGGACTGTGACCTGGTGGAGTGGATCTTGGACTACCTCACAAACCGACCCCAGTTTGTGAGAGCCCGGGACTGTGTGTCCTACACTCGGCGCCCCAGGGCACCGTCCTCGTGCCCTTTCTCTTCACCCTCTACTCTGCAGACCTCAGACACGACACGGACAGTTGTGTCCTGCAGAAGTTCTCTGATGACTGTGCCATCATCGGACTCATCACGGGCGACAACGATGCAGAGTACAGAGGACTCACGCAGGACTTTGTGGACTGGTGTCAGCAGAACCAAGGAGATGGTGGTGGACTTCCGCAGACGCCACTCTGCTGCCCCTTCACCAGTGAACATCCAGGGGAGGGACATTGAGAGAGTGGACTCATACAAGTACCTGAGTGTTCATCTGAACCACAAACTGGACTGGACTCATCACACAGACGCACTGTACAGGAAGAGCCAGAGTCGACTCTACCTCCTGAGGAGACTCCGGTCCTTTGGAGTGACAGGGCCACTCCTGAGGACCTTCTACGACTCAGCCCTCCTGTACAGTGTGGTCTGCTGGAGCGGCAGCATCACAGAGAGGGAGAGGAAGAAGCTGGACAAAGTCATCAAGGCAAGGCAAGGCAAGGTAAGTTTATTTGTAGAGCACAATTCGTACACAAGGCAATTCAAAGTGCTTCAACAACAGGAAAAAATGCATTAAAATCACAAAGACAGGGCAGAAATCACAAAATAAAAGTCAAGACATAAAAGAGAAGAGTGCAAAGACAAGCATTTCAGTCATATGCACAGCCAAACAAAACAGTTTTTTAGTTTAGATTTGAACATTGCCAGAGTAGCGGCCTGTCTCACATCCTCAGGAAGACTGTTCCAGATTTTAGCTGCATAAAACTGAAAAGCACATTCCCCATGTTTAGTCCTGACTCTGGGCACCAGCAGGAGGCCGGTCCCTGAGGTCCTCAGAGTCCGAGATGGTTCATATGGTACTAACATGTCCGAGATGTACTTTGGTGCTAGGCCATGGAGAGACTTGTATACAAGCAGAGCTGCTTTGAAGTCTATTCTCTGAGCCACAGGGAGCCAGTGCAGAGACCTGAGCACAGGACTAATGTGATCGTACTTCCTGGTTCTAGTCAGGACCCGAGCAGCGGCGTTCTGGATGTACTGCAGCTGTTTTACAGCTCGTTTGGAGAGGCCAGTGAGCAGGCCGTTACAGTAGTCTAATCTACTAGAGACAAACGCATGGATAAGTCTCTCCAGGTCTGGTTTAGACACTATACTTTTGATTTTGGCAATGTTTTTTAGATGGTAAAAAAGCT
Organism: Chaenogobius annularis; assembly: GCA_015082035.1. Lineage (NCBI taxonomy): Eukaryota > Metazoa > Chordata > Actinopteri > Gobiiformes > Gobiidae > Chaenogobius > Chaenogobius annularis. Next base: position 560,758 of record BJKM01000097.1, on the reverse strand, counting down.
GCTGATGTGATTGATCTGACATGGCTGTTAAAATTCAAATCTGAGTCCATTATTACCCCCAGATTTCTAACTTTGATGTGTAGGTTTTAGAGCGAGAAGTCCGAGAGAGTGAGAATCAAGAAGTCCAGCGCCGTCCTGGGCTGTGCTCTGGACTCTGTACAGGAGGTGGGGGACAGAAGGGTCCTAGCCTAACTCACATCTATGCTGGACCATGAGTCTCACCCCCTGCAGGACACTCTGTCTGCTCTGAAAGCAGCTTCATGACAGACTGATCCACCCTCACTGTGAAGAGAGTGAAGGAGAGGTTTCGCAGGTCTTTCCTTCTGCTGCTGTCAGACTTTACAACAAACACTGTCAGTCCTGAACGTGTCATTCAGCTTTCAGAATCCTGTGCAATACCATTACACCCCTGCAATACTGTTATACTCCTATGCAATACTGTTATACTCCTGCAATACTGTTATATCCCTGTGCAATACTGTTATATTCCTGCAATACTGTGACACAATGTCAATCATCCCTGGTGCAATATTTTCAGTCCATATGACAGCTGTAAATAAGAGTGTTACTATTATTAAGATTATAAGAGTTTTCTTTTTTTCTAAGTTATCTGTTTTTATTATTATACTGTGCCTAATCTGCTTCTGTACCCTTTGTTGCAACATTAGAATTTCCCCATTGTGGGACAAATAAAGGTGATCTTATCTTCTTCTTTTCACGCTCAACAAAAAGAAACCACCTCATTTACCACTACCATCACAGCCTAATTAAGATAGGATAAAGCGATTAGGGTCACAGCGGGTTACTCAGAACAGCATTAATTTGACTGTCATCCAAAATCAAGCCAGTGCTCCCAGTGGCTGCAGTGTCAGCCAAAAACAACAGCTGTCTGACCTGGAGTGTGGAAGTCTATTAGCTGCACAGGCCAATGCAGTGTGACAGAGCCAGAGATGTTGGATGGAGCGGCGAGTTAACCTATTCTTACAGAGCCCGAGACATGCCACAGGGGCTCTATTGTGTTGGCACAAGCTGTTATTAGAGTGGGCACAGGGCAACGCTGGTGCAAATGTGCCAAATATATATACCAGAGCAGATAGGCAGGACCTGGGCAGAAAAACACCTGCTTCTTTATTTACTTGCTGTACAGGACTGACAGGAAAAATAAAATAATAATCTAAGGATTTAATTGTGTTTTATCCAATTTCCCACAATATAATAGTGACCCTTTACAATATGGAATAGTAGCTTTCGAACGTTTTTGCAACACAATAAATATGGCAACGATGATCAAATGATCCCAAAGATCCATCTGATTCATTCATTTCATTTTATTTTATTTATACAGGGAAAACCCAATGAGAAAATGTCTCTTTTTCATGGGTACCCTGTTAAAACATAACACAAAATAAATAACAAACACAGGACACTAAAACACAAATAAAACATTCAATAAAATTAACCCAATTCATAAAAACGCATTTATACATACAATATGAGATCAAATTATATAAAACACAGTTATACATACAATATGAGATCAAGTTATATAAAACAAGTGCACATCGGCACTGCGGGTTGACAGTCATTCTGTTTTTTGCTATTTAGCGGTCTCGGAAATCTTTATCTTTTAAAAGGCATTTTTCTGAATCTTGTATTTTTTCACTAAACTGCCTTCTTTAACCTTTAATCAAAGTACCTTCAATTTAATCGAGTTATTTGCTTATTATTGCTTCACAAAACAACATTCACAAGTTTGTCTTTATCACTAAGTGCCATGAAACAGAGGTACAGCAAGAAAATATGTTATTTATACATTTCGAATAATAAGATGTGTACTTTCTACGAAGCTCCACTTCGCTAGTGCCTACGAGAGATGTGTATGTGAATAGAATGAGTGTTGTACTAGGCTGAAGCCTTTTTAATTGTGCCAAACGATGACGATAGGGATTTGTTGAATACTTAAGATCAGACAATGATGAATGTGAAACTAATACGAACGCTCACTATCCAATGTTCAAACTTTATGACACAATGAACTTTCCTGATGTCTGATGTGCAATTATTCTTATAACCACTATACTGAGTTTTTTTGTATCAATATGAACATCTTATATTTAGTATTGTATAAAGGAATAAAACACATATTAATGAACATTATGCATGAAAATAGTTTAAAGGCTGTGGCCAACGTGGCTAATGTTTTTCATTTGATAACTACAGTTCTAGGAGATAAGTCCCTAAATCGCCAGGGCAGTTTGTTTACGATGTATTCAAAATATCAAGGACCAAGAAAAACACAGTATACAACAGTCACACAGGCAAAACCTGTACATTCAAACATGAAAGAAACAAACAGATTTCTTAGATTTGTCAACTTTAAACCATAAAAATCCCTGCACAGCTCACTCACTAGAGCAATATATTACAAATAAAAAGTTCATTTTTTTTTTACGTCTTCACATCATCGGGCATATTTAACAGATATTTTGCATAGGTGCGCCAGTGTACAAGGACAAAGGGCGCATGTCTCTTACAGTGACACTGTGAGCTCAGGCTCTATGAGCTATTCACTCTTTCTGCCCAATGAATACAAATGCTGCGCTGTGAGCAAAGGATATCCTTGGTCCATCAACACATCGCAGTCTCAGCCTGAGCACGGCAGGCACTTGAAATACTCAAAAGCCCATCAACTACTTCCTCAACTTCCTTCTATACTAAAGCTGCCTCCAGGGCAGCTTCCGACAGACGAGAGACATAATCTCTGCAAGAGTGGGTCCTTCCTCAAGGTCATTTTAACCCTGGGTTTCTTCCTCTCTTTGTTTTATTTGGGTCATTTTGCATGTCTCACGACCCTATGCAATAGCAAGGAGGTCTTGAGGCATACCTACTACAGATGTTCTATTTCTCCCTAATTAGAATCACCTCAGTTGGCTCCTCTTGACAGGTGATCAATGTGGAGCCCAACATGGTGGGACAGAACTAAACTCCTCATCTGAACTTACATTCTGATCCTGACTTACGTGTAAAACCATAAATCACGATGGTGTCACCTAAAGTGCATGAATTTGACTAAGTGTAAGCTTCTCTGTATCTTATAAAAAGAAAAGTGCAGAAGTGAGGCATGTTTTTGAATCTAAATCTAATGCTTTAATATTCTCTCTCTCTTACGTGACACAAAGGCAAAGGCAAGGCTCAGTAGCTAACGACTTCCCACTGTGAGAGTGAATCAAAAAAAACGTGAATTATTTTTGCTTTAGTTTACAAATCTGCATTTCTGCAAACCTGTGCCAGCTGGCCACACTCTTTGCCTTAGAACAGATGGAACAGAGCTGGCTGCTACATTCGGATATTGCAACCATTTTATCATCCATTCTGGTCTGGGCTGAGATGAAGTGTGTGAATAAATAGGTTTGTAGTGCAAGAAATATTCAGACAAAGTGGGTCTCATTAAGCCTCACATATGTGAACAGATGCTCTCTGCGATGCTGGGGTGACGTGCCTCGGATTGCGCCAGTAACTCTCCGATCTCAGAAATACCCTCAAGTGACGGGGCATGAGCTGCTATAACCAGGCTACATTAGACTCCCCTTGATAAACACGTGGGACCCCGCTTCTGATTGTGTCGAACGGGAGGTGGCAGGTGAACAAAATGATCAGGACATTTGTGCAGAGGATCCCTCAACAGCAGGTTGCCCATGGCGACCCCAATAGGGCTTGTTTTCGTGTCAGGGGAGGCCAGCTGAGCCTTGGCCGATGATGGGCGAAGGGTGTGGGGGGCATAGGCGGGGGTAACCGAGCTCTGACGACGAGGTCGGGTAACCCGATGCCTGAAAGATGAAAAAAGAGAGATAAAATCAAACAAAAAAAACCAGAACAAAGAGAGAAAATGCAGCACAGTGATAATGTGGAAGCAGAAATTAATTAACCTTAACAGTAGGCCTACACATGCACTTCATGAGCGCATGGTAAAATGTGTGGCACTGCAGCATTACTGAAGCTAAGGGTTCATCATGACAACTGATGAGCAGTTAGATACCAAATATATTCATTTGAAAGCAAAAGTTTCTGCCTCATATTTTTTTGTTGGTAGCTCGTTGTTATTGTTTTGGAAGCCTACTTTGCAGCGGTGTGCGGTGACTATTATGGATGGGCAAGACCCAGACCTGGGGTGTTCATTCATATTTAGTGGATAATAGAATAGATTGAAAAAAAATTTAAAAAAAAATAAAAATGTGAGGGTGAGCTTCGAACTCGCGTCTCCCTCACCTATCCTACTGAGATAAACTCACTACCATATCAGTGTGCTAGATGGATAAATAAGCTGACTTCATCGACCAATTGATTACATAATTTTTAGCTTTCTATGTTGTTAAATGACTCCTGTATTTCTAACTTATATCTAGGTGAGAACATGAACAGAGCCTTAGCTACACACACAGACTTTGCTCTCTAAAAGGCTGCACTTCTTTTAGTCCCGTTTTCTTCTCTTCTATTGTGGTTGTGTGTTTTACATCTTTTTAGTCTACAGTAAATTAGGCTATTATTTTTCTGTCATGAAATGTGGTAACACTAGTTTTTTTTTTTTTTTTTTTTTTTAGAGAGATTTTATCTCTATAAATTGTTTTTGTCATATTATGCTCAAAAATTTTTTGAATTTCAATTCTAATGTTTTTTTTCTTGTTTCATTTTTTTCTTATTGTACTTTTTCTTTTTCTTTCTCCTCATGGTGTTGAATATTTTTATTTTGTTGTCTTCAGTATGTTTGAAACTTTATTCTTATGGTTAGCTTAACTTTAATGTTTCCGTTTCTGTTTTTTTTTTTTTTTTTTTTTTTGTTTTTTTTATTTGTCAGGTTTTGACGGGTTAAGTTTTATTTTTTTTTTTTTTTTTTTTTTTTTTTTTTTTTTTTTTTTTTTTTTTTTTTTTTTTTTTTTTTTTTTTTTTTTTCTAAACTTGGCGCTGCTGTGCCTTTGCTTCGCCTCGCACATGCTCAGTTAGCATGGTTTGAGCATAGATCCATGGGTTTGAGGCTGTGTGGCCCTCAGAGTGCATGACAGACCTTAAAAAGAAGCTGCTTTCCGCTCTGGTTCTAAAAAGCTCATGTTAGAGAGCGGAGCATGAACGGGCCTCTGAACACGGTCACAGACTGAGCTGCTATGGTAAAAGTAGAACCATGCTTCCTGCGCAGTAATGCCCAGCGGCCTGTAGTGGCCACTAAAAGACACTGAGTTCAGCCAAACTTCAACAGCAGAAGTGAAGGGAAAAAGGGCTTATTTGGATATATTTTAGAACAATTTATATATAGTTGTGACACGCGGGAATTTTAGATTTTATTGGCCAATCACTGATTGCCTTGATTGCCCTGACCGCACACCACTGCTACTTAGTTATTTTGAAAAACTTGATTGTTGTCTTGGGGGTGTACTGTAAATGTTTAATTTATGACTGCAAAAGACTTTAAAAAAGTAAATTCACAATTTACAAAGACTTCTGCTCTGGTATTAACTATAGACTATCCTGCACTCACTCGACAAAATTTGTTGAGAGCACATTTACAGCCGAGTAGAAATGAGGTAATGAATGGAAACGAGACAGAAATTCAGCTTTTGGAATATTAAATGAAGCCATGAATAACAATACATCTTAAAAAAGTCATCAGATTAAACATTAGCGGACTTAATCTTAAATAGTAAAACTTCCCACCTTCTAATATCATCAAAAAGTGTCCCTGGAAATATACTTAATTATAACAATTGATATCGACAATTAAAATGATGTGATCTTAATAAAATAGCGACAAAAGGTTGCTCTCTAAGTAATGTGAAGCTGTTTTAAATGACAGAGGCTAAGTCACTCATGTAACCCAAAAATCATTGATCTAACTTGAGTTTGTGATTTTATTAAACAGTCAATTACACACACACAGTATTTGTGAAACGCATTTCTGGTCGATTTTCTCTTCAAATTGCCCCTCTCTCTCTCTCACCCACACTTAATAGAATGGCCAATACACAATCTTAATAAAGATTTTGAAGAAGATGGTTCCCACAATGAAAATCAATGCAGAAATACATTTTTAGCTTAATTAATGGGCTTGATTCACCACTAGTGCAGTGTAGTGAAAGAAATCCATCTGGAGCTTTGTCAGTCCGATAAAACGCTCTAGTTTTCTTCTGCCCTCGATCATCTATACATCCCGGTGCTCAACAAACATCCACAATCTCTGAAACTCCAAAACAGTTTGAAGATTGCGGCCGAAAGCTTGAACTCCCCGCCACCCGTTTGCCACCCGTTTGGTGCATGCTGGGATAGCGTGACGGCAACTATATGAGCTTTAGTGCCTGTGCAATCCTATGTGAGATTTACTCTTTTAGAAGGAAATATCCAAAACAGAAATCCACAAATGTTGAACCATAACATTATTTATTTGGGTTTTGCTCCACAAATGAACAATATTCATTTCATGGCTTCCTTTTAGCTGACATTAATAATGTCATAATTCATCCTGACTTAGAAGAAATGTGCCAGTTTTTTGGTGTCACAGAGATAGGTCCAGTGATTACAGAGACATGAACCACAAACCAGGTAAACAAATCTACAATCTGGCAGTTCAACAGGGAATCTCTACCAAGCAATTCTTCACTAACCTCCAGCAAAATGTTAAACTATAAGGATTCGTGTCTCTTTTCTCCAGGTCAAGTCAGTCCATACTAAAAACACACACCCTAATCATGACGGTATTGCACTGGGAAATTTAAAGGAAAGCTGTTACTCTGCCCATCTTGTTTGTTGTTTAGTCTTTAGTCTTTAGTTTATTCTTTATAGGCTACTTATTTTACTTTGCGTGCCTATTATTATCATCATTATATATTTAGTATGTATTATATTATTGCTTTGTGCTGTATCAGTCAGTGGTCTGGGGACACATCGCCCAATTTTGAGTTGGTTTCGTCTGGACTACCATAGTTTAGTTTTTATGTTTGCACTATATAATCGAACCAAATTGTATGAAAAATCTTAAGATTAAATTAGGCTCTATTTGCATATATCTGATGCACAAACTTTGTTCATTCGTGATATTTGCTGCTTTTCTCTGTTTGTACAATATTAATCTGGTCACCTCGAGGCTTCCTTCAAAGATGGATGTTTAAAATGATCTGAGATAAGGCTTGAATCATGCTTTTACCAGGCTAAATTATGAACTGCCTTATTCTTCCTCAACAGAGTGTGACATACATTTGATCGCCCGCATTACCTTGAGGCGTCCCTACTCATTCAAATGCCCTAGAAATCTCTCACACGACACAAGCGCTGGCCAAGATGCTCGCAGGCGTTGTCCATAATCTCCATGGCAGCGCAGCGAGCACATTTGGGAGCCTTTGGGAGCAGATACTCCCCCTCCTCTGCCCTCCTCCTCTTCAGGGACTGTCCTCTTTCCCCACTTCACCATTACGCATTGTTCTAACATTAGCTACTACAGCACACACACACACACACACACACACACACATGTGCACATGCACTAATACAGCATGGTCCCAAAGCACCCTGTGGAGCTAAAATGGGAAAGTCTAAAAATAGTAACAGCAGCGTGTTCACTGGAGACAACGCAGGGATGAGCGAATGAAAAGAAAAACACCTGCGGTCAAAAATAGCCAAAGATGCTTTATTTCAGTAAACAAGCGCATCAAAACAACACAGCATTTTTACCACAAGATGTCTGATAATGGATAATGCTCAGTATCGACACAGAATATAATCCCCCAATGCAAAAGGTGCTAATTTGTAGTCATATTATTGTACAAAAGGATAAATTATGCGGAAGACGCTGTGAGAGCCATACGCTTCAAATAATGTTTGTGTTTGTGGCCAAATGTGAAATATTATGATTGTTTGATTTTCATTCATTAAGTGGGATAAAGCTTAGGCAGTCAAAATAAATTAAAAGTCCAGTGAAGGTATGTGGACTCAAACATAAATATGCAAATTAAACAAATACTTATATATCTAAAAGCATACTTTAGTATGTATCATTGTTTATTTATTTCTGTAAGTGCGGCTATTTGAGGTTGTTTGTATCCGTGAGTTCTCTCTGCCAGGTTTTGTTTCTACACAAACAGCAGCTGGTGCCGGTGACAAGAAAAGGGTGCACGCAATTAATATTTAAATAAAAATAAAAATATGATAATAAGTCAGGAACCCTCTTTGTGCATGAAAGGGGAGTAAAGATTAGGGAGGACATTCAAGAAGTCATCAAAGCAGTTGGGAATGAACAGTGAGACCATGAGAGCCTGGCATACGTGCTGGACGATCATCCGGCAATTACATGACTCAAGAAAATTCAATTTAGTATTTAATAATGTGAATCTGACATTATCTTGTATTAGTGCATGATATTACTTGCACCTCTCCATGAACGTTCATCTGTAGACAACCGCATCTGTCTATCTTTAGTCATTTCTATCATGCGTCTCATTTGGTGCCGGTGCGTCTCAACCCCACGTTAACTGTTAGATCCAGAAATAGCCTGTCCCCAGTTCTCTCGCGCTTATATAAATAAACATGAAGACTTCAGTGCTCAGTGATCTGTTCAGTCACATGTGCAAAAAGCAGTTCCACACAAATCCTTTACGAACCTATACAGCCGGTCCATGTTCAAGACAGAGAGCAGGGAATATTACTCTTTACGGTGGAGGAACAATTTGAAGTACATATCTATAATAATTCTTCACAAATGTTATTTTTTAGTCATTACATAAATCTCAGCTTGAAGTGCGTATGACACGTTAGACACATTTTACTAAAACGTCGTGAAAATAATTATATTCAAGACTACGTGATGATTTTAGAATGTTACTTCCTGGTTGGACATGAGCAGCAGATGTGAGATTTAAAATTTCAGAGGGACTTTACTGGTGAGAGAAGTATGGAGAGTGAGCATACTTGAATGCAAGTCATTCTCTCAGTTTGTGTTTATCATTGTACAGTCCATCACCGGAGCTGGCTGCCACAGAGACTCCATTTCGCCACCCATTTATAGTGTTGAGTTGAATAATTAAACTCTCCTGAAGGTTTTCTTCCCCGCAGCTTTCATAAAATGGAGGTGAATAGAGAAATTACTATGACAACATTTATCTGTCAGTAAAACAAAAAGCGATGGATGCGTGATGAGACTTAGTCATAATGAGAGTGAGGAGGGAAGGCAGACAATGGACTAGCAAAAGCAGATCTTTGTGTGAAATGGAAATGGGGTGACGCACGTTCAAAGCATAAATAATGAGTTTATAAATATGTACGAGTTTGAAATGTGTCTCTGGAGCTTGAATTTTGTCTCTCCATATTTTTTGGAGCTTTTTTTTTTTTAACAAGGCATTTGAGACACTGCTCTAACTTTTTGCTGGGCGTTTCAAGCGGCGCGAGTGGCCTGTGCGAGTTTCTTTTTAGGGGCCCCTAGTTTACCAAAATTTTGAGATTTCCTTAGATTACCTTCGTCAACGCCACAACTATTTTACAAGAAACTATGCAGTATTTTATTAGTGATATGGCTTATATTTTGTTCTGGAATACAGTTTACATTCATTGTTTTAATATTGATTAAATAATTAGCACAATCTCATTCTTGTATCTCATTCTCATCACAGTAAAGTAAGGCTAAGCAATGGACATTCATCTTTTGTCAGGAAACGTCACTGCTTTTGACAACCGGCTCTGGGGAATAGTTAGTTAAATGACTAGTCATTAGTGGTTATCCTGAGTGTTTAACCAAGCAGTAAAACATAAATCTTCCAATGATGGCTCAAAAAGAGTAGACATTTTGATAAAATATTTAGGCCTACTTGCTTGGGCATGACATGGTTCATAACTGATTACTTGACACAATAATTTAAAAAAAAGGTTTAAGGACTTCCTGGGTCCAGTCGCTGAGTTCTTGAGAAGTGCTTACAGTCTAATGATTAGCCCACGGTCCAAACTCAGAGAATGCTCTTGAGTGAATAATAATGACCTTCTGTTTGCTATTAAAATGTAGTGCCCACTCCGCTCAGAACAAGAACTGCTGCCAAGTGAAATGTCCATTCAAGTCTTTAAGCACTCAACTGTGCAATGTAATGTCCTGCCGCTGTGTTCCTAATACAGTGTTCAACATAGAGGTCACAGTAACTTCGGGCACTAAGTTTAATACAGTTTTTGATCGAATTCAGATGAAACGTTCAGGTTGCAGGGTGAAGACTGATTAATCCGTTCGGTCGCTACAAAAGTTATCCTCCAGTTTTTAGGGAAGAACTCGTCTGGTAAAGCTCCCACAGATCTATCTTGGGTGTAACATCTTTGGTGGCCATACAGCGAGCTTGTTAATGCTTTATTTCTGCAAAGCATGGCACAGTTTTGATGCGTTGCTTTAGTGAGTTGTACCTATTAACAGGCTGACGAGGCCAAAGGAAAGTTGTCCTGCGGATTGAGTGTTGTTTAGAGCAGGATGCATCAAGCAGAGGAGTGAGCCCTATAGTGTGCAGGTAAAACACATTTACAGCCTCGCAGACAGGGAGCTGACTCAGCCACTCTTCGGGACGTCCTGGGAATACCAACACACAAATCTGCCACGAACGGGACACTGCTGAGTCAGGGAAGGCTGCATTTGGGGAAATTAAATGGTGAGAAGAAAACTGGAAGAGACACTTTATAGATAGTAGCTGTAAACACATTTCTTTGTGCATCTGTTTTTGTTTGTGATTGTATTTAATGTAATAATACATTTACTGCTATTTGTATTATTTTTTGTTTTAGTTGAGAAATGGCATTGTAAAGAAGTTTAAGGAAGCAGCCACTGTTTTAAAAGATTGAAGACTATTATTTGTATTTGAGTAAAGTTGGGTTTCCTTATTTTACTTCAAAAAGAAGTATTTAAATCTTTAATATTTAAGTCTTACTGTTTGTCTAGCTCCCACAAACTCTTGTTTACATCCACATTAATTAACTTTAGGTGTGTGCACAGTTTTAGAAGAGCTTTTTTTCAGTGAAGTGAAACTAAGTTGAAACCAAGCACAGCCAATCGGAGAGCTGCTTTTGGCGCTTACTTTCAGCCTGATGATAAATAAATTGCTTTATTACAGCATGTTGCAGCCTCATTTTTGTCACAAAATTCTGCTTTTACAATATACTTTCGTAAGGAAAAACACAAAATGTAAAATGTTTTATTCTTTTTTAAACGTCAGGTACCCAACTTTTAAAAAGGCACTGTACCTGATTGTTACTGCTTGAAAAACGTGAAAGACAGTACAAGTTGATTTGAAATGGTTTGCAGTGGTTCAAAGTTATTACTCACTTTCCACTTAGCACCCATTATGCACCACGATGACTTTATAAGCACTTTTTACAACTTTCAGAGGCCATTTCCTGGCTCTTGGACGATGAAAAGGTCTATAATGTGATGCAGACTGCACACAGCGGTCTCATTTTGACCCCGAGAGCTTCTTTTAAAATATATCTGCACTAGGACAAAACACATTTTGCTCAATTAAACAAGCTGGTGCAAGAGATAATAATATACTGTTTTTGCAGAGTTCTTAAAAAATTTCAACTTTGCCTTTTTCATTATGCGAACATCTATGAAACTGCAGACAAACTCTGTTGAACTTTTCAAAATTAGACCTGCACTTACAAGCCCCATCACAAACTTGCGTCATCAAAGTCAAGCACGGTAAAAAATACATTTCATATATCCGTTACAGCAGAAGAAAATGACTCAAGATCATAAAGAAAAACACTTGCAGTTGGAGGTTTATATAATATATATAAAAACCTCCAACTGCAGGTTGAGGCTTTTTCCATCCCTTGGAAAACAAACTAACTGAAATTTCTACCATGAAATATCTAAATTGTTGCTTATTTTTTTGTTTCAAAAGACTAAAGCTTATTTGTGATTTAATAACCAGTGCAGTGGTTAAGTGCATTGCACGTGTGTGGTTTCTTTCTGTCACAGCAGCGTCGTGGGCTCAATTCCAGCCCTCGACCATTTGCACAGTGTCCCTCCTTCCCTCTCCCCATTTCACGCCACAACTGTCCTGTGAAATGAAGGTGAAGTATATCTGGGAAATGATCAAACATTGCACAACATTGAGAAGATGGGAGATCATAAAACCCACTGACATTTCCTCTTATCAGACATGAAACTCTTTTTTATTAAGATAAACGTCTCGAAATGTTTATTTGTTTTTTTCAAATCCTTGCTATTTCTGCAAAAATAGCTACGGAAATGGAGTGTTTTATTAAGTTATGATATGCTCCATTTGCATCTATGTTCGAACTGACATGGAATTGTATCTTATGTTGTAGTTTTTCAACAATTATTTGCTCTAACTAACTACTACTACTACGAACTACTAACTACTACTACTGCTTGGAATTCAAGTGCAAAAGGGCTCGGTCTGATTCACATTACAGTGTCAGGAAATTGTATTGTTATTGGTGATTGTGATAGTGTTTGATAGTGTAGAGCAGTGTCTTAGTCGTTATCCTGTCGCTGCTGCTTTTATTGAAGTAAAGGACTGAATCATTGTGACTATTTACAACAAACAAGTGTTTTCGTCAGCCCCTCTTTGACAACCTGTGGGGAAATGGGGAAGTCCAGGGGTGACACCTCTGAGACTGAAGCCAGAAGAGATCACGTCAACACCTGCTGACCTCATAGACACGCTAAACACAAGCACTGCTCACTTTGCAACTCTCCAACTACATGAGGACACAATAAGTACATTTTCTTATACTAATCTATACTAAAACTAATACTGAATAATGACTCATTTCAACAAGTGTAGATACTGAATAAAGTGTTATAAATGGTTTTGATCTACAGTTATATGACCACGTGGTAGCATTAAAGAAATTTGAGTTGTAAAAAAAACCCATCGTCATTAAACATAAAATATTGTCTATTGTCATTATCTGTGTGGTACTGACATTTCAAATATAAAACCTTTTCCTTATCTAAATGTACCGGTAGTTAGAACTGTTGTCTGGTTGATGACTTCTAAACGGTAAGGCAGGTTTGATTCATGCCCAGAGCAAGAACTGTACACATTTAAGAGTAGTATAAACAAATATGTCGGAAAAACTTTTAGAATTGTGATTTATTTATTTTCTGACTACATAAGGTCACAACAGCTCAGACCGGATTGGAAAAGGCATTTTTAGGTTGTTTACCCAATCACGACTTCTGCCGGGAAGAAGAATGTGCATTTTTGTCAAACGTGCTTTATTAACTAACATCAACGTGAAAAACCCCAGACGTAAACAAGTTTGTGGATTGAATGCTAACAGTAATTTTCCATTGTATACATGTGGCCAGTGTTGTCCTACTTAGTTGAAATCGTTTCTACCTTTTGGCTTTTGGCAGCTGAGGAAAGAGAAATGGCGGTAATAGGCTCCTTGTTAACATCACGTCTTAAGCCAAACTAAATAAAATGCATTGACGTCTGGATCACAGCTCTGGAAGACATTCATCTAAACTAATTCATCTTTCCGCTTACATATGGGTGGGCGATGTTGACAAAAATGAATATCCCAATACGTTTCGGTGTACAGTATCCCGATAACAGTTGGATAATGTTTTGGCAATCCAACAGAAATGTGTCTTTAAACATATGAGTTGAGGTCGAGTAATCATCAGACAAATGTGAAATGTCTGTCAAATTAAACAAACAAAAAAAGCAGCAATATCACCTGATACCCTTATTTGAAAGTTTAAACTTTTATTAATTTGTATTTCTAATTATCTCTTTTTGTAGCATTTTTATACTGGAGGCAATATGCTTGATATTCCGATTTTGCATAACTTCAACATTCACATTGTTATCTACATTTTGATATGTTGCCCACCTCTGTCTTTGCTCTCGTTTGCAAATATATAGTGGTATTAAAAAAAAAAACATTACACAAATGGCACTTGGCATCAGAATTCAAAAAGAAAACCAAAAAACTACGAAGGACAGGAGTTGAGAATTTGTCTTTCAGCTGTTAAAATAAAGTCCTGGTTTCAGTCCAGATCATTATCTTATCTGTATCCGTCATCGCAAATGCTCTAAGTTGACAAGTTATTTCAGAATAGCTTCAAAAATTATAAGCTTTATTCTGTCACAAAGGCGTTGTTGCTGCCAATTTATAGTACTTCAAGGTTCATTGTGTTATTTTTGTAGTAATGAGTTTACACCACCAGCTTGTCTCTATGAAGATGTTATTGCTTTGTCTATGGAGATAAGCAGAGTTAGGGCAAGTTACTGGTCAGCTCTGTGGTGTGGCAAGCCTGCTCTCAGGAAGATTGCAATAAAAACCATTGATGGTCAAATAAATTCAAGACAGATATCTTCAGTGCCCTGCTGCGGAACATTCCAGGCAAAGCAAAAACAACTGCATGGAGACAGGCAGAAAAGTTACACAGAGCACCTTTAAAGCTGTTAAATATGGCATATTTGTGGACCGATTCACAAATATGGTTCAACATCCCTGTCCTGTGGCGGTTGTTAGTCAAGTACTCTTCATCTCATAATAACGTCTGCAAAATCTAACATGTCCCAGACGGAAATGAGAGTGTTTAGGATGAGAATTGTTTATATAATCTCATCTGACCTCAAGGAAAACAACACACTCCAGAGAGCGCTTGGTAATGGAAAAACTCTTAAATCATACAAATTTTGTTTTTTTCCATTCACTGTCAACACAAGTGGTCCTGATTAACCACACTGTGACACTGAACCACCAGCAGCATCCCAGTTCTAATGACTGAGCGTAAAAAAAGGTTTAGGCAGGAAACATGTTCAAAGTGGTGGTTGTACTTCTACAAACTTTGCCCTTTGTAGTTTTAGAATCAGTCACCCCTTTTGATTTGGTTGTGGAAGTTGGAATTGTGTTGTGATGCATTTGCTTCAATGTTACACTATTGAACACATGGGTAATGAAAGGTATAAACTCTAATTGTGATTGGTATATTGAAAAGTTTGTGTGCATATTATTTATGTTTAACATACACACAAATATTCATTTATACTATGTCACCTTTTCCATATTTTTATTTTTATAATAAATATATTAAACACCTATTTTGAACAACAACATAATGAAATGGAAAAGGGTGGCACAACATTTAAATAAGAACTTTCAGGCTTTTAGAAAATATGTTTTGCAACTCATCTCAATCCAAAATAGCCTGTTTTTTATCATTATTAGGTTTCAAGTGAGTTCCATTTTAAAGTCTTTGATCAGAAATAGTCATGTACATACATCCAAAAACCCATACTTGAACACCATATTTTCAAAAATAGGGAGATTTTTGCTGTAGACTGTGTGAGAGATTGTGTAACACTAATAAAATCTCTTTTTAGCTGATATACTAATGAGTTTCCAGTCATAATTAAAAAGCCATAAAGCTAATTTATTAATTATCTCTTTCTAAGTTCCTCAACATTAACTCCTCATTTATTCTCATTATTTTATTGACCGTGTGCCACAGCAGGACTATGAGCAAGTACATTTAGAACTAGTGCGTCAGAAGCTCATAAAACACAGTAATTTCCTGTGTAAAAATCATCAACGCGTCCATTTATAAGCAAAGAGGCTTTCAAAAGATATGCAGTGAATACTACGCAGGGCACTTGATCACTGTCAGCGGCGACTGTCTGGCTAATCTATAGGTAACAGCCTGGGAACGAGCAGTACCAAACTCCCCGTCAGCATGTGAATAACAATGAGACGTATCAGGATGCTCTATAAGAAGATAAAGTTAGTCAACAATAACCATAGGCCTTTAATAGGAACAAAGGTTTCAAAAGGTTGCCAACTGGACAAGGTTTTTCATCTTAAGATGTTTCAATATCCATCCCAAAATCTGAAAAGCTGAATTATACCGCATATATTCAAAATACATGTTTATGATGAAACTTTAAAGCACTACAGCTAAGAAAGCTCATCAAATCTCTATAATTTGTACCAAATTGTATATTCCACTCACAAGTCCTAAAATGCATTAGTTTGGATAAGCCATCAGGTTTTTTTGTCAAAAAAATAATCAATGGCCTAAATCAAGAGCCATCTGCTGTTTTTTACTAGTCAATAAGGCATCTTGTTTTTTTCTAGGTCAAGAAATCAGTAACTGGGAGGGAAAAGAGCATGTTGTGTCGTGCATGTGGGCCAGAGCGATGTGGTGTCTGTTCTTTGAATATGCTCATTTAGGCACTTTATTTGGCCCAGCAGCTCGCCCTGATGAGCATTCTGTATTTCTTGTGCTGTACAACAATACGTCTAGTTAGAAGCGATGGTTTGGGCTCCCAGTGGCCTCTACCATCTGCACTGCATGCTGCTGTACTTACGAAAGGGAAAATATGTGGGAGTTGTGACAGAGAAAAGATGTGGCTTCACGATGCAGAGTTCAGATCACAAAAGTAGACGCTAGAACAGTTGATTGAGAAGTGAAGCTGATGGTGCGTGCCGGTGGTGTCGTGGTTTAAGGCGTTGCTCAGGTTGTTAGCCCCTGAGTGTTGTGCGATCACATCCTGGCCCCAACCCTTTGCCGAATGTCTCTGCCCTCTCTTCATATTTTAACTGTCCTTAGCTTGATATGTTACAATGAATGGGAAAAAGAACAAGTAAAGTGTTGTGTTGCTGAAATACCTGCTGATGTTTCAAGTTGACATAACAAATACAAGCTTCTTATCAATCTAGAAATGACATGGTGTTCTAGCTAAAGTATGTATACAGTTTGCAATGTGTGTGATTGTGTGTAATTTATAAATGTATATTTTATTTTGGTTATGACAACACTTGTTTTGACTATTCTTTATGAAAATATATACTTGATATTGTATTTTATTATGGCAAGGAAAGTTTATTTGTAGAGCACAATTCGTACCCAAGGCAATTCAAAGTGCTTCACACAACAGGAAAAAATTCATTAAAATCACAAAGACATAACAAATAAGAAATAACAAAAAAAAAAAGAGACATAAAAGAGAAGAGTACAAAGAAAATCATTTCGGTTTTATGCACAAACAAAACTGTTTTTAGCTTAGATTTGAACATAGAGTAGAGGCCTGTCTCACATCTTCACAAAGACGTTTTCAGATTTTAGCTGCATAAAACTGAAACGCAGATTCCCCATGTTTAGTCCTGACTCTGGGCACCAGCAAGAGGCCGGTCCCTGAGGTCCTCAGAATCCGAGATGGTTCATTTGGCACTAACATGTCTGAGATGTACTTTGGTGCTAGGCCATGGAGAGACTTGTATACAATCAGAGAGGCTTAAAAGTCTATTCTCTGAGCCACAGGGAGCCAGTGCAGAGACCTGAGGACTAATGTCATTGTACTTCATGGTTCTATTCAGGACCCGAGCAGCAGCATGGATGTACTGCAGTTGTTTATGCAATATGAATTTCTATAAATTATAGATCTGCGTGGTACAGATTCCTGTTCAAAAGAGCCCCCATTGATGTCTGTGGGTCGAATCATTCAAAAGTCATTGCATTTTTCATATGTTTTAAAAATGTCTCCATTCAGGGGAGGCAGAGCCTCACCTGTCAAACTTGGGGGGGGAAAACGTTATTCTAAACCATAATAGGTACTGCCCGGTGGTCGAGTGGTTATGGCACAGCACACATATGCCAGGCTCCAAGTGCAGCCGGCCGCAGTGTCGTGAGTGTGACTCCAACAATATAGTGGTTGTCCTCTCATCCTCATTTCACGCTAAAGCTGTCCTATCTAATAAAGCCTACGGGCCAAAAAATCCATATATCTATATTTATATTTATTTTAATGTTAATATTTGTCATCTGGTATGCATTTTACGCTCGGTGCACAATATGATTCCTCACCAACTGCTTGTGCGATGGAAATTATGTGTCGCTGTCCCTCTGTATGAAACAAATAAAACACTGACGATATGCTCTGTACGTCCATATTCTGGATATGCATGAAATGTGTTTAGGCTCGCAGATTCATAAAACAGCAGTAAAAGTTCACTCGGTGAGGCAAACAATACGCCTGACTCATGGTAGAGGGCGCTTCTGAGCCTGTGGTCTGTTGCGCTATCTTCTTCGTTCTTGAACTTGTTTATTTGTTATTTACTATCCCGCTTATCAAAATGTAAAGGTAAGACAATAAAATATATTTTGGCTTGAAATAGGCTCAATTGGAATACATTTTTACCTTAAATAAAAGATGTATCACATGTTTGTGTAAAGAATGCTGAAATGAGATATATAGCACAACTCATTGTCTGTTGTCTATCAAATTATGTTTAAGGTGCTCTTTTGGGTTAATTTGCATTTGTAAATCTTACTCCTACAACTGTAGGATTAAAACTAGAAATGATTTGTGCATAAGCCAAGGCTCAGTTGGTGCACCGACGTTCACCTTTTACCAAGAGGTTAACGTTGCTATTTTTGTAAGAAAAATCACAATACAACTGTTATATCTACTGACAACATATCCTTTTCCTTTCATTCCTAAGGTTTAACATTAAAAGCGTGAGACCAGCTTTATACATGAAACCAAACTGAGCTGACAGACAAGATAAAAAGCACTTTTCCTTAATGCTTTTGCATGATATATATTGAATTGAAATTACTTTTTGAAAATGGTCAGATTATATAATTTTTATTTCCAAGAATAATCCCAATTATCAATTATCCCCAGTTAAACAAGTATCTGTGAAACAAGGTAATCCATAAACAAAAGGAAACAAAACAAAAATTCAATCAAAACTATGTTTTTAATGTATCTACAAAATGCAGAAGTGCACATAAACACCATGTCATGTGCGAGAACGACTACCTCAGTTCCAATTGTAGAACATGCTTAGACACAATTCTGTTTTTATCTGCCTTGTCTATGTTGTGAAAATTAATGGGATCTCACCTCAGATTGAAGATCCCCCTCTGCTCCGGGCAACAACAGGCTACAGCTTCAAGGCAGACACTGATCCTGTCTAAACATGCATGTAGAGGCAGTGTGACCACACCAGCAACTCGGATGCAAATTTAAAAAGGGCGTTTCTGACGCGTGTTTCTCCTGAAATGAGCCCAACACTCCAGTAAAAGCTCTCAAATATTCCTTTATTGGACATGATCGGTGAAAAGACTGTTCCTCCTTAAATTGCAAAACCTTAAATAGGCAGAGGGTTCCTCTACTTAAACAGGGGTGTCAAACTCATTATGGGCCAGGGGCCGCTTTTCATGTTGGCGCCAGGGGCCGCTTTTCGACGCTCAGGCTGGGTCGCGGGCCAAACATAATGTAAAAAATAAAAACAATAAAAAATATAACAAATGTTATATAGCCTAGTAATAGTTCTATGTGGACACTGTTGCACAAATCTGAAGCAGGTGAAAGAGTGAGTCCATATTCATGCAGCAGCAGGAACAGGAACATGGACGTGTGATATGATTCTGATATTAAATGTTTGTATCACAGACATGTTAATATTGCTGCACAAAACTCAATATGAGCTCACTATTTTTACAGTTTAAGATTATTTTAGTAACAAATTATTCATGTGGTGAATCAAATGAGAGCTCACAGCAGCTTCACTCTGTCATGTTCAGACTTTATTACACTCTGACCTGTGTTTTTTACCTGTGGCTCATGATCTGTCCAGGTTTTGCACTGGTTTGGATGTTTTCCTCACAGAGTTGTCAGCAAAGAAGTTTGTTTTCTTGTTGTTAGCTTCACATTAGCGCCGCTTTTAGCACAGCTCTAACGTCCACAAAACCGCCTCTTTTCTTTATTCCTTGTCTTTCTCACGATCTGCCCTGGAGCAGAGCGCTACAGGTCATCGCTGCCGGTGTGTTCGATTTTAAACCTGCTGCGATTAGTGTCGCTGGTCGCTGTCGTTTGTCGCCTCCCGTGTGTCGAGCCCAACAGCCTCGCACATGCAGCAGCGCAGAGCAGCGCGGGGAGGGGCCGCGGCTGCAAAGGATTGTGGGAATTGTAGTTCTAGCGATAAAAACACGATATATCTATTGGAAATGAATAATTATAAACTAGAAATGTTCGGCGGGCCAGATGAAAACGTCTGGCGGGCCACATCTGGCCCGCGGGCCATGAGTTTTACACATGTGGCGTAGACAGTCATGCATCAACTATGTTTGACACATGTGCTCTACTATGTGGCACTGTGTGTTTATGTGGGTTCCACATAAACACACAATTTGTAATTGTTTTTTAAGACCATGTAAAACACAATTTAAACAAACAGGCCATAATGCAATATGGAGAAGACTTTGAAACAGTTACAGTCACTTTAGTGCTACAAAACAATATTCAACATTTGAGCAGTCATTTAAGCAAATACACGAAAAACCCATACCCATTTGTATCAGCAAGTAAATCACCAGTTCAGTAGTCAGAATAGAATATAATATTAGTTTTAAACTTTCCACGGCTTTCTGTTGAAAGCTTTTGGCCGTTTTGGGTGAAAAAGAGTTCCGGCTTTATCCAAACTTGGGTAAGAGGATAGCAAAAAACAAACACCTTTCAAGCCCATGTCTGGAAATCCGCAGACAGCTGTTTCCAATCTCTTCTTCCCCTGTCCACAAAAAATACATCCAAAGCACCAGGGTGGCCAGTCCTGCCCCGTCCTTTCCTCTGAGGGCCTCTTGTACCCTTTTCCAATAGGGTTTCAACAGCGTCCGGCCCTGTGCCTTCACTGTTGGCCACAACTGAGGAATCTCAGAGGGTTGGATTTCACCAATGGAGACTGAAGTGTCAGCATGTTCCTCTGGACCTGGAGATGACATGATGTTGGAGTTTAAGATGTGATGAGTGGGTGGAATAAAGTCTATTCCGGCCCCTGTATGGTTGCTCAATATGACAGAAAGGTAGAGCAACTACCTTCTGTGGCTGCTCTGAATCTGTGCTATTTTTTAAGTATGAGAATCCAATTTAGGCTTTGAGGTGTTGCTAGTTTTAGACTTTAACAAGACACTACTACCTCCATTTCCATATCAATTAGTTATTTTTCTTCTGATTATTGCAATTTAATCTCCGAGGGCATGTTTCTCTTTCAATGCGGACAATCTGACCAGAAGCACTGCTCTTTCAGCTTCAATATGTAAACGAGCAGCAGCAATGGAAGAACTTAAACCTTTATTAAAAGTTTTAACCTTTTGTGAAATACTCATCTTGTCACACCTTGGCTTCTATTTGGGTATGAGTTTTAGACAAGAGTTCAATAGGTTGAGCAAATCTCTTGAAAGCACATCGTTATTGTAACCGCTTACGCCAGTGCCCAGTAAGCTCGTCGCGTGGCTCCTTGTTCAGACGTTCTGCAGAGCCCAACCAGTTGAAGTCCCTGCATCCTTCTTTACCTCCACACACAATTCCAGTCTCTGTCCTCAGTTGAATCAATGCCACTTTCCACCTTCCCTGTAGTGACTGAACGCAGCGCTCAGAGACGGAAGATGCAGCGAGTGGTGTCAATCAGCCCACTGGGTCAGTTGTAGCCTAATGAGGAGTCTTTTGACTAATGTAGAGGCAGTGTGACCCTGTGCCACACCAGCAATTTGGATGCAAATTTAAAAGGGCATTTCTGACACGTTTCTCCTGAAATGAGCCTAACACTCCAGTAAAACCTCTGAAATATTTCTTTATTTGACATGATCTGTCAACACAGTGAAAAAACTGTTCCCCTTTAGTTTGCAACACCTGGCATTGCTGATTGCAGGTCTTAAATAGACAAAGAAACCCACAGTAACACATTTAGTGCCACATAGTGGCGGGAGGTAAATCTTTGCCACTACAATGTATTTGAGGAAGAAAAGTGGCGATAACAAATTTTGCTTGTATAATTGCATTAATCTGATTCCATCTTGTGTCTGTCAGTGATTGAGAACATTCAAAGTTTATTGAAGGCATATGTGAATGACATATTACATTCCCTTACACTGGGGAAACATTTATGTTTTTTCTCTTTGCTCCATATAGAAGCTTTGCTTTTAAGTTTAGTTACAGTGTCCTAATTCATATTATCTTATATGAAGTTGAGTAATAGTCATTTCATTTTGTTTTGCAGAAGCAGGCAGCTGTTTTTGGCAAACAATTTCTTAAAGGGTAAGTCACTGTAGACTGCTGCCCACACATCCCCAAACACAGACTGAATAAACAAGTTTAAAATATCTAGTAGCTAAGCAGACAAATAATTTTAGGTGTAAGTCTAACAGGACAGACCCCCTTCATTCAAATAACATTTTCGATTCAGTTTGCGTTGTTTGGGAGTTGAACAAATTTTGACCCCCAAAAATGTTATAACAAACAACAACAATGTTGAAAAAGTCTAAAAATAAACCTGTTTATCATTGGGAAGGTTGAAGCCACAGAGAATGTGAGACAAGAAGGACATTTTAGGCCAGAGCCGCCCTGGGCCCAGCGTTACACACTGGCAGGGTGACACTGCACTGTGGCGCTCTTTTGCCCCCGGCAGACACTGCAGCCAAGTGGGGGCAGAGCAGGAGGCGGACTGTGTGAAAAAGCACGGGCAAAGACAGTGCTCTCAAAAATGACAAGAAAAAATGCAATTAGTGCATCGTCCCCAGTGCAGCCCAGTTTGCTCCAGGGCAGAATATCTCACAGTGGATTTACTCTGAAGTCAGCTACAGATGAAAGCATTAAAGAGACATGGGCAGCTCTGGTGGCATTACCTTTGTTAACGGAGCTAGTTTTATTGAGCAAATTGTCTTTGTACCAAAGCTTTGAAGAATTATGTCTTCTTTTTGTTTTAACATATGAGTTGTGGTTGAGGTCTAAAGCTAGTCAGGATACACACTTCTTATTTCATAGATAGTCATCTGGACAATGTTTTCAGAAATATGAAAGCCATTTTCAATCTGAAGCTTCATTGAAACTAGCATTTATACTCTCCTGAGCTCAAATTGGACCTTCCTAAAGAGGAGGAGTCACAAGGAGTTAAGAGAAGGATAAATGACTCTAACCCTGTCTTGTCTGCCAGTTTCATCCTACAGCTTGGGTCTTTAGGGCCTATTGTGGTCTGAGCTAAAGCAGTAAAGGACCTCCATAGCATTTGACTAGCTTGATTTCTGCTAAGGTGATAAAAGGTTGGAGCACACACCAAGGAGGCTGTATCTCAGACCTCGATCCCTATTCAAAGAAAAGTTTACTTTGTGACAAAAATAGCCTCCTTTACTCCTCTTTCAAACCATCCCTTTTTTTCTGCTTAATAATTTGAAGGGCACAACCTGTCACCAGAAGGGTGTTGGCTAGAATGAGAAGAAATTACAGGAGATTTTAATAAATATTTAATGAAATCTGAAGTTTGGAGCCGCAACTTTAACTGAATACAAACATTGGAAATGTATAAAATTCTAATTAGCAGGTAACTTTGCTTGACATGCTTGGCACCACGTAAATGCCTTATTTTGAAACTGTCTGTTGTCTCGAGTTTAATTTCCCTCAAGTGTTTTTGTTATGTCCACGTGTATAGTTGCGCTTTTATTATTTTTCCCACCTAAGTCTTTAGTCTGGTCTTTGTACGCTCAGGTTTGCTCCAGGAGAGCTGTGGGGCTGGAAGTGTAATGCACTGAGACCTTTGATTTCAAATGGACCGGATGTGCACTTGTTTGATGCGAATCTGGTTTGATAGAGCGTTCACTTCTCACAAATGAAGGGCACTTAGCAGGAAGTGCAATGGGTTCGCTTCTATTGGACGAAGTGTGAGAATGACATGAGTTTTGCCAATATAATTCTCATTGCAGCCTTCATCACTGCAATGAATATGATACTCTACATTACTCTGTTTTGTGTGGGCATCTGAACCAGTGTCTGTCTTAACGTATTGACATATTTAAAGTAAACACCAATGTCATGCTGTCTAAAAATCCTTTGGAGTTTGTCACAGTCCAGATAAGGGATTCCTTCTTAGTTCTGTAGGCAGTGGCGGCTGGTGAATATAGGGGGGGCTATTTGACATTACAGTGTTTTTGTTTATTTTTAATGTTCAAAAGTGAATATTAATACTTTGACTGTATAAACACACATTTTAAATACACATTTGCAACTGAATTAATGAAGTAAACAAACTTTATTTAAACTTTTGGTAATGGTAATACTATGACTTAGAGGCAGATACCAAATACATTTGACATAAAAACCTGAACTACACGTGTATAACATTTTACATTTTTATATTCAATCATCACAAACAACATTGCTATGGAAAGTTGTTCTTAAAGACATGTCATTCATAGCATTCTTTTATGGGTTTTGTAATAACTAAATCATCTATTTATGAATAGAAGTTCAGCGATGCTGATGGCATTATCCAGCGTAACAAACTCCAAAAAGCGCTCCAGTTTGGTGTGTTTGCAGTCAAGGTAACAGAGCACAAGTGCTACAGGTTCGACATCAGATGTCTCATCGGCTTGGACTGATAAGAAATCAGCCGCTTTCACTTCCTCATGAATATAGTTTTTATTCACAGCCTCATTCTGAATGGTTTTGAACGTACTGTTGAACACAGACGTCTGTAGATGCAGTCTTAGAAAGTAAACACGGAAAACACTTTAGCGTAGAGTTGACGGAGAAGCATCAGCCTTAACCCCGCCCTGATCACGGTGCACGCACCTGCTACGCTGTGTCTCCAGTGTAAACAGCGTAGCTCCGTGGCACACTACGCTTAAGTGGGCGATGAAGCAAATCGCCCATTTCAGACAGTTTTACTATGGCTTTTCCCATAGTGACGTAGTAATTTTTCTCGGAATTTGATTGGCTAAAGATTCCCATTGCTTTTCTACCAGGCTCAGGGGAGATTTTTCAAACAGCCCCTGGACGTACGCTGAAAAGAGACGCAGGCTGCGTCACGCAGCAGACAAAGTATCATATATATATATATATATATATATATATATTTTATATATATTCTTTTACATGACCTCTGCATTTGTGGGTACCTCTTGAGGCCTGTGTCGTAATATTCTAATCATTCCAATTTACTGAATTATGCTTAGGCATAATTCTCTCTGGAGTTTCCTATCGTCTCCTAGGTTTGCGCTCAATCCAGAAAGGCAAGGTGATGCTCATTGGCATCCTCATGTGTGCACTAGTTAGAGTCAACAATATTAATGAGCTCTGTAAGGCCTCCAGGTCTTGTTTCTCCACAAACTTGACTTGTAACTTTTCTGGTGAAGGATTTGCCACTTGTTTTTCTCTATGGAGATGTTCTTAGTTTGCCTCTAACATGCAAAAGAATAGCAAAAAACTAACCTATCTCCATGAAGAAGGTTCTAAGTTTTGGTTTTAAATTTCCATCTCCATGGAGTAATGCAGGTGGCGTGCCCACTACCAGGAAGCTTACAAGGTGCCACTTTAAGTACAGTATATGCCTCCAGCATGGGTTCTTGATTAGTATCTGACTCCGTGTTCGACAGTTGTCGTGGACAAGCACTCATCATTGCAAAACCAATTGGCCTATATGTTGGATCTCGGGTCTAATCAATATTTGCATTCTCTTATCTTGCTGATATGTCCTTCACAACAAACATAGTTGAACCTTCTCCTGTAAAGCCGCTGAGGTGTGAAGCTGGTCAAGTCTTGTAACGTTGTATGACTCGCTTAACTAACAAAGATGCTGGATCCAAGGAATTTGGAATTCAGTGAACATGCAGCTGCGGTCACAGCGGGAATTTAAACAGATGTGGACACAAAGGACAGGAATATTGCAAAGATGACTAGTCAACTGATCAAAAGAAACCAAAGCCAAATAATTGAATATACGGCTATCCCGAACCAACCTCTCCCTGCTCTGCGTCTCAGGTGAGTTCTCTGTCACACTTTCGTTCACACACACCCACGCCCATGTGACACACTCTCCTCCTCCGGGGGAGCAGCGAAAACACTCATTCACACAGTGCCCTGATTCCACAAACTGTCTCTTATACCATTTGAGCTATTTAAGGCAGGATGATCTTTACATTCTTTTATACTTGTTGTGTGGACAGACCCTACTTTTGGAATCACTTAGTGAGGCAATTCTTCATTGGCCTACTGACGAATGGGTGGGAATTGTGGTAAATATTTTTATATTTTATATAATTTTTGTATTTTATATTTTTATATTTTTTTTTTTTTTCAATGTATTTTTTTTAAGTAAGTTTGAATTAAGTTAAAAGTTAAGTCTGGGCCATAGTAAATATGAAAGAACTTAGCGCATAGGCCTGATACCAAAACCTATTAAAAGTGTCCACAATTGAGATCCAAGCAAGTCTATGTTTTATTAAATTGGTCCCTGGAGACTCAACACCACCACATCCAGGGCCTTTCATGCCCTTTCTCCTGGACTTACCTGTACCTCCAGCTCAATCCAGCAGTGACAGCTCCTCACTCCCCACCACCAGACTAATTCTCTTCCCAACAAGCTTTAATCACAGACACTATCAAACGGCCTTCTAATGAGCTGTTACTATAGAAACAGCCCAAACCAAACAGTCACATCTTCAGACAAAAAAGTTTATTTTTTAAGATGTTGTCCAGTTGAACTAATACAAGAAGAAACTAACCTGTCAGCTCCAAGCTATCACTAAGGAGAAAAAAGCATATAAATGAAAATTAAAAGAACTTTTTAAAATGTCCTTGGTTTATCATAACCCATGATGAAAATTTACTCCAGTAAAAGTTTGCTAGTTACATTTAAGAGCAATTTCAGTAGCATTTTAGATCAGTCTTTGTAAAAAACTTGACCAATTCAATTGTAACTGTTAAATGCTGAAGTAAGTGGTAAACTTGTTTTAACTCCACTTATTGTCTGAGCTTAAGGCAATCAGAGCAGGTGATGCGGAGCTGGTATAAACTGTGTGTTTGTACATTTAGAAAGAAGCAGAGACAGAGGTGAGTAGTCTTTCTTTCTGTTGTACAAATTATTTTTCCAGCGCCATAATACTGAAGCAGAACTTGCTTTGGACACAAACTGCAGTGGACGTAGCCTTTCCAAGAAGTCTTCTGTCTCTGGCGCCAACACATTTTTTATGCACAGACAGACCAGCGGAAATGGATCAGAGTCTGAAATGTGGTTGTTCTCAGAAAAGCCTGGCTCATATCCACAACGACAACTTCACTGTGGATATAAAGCTTTGAAAATAACACGTTAACATTTATGACTCAAGTATTCAGACAAAGCACCAATAAAGGATTGCATACTATGGCACCAATAAAAAAATGAATGACCATTCTATCAATTTTGAATAAATCCTTTGTATTCATCAGTTTCATTTAGTCTCTATGTCCGTTTCCCTTGGCATACCATTGTCTAACTGTGATATAACGTTATTTGACTGGAGCCACTGGGCGTAGCGTGGCATGGTGACATGGCAAGATAAAACGATAACAATTTTAGATGTGACCACCATGCCTGGAATTTATACTGTGGGGAGAGCTCAAGGCACAAATCCACACAAATATACATTGCATTTTAGGTGATATGGTGTTTGTTAACTGTCTCCGCCCATTATAATACCTGGAAAAGCCACGAAAAAGCCACCCAATGGATTCAGGCACAACTAACTTTTCTTCAGTTTTCAATGCTCTGTGTGATAGTTTAGTCAAATTCATATTCACAGTTGACCTACAAAGAACAAAAGGTACAACGCAACGTTGAAAGCTGTTTTAATCCTTTGTCCATCCTTTGTCTTGTAGTGAGGAACGTTGTTGTTTTGTACCTGTTATTGTGCTGAGACTGATGTGCGCAAAGCTCTGCACCAAAGCTGGCCTTCAACTTATGCAGTGTTTATTAAGAAAATGCATTAGCTAATATAGTGGCCACTGGCCAGCCTAGACAAAAGCTATCCTCTTTTTAGATGATGTAAACCAGGCCATAAATCACATTTCAGAGCTGGCTTCAACTATAACTCCCACTTTTGGACATGTCCAATTTATCTCAGGAGAGTACACAGTAAATGCTAGCTGCTAATTTCAATCAGATTGAAAATTACTTTTAGATGGAATCAAAACCTGATGTCTTTAACAGTGTCCAGATGACTCCATTGAAACCTTTTCTACCTAAACCACTCCGAATTGGGGGAATTAGATTGACTTTATTTCATGATAGAAAAAATTTGAAAAAGAAACAAAAATTATTTTCAAAGATATTGGTAGAGGTTAAGGTTAGGCAAGTAGTGACTATGGTTAAGGATAGAAAATTGATGTAATTTATTTATTTATTTGTTTGTTTATTTTATTTCATTTAATTTCATTTTATTCTATGTATACAGTGTTAGGGGTTAGGATTAGTTAGGATTAATAAATCAATCAATCAAGGAATTTATAGAGCTGTTTACAACACTCAAAGTGACCAAAGTGCTTCACAATACAAATCAAGACAATACAAAACATAAAACTATGTCAAAACAAACAGTAAAAAAATAAGTGTCACTACATTACAGAGTGTTAAAAGCCAGTCTGAATAAATAAGCCTAGATTTAAAAAGGCTAAAGTCTGTGATGGTGCACATTTCAAGCGGCAGTTTGTTCCAGAGTCTGGGACCAGTGACAGAGAACCCCAGTGTTTGAGTCTGGCTCTGGGGACTTCCAGCAGGAACTGATTTGTTGACCTTAGAGCTCTCCTTGGGAAGCTCGGCCAGATAAGGAGGTGCCAGGCCATTTAGAGCTTTAAAAACAAAAAGTAAAATTTTAAAATCAATTCTTAAAGAAACGGGAAGCCAATGGGGGGCAAATAGAACTGGGGCGATATGTTGACGTCTGGGTGTTCTGGTTAGAAAACGCGCCGCAGCGAGCTGTAAAGGTCGGTGCTTTACTTTAGCTAAAAGACGTAATTGATAAAAACTTGCTCTAACAGCACTGTCAATTTGTTTGTCAAATTTAAAATCATTGTCAAAATTAACCCCAATCATGGATGACAGGTTATCAAAATTAGATAGCACAGAATCACCAAATAAAATGTACTCTGTCTTCTTATGTCTGTAATACAATCAGTCAGAGATTGAAGAGTATCACTTTTGTCTGGAAACACAGACTATAATTGACCCCAGTGGCAACAGATACAGAGAAAACAACACAGGGCCCAAAATAGAGCCCTGAGGCACTCCACATACCAGCGAGGCTGCAGAGAAGGACAGGTCCCCAAACATGACAGAAAAGCTTCTGTTGGTCAAATAAGACTCAAACCATGCAAGTGCAGTGCCACAGACACCAACATAATTTTTAAGGCGAGACTACAAAATTGATTGGTCGACTGTATCAAAAGCCGCCGTTAAGTCTAACAGAACTAGGACAACGGGGCACTTGGCAAGCGGGCAATATAATTGTGCACTTACAGCAATGCAGATTCTGTGCTATGTCGTGATCTGAACCCAGACAGGAATTTTTCTAGAATAAAGTTGTAAAAACAGTTGCAGTTGCATAAAAAACACTTTATACAACAACTTTAGAAATAAAAGACAAGTTAGACTGGTTTCTTAAGAAGGGGTCTCACTACAGCATGTTTTAGAGAATCAGGGACACATCCTGAGTTTATAGTGTTAATAAAAACCATAAGGTTTTAAGCAACTTTGTGGGGAAAGTGTCCAAAGGACAGTTTCTCATTTGTGTAACTATTTCTGCGAGAGAGGAGAGTGAGACTGGTTCAAAGACTGGACAAATGCTGAAAGTGCTCCGTTGTCTCACAGACAGCACTAATGAGAGAAACTATCCAGATCTATATAAAATGGCAATAAAACAATTAATTAAAAAAATAAAACAAATTTATAAACACACAATGTGGAATAAAATAATGAAAAGCATTAAAAACATTAAAAAACAAGAGCACTGGTACTGTGGATAGTCTTTTAAAAGTATTTTGAGTTCATTAAAAGATATAAAATCATTTCATTTAAAATGTCTTTGTGTTTCATTCCATAAACAAGGAGCAAAGTTCCTGAACGCCATTTTCCCTAGCTCTGTATTGATTTGATCTTAATCGCTGAATACCTGATCTGATATTCAGAAAATATGTTACGGTAAATAATAAAGTAAAATCCCAATGAGAGCCTTATAAATAAACAAACTGTAGTGCAGTTCTCTTCTCACACCCACAGATTACCATCCTACTTCAAGTATAATTCACAGTGGTGAGTTCTGTATCCTTCTCCTATAATTAACCTTAATGCTCAGTGATAAACTGAGTTCAGAAATGTTAAGACTGTTGCTGTAGAATGCATATATATAACTTTAATACTTTTTTTTTTTCGAAAGAAGAATGACAATCTGACTTTAAGATTATTCTTCAGCTATTGTAGGTGTTTGTTGAAAGAGAGTTTATTGAGTGGGAAGATGGCCGCTTAGTCCAGACAGCTCCGTCAGGCTACGGCTAAATCCTAGTTAAATATCCGTTTAAATCACCCATTCACCTAATAATATAACTCGTTTAGGTGTGGGAGAACACAAAGTGAACTTTCAAAAGACAAATTCTGGATTGTGCAGGAGGACTTAATTTACCCATCATGAAAATAAGGGGCTGAAATAACTGATTCTGAAATTCAAAGCGCAAGTAAAATATGAAAAACAGTACATTTCCAGGGACTGATGGGTGGTATAAAGCTAAAAAAAAAAAAAAAAAACACTCACTCACTCCCATGCTTTTGTCAACTTTAAACTGGGCCCTTAAAAAAGCTCAAATCTCTCCAGTTGGAAGGAAGCCATCATATCCTTGATACCTAAAGAGGGGAAGGATTGACTTGACTGGTGGGGTGAGACACTGTGCCTGGCCCCCCCTCCTGTTTGCTTTGTATTTGGAGCCACTGGCCCAATATATTAGACAGTCAGAAACAATTCCCCATGTTACAATTTACGGGATAGAACATAAAATTGCTAGCGATGCAGTTGATACTTCATTGTTTTTGACCAAGCCAAAGATGTCTATACCTAAAGTGATGCAAGTCTTTGATGATATTGGCCCAATGTCTGGATACAAACTGAATGAACAAAAACTTAAATTTGATCCTACTGGCAACCCCCATTGACATTTTGAGTGATTTACCCATTTAAATGGGAAACAGAATCCCTCAAATATTTAAGTGTGGTTCTCCATAAAGAAAAACATACCCCCCTTTTTTCCTTTAAAAAGAAAGACCTTGAAAAATGGAACCTATTGGGTACAAAGCCCCAATAAGTGCGATAACGCTGAACGAGGCAGTGACTAACCAGAAAGATAAAATCATGGCGAGAATGAATGCAAGGCAACCCCGACAACCCTTACAGCGGCTAAGTGAAATGCCATCAGAAAGTCTCCTGGACGATGTGAATGCAGCACACAACCATCATTGAGACCAATGAGCTGATATACACCTCAGCAACAGTGATCCTAGTGATGCTTGGCTATAAGAGCAAACATTGGAGCCAAGAGAAACAATAACCTCCATGGAAACAAAGGTTACAGGCTAAAACCAAGCAAGCGCTGAGAGAAGTGAGCCAACTGACAGAGGCTGAGAGAGGTGCAATGGAAAAACAAGTGCACTCGAAACTGGCAAACAAAGGCTCCAAGCCTTGGCCAGCCGCTTAAAGAGGTACACAAGAGACAATGAATAAACCAGCTGTTTGCCAACCCGCGAAAGTGTACGCTCAATGGTAGGGTAATAACAGCAGAGCAGACCCACCAAGGCTGGAAACGGAAAGGTACTGGAAAAGTATATGGAAAAAAGAGTCAACACATAACAGCGATGCACAGTGGCTGATGGATCTAAGAGCAGACCACAGCAACCTACCTGAACAGAACCCAGTTACCATCACAGTGGCAGACATCCAAGAAAGAGTCTCAGGTATGAAAAACTGGACAGCACCGAGCCCTGACATGATTCACACATACTGGCTAAAGAAACTCACAACACTCCATGAGCGCCTGGCAGCACAAATGAACCAGCTACTAAGGGATGGGACTCACCCTGAATGGCTGACCAAAGGGCGTACTATCCTGATCCTGAAGGATCCCTCCAAGGGCACAGTCACATCCAACTTTCAGCCAATAACTTGTCTCTCCACAACATGGAAGCTCACATCAGGCATCATTGCGGCTAAGATAAGTGGGCATATTGATCAATACATGAGCAAAGCACAGAAGGGCATCAGCAAAGTCACCAGAGGAGCCAAACACCAACTTCTGGTTGACAGAACACAATACTGCAATACTGCAGAACCCGACACACCAATCTGTGTACTGCCTGGATTGATTACAAGAAAGACTATGACTCAATGCCACACACGTGGATCAGTGAATGTTTGGAAATGTACAACATCAAACTTGATGCGGCTGTGGAAAACCACCATTGAGACTTCTGTTCTGCATAGGTCTGAACCCTCCAAGCCAAATAATCAACAAGACTGCCTATTGATACGACTCAGGAATGGGGCCACAATCAGTCACCTCCTCTACATGGATGACATCAAACTGTACGCTTAGAGCGAGCGAGAAATCCTCTCACTTATCCACACAACCAGAATCTACAGCGCTGACATTGGGATGTCATTCGGGCTTAAGACAAAGAGAGGTAATGTAGACTGTACATTAGCTGTAAGTAAGGAGGCTGTGGACTAGTGAGCGTGAGAGCCACTATACAGGATGAAACATTCAAGATCCGCAAGTACATCATGGACAAGGCCCCAACAGATGAGGTGCTGGAGGAAGCCTCTACATGGGATGTACCTCAGGAACATAACTGAAGTGGTTGATATCATGAAATCCTACCAATGGCTAGAGCGGAAAGACTGAAGGACAGCACAGAGGCACTCATGGCACCAGAGCAATAGAGGCCCAGAGCTACCACACCAGACAAGACCCCTGAGACAATCCAGCGCATAACTGCAGGGTGTAAGATGCTAGCAGGGAAAGCATACATGGAGCGCCATAACATAAGTGTCTGGCATAGTGTACAGGAACATCTGTGCTGAGTATGGACTGGAAACCAAGATTAAAGTGGGAAACACCCACACACAGGTGGTAGTGAAAGACCGAGCCAAGATCCTGTTGGACATCCAGTTACAGACAGACAGAATGGGAATGGCAAACCAACCAGACATTGTGGTGGTGGATAAACAGCAGAGGAAAGCCACTGTGGTTGATGAGGCAATACCAAGTGATGGCAATATCAGGAAAAAGGAACACGAGAAACTGGAGAAATACCAAGGGCTCAGAGAAGCGCTGGAGAAGGCGTGGAGGGTGAAGGCGAAAGTGGTGCCCGTGGTCATCGGAGCACTTGAGCACAATACCGGTACTAGTTTGTGGATTTTGTTCTTTGATTAAATGTTGACAGTTATTGTATAAGAATATTTGCACACATTCTAAACATCTAATAAAAGATTTAAACTTTAAATTTTTTTGTAATATAAAGATACTTGTTATCGCTATGAGACAGACTTGTCAATTTGTTAAAGCTGAAACTTTGATAAGAAAATTGTATGCATGTTAATCTGAAACAGAAGAGGGTTTTATGACCTGTTTGAGAACTAAATGTATTGCTAAATTTGCATATACCGTATTTTGCGGACTATTAGCCGCTACTTTTGTCAGATGTTTTGAGCCATGCGGCTTATTTAGAGGCTGCGGCTTTTCTGTGTTTTTTTTTCTTTCACCGCTAGGGGCGAACTAACCGAATTAGAATCAAAACTACAGAAAAGTTAAGCAAAGAAGCAGATGTTGCTTTTTATTCAGCTAGCAAATAGAACACGGACGACAAATTACCAACTATAAATTATTTTCAAATTCTTGCCCCATCATTATGCGAACCCAAACGAAGAAGTTCGTATGAAGCAAGTTTTAAACTGAAGGCCATCGATCTTGCTAGGAAACCGCGCGGCTGCACGCAAGCTTAACATCAATGAATGTACGGTGAGACGCTGGAGGGGACAGCGGGAAGAGCTCATGCGATGCCAAAAGTCAAGGAAAGAGTTCTGCGGACTATACAAAAGGTGCGGCCTATGTATTGTTTTATTATCGTTTTTTTAAAAATAGAGCAAATGCAGCTTATATAGGGGAGCGGCTAAAAGTCCGGAAAATACGGTATCAATAATAATGTTAGTTGCCAGTCTGTCGGCTGAACAAATAAAGTTTTCATCACTGTAAATATGGCAGGTTGTACCCAAATCCAGTTAGCTTTTGGTGAGGAATGATTCTTTTGTATTTGTATCTGCTTTTTCCATGTCATTTTTTTGTCCAATTATTTCTCGATAAACCGCTCTGGATCTAAAGCAAGCCAGCACCGGGGTTCACTTTTTGTGTAGTGAAAACGCCATGGACTGCCCGATTCACTCCAAAATAGATAAATCAAAACACGCCTATAATAAATGTTGATGATACCAATATAAAAAGTAAATTGCTACTACTCCTGCCCTAAACCCTACAGTGGACTATAGCAGTAACCAACCTAAATCACTTCAACTCGTTCAGTGGTCATCAGATGTTTACAGTGGAAGACAGCTGTAGTGTCTGTACTTACCAAAACATCTTTAAAAATGCCAAGCCTTTTCATAATTCAAAACAATTGTGAAACACACATCACCGTTGCAGAACAAAACAAAACAAAGTTTGAGATTTGATCCATCCCCCATGCAGCACCAACACTGCCTTTACAACCCCTCTGATAACACAGAGGATCATTTTCTCACCAAATGGCTACAAGGGCCTGACCCCTGCGGTGAACTGCGGCCAAAATCCCCTTGTTGTTCTAACTTCTTGGGACAAGTTGGATGGAGAACTTTCCAAAAAACAAAGTTCTTATATGATCAATCTGTAACTAAACCATGTTTGTTAAACAGATGCCTTGTGTTTGAAATGTGTTATATTTGCCAGAATGTACATTTCCTCTTTTCCTGCTAATGATGTGTGTTCACTGACAATGTTGCAATATTTTGTTAATGTGACATGTCATTGTGTTTGTTTAAGTTAGAATTTTCTAAATTAGAACAATAAGATTGATTGAGAGTTACAGCTCTTAAAGTCACTCCCACTTTAAGCCACACCTCTGAGCCCAGACAAAGGATCACGGAGCCCTTCTCATGTAAGACTGATCTAAAAAGTGTCTGAAACCTACAGAGTCTGCCATTAAAAGTAGTTGAGGTTCCCCTTTGATCTATCATATATGTTGTTTTTATTATTGTTCATCCTTGTATGTTGCACCGAATCACCTAAGCAACTTCCTATGCTTGTTCATTTGTTCCTTGGCAATAAACCTTTTCTGATTCTGATTCTGATTCTCTGATCAGAGAATTCATGCAATCTTACTTTTCAATATCAGCATTTCTTTTAACTAAGTTGAGTCCAGGCATAGCCTGTTGTAACCAAATGTATAGTTAATTGCTTTGATTTTTTTTGTTGATCAAACCACACAAAATCATTCTAGCTTTTTGGAGACATAATTGTCAGTCAATGTGTCAAAAACTCCCCTTCAGACAACGAGACTGAGTAGGTAGTAATGTTTTCCTGAATAAGATTCACCTTCTAAATATAAATATGAACATTAACTATCGGTACCTACAATCCTACACAAGTGTCGTCCACAATGAAAAGGCTCGTCCCAGAGAATATACACAGCAAATAAATCATCCTAATTATATTAACTAAATGTTTGGAAATAACATAAGCTTAAATCATAAAAATCTTAACGTTATAAAATGTAACAGAATGCATCTAGTTGTGCAATTACCATTTACAAATTATTGGTTTTGGATAGACTGGGCCCGTTGCCATGCCAACTGCTCAAGCTCTACTCCAACCCTGTTAATTAAGCGTCTCTCCATTAAACACAACCTATGGAAAAGACATCTGGCGTGAAGAACAAACACAAAAATATATATATATTTACTTTTTTCCCCTCAAAGATTAATACGACTTCTTTAAGTTTCCCCAACATGAATCTAACAGATATTTTCTATTTTTTGATCCATCTAGTTTTGGCCATAAAAGCATGGAGCAGATGCTGTGGAGCAGACTTGGCTCAGCCCACACAAATGCAGGGAGTTATTTTCTAACTTTGATTGGCAGCTGAGTTCCTGAAGATGGTCCTCTGTCAGATTTCATTACAAATTAGTGCATTTTAAAGCACTGACGGACTATTTATGGAGGTGCTTATGTGGGAGAGATGTCCCTTCAGCGCTGCTTTAAACATCAGCCAATCCGCTTTAATCTAGGTTTATGTCGTCAATCCTTAATTTGTACAAGAACCCCACCACTGTTTTTAACAAATCTACAACCACCAACACAGATTAAGCTTAATTTTATAATCAGGGAATCTTGTATAGATTTATTTACTTACATTATAGTTACTCCTTATCAAGAGGGCCTATTTTCCTGGAGCTGTTTCTGAACCTTCGGGGGACAAACAATTGGCTGGACTCTTTGTGAGCTGAGTTTTGGCCTCTGATGTCTGATAAACTCTAATTATAAGAGATCACTAGCTTTTCACAAAATCTGATTATATATATATATATTTTTTTTTTTTTTTTTTTGGGTGGGCTTGGAGACCAAATTGACCCCGATTCATCCCTGAATGGTTGATTTGACTGAACAGAAGTGGTACAGCTTTCGTTTTATGTTGTAAATGCCCAGCAGCTTGATAGTTCCCTTTAATCAGATGGTGGACCAAAAGGAATAAATTAGGAAAACAGTCAGTATGAAATTAAGCATAATGTCTTCTTTGACCAATGAACTTTCTGAAAAAGCAGATTCATTGATTTACTTCTTAAATGTGATAGAAAGTCCATAAAAAGATAAAATCACAACAGTGAACTGGTTTCAAGAAAATTGTGATTGTACTTTGTATATCAATTATGTCAATCCCGCTCCTTCCAAACTCTTGTGTCTGTGTGTCTGTCTTAACAAAGGGGTCCATGTCAAATCTGTTTTACACTAATGCCATTGGGTTCAGGGACTCGAGGTGTCATGTTCTTTTGATGGGTGGAGTTTTGGTACGGGTTGTGGTGCTCCTCGGTCTCTCTCAGCTCCCGCCGACCATTTGTTTATTTTCCTTCTCTTTCGCTCTCCAATACACTCTGCTTTCATCTGAGGTTACCGGATCCATACTGACATCCTCGGAACTGGTTCGTTTATGGTTTTTTTATGTTCTCCTGAGTCTCCAGAGCCAAATTGTGACCCATTTGACACGAACTGGCTCAAAGTACGGATAAGATGGAGTCTACGCATTTAAAAGGATTACAAAATTGTATATTTATTTAAATGCAAGTGCAAAGTTGCAAAGATGCAAATCTTGTGTCTGCATGGTGGAGACAAGAGAAGGACAGGTAACCCCTCCTAATTGGCTGAAACCTGGAAGGGAGAGCCAGCCAGAGAGCAGCAGCACAAACCAAGAAAGAACCCCTAAATACAAAATCTATACAACATGGGGTCGTCGCACACCTACTTTCTTGTATATCAATTAGAGTCTTGTGTCTGTGTGTCTGGGTTAACAAAGAGGTCCATGTCAAATCTGTTTTACACTAATGCCATTGGGTTCACAAGTACAGCAGATGATTTATATTATTAACAGCCAGACACAGCCCAGAGACTCACTTTGAGATCATTTGATTCCTTTTCCAGCCAATTCCCCCTCATCAGTTTCCCTCTGTTCGGTCAGTTTCATTTGATTTATCGTCCTGCTCTGCCCTCTCCTCCACCACTTTACCATCTACAGCCTCTGAGCAGCAGAACTTCACTTCCTGGACCCTGTGTGCAGCCAGAGACACTTTTATTGGCTGATTCTCATGATCAAAACCACACATTTTCCATTGTCCGGAGCCAAGATGCCGATGCTTTTAAGTGGGGTGCAGTCCCTTGAGGGATGCTATAAGTATTTGGACAGGCTGAATTGATGCCAAGTGCAGTGTTGGGACCATCAGCTGTGAAGAGATGTTGAAGTACGTAGTGTAAAGCCTGAATGTGGTCCAGCGCTGATGAAGTCCAGGCCTGCTCTTTATAAACACTGTTTCATCAAACTCAAAAGACATTTATTCTGCATCACTCGTGTCCCTTTCGCTGTTAAGTGCTACATTTATTTAGTATTTGGGAAATAAAAAGGTTTCTTTTCAACTATTCATGGTTTTCAGAGTGATGAAAATTAGCTCCGTTGCCATAGCATTTCAAGACCAACAATCCAAAATGTACGACTATGGAGAACATTCTAAAACTTTGCTTTGCATTAGTTGGTTTACATACTTCAGCTCCAAAATCAACATTAAAACTGTGGAGACACAGTGGCTCACACTGTTAAAAAAGGGCAAAAATTTAAAATGTATTAAGTATTCTTGCACCATCTGCTATTCACACGGTAATGGCCATAATAACACCTTAAAGAAGTTCCTAAAACCATCTGCATCACATTGTTTTTTATACTTTTTTAACAAAGATTTGACATTAAATGGCACACTAGTTCAGCATTATGCACAGCTCTGTGGCCCACCAGGATGACAGGGGAAACAGCCACGCTTATTTTCATCTTTACCCACAATGCATTTCTCTCATCTCTGTGTATGAATGTGCTTTTGCGTGTGCGTGACCCTCTGTACCATGTGGGTATGTAGTGTTTATGCAAATGTGTGAATGACTATGTAAGCACCCACAGCATTATTATGGAAATAGTAAAAATACTTCTTTGCGTGGCAAGATAAATGTATCGTTATTGCTGCTTCATGGTGGATCTGCCTTGGTATGACAGCGAAATCCAACAGCATGATATTGTGTGTTCCAGTGGGCTGTGTGTGTACATTAGGGCGCATGTGCGATTCAGCCACTGGGGACAATCATCACGGCTCGTGCCCACACTAGGCAGCCTTTCCCTGGGGGGCTATGACTGAGGCGGGCCTGACGTGATGCTGCCTGACTGGATGTGGAACCTGGATGCTTTTGCTTTCCTCTCTGCTTCCCTCCCCCTCTAACATGAACATGAACGAGTACATGTAAAATAAACATGAATGCATAAATACAAAGAGCAGACATGCGCAGAGAGAGGCTGGTAAGCACCGAGGAAGAAGAAGCCCTGTTTTCAGATGTTATGACACAAACATGGCTCCACAATATGCAAATATTAGGAGAAAATACAAGGAGAAAAGAATGCACGCCTAATAATGTACATGTAAACAAGTGA
Source organism: Chaenogobius annularis (assembly GCA_015082035.1). Taxonomy (NCBI): domain Eukaryota; kingdom Metazoa; phylum Chordata; class Actinopteri; order Gobiiformes; family Gobiidae; genus Chaenogobius; species Chaenogobius annularis. The sequence goes on along the minus strand of BJKM01000097.1, from coordinate 521,662 downwards.
ATGCATTGCTTTGTGCCTTATAAGGTAACGTAAACTTTCTTGTCCCCGAGAGGGAATTTGTCTTGGGCTGCAGTACCACTTAGCTGCATGACATAAACTCCAGACACAATACAATCACTCAGAACATTACATAAAATCATATACAATATCGACTTCAAAATAGATAAAAAATACTGCACACATCTATGGTTCATGAGCCTGTCACCACCTAAATGCAGTACAACACACAGGTATGTATAATAAACAGTCAATAAGTTACACATTGTCCATCCATTTTCAGTAGAATTTCATTAAAATCCTATAAGTCCATATCATCATTACAACAGCAGGATTAGTATTAAGTATTTACTAAAAAGAGTATTTATGCATTTACACCCATACAATCATTTAATCACTTAAATCACAAGCACAAATGTAAGTTTATACCCACAAGGATCAACTATTCTTGTTTAAAAGTGCTACTGCAGTAGGGACAAAGAAGAACCACTTAAGACTAAGTGCCTGTCAAGTGGATTGACTTAGGCACATGTGAATGGGTGGAGTTCCCTGGTCTCTTATCATTCAGAACAAAATCAAACTCCTCTCACCTCAAATTAGCAGTTTTGTGCTTCACTCATTGATTCTGCAGAAATCTGTTGTTTTTTCAGCCTCAGATATTTTTTTCCTTTCTTTTTCCTTTTTAAGCAGCCATGTTCCTTTTGATACAGACGGGCCAAGCTCGTCCCTGATTGGCTAATTCATCTGTCAATCATGTCCATCTGAACTCATGGAGATGAAATCAGTGACCAGACTGATATCGATCTGCATAATAAAATACAGAGAGAAATCATTCTGGATTTCCCAGACTCGTCTATCTTGGGTGTGAGCCTCATCTTTTGGCCCACTTTCATTGATGGTTTTATTGATTTTGGTAGTTTTTATTTTCATTATTATTATTATAATTTTTTTAGTTTGATGTAATTGAATATTATTTATGGTTTTAGGTTGTATTTATTATTTTAGTATTTGCTAAACTGATTTATATTTTTGTTTTTTATCTCAAATCAAAGTGCAGAACTTTTGCTCTATAAATAAATAAAATGGATGGATTTTTTTTTTTATTATTACAGGTGATTTTATTGCAAATTTCTGTGTAATATAGGTCACTGTGATCTATAATGTCATTCCTTTCCTTCCATTTTTATTAAGGACACAAGTGCAGACACATGTCCCTAAGACTTTAAATAAAGAGTACCGATATGTATAATCCAGGTCTGGATAAGATTAATGTCAAATTGCACATAGGTTGCATTAAAGTTCTCAATTCTGGAAGTTTAGTTTAGTCTAGTTTAGAAGTCTAGGTTTGATGACGTCGTAATCTCAGATGGTGAGCAAGGGCCTGTGTATCGCTATGGGAGATTTTCTGAAACAACAATCCAAAACAGAAATCCATGTTGACCCTTTTCAGTATTTGTTTGGGATATGATCCACAAACAACAACACATATTCATCTGAAAGTCCATGCAACTGACAACAATCATGCCTTTGGAGTTCAATATGTCCATTTTGTTTATTCATGTTGACAGAGAAGACCTTGAACTTTGCGCCAGTTTTTGTTTCATATGAATAGGCCCAGTAATTACAGTGATGTGAACCATAAACCAGGTCGACACATCCGCAGTTTGACAGTCAAACAGCAAAACCAAAGAATTTTGACCAGCTTCAGCTCAATTTTAAACCAAAGGGTTTTCTGGAAGTTGTTATGTCACGAGAACACAACCTAATGTCACATACAAACCCACTCTGTTTATGTTTGGTTTTAAAGGAAGTATCAAATCCGAAAATGTTGTATTGTGTGACTTTTCTGAACAGTTAAGTAGTGCCATGTTTTGTCACATCCGTGTCGGATTCCTGCATTACAAAACTGTCCCTACATCAACAGCAGTGGCGATGTGTCGTTCTGTAGCCGGGCGCAGGTACCTCCAGTGCGCCTCTGCTCCTGAGTGGGTTGCACTTTGTGAGCGCTGACACTAAGTCGACATGACACGAGCAAATAATGTCTGCTCCCGTTATCTTCCGCCCCCCCACGGCCGGCAGCAATCTTTAAAGGGCCAAACGCTCATTAAAACACATGCACATATGCAGCCATATGGAGACATGAGGACAGATGAAAAATCATGTGGAATATATGTGTCGTGTTTTTAATGTAGATATTACAGACACTTTAATGTCATCAGAGTGTCCAAAATTACAGAAAGAAGGCGACTGGAGGTAAAGTGACGTTAACCATAACATTTTTTTAATAGTTAACTGAGATCAGATTGAAATACTAATGATTTTGAGTCTTTATTACAAAAAATGTTACAACAATGTGGAATTTCAAAAGGAGAAATGTCAGTTAGTTTGCTTTTCTAATGTAAAGGAATGAAAATCTAATACTCTTTTTGAGCCTTGTCATTGTATTTAAGCTTAATAAAAGTATATGGTGGTATGTATGTAATATAAAACATTAAAAAAAAATATTGGGAGGTCACTGGGTCAACATTCCAGCAAGTATTTGGATTTTACCTTCATCAGAAATGTCTTTCATAGTCTCCTAATGAACACATAAAATAAAACCCTAACCAGGCTCATGTATCACTCACATGTGTCTGAGTGGTTTTCATTTGTCAAAACCACCTGGATGTTTTATAGTTTGTGATATTCTGAGGTTTATCCCATTTCTCCATGGAAATCACATTATGTTCCACTTTTCTTTTGCCTTCATTATGCAATATAAAATGTTTTTGTTTACAAACTTTTAAAGGGCCTATAGTGTGCTAAGGCGAAGCTAAATGCTACTACAGCTTCTACTATTGCCACTACTTCTATCAACATTTCTAACACTGTTTGTTGTAGTTCTGAATGCGTACTGAGTATCCAGTTACTGTCTACTGTTGTCAAAAATTAAAATAATAAATCAATACCTAGATACTGATCGATATACTATTGAAACTAGATAAGTACTTGAGCATTTATTGATTGTAAAGAATTGCATTATAGGGAAAAGTTTGACCTTTCCTTCATATCTTTAGAATGATCTTGATCTATTTCAGAGTAAAGAACCACAAGGTATTATTAAAGGAACTGCCATTATTTTGAGTTCCAAATTACATTTCAGAGATTTTTTTAATTTTTTCTTATCAAACAGAAATGGAACAAGACAACAAAAACATTGTGCTATCAAAATTGGTATTGAGTAGTCAGCCTTTTGCTTTTGAAAAGTAAATATCGTCATGACAACACTCTTGTCTTCCACTTCACTAGTTGGATTTCAGTGCATCCTTTCTTGAGCTATGGCACTTTGAACTACTTTGTGTCCAAGTTTTGCTCTACAAATAAACTTGTCTTTCCTCTGATGCACATTCCTTCCACTGTTCAGTTAAATTGCATTCGATATTAAAATGAATGTAAGTAAATCCAAACTGTTATTTAACACTGCATGAGTTTGTCCCCTGGGTCTTTTATAATTTCACTTATTTATTTTATTACTTCTTTACCTTTATGTTTTTCTTCTTTTTTCTTTGAGACATAGTTTTGAGCTAAATTATAATCCTAAAGATAATAAGTTTAAAAAAAAAGTCATTGAATTAAATAGCATTCATCCTGATTTGAGTATATTTCTGAAATAAGATTTGCCAATAGAGTGAGTACGAATTCTGACTCCGACAATTTACTGCATGTCCTCCCTTCTCTCTCATCCCCCATTTCGCTATGTCCTTTCCTGTCTAATAAATCCTACGGGCCACAAAATCACCCAAAAAAAATCGGGAGTTCTAATTTCATGTGCTGTAGCTTTATTTTATTTTATTTTTTCCTATTTTTCAAGTCAGAAAATGCTTGTCTTTTTGAGTATTTTAAATAAAAAGCGATGTTTATTAGGGTTAAATTGTCAAAATAATACTTACTTCAAAAACTTACCTGCATGTTATTTTATTTTAGAACATTTATTTATTGTTTTATTGTTATTATTTCATGATTTCACTTTTACATCTTTTATTTTTGGTAAGTTTCTGTGCAGCTCTTTGGGAATGTTTCAGTTTGAAATGTGCTTTGCAAATACAGTGGATTGGATTGTAAATATATAAATGTATTTTTTATAAGCAACATAAGGACAAAGAACTTATTGTACCGTTTAGGTCTTGACAGATTGTCGTGGCAGATTGAAACGCCTCTCACCAAAACTGTAAATATTTGAAGCACAGAACTCGCACAGACGAGTGAAAACTTCTATTATAAATACGGTATGCAAAGCAGTCTCAGCCAAAGGCAAAACCACTTTGTCTGTACACACGTTTGACCTACCGGGACATCGTGAGACCTGCATAATGTAAGCCATGAATCAGCCAGCACTTCTAATGTAAAGCTTTATGTACTGGAAAAAATAGACGCAAAAATAAACAAAGAATCAATGGCGACAATGCAACTAAAAGCTGTATGAGCTGTAATGCTGAAATATTAGTACTGAAATTTGACAAAAATCTAAATAATCTGAATTGACTTGCAGTGACCTTGACCCATTTTGTATTTTTGGCAGGTAAGGAAAAAAGTTGGTTATTTTGGATCTTTTTCTGCAAAAATAAACTCAGCAAAATGTCTGATGTCTGAACAATCCACCCCCAAAAAATGACCTATATCTCATCACAATGCAGAATGTTTACTCTGTCCCAATACTCTCCATCAATCCCTGCTTGACAACTGCAAAATAATGTTTGGTTTTACAATACAAAGTATCTGGGGTGCCAAATGCAAAAGATCTGTGGATTGCACAGTAATAAATAATATGTCAAATTTTGTATAAGTATTTGTCCAGTAAAACCTGTTAATCGGGATTTTGCCTTCATCAAAAATGCCAATTGTCTATAATAATCTTTCAAACAAACACATAATTATGTTCCACTTCACTTTTGCCTTCTATTAGCATTCCATTACTAGAATGCTTATGTTTGCAAACTTTTAAAGGGTCTATCGTCACCCAGGCCAGAACTCCAAGTGGAACGTCAACTCATGATACAACACGGGGGACATATTTAGACTTCACCCACAAACCCACAACTCTGTACCTCCTCCTCATTCTCCACGAGCACAATCCCATTCACACATATATAGGGGTCCTCATTGAGACTGCTGTTAGGTCCATGTTGCTGACTGAACCACCTGTCATCTCATCTCCTCCGCCTCCGTCAACCTGCTGCAGCCCGGCAACCAGACGACCAACCACTACAAGCCTGTTGCCTGGAAACTGCCATCGAGGGGATACTTCTTTTGTCTCACCTCCTTTCCTTCCTCCACGTCTTATTCCCGCTCCTGTTTCATTTCTTTTTTTAGTTCCTGTTGTTGTCTTTTTCCCAATTGAATCTCAAATCTTTTCTTCCCCCCTTTATCTGACTCTTGTGTGCAGTAGCGTCTCCTGAAATCTATTGTAGGCCCAAATGATCAGTTAAATTATAATACACTGTACCATTAGGTGTTTTAAGACTAGGGATCAGACAATAAACAATAATATTGGTTATCGCGATAAAAAGGGTAGACAATAATTGTTCGTTGAACTTTTTGTATGATAGCATGATAGCATACTAACAATTATAATCACCATTATGGCACCAGATTATGCCAAAAAAAATCTGCTTGTCCATGATGTTCTAGATTGGTGTAGTTTCTAAAATACAGTACAGTGAGTTATTCATAATACTAAACTTACACATTTTAACATCCATATCATTTTTAAACTGTCATCAAATTTGAATAAAAATCGTGTATTATAATGGAAATTTCATCAAATATCATCAAATCTTTTACCAAGATATTTGTGAAGCAAATTTTAAATATCGTCCCATGCCTAGTTCTGACAACATAGTATACCATTTTTAGATTTCCACATAATTTTCAGTTTAGGCTATAATAATAGGCAACGCATGACACTCTTAAAGGGGACATATTATACTAAATCAACTTTATTGAGCTTTCAACCTCGTTACAACGGTTGTATATTGATTCATTCGTGCATGTTTGAGTAATCCTGTATTGTCCTGCAACTGAGGCTTCAGTGAGGCCTGTTTTTACCTACCTCCTATCCCCGCCCACATCCCTGTGCTTAGTGTGATTATTTGAAAAAACAATAATCTGCTGCTTCCTATGGTGAAATGCCACTATGAAGAGGTGGAGCTTATCAGTTCTGACATTTTGAACAGGAAGTCAATTAATCAATTTCTGGGTTTTCTTGTTTACATGATCCTAAGTCTGAATTTTTGAATAATCGCACCTTAGTACAGAGCAGTGTGCAGACATGAAAAGCTCATAAAAGTAAAGCTAATTGTATCCTCTTTAACTTACCACAGTTAATAAATTGTTACAGATAAATAGGCTAATGTTACAGTGAAATTAAACCAAAATGGATAAAACAGTTTCTCTTTGTGTTGACATAAATTTCTCCTCTGAATCAAATCTATCTCCAGTCTGACATTTCACTGCTAGACTGGGTGCATCACTGTTGCCACTGGCATTTAAGGGTTCAGAAATAACACTAGGTCATACCAATGTGATCCTCCCACCACTGTCTCTCAAGGGAGTCAGTGGGCATTTGCCTTTGTGATGAATCATTTTATGCTTGCAAAAAGAACCGTGGAAACCAGTGGCGTGTGGTCAGAGCAATCAAGGCAAGCAGGGACTGACCAATAAAATAAAAAATTTGCGTGTGTCACAACTATATTTAAATTGGTCTGAAATATATTCAAATAAGCCTGTTTTAACCTCACTTCTGCTGCTGAAGCTTGGCTGAAGTCACTGTGTCTTTTAGTGGCCGCTACAGGCCACTGAGCAGTACTGCAGGAAGTTTGGTTCTTCTCCTGCAGCAGCATCATGTTCAGAGGCCTGTTCATGCTCCAATCTCTAACATGAGATTTTAGAACCAGCAGCTTGTTTTAGAGGTGTGTGCTCTGAGGACAAACTCAAACCAGGCTAAATAAAGCTGTGTGAATCTTGGATGTTTCAACAACTATTTTTTAGAGAAAAGTCTTTGTTTGTAGCTAAGGCTCTGTTCGTGTTTCTAACAACATAGAAGGCTAATCATTCCATAGAACGGGTTATGAATTGATCAGTGAAGTGACCCTAGTCCATTCAGCATCAGTTACTGGTATTGGGAGTTTAGCTCAGTAGGATAGGCGCCCTTCATGTGGGAATCAGGGGTTCTTAACTCACTTTTGCATGTTAGTTTTTTGGGTGTTTTGTGGCAAATGTGTTACCCACTAAATATTGATCTGCTTGCCCATCCATAAAAGTCACTGCACACTACTGGTGGAAACATTAATGATACGAGCATAAACTGTATAAAATCATCTAAAACAGGAAACTAGCTGTGTCTGTTCTCATGCCAGTGCCTGTCTGAAGTGTAACGAGCCGTTATTAAACTGCACATTTTAATTAGTTGTGCTAATGCTGCCCTCTTCTGGTCAGAGTGGTAAATTAAATGTAGGGTGTTTCTGAAAGAATTACAATCCATCTTTCAGGGAAAAGATTTAATTAGACGGGGTATGGTTATCTAATTAAATCTATTTGTACGTGGGCTGCCGGCACACATGTTTGTTGACCCAATTTTGACCTCTGGTTTCTATACCAATTTATTCTAAGTCTCCTCACTCTCCTCCGCAGCCTCATAAAAGTAGATTAGCCAACTAATAAAAACGCAAATGCATCCCTTGCGTTATTCACAATGAATTATAAGTAGAAGTAAAGATTGGTGAATTGGTGAAATTGAACCAATTCTCCACAGATTCAACCAGTGACTTGAGTGAGTCTGGGAGAGGAAAACGTGGACAACACACTGAATCTTTGGGATGTCGTCCACCTCGACTCAAGAGGGCGCCATAGACCACCATTTTTTCTTTGAATCTGCTCATTTTTGAGCCAGTGGGGGCGCATTTGACCACAAAACCTTTGCAAGGAATCACTGTCCATGGCCATCCGTTCAACTGTTGTAGATGCTAGACACATGTTCCATCCATGTCTGCACACAATCAGTTTAAAAAGACAAGAGAGTCTATTTACTCAATATCTTATATTTTCCCATAGAGTATGGTGCTATTAAGAACAAAACGCCAAAACAAAGGTTAACCAAAATGAATATAGCCTTGTAATTCGCTATAAAGGGGTAAGATAGGTTTAGTTTCTCATTGGCTATTTCAGTAACAGTTCAGATACAAGCCGTAAGCTTACAACAAAGGAAAACAATATGCAAAGCGTCACGACATCGCAGTTTTATTCGTTTTTTATAACATATATACAAGACTTGCTGAAAACAGCAAAATAAACCGTGCTTGCTTTGATAGCAATACAATCACATATAACATATATTATTATATTAACACTTGCTGAAAATAGCAAAAATAAGATAATCTCATCAGAGATACAACAGAGACGCACTGAGTCTACGGTGCATCTGCCGGACTCTGGCAGATAAAGAACACTGACCCTTGGGGTCTTACAGGGCTGGTTTAGGGCCCTCTCACTCAGTCCTCCGCGAGGACTGAATACACGACGGAAACATACATGCGGTGTTTAAAATAATGCGACGGTCTAAACTTTGTCAACTAAAACCGGACAAGAGACGCGCGTAAATGCGAGTATACAATACTCAACATCGGAATCACGATGAATATTAATCATCAAAGAGCATATTAAGTCCGTATTTACAATGAGTTTGTTGAACGTGTTGCTTCTTTCACTGTCTCAGTCTTCAAACAGCAGGTGCATCTACCACGGTCTCCACATGGGCTCGGGCACAGCCTGTTGCGGCTGCGCGCTCCCGGGAGCCGCGCACTGAGGCTGGGCTCTGGAGCTGAAGCTGGACTTGAGGCTCTGGAGCCGCTGCTGGATCTGAGGCAGGGTCCTTGAGCTCTGGGCACAGCAGTTCAGGCACGTGGGAGTGAGGCTCGCGGACATGGACTCGCTGCACGAAGTCATTGACGCGCTGGCACGCGCTCTGGTCCAGGCTAGTTCTGGGAGGGGAGCAGAGTGGTCACGCGCTGGAGACAGGCTTTGTATCCCTCTTTGTAGCTTTCTGTTGGATCTGGAGAGGACAAAACCAGAACGTTAGATTAAAATGATCCGAGATCACACACAAATCCATTCAAGCCGAGTTGTTAAAGCGGACAGGACTTACTTTTGGAGCTGGCAGGAGGCATTTCACTGAGGAATCTCACAGTCATCTCCAGAATATCCGCCTTTTCCAATTTGGAATAACGAGTTTTCTGTGAGAAACAAGTAAACACGTTGATTAAAATGTAATTCCAATGCGTAAAATTGAACAAAAGCATGTTTTATTGTATTATTATTACAAAACGTAGGCTACATAATTGCGATGCTTGACTTACATCTCTGCCTGTGAGCGGGAGAATGAGGTTTTTCAGATGGCTGAGGCTGTCGTTGATCCGAGCGCGCCTTCTTTTTTCCATCAGAGGCTTCAGAGTCTGTTCAATGAGAAATATTGGTTAGTTTCAGTCAACATATAAAAGAACGCAACAGAAATGCAATAAAATGTCTGAGTCAATATTTTTTCTGAGGCTTACCTTTCTCAGCTCCAATGCTTCTTTTCTTTTGGTCAAAGAGTTTGGCTCAAAGGCCGTCAGCGCGTCACAGCTCATATTTGGAGACATAGTACTATGGGCTTCTTTGGGATGCGTGTTGAGGAAAGGAAGAGGTGAAGGAAGTGTCTGTAACGGCCAGAGCTCGTGGTATTTATCCGCGCCTTTAGCGTCGGTCCCGTGCGTCACGGCTACGCCCCCAAGCTAACTTGGAACCATTTGGACCAGTCACAAATTTAATGGAAGCAACACAAAGGCATCATATTAAGAAAGATAACCATCTGTCTAGTTTTTAATCCACGAGTGACAACTGTGCCAAATATTACAGAAACCGCGGTGAAAATGTGACAGTATCTGTGCGTAAAGTTGGACAAACCTTCAATAAACAGCAAAACCAACCACATCAACAACAATTTCTCTGTTCAACAATAACTAGGGAATGTTTCACTTTATTTGTGCAGCATACAAACGTATTTTGTTTTATTTTGTGAACGTTTTTCCAGTGTGCGTAATTTTGCGTAATTGTTAAAAGGCACTTCTTTTGATTGTTTTGAGGGCAGACAATTACAGATTCTCCAAAAGTGTCACAAAACATCGCTTTACAGTTTTGTAGGTGTCAATATATGAAAATAAGATATTTTATTTACATGTTATGACGTTAGATTTTGACAGTAACAGTGCACGGATACATTTATTCCCACGTGGTATCGTGTTGCCATGTTGTGTTTTCAAATCTGGTTTTATGTATTGACTTATATAATAATTGTTTAGATCATATTTTAGTTTTATTTAATTACATGAGTGGTTGTTGTACCTCCTTTTATCAATAGGAGTCGCTCTTGTGTGCTTTGGTGAGGTGTTGAGTGGGAAAACTTTGTTCAGAACCAGACCCCAATCACAAACCCAAGCCACGCTTTTCATGATGACATCTGCTTCATGGGTACAACAATAGTTTTGCATATGAAATGTTATGCGGTTTTTGCCCAGGGGACTGTACCGGCAGGGCCAAGTAGTCTATGGGAGGGAGAAGGTTTCTGGGACATATGGGGCTGAAACGATTCAAGATCTCCAAAAACACATAATTTTGTCCTCTTTCATGAGGGTTTCTCTTATTTCTTTGAACAAATGCTTATTGTGTAAAGAAATGTCCAGTGTAAACAGAATCCGTGTATACAGCATCAGACAACAACAGTGTTAAACTGAGCCTAGTAAGTAAGTAAGCTATGAGGAACAAATAAAGGCGCTTTTATCTTATCTTATTGACAAAGATGTGGCAACACATAATATGCCAGAATTTGGAAATGCAGAATATTATTAGAAATGTAATATTAGAAACACTAAATTTAATAAAATGCACATTTTACTTTAGAATTCATTTTGAATGTCCACTGTCCTCAGCATGACAGCTCATCAAATGCCACAGCACTCTGGGGAACCACGCGCGCAGCACGCGCCACGGGGACCAGATGGTAGTCTGCCCCTGACCGCCTCCTCCTCCTCTCTGCGCTGGTCAACCACACCCGCCCTCACCACAACCTCTGCCTCTGCGCATCATCGGAGAGCTGCATCCTGCTCTAACCTTCACATAGACAAAAGGAAGAAATACACACTTTTCAAAAAGAGAAAACACACAACACTGAGTTACACACAACGTAGCGTGGGTGCCCCATCTGCGTAAGTTTTAAGTAACATTGCCTCTCATGTTTGAAACATGCAGTCTCGTTGGGCTTGACTCTTGACGTAAACCGTCCAAGCTTTGTTCAGTTGTTGTTTATCAACACTATTGGTCCACAACGCACAGCGTGCTGCTTACGTATGTAGCGTTGCTTGAGGACAATGAAAAACTCACTACAACCATACAATCGAGGTTGGAACAATTCATTTGACGCATGGTACAAATACTTGTTTATGTCAATTAAGCATCGTTTTACAAATATAGCAGGTATATATATGCTATTGCCGCAATACTATACATTTACTCCTAATTATATAGGTACTATATTTGTTTGTTAAATTCAATCAGCGTCGGATTCAGAAAGGGGTTTACTGCCGTTCTCAGTGAACAGAATTCACAAACAAGGAATTTGCTTTGGCGTTTAGGTGCAGCATGAAACAATGACAAAATACATTTAAAAAAAATGAATTTGAAACTCGTTTTTGTTGTTGAATAACAACTATTTTCATTTCATATGTTTGGGCCTGTTTTAAATCGGTTAAAAATATTCTCCAACTAAATTTAAAAAAAAATAAAGGTACTGAAACACTATGGTTCATCCGTTGTGGTGAAGAAAGTCTTGCGCTCATGTTCAGAGCCACACACTTGCTGCACGCGCTCTCTTGTGTCCCGTGGGGCCGTGGGGTGATGGGAGGGGGTCAACTTTGTCCTTTGCATTTTTGCTCTTACGGTTATAGCTCTCTTTTGTCTTTTGGCGCATTTTGGGCGTCGGAAACCCATCTGTGCAGGCCGGATAACAGCAAGCCTTTGTCTGATTTTCTCTGATACTTCACGGGAATCAGAAAGCAAGCGGCTCCGAGCAGTGAGGGGATGGGTCGTGTCTTATAGGACATGCATCTTCTGTCAAATAACGGCTTTCATTTCCAATCTAATAAAAGGTTTAACGCGTAGAGTACTTCAAATTGACTAAAAATATTGAAAGTAAAGTGAAGCACAAGACCTTTGTAAAATGCCATACAAGCACAAAAGCGTATATACCTCTTTTATGGTTTTGAGACTGTATTCTACTGATTTTATCCAAATACTAAACTACAAATTAACTTGAAGATTAAAGGTTTTTCATTGTAATCTAAACAAAACATGCATGCGTTACATAAACCAGAGACGAGATAAACCATAACTCAAAGCACCGTGCTTTGAGTTCTGGTTTATCTCGTCTCTGGACTGAAAGCAGGCAGATGGTCTCTCAGGATACGGTGGTTTAGAGAGACACATTTGTCCTACTTTGTTTTTTATATGAGGCTTTGCTTAGTTTGAGTAGAAGGCAAAGAAAAACAAAAAGTTCTTTCTTTTATTTTTAGCCCACAATAATGCAATACATCCAATAAATAAAAACAAAAATACAGCACGACTTTTGCACCAAATGGATTTAGTCCGAATGTAATTTTTTATTTTTATTTTTTTAATGTCAGTTACAATTTGGGCCTCGTCCTTGATCGTTGGTGCAGTTTGAGTCATCCATTTTTTGTAATGCCTTCTTTCCTGCAGACAAAGGTATCCATTTATTGTGTCCATGGTGGGAGTTTTGGGGGCTGAATACGTTCTGAAATCAGGTGGGATGGTGGTGTCAAAAACAGTTGACACCACCAACATGGCAATGGTGAGCTTCCTGGCAACCACAGTTTCTTCATCAGTTAGAACATCAATGCGAATAGTGAGCAGTTTGACATGGCATTATGAAGAAACGTGTTACATTTTTCCAACAAACTTTCCTCCAAGCATATGATTTTGTGGTCCTCCATTGACATGTAAATACACTTTCCCAACCTTCGTCAGTCAAAAAAAAAATACCTTCTCTTTCCCATTTATGGTATTTGTTATGTCCAAATTGTTAATGCTTTTATATAATTTAAATAATATTCCCTTTGAAAGTTCTCATTTATAAGCCTTAATAAATCAGAGGGTCAGACCTTAAGGTAAAGTAATGTAAAATAAACTTTTTGAGAGAAAATGTGTCTTGGTCTACAGTGCCTAGTTACAAAGCTCCACACACTCAGAACATTACATCCATCCATCCAGCCATCTTCTTTCGCTTATCCGGGGCCAGGTCACGGCAGAAACAGTCTAAGCAGGGACCCCCGGACCTCCCACTCCCCAGACACTTCCTCCAACTCCTCCGGGGGGGGTCCCCAAGGCGTTCCCAGGCCATCTGAGAGACACAATCCCTCCAGCGTGTCCTAGGTCTTCCCCAGGGCCTCTTCCCGATGGGTCATGCTCGAAACACCTCCCTAGGAAGCGGCTCTACTCCGAGCTCCTCCCGTGTGACTGAGCTCCTCTCCATCTCCATCTCTGAGGGAGCGCCCAGCCACCCTGCGGAGGAAATTTGTTTCGACCTCTTGTATCCATGATCTTGTCCTTTCGGCCACTATCCAAAGCTCATGACCATAGGTGAGGGTAGGAACGTAGATTGACCGGCAAATCGAGAGCTTTGTCTTTCGACTCAGCTCCTGCTTTACCACAACAGTCCGATACAGCGAACGCTGCATCACTGCAGATGCTGCATCGATTCGCCTGTGTTTGATGGAGCCATCAGGACAAGATATTCTGCAAACAACAGAGATGAGATCCTGTCGTCCTCAAACTGGACACCCTCTGACCCCTTACTGCGTCTAGAAATTCTGTCCATGAAAACAATGAACAGAACCGGTGACAAAGGGAAGCCCTGTCGGAGTCCAACACGCACTGGGAACAGGTCTGACTTACTGCCGGCAATGCGAACGCAGCTCCTGCTCCGGTCATACAGGGACCGGACAGCCTTGAGCAAAGGGCCCCGGACCCCATACTCCCAGAGCACTCCCCAAAGGAGGGACACCCCCCCGAGGGACAAGGTCGATCTCCAGATCTACTGGTTTGGCAAACTTCCATGAACCCTCAAGCCCCCGAGTATAGAGCTGGTCCAGTTTTCCACGGCCAGGACGAAAACCACTCTGCTCCTCCTGAATCTGAAGTACTATCAGTCGGATTATTACACAGATACATAATCGAAAACCATGTATACAATATACACTTCCTCGTGAGATAACAATGTATTGTGATGTATTCTTCTTTAGTCTCTTTATTGTTCCTTGTATTTCCAACACTGTTATTTTAGCACTGTTTTTTTTTTTTGCATAACAGGCAAATTGAGGGTGTCCAAAAAATAAATAATTTCATCTTCTTTATCTCCGGAAATTTTAGAGAAATGTTTTTTGTTGAAGGATTCAAATGAAGATTGACTTGTGTCTTGTTTGGTTAAGATTACATTACTCTGCGTGTCTCATATTCCAAAAATTGTTCTTTCCGTTTGTTGTTTTCAAAATTTCCAGGCTAATGATTTAGAAAAACTTTATCCACTATCTTTGTATGGTAAAGATCATTTTCTTAACCATTTCCTCTGAGGTCAGATCATTAATTTCTCCTCTTTATTTTTTTTGCATTATAGGACCCCCTTCTTGATATATTTTACCTCCAGCAGTTTTAGTTTTTCTTGCAGATCAACTAGCTTTTCCTCCCTTTTTTAGACAACACGAAGTCCCTTATTTCAAACCAGGCAACACGTTAAGACAAAAACTGGTTCACCCTAAGGACAAGATGCCGACACAAAAGCAGAGCAATGTAGTGTATTCTATCCAATGCAGTGAAGAAAGTTGTAAAGAGCGGTACATAGGGGAGACTAAACAGCCACTTCACAAGAGGCTTTATCAGCATAGAAGACACACAAGTTCAGGATCCCAGAGAGCCATGCATCTTCATCTTAAAGCCTCAAACACCTCTATTGAAGACAGTGAGGTGGAGATTCTGAGCAGGAGAAAAGATGGTTTGAAAGAGGAGTTAAGGAGGCCATCTTTGTTAAAAAAGAGAATCCTTCCTTAAATCGTAATGTAGGTTTAAGATTCAACCTTCCAGTTGTTTATAACGGTTTGCTGAAACCCTGGAGAGACCCCCGGGGCCTTCTGATGCTAATTAGGTACTCAATGAGGAGGGATCGAAAGTCAGTGTACAATAGGATGTAGATGGCCCATCTCAGGGCTGTTAGTAGTTTCAAGTGAAACCAATAACTCCCTTTATTAGAAGGACCCGCCCGGTGGGCAGGGCTTACACAGAGTAGGATATAAAACCTGAGTTCCCAGAATTGATTCACAGATTGAGAATGACCCTTGGATGAGAGTCGAAACGTTTTGTTTTTTTCTAAAACAAAGTCCAGATGACTACAACTGAATCTTTTTCTACAATGGAGCACTTCTGGATGAATGAGGGATTACACCAAAATTTTTCTCCGTATGTTTCTTTTTAGCCTCGGCAATGGCTATAATGTTACCCCTCACAACTGCTTAAGCAGCATCCAAGAAGTTTCACCATGTAATTTTCCTCCTTTTCCCTCATTATTTTTTCTAAATTTCAATGTTGTTGAACCCCCAAAGTGTGCTGTTACATTTTTCCTCCAATTCTACCGTAATGTAGATAGGAGCATGATCACTTAGGTCTATTGTGCTTATATCTGCCTTCGTGATTTTTGATCTGTCTTTATTGAACATAAAAAAGTAGTCTATTCTAGAGTAAATTTTATGTGGATTAGAAAAATGCGTGTATTGGCGTGCACTCCCTCCAGATATCAAGCGGTCCTATATTCTTCATTAATTTGCAGGATTTCCTTTAGTGCCCCTTGAATTTGTTACATCTAGTGTAGGTTGACCAGGAAGATTGCAAACGCTGCCACAGATTAGTTCCTAAGAGTGGTTTCCAATCAGGTCTGTAACATTAAGGTGATATTGCTCCCTGGTGGGGAATATACATTTATTAATGTAAAAGCATTTGCATTGACAATTCCTTTACAGTACATATCTGCCATCTCTGTCTTTACATTCAAAATGTTGTTCAAAAGCTATTCAGTTTGAGATCAATATTGCCACTCCCCTCTTGTGTTTGCCTCTGTATGATGAAAAGTAACATTGTTATAACACATTTTGGTTGTTTTTTGGTGTTCTTAATTGCTTAAATGTGTTTCTTGTAAATATATAATGTCAGTATGCTATCAACATTAAAGGATGCTACTCATAACTTGCCATTGGGTAATTGTATTGAGTTTACCCTTGTTAATTTACTCATGCTACAAAGCTCTCTTGTCGAGCACAACACACAAAAACAAGAACTACAGAAACATGAAACAGAAGAAAAGATTAAATGAAAAACAAAAAGGTTTATGCCAAAAACATGTACTGAACCCAAAACCTGATGAAAATTGAAAAGGCTTTGTGCAGTGGTCATTCTCTCCCATCATCAACACAAGATCAAGTGGTGGAAAATAATGCAACACTGGATGGAAACAAATCTTTTAATATTACAGAAGCTTATTGAAACTATGCACAATGAATATGTCCTGTAATCATAGCTGAAGGTGGTCCTACAAAATATTAGCGTTCCCCTTGTTTTCAACTTTCTTTTTTTTGGACAGGCGGTGTATATTGACTTTCATGATTACTTTGTGCCATTCGCAACCATGGGAATTTGCAAAAAGCATTTCTCTTAGCACCTATCCATGTCAAATCTTCTTTTATTGGCAAAATAAAGAAAGAGGTCTATAATCAGTTTAGCTACTTCTTGAATTCAATTACATTTCAATCTGGCTTTTTCCTCATTATAGCACAGAGACGGTCGTGATTAAATTTGATCAGATTAAATACTGATTTAGGATTGACTGTCTGTTCTTGTTTAGTGTGCTATTATATACTCCTTGAAAGATAAGACCTTACAGGTACAAACAAGGAGTAATACAACCAATAAATTAAAAAATATAAGTAACTATAATACTCTGATTGAATGGTATTAAGGCATATAAATCAGAACTTTAATGGGGAATAATATCTAAATCATATAAATGCATTAATAATCTGGACGGTCACTCTACTAAATACATTAAAAGTAAGCGGGAAAGAGATGAAGAATGGGAACATATACTTCGCAATAGAGGACAACAAAATGACATGATTAGAAAGAATTCTGTTGGAAAAATGTATCACGTATTTGGTAATGCCATGTCAAAGTGTGCACTATTCACAGGGAAATACTGGCTGCTGGAGAAATTCTGGTTGGAACTGAATATTGGACTGAGATGAACAGACCATGCACTGCTGACTGTTTTTGACTTTGCCGTCCCCCAATGTATTTGGGCCTCAAAGCTCCTGCCATGGACACTGTGAATGGATACCTTTGGAGCATACTTTTGGCGGCCGGGGCGAAGGAATGGGTGACACAAACTGCACCCACAATCAAGGACTGGACTGCTATATTGACACAAGTAAGATGGAACAAAGTCCACCACCATATGGTCTTTAAGTCCTGTTTCTTGTCTTCTTATCCCAAAATGGTCAAAGTGTATCTTAAAAACATGCTTACTCATTATAGACTGAGAAAGGACCTCAGGACTAGGTATTTTACCCAAGCCAAGAGTTCACACTAAACCTGTTGAAGCTGTACTTACTATGCTTCACACAAATGGAATTAAAAATAAATAAATAAATAAATAAATTAAAACTCCTGTCTTCGACCTTTATCTTCAGGTAATAGTTTGAGTTTAATTCAGCATTTTTAGGGCACTTTGACTTCCCTTGTATATGAAATGTGCAGTATAAATAAAAGTATCTTGCCTCACCTTGAAGGGAAATAAAATATCTAGCTATATATCTATTTGAAACTTGTACAAAATGGTTTAGGTATTGAAAATGTCCAGATAAGGAAGCAGTGCTAATTTGAGCTCTGAAGAGTCAGGCTATAACAAAGTCTTGAGAATACTTCATAACCTGACAATAAGGGATTGTTTGGACTATGGCTATATTTTTGTATAAGATTGGATTGTTAACATAATCAAAGGTTTTGGTGACATATTTTGCAGAGCTGTTTGTCATAGGTGCAGATGTCACTACCAAGAACTTACAATGCTGATAAATTCATCCTGAAAATAACACAGTCCTTAAGGCAATGTGCATGATCAAGGATGCAAAAATTGTTCACACTATTTGAAGTAGTGTGAACAAGTGGACTTC
Source organism: Chaenogobius annularis (assembly GCA_015082035.1). Classification (NCBI taxonomy): domain Eukaryota; kingdom Metazoa; phylum Chordata; class Actinopteri; order Gobiiformes; family Gobiidae; genus Chaenogobius; species Chaenogobius annularis. Next base: position 503,312 of record BJKM01000097.1, on the reverse strand, counting down.
AGTCAGTGGGAATTGCACAGAGTTGGTCAACAGAATAAAACAATCGCCTAAAAGACAGGCGCGCCCATTGGTTGCCTATTCCAATTATATGCGATTGCTATTGCAATTCCAAATTGGTCCTTTGATTCCATATGTCAAATAGCATAACCATGAGTTCTATACAATGTCTACAGATAGGCCACTGTATTTCGTTTAAGCAGACAGGTCTGTGTTGACAATTCAATGGATCAATGGATGGTGTAATTTCGGAAGTGCGCCTGTGTTCAAGTGCTGTCTGTCATTGTTTCGCTGCCTGTGCCACGCTGTGTGAGACGTTTCCCACAGATTTGGCGGTAACAGGAGAGGCGCCACAGCGCAACAATAGAGCAGCAGCTGCAGCTTCAATGCACGGGTGGCCGCTCTTCTGCTCTGACCGGTGGCTTTATGCGTTTGGCGCCTTTTTACTCCTTTCATGTAGCCTACATGGATTTCGGTTTATACGTAGTGATAATTTTTATTGATATGGAAGCCAATGTGTGCCAATAAAAAAAACATAGTGAAAATCAACTTCAGCAAATGAGATTTTTATTGAATCATATTTCAAACAAACTCATGTATCATTCCACATCCTTATACCGAACACATAGTGTTTACAGACTATCTTTTGCACAGACCAAATACTTTTAAGTCCCTCGTGCAAACCTCAACATATTAACCCTTGGGGTTTTACAGAAGTGTTGTCTATTCAACCCGTGCTTTGAAACCCCAAAGAGGATTGCATTTTAAAACTTTGACGGCGTCTGCGCGTTGTTCTGCTTTTACTTAAAACACAACGCGTCACATTTAACATTCAGTGAGCACACATTATATCTATAAATAAATAATTCTATACAATAATGAACATGTTTGAATAAGTGGCCATGATGTTTCTACCACGGTCTCCACATGGGCTCGGGCACAGCCTGTTGCGGCTGCGCGCTCCCGGGAGCCGCGCACTGAGGCTGGGCTCTGGAGCTGAAGCTGGACTTGAGGCTCTGGAGCCGCTGCTGGATTCTGAGGCAGGGTCCTTGAGCTCTGGGCACAGCAGTTCAGGCACGTGGGGAGTGAGGCTCGCGGACATGGACTGCTGCACGAAGTCATTGACGCGCTGGCACGCGCTCTGGTCCAGGCTAGTTTTGGGGAGCAGAGTGGTCACGCGCTGGAGACAGGCTTTGTATCCCTCTTTATAGCTTTCTGTTGGATCTGGAGAAAACACAGTATTTCATTAGTGGACATGAAAAGTTGAACAAAGACCGTGTATAAAAGTAGGAACCGTATTTGACGTTGACAATAAGAGGAGGCTCACCTTTTGAGGAAGCGGAGGGCAGATCTCTGAGAAATCGAACGGTCATCTCCAAAATATCGGCTTTCTCCAGTTTGGAGTAGCGCGCATTGTCCTTTCCGATCAGCGGCAGAATGAGGCTCTTAAGATGGCTCAGGCTGTCGTTGATGCGTGCACGTCTTCTCTTTTCCAAAAGAGGTTTAAGAGTCTGCAGGCAAAGATGCACAACGTTAGCCATTTGACATAAAGACGCAGAAAAAAACGAACAAAAACACATCTTATTCTTGATTCAAATAAACTATGGATTAGCGCTTACCTTTCTGAGTTCGTGGGCCTGTTTTCTTTGGGCCACTGTGCGGCCGAGAGGCTGCCGGGCTTCGCTTGAGATGCTGGGGCTCATTTTGTTTCTGTTCGTGCGTGAGGTTTGATCTCGTGGAGCTGAAGGGCTCGAGTGTGAAGCGCTGTACGGGACGTCCGTATTTATGTGGCTGGAGAGCGTCGCGGGGCGGGGCCAGCGACGCTGCTATTGAGTGAGGGGGGCAAGGGGGGCCTGTCTGCTGGTATGTGCAGAATGATGGTGATGATGTATTTTTAATTTATAAATTCAAACCATTTCTTTCAAAACCAGTTGTGTTTATTAACAAGACTCAGGTTACAAAGAATCCAAAGGTATATGCGATACCCTTTGTCAGTTTATGGTCACACGCTTGTTTTAATTGCAGCCTAATTTTGTTTCTCATTTTCTTGCCGTTTTCCTGCAACTCTGCCTATTGATTAAACAAACATTTTTCATCTTTCGCGACCCACTGACTGTTGTGGATGCGAAATGTCATTGAAAACCTTTGAACATTTTCTTTTACTATAATGTATACAATTTAAAGTTATAACTCAAAATCTATTACTGAATGTTCAAGGAGTCGTTCCCACATCCCCCCACAAACAATGGACGCAGATCACGTGTCAGTTGAGATGGCAGAACTTTAATGTATTCTCCAAATTAATAAAGCAGAGACCCAAGCCACGCTATGTTTGGATTAACATCTGTGTATGAAGGGTTTTTGTGACGACGATACCAGGGCTCAATGGGGGAGGAGACTAAATGGCCGCAGAAGCTTGGACCCAAACTGGCCAATATAGTCTAAGCATTTTACAATTATGGGTAATAATGTTCAGAGCATTTTAAACTACATAAAGTTCCATAACGTTCATCTCAGGCTACAAACGTATTTCTGACACATTATCACCTTCAGAATAATTGACGCAATGTAGGCCACAATTCCACTGTGTAGTTCTTACAAAATATTTAAGCCTTTTACAACTTTTACAATGATCCATCATCCACTCACATAACAATTTAGTATGACTATACATAAAAACAAATGCCGTAGATTTTTCACCGAAACAAAACGGAAGAGTCTGAACAGTGCAGTTGTTCTCACGCGTTTGGCACGCGTCAAAACGCGCAGCAGATGGAGCTTATCTTTACTCATGCTCGCGCTCCCATCCCCCTCTTCCCTTCTCCCCATCAGCATCCTGGTCCAGGCACTCGTGCCCCTCACTGCGAGAGACTTTAGAGTTTTTGGAGGGAAACTGACAAAAGTAAAACTGATATGTAGGAGTAACATTTTAAACACTCAAAAAAAGTAACAATAGAATGAGACTAGGATCAGCTGCCAAACCTTTCTTTCAAAATAGATATGCCAAAGAGTTGTGTAAAAATGGACAAGCCTATATTTTTTCCTAATTCCTATTTTTTTTTTAGTATCCTTATTATAAATATTTGTCAAGTTGGAACCCATAGAACAAGGCTATCACAATGGGCATTGTTGTTTCCAGACACACTGTCAAAATATCCAAACTCACCAGCCAATCACACATGAACAATAAAATTGAAAGGAGACACTTTTGCAGACACAATGCTTCGTGTGGACGGGTTGGTGGACATGTCCCACTCTGCCGTGTGTGTCTCCTTTGCTTTTTGTGAAAGACGCGCTTTGGTGCAAGCTGCTTGTTGAAGGGAGTTTTGTGGTTCCCAGCCTTCTATTATTTCATACAACAGTATTTGCGCCGTTGTGCACGCGTCCTGCCCTGCCCCTTGGGGCCCCCGAATAACTGCCACCAAGTCCAGTCTGGGAACCAGCTCCTCTGAGCCTATAGTGTGAGATGAGACAAAAAAAAAATAAAAAAAAAAAACTTTCAAGAGGGGCTTCAGTTAGGAGGCTTTTTGTCCCGGTTTCCGCGTGGGTATCCATCTGTGCAGCCCCCGGGCTTTGTGGTCACCCGTACCACCAAAAAGGGAAAGATAGCCTTTATTTTTTGCCTCATATTATATTTAACCATTCTCTGAGGCCCAGCATTATTATATTTAATAGCCTATAACCCAGATCAATGACAAGGAAATCTAATATTTAGTTTACCTCTAAATAAAGAAGATAAAATTTGCTATTATTTTTACTGTATTTTTGTCTTAAATGTGCCTATTTTAGCTGTTTTTTTCTTAGTCAAACTCCCATAGTAATTTTTAATATAAAACAATAATTAGTTGTATTGTATCCCCAAATGATCAAAGCTAGATTAAAATAGAGGACATTTGTGTGTAAAGTTGCTTTTTATACAGTTTAAATTTGAGCTGTGAACGGCATGAGACTGACACGAGCCACGGCGCAGAGCAGATGGAGCGCACGCACTCAGGCGTAAATCAGAAAACATCCTGCGCGGACACAGCGGAACGGGGGCTGTTCAGGAGCAACAGGGGCAATTATACAGTGTTTCGTGGCAGAAACTACAATAGGGTTTGTTTCAGGGCTATTCTATTTTTTTTTGCTTCACAATGCTCAAATACACGCCACATGATTTGCAGCATTTTTGTAATACTGTATTACTCTTTTACGAGAGATACAGCTATATATCTCTATCCACACACACCATATATATATATATATATACATATACATATATATATCACAATATATATATACATATACATATACATATATATATACATATACATATACATATACATATATATATACTATAATAACATATATATATACATATACATATACATATATATATATATACATATATATATATATATATATATATATATTATATATATATATATATATATATATATATAATATATATAATGTATGTAATATTACAAAAATGCTGCAAATAAGTATTGGGCAACTTAAACATTTGTAAGTTCACCCATTTTAAAAATATAAGAGGTTTGTCATTTTCATCATAGGCGTGAGAGACAGAATGTAGAAATAAAAATCCAGGAAATCACATTGCATGCTTTTTAAACAATATGTGAAAATTGGTGCCCAATAAGACAGCCAGCAAAAGTTACTTTTAATATTTTGTCATGTAGCCTTGGTTGGCAATGACAGAGGTCAAACGATTCCTGTTGCTCTTGACCAGGTCTACACACACACACACACTTTAGTTGGTATTTTGGCCCAGTTTTCTGCACAGATCTTCTCTAGAGCTGTGATGTTTGAGGACTGTCAATTGGCAACACAGAGTTTCAACTCCCTCTTCAGGCTTTTGATTGGGTTGGAGACTGGCTCCAGACACTCCAGAACCTTGATTTGCATTTTACGGAGCCACTCATTGGTTTTCCTGGCTGTGTGCTTTGGATCGTTATCATGCTGGAAGACCCAGCCACGTTTCATCTTCAATCCTCTGACCGAGCGAAGGACGTTTTTTACCCAAAATGTCACAATACATGGCCCCATTCATCTTGCCATTGATATGGACCAGTCTTCCTGTCCCTTTTGCAGAAAAGCATCCCCAAAGCATGTGGTTTCCACCCCCATGCTTCACAGTAGGTATGGTGTTCTTGGGATGCAACTCAGCATTCTTCTTCCTCCAAACACACGAGTGGTGTTTAAACCAAACAGTTCCATTTTGGATTCTGCAAATCCTCCTCTGGATGGTCCAGATGGTCTTTAGCAAATTTTAGACGCAAATCACGCCTTTACATGATTTTTGTAGTAGGGGAACCTTTCGAGCAATGCAGGATTTCATCTCATGACGACGTAGCGTGTTACTTATTGTCATCTTTGTGACGGTGGTCCCAGCTGTCTTCAAATCAATGACCAGTTCCCGCCGTGTTGTTCTGGGCTGATTCCTCACTGTTCTCAGGATCATTTGAACCCCACGAGGTGAGATCTTCCATGGACCCCCACTCTGAGGAAAATTGTCGGTGATGTCATACTTCTTCCATTTTCTATTAATGTTTCCAACTGTTGATCTTTTCTCACAAAGTTGTTTACCAATTGCAGTTTGACTCATCCCAGCTTTGTGCAGTTGTACAGTTTTATCTCTGGTGTCTTTGGGAAGCTCTCCGGTCTTGGTCATGAAGACTGGAGTCTGACAGTTTGAAGGTGGTGCAGGGGTCTCTTCTGCATCGAATCAGTTCAAACAGGTGCCATTCATCCTGTTAACGAGTGGAGGCCGGAAAAACTTCTTAAAGAGCAAGTGACTGGTCTGTGAGGGACAGAAGAGTTGTTTGTTTTCTAGCTGCCCAATACTTATTGGCCAACCATTTTTACAAATAAATTGTTTAAAAATCATGCATGTGATTTCCTGTATTTTTTTTTTTACATTCTGTCTCTCACGCTTGGTGTGTACCTATGATGAAATTTGTTGTTGTTGTTATTTTTAACATCTATTCAAAGGAGGGATGTAAATTAGACAGGCAAAATATTAAGTGAATAAAAATACAGAATAATTTGGGATGGCTTTACAAATATGTTGGGAGATAGTTCTTTGTTGTTTGATTATTAGATGTAATGATTCTCATATCCACGTAATGGCTTGTATAGAATCCCTCTACACACCCAATATTGGTGCAGAACATCTGGCTTTATATAAAATTGTTCAAGACATAAAATACTGGTTTTGTTTGTGATTTAAAGAACTTCTAGTTTTCAAAACCACTAGCAAAAATAAAAATAAAAAATAAACCAAAGAGGCATCTTCTGCACTACTGGTAATGTATCATGCTATGAAGGCTTAGTTTAGTATTTAGCATCCCAACATCTCCATTGGTTGAAGATTTTTAGGATAACAGAAAAGTATCTGAGATATGAAGACACAATCCCAATCTCTATGCTGCTTATAAATGGTCCTTTTACCTTTACTTTTGCCATCACAAGCACTTGTTCTTTATTTTGTTTTTGTATATGTTTATAGATTTTTAAAAACATCATTGACTTAGTTTGTGAGTGCTTGTTCAGCACCATGGACAGTGCTGCAACTAAAGCCTCAGATAAACAAATAACTTTTCTTTATTGTATGTGTATCATATATAATTCATCAACCCACAGTTAGACAACACTGTATGCTTCGATTGTAACTAAGAGCATATCATATACTTATTATTTAGTAGCAGAACAGGACCTTGTTTTTACATATGTGGACATTTTGAGCGGCAGAAACATGACTTTATAAGTCATGCCCAAATCTTCATTGGTCAAGCCTGAGGTCAAATCATTTGGAATGGTCTGTGTCGAATCCGAGTGAACTCATCAAGGTCTTCTAGTCAAGTCCGAGTGATTAAAATAAAGAGTTATTCCTATTCAGGCCGAGTCGAAGTCCACATTTTCACCACATTTAAGGTGTTCTGAGGTAACTGTGGTAACTCAATAGGCCTTCCAATAAATGACCATAGATTTTAACTTTTCAACTCATGCTTTTAAAAACCTGTTCATGAAAGCACATATAGGCTACACATAGGTGGACAGTGAAAATGACTTGGAAGGTTCGACCCATCCTTCAAATGCACTGGGGATCTCTTGAGGAGCTAGGCTTGGTCAGGACAACTGTATCTGGAAAGAATTTGACCAATTATGCATGTTTTGGGTTGATGGGGTTAACAGGAGCAGCCGGAGGAAACCCACCCAGACATGGGTGGAAACATGCAATGGTACAGTAGTTGCAGTGACTCTCCCAGACACTACAGACCCAGGCGCTCGAACAGTTCGCAGTGAACACCCCAAGAAAAGTCTGTGTTTTCAAAGTGGGCATCAAAACTGCTTGTTCTCAAAAAGAGTGGGACATTGTTCCAGAGCCTGGTGTTGGTATGGAAGAATTGCTTTTGCCCAAAAGTATTGGGGACAAACAGCATGATGGTCCTTCGACTCTGAGGTTTGGGGGCTTTCTATTTGCATGTTCTCTTTAAGCTTAAGGGTTATCCCAAGGCAATTGCAAGGAGATGGGTTCCATCTCCTGTTGCACTGAATGGGTCAAAGAGGATGCATTTCTCAAAGAGGATGAAGAAAAGACACCTAAACCTTAACCTTGAGCCTAAACCTCACGTTGAGTTATGAGCACTGCTCCCAAGAAACCCTCTCTCTATGTGGGTTGGATAAAAGAAAATCTAGAGTGGGATGAGAGCGAGGTAAAGTGAGTTTATAAGAGAGGGCCAATTGGTGTGATGAAGTGTGTTGAAGAAAGTGATACTTTTCAGTATGCAAGTGGGTTGTGTGTTTGAAAAGGATGATTGAAATAAATGGTGGACAAGACTGGAGAGAACAGAAATATTTTCAACTGTTGTTCCGGGGAAAAGCAAGAAGTCATGGCTTAAGTGCATATGGAAAAAATGCAGCAGTTTTGGATTCATGGTTTGGATGGCGCAATAGTTATGTGTAGATTATACGTTTAGCTGATGTCTGAAACTATGTACCAACACTGAAATCAATTTTTGAAGCATGTGATCTCCTGTAAATCCTCTCAGATTTGCAGTGCAACAGTTAGACTGTCCTGATAAGACAGAGCTCAAGAGCTGGGTCTGTCGGCAGACTTTTTGGGCAGTCTGCAGTCACCGAATGCTTCACACAATAAATTCAAATGACATTGAAGACTGACCCACATTCAGAGGACAACTTTTTCTATGTGGAGAATAAACACTGATTAATCCTTATCAGAATGTTTGAGCAGCATCTTGTGCCATTTTCTCAACCTCTACCCCCATATACTGGACCTGATCATGGGCGTTAAGCTTCCGTTGCTGTTCCCACTTCCATAATTCCTGTAGACTCACTCTTGAGTACACATCCTTTTAAAGTTTATTTATTTCCCTTCAACACATTGAGCTTTGCAACTGCATAAAAACAGATTCACTTGTTGAGGACCCTGCACTCTTGACACAGACTTTCCTGCAGAAGGGACAATATTCAGTAAACGCATTTTTGTGCTTAACAAGATATTTCCAGTTATTGGGATTGTTCCTGCGCTTCATAATTATCACTGGCTAACACTAATAAGGTGATTGTTGAAATTATTAAGAAAAAAGTATCTTTGGATAAAATTCACTGGAAGCTAATGCTTTGGACAACAAAATAATTTAATGCACAACTAGAAAAAAGGTAATTGTCCAGCAATAGTAATAGTTATCAAAAAAGCAAACGTGATCTTTTTAAAAACATTTTTATCTGTAATAATAACAAAATAAAAATAGATCATACAAAAATGCGATTCTTTTTTTATTAAAAAAAAAGAAAAAACTAACACGTGGCACTCCTTTGTCTTTTCAGAACACATGTTTCTTAGTTATATTTTTGTTGTTCCCCAGGGGAAGACAAACCAAACTCCAAAACAACCAAAAAGAAGCTTCCCAAAGCCCAAACCAACGCCATTTTCATAAACAGCTGTCGTCACCGACAAAATGAGAACCTTTTTTTTGTCTAATGTCGGTGTCTGGCTACACGACCATCACACATTGCGTCTGTGTAACTTGTCACGTGTCTGATGCTGCAGCACAGCTTCGAGTCAATCACGCAACGTATTGTACAGACCCACGTTAAGAAACAATGATTTAAATTGAATAAAATTGGAAAAAAATGGGACTAATGTGCGTAAAGTCGCTTTAACATTATGTATGATATATATTTTACAAAGACATTTGTTTATTGATGAAAGTTAAACCATTATATATGGTATGCTTTTTAAGTAGTGTAAATTGTCTAAAGTAATACACGTGCGTGAAATAAACCGTCAGAAGTGGCAGATCAGTAAATCTGCAATTTATATTATTCCACATTGCATTCAAATTAAACATTTGTAAAACAACAACGCGTCGTCTCGGGCGTCGTTTTCGTTTGAGGGGCGCAGAGGAATAGTGGTGCGTAATTTGACCAATGAGTAATCAGACAAAAACATGTCTAAAAAAGGATTTGAAAACTTAGACAAGCTTATACCAAGCTAAAAGCCAAGCCACATTAGATAACACATCTGGTGAGGAACAGTTGTTTGGCTGCTGCGAGTTGTAAAGGTGTAAGATCTGCGTCATAAAATGTTTTCAGCCAATAGGAGCCACCCAAAGCTTCCATCATTTTACGCGTGAGCCAAAGGAACGCGACGCCTTCAAAATGAGGAACTCGAACGTAAACACCAGTCTAAAATATGAACCCAAACAACAACTTTGTAATTATTTTCTCCCAAAACGAGCACGACAAGAACACATCTCTAAACTCGTCTTGTCCAGTTGTCCACGCACGGACCTCGAGGCTTTAGTGGCGGGACTTTTTGAATATTGGATTTCTCGTTGGGTGCCAGAGCCATTGTGTTCGCATATCAGGGGCACGAGAACAGCACGAGCCACGCGGACAAAGGGAGCAGATGGCTTAGCTGCTCCGAGGAATTATTTGTGAAGTTACATGCACACAAGGGCATTAAATGGGCTCCAGTGGGAAATTACTGAGAGGGGCTTCAATCAATGTAGAAAAAAGTACTGTGAGTCTCAGGAAAATTTGAAAAAGGCTGAAAATATAGAAAATGCATGTAATCTAGATATATATGAACTACTGTATGTGTGAAAGCCTAATGTGTTCTAGTTGAACATTATTTGAAATCAGCTCCAACTGCGTAAGATCGTTTTATTCTGGTTTAAAGAAGCAGAAATATGCAGAAACATGTTTTTTGATATTTAATACATATACGTTCTTTGACTATTGTCTTCTAAAATTGTCGGGTCTTGTTTAAAAGAAGATTAAAGTACCATTGTGAGGTCAAGGATTTTTGTTCGTTTGTTTGTTGAAATTAACTAAGCAGTTTTTTCTTTGTATTGTTCATTTATTTCCTCTTCTTCATGTCAGAATTAGACTATATGCACTTATATCTTGTAAACTAAAGTCACTATATGTACGTTTTAATAAGTCAAATTAATAAGAGAAAAGGAGAAAGAGAGAATATAAAATAGATATAAAATAAAATGTCAATATTGTTTCGACTGTTTCAGATAAAGCCTTGACAGGGGGCGTGGTCTGTGGTCTGGCGCCGCCCCCCCGGTGAGCGCACTGAGCTGCAGGCTCGTGCAGCAAAAGGGCGCTCGATACAAACCACGAGAGACGCGCATCGGCGGCACGAGCGGCATCACGAGGACGCATGACACGACCACGCGGCCCCGGTACGTTTTTAATCCAGTATTTATGTTCTGTAAGATAATGAGGAATGATTTAGAATAGAAAATGTATCACCTTCATCATATATAAGACATGTCAATGAAACGATCTGCTGCTAAAATGTGGCTGCAGTTGATGAAGCAGAAAACATTAGATATACAATACTGTTGCATGAATGTGTGTTATTTACTAAAGTGCTGTTTTAAGCCTGTATATTCTGGAAATAGCCCTGATCGTGTGTCAAGCGTGGTGTCATAAAACACGTGACATGAGTTCTGCGACTAAGAACATGTAATATAATCAACGCCTTTAAACTACGCATCATTTAAGATACACAAAACATTGAAACTGTTCTTCTTGAAGTTAACTCAGTAGTTGTATGTTGTAATGTGTGTGTTTTGAGATATAGTCATTTCAATTGCTAAACGTAAATGTATATAAATGTCTTTTTCTCACATCACATTCAGCGTGTGAAAGCAATACAACATCAACCCTCCACAAAATCATAATCATAATCATAACCCTCGGGTCGTCCACCTTCTTGTCTCCATGAAAATGTTATTACTTTGCCTGGAATGTTCCACAGTATTACTTTCAGTTAATTACAGGTGATTTTGCTGCTCAAAATCATCATGAAAATCAGAAACAGAATTACTTTTATTCATCTAGAAGACTATGTATGAATGAAAAAAGAAAAATTGAATATCGCAGCAAGAAGAAAATACTATAAATCTTAACAGCTAACCCCTCTGTAAAAAACAGTGTGATTCATGTTTAACTAATCCCCTCACAACATATTTACATGTTCATTTACAGTTTTACAAGTGAACTGAATATTGCACAATGACATACATTTTTACTCGGCGTGGAGTCACATCTCCACAGATCTGACCTGTAACTCCATGGAGATAGACGAGTTTAAGGCCATACTGTGGAACATTCTAAGCGAAGCAATAACATCTCCATGGAGACAAGCAGGTGGCGTGCCCTCAGAAAAGTTAGTGCACCTTTAACATTGTAATTAGTGTCCATTAAATGATGTAAATTGTAAGTGCTAAGTAGTGTCTCATGTTTATCTTCAGTGTGTCATGTGACTCGTGTGGTTGATGTCAGGGCATCAGGGTGTTTCTTTGAAGGTCGCGGGGGACAATGGCCTGTCAAACTCATGTCTTGTTCCATTAGCCCCGCGCCTGTCTGTGTGTCCCTAATGAGAACAGAATCTGTGAGAAAACTCTGAGTGTGTCCTTCTCACCACAGATCACGGATGAGTGGGCCTCCGTGAGACAGGGATCTCCACGCACCTCCTCCCCTTCAGAGCCGGGACACTGCAGGAGGACAGGGGAGGAAAAAGGTTACAACATGTGAGAGATTAATGTTCATGGCATAAATAACTGAATTTTGGCTTTTTGGAAGCAAGTCTAAAAGAGGATTAAAATAGACCTAAACCCATCTAAATCCTGAACTAAAATGGATGTAAACTATAGGTCTAAGATAAGGTAAAAATAAAAAACTGAATCATAGATAAATCTGTATCTCATCAAAATTGTGCACCGCCAAAATAAAGTATGACTGCAATTTAAGATACATATAGGTGCAGTTAAACTATAGAGTTTGACACCGCAAGTGTCAAAAAGCACCATGAAAATATATATGCAAAAGAAAAGTGACCTAAAAGTTTCACAGTCACACAAAGGCTGCGGAATAAACAAATTAAGAACAAGTTTGGATTAAATCTTTCAATCAAATCATAATTTTGAGAATGTTTTCCAAAAAATCTAAATTATAATTCCGGAATTATTGTAAAACAGATAAAAAGGTTAATATATTAACACACCAAAAATAAAGCCGCAAGACTCTAGGCCATATTTAGGATAAAGACATATGCATATAATACAAAAATAATTAATAATAATAAAAAAAGAACCTTCATTGTACATTACACAAGTCAGGAAGAAAATCTTGCCACAAATTCACGCAAAATATAGTTTTTATAACATGCATTTGATTTTTTAAATCTTGCTACTGGTGTGTTTTAGTTGGGGAAAAAATAATCATTGTTTGTAGAGATGAATGGTGATGAAAATCGTGCAAGACCAAGAAATGTGACTGATGTGTGAATGTGTTTGAATAAAGCATCTTTTTCCTCTTTGTGTGTCTGGTCTTTTTTTAAACTGCCAATAAAAATATTTTTGTCTGGTCTCATTTTTTAAAATTAAAACTTCTACACAATTAAAACGCTTTTGTTATTATACTTGTTGAATAAAAGGCATGACGACTGAATTATAAGGGCTTTTCTTGCACGCGTCTGTGAAATAAGCGTTGCAGCACGCGTCTGCCACCTGCTCCTTCAGAGGGGCGGCATCAGCACATTATCCTTGCACACATTTACAACGGTTTTAGAGCTGGGGTCTGGGGGGGAATGGGTTGATAGGAAGAAACATGAAGCCTATGTGGATGCAAGTTCCAGAATAAAGGCTGGCTCTCTCACTCTGCAATCACCAAGAACGCCAAATTTTCGTTTTTATTTTGAAAAATGTGAAACTTTTGTGGCTTTGTGGCATCAGTGGTCACATTACAGAGCATGAACTTGTGACTCTCGGTCATTTGAATGTTCCCGCGCAGCATCAGCAGCAGCAGATGTGTCCGAACAAAAGGCTGGCCCCTTCCAGAATAATAGAGGCTCATTTGAATAACTGTCGCATGGACGGCGCGTGCAAGAAATCTCCCATTTTCCCAGGGTCCACGAGACAGCCGTTGACACTCACCAGCGGGTCTGTGGAGAACGGGATTTAGTCTGAACATGAACCTGGGAACAAAGAAAACCTATAACTGCGGGATTATAATACACTGTGCGTAAGACTGTCTGTGCTGTGGCGCAATGAGGCCTTTGACACATGCAGCGATGGTAATAAAGAGTCGTTATAGAACTGATATTGGCACATTTAAAACAACTTTTAACATCTAGACTAGGAATCTCTAATTACACGGGTTATTATTTAATTGTTTTAATATGAAAAAGAAGAAGAAATATTGTGCATTGGCTGTTGTGTTTTTATTTGGGTCCTTAGAAAATCCAAGATGAATTTATCCAATTCCAATTAAAGGGCTAATTTGATTTACACATTTTTGGCCTAAAAATTATTAACCTGAACATCTGTATAACATTGGTTATACATTACCTATATATCTGTTTTTTTACAACAGGATAGATAATATAGCTATATGGGCTACTCTTTTTATTATAGAATAAGCTATAGAACATACTATAAAATCATGTCATGATACAGGTCTACCACTCAAACTTCCCAGATTTGTCTCCGTCCAGTGAAAAGTGGCTCGTGCGCCTCTTTTCCTCTGGGAGTTGGAGTCCATTAGAGGCCTGTGGGAATATAACATGGATGTATTGTGTCTTGGCGCGCGGTGTCGATGACAGTTGGATTTGCACAACAGATGGTCCAGAGAGGCACGCGCCAAGCACGAGACCCAAGTCCCCCTTTTACCCCCCTCGTTTCTGCTAATATGGCCCGGGCCGAAAAGTCATATGCTAATGTAACAGTTCTGACAGAAATAAGTCTCGAGTTCTGAAGTTAGGTTTTACTGCAGTTTCTGCATAAGTAGCTTTACAAAGAATATTCAACATTTAGATTGACTATCTGTTTCAAATAGTGTAAAACATAGCCAGATATGGCACATTTTGGAGAGAAGCAGCCCATCATTTATTAGGCTACAATTAAACGGCATGGTGGATCTTAATTTGCGGGGGAAAAAATAGTCTATTGTGTTTGTAGTCTATTATTGCTATTTTACATGTGGGGGGTTGATAAAAACACGAGAAATGCATAGAAATGACATAGGTCCCTGGCACCTTACGGCCCGTGCAGGTGTGTTTTACCTCATGAAGCTTTCCTGCCATCCTCTGGTCATGACATGTATTACAAACGAAGATTCACTGCACTTTTATTTGAAGAGCTGGCGTTAAGATGCGGGGAAGGTTGAGTGAGTGAGTGAGTGAGTGAATGAGTGACTGTTGTGTCCTTAAGCAAGACTAAAGTGCATCTGGTAGTAAATAAATAGGCCTAAACATGTAAATGAAGGAACAGAGAGTAGTTTGCTGAGCCCCACATCAATAGGAACAGAGCAGTGAGCAGCTTAATCAAACATACGAATATTTGAGAGCATGTTGTAATGTGTATTTGGGACACAAGGTGTCACTGGATCACACCTGAATTACATGGAGAGACTGTCCATCTCTTTGAAACTTTCGACTTATCTAGTATTTTGTAAAGGCAAAGGCTTATGCTGCACCATAGGCCTAACTACTATTAATACACTTATATTACTTTTAATTGACATCAGGTCCAAGAATCAAAAAGAAGACTAAAGGACAGCATGTTTGCATGAAGAATTAGTGCACTAACAACTAAAGCAGATCACATCCTGCTCCAAACAAATCATCAGGCTTTCTAAGGACACAGCAAATAAGGCACAGTGCACTGCCTTTGTCAGTTTCACTACAACATATATTATTAATGAGCATGGACTGCAGTAAACAACACATCTCAGAATTACAACAAATCTAATTCCCCCACAGGACAACAGGCAGTTGGAGTCATGAGAGTAATCGGCCAACGCTTATTAGCCAAACACTATGATAAACGGTTCCTTTAATAAACTATATTTTAAGATGTCATGGGCATAAGTGCCTCGTTAGCCCTGTCATTCCCAGTGCCAGCGCCAAGTAAAAGTTGAAGTTCGTTTCTACTCTAAACGGGGGCGGTGCGTGTGCGCCACACTGGGAAGGGGGGGAGGCACACTGCCCCTTTAACGTGTGAGCCGATTTCAAGACAGCAACAACCTGCTGCTGCTCAGTGATCCTCCCCTTAATGGATTATTTAACAGACTGAGTTCCATGTCGCCATCTGCCAGAGGAATATTTCTGAAGGACTAAACGCGTAAATTCTTCTTAACTAGTGTTCAAACTCGAAACCCAAAGGAATAGTAAACGTGTGTGAAGGACAGTGTGAGCTCCGTTTACGCGCGCAGGAGCGTATAGTGAGCCCCCCGGGAGTTTGCGCACACAGAGCAGGTTAGTCTGTCATCCAAGAGGAGAGTGGATATATTCAACATGTAAAATTTCATTGATGCACTAACTGAAGCGGCGTGTGGTTATGTGGCGGGCTGTTTGAGTTCCAACACTGACGGAGAAGCCTACTGAAGTTTCAGCGGGACCATGGTGAGAGCGTCCCGGTGTCTTTAGAGCCGTTCAGGGTCTTGGATCATGGTGGCGGAGGGAGATCGGACGCTGCTCGCCGCGCGTCAGGGGGACATACAGGCGCTGAAGACGCAGCTCGCGGCCAAAGAGCTCACAGCCGAAGTGAAGGACTCACTGGGGTCCACGCCGGTCCATCACGCAGCGCGCTCCGGGAAGCTGAGCTGTCTGCGCTTCCTGGTGGAGGAGGCAGGGCTGCCCGGGAACTCTTTGGCCAACAACGGAGCGAGCCCTGCGCACGACGCGGCGGCCACCGGACACTTGGCCTGTCTCCAGTGGCTGCTGACCCAGGGAGGATGCCGGCCTGAGGTGAGTCAGCGCAGTATAATCCCCCTTCCCCTGACACGACTGTTTCCCAGAGCTGTGTCCAGAGTTTATGACGTCCATAAAGCCGCATCTCATGCTAAAGACTCACTAAAACACATCGAGAACAGCACAAATCTGCAAATAAACACACTTGCAAATTGCATCATATATTATATTTTAAAAACAACATGCATGAGGATTATTTGGGGGTTTCAATGTAGGCCTACCACGTGCCCAGCAGAGCAGGAAGTGCATTCCAAACTTTATTAAGAGACTGCAATAAGCCTATTTTGACAAAGTAGTTCAGGGATAAGTGTGGAAAGTCTGCTGCCTCATGCCATTTTCCATGTCAATAAACAATGCAAAGGAACAAGTCATTCTACACTGTTGCATAATCCCAGTGGGAGACAGTGTATCTATAAAGGAAAAAAAAACATTGTTATTCAGAATTCATTTATGCATTAAGCTTAATTACACCATCCTCACCTGGGACAAGACGCTGACAGTGTTTACAGTTCAGTTTGGTCCAGTAGTCTACTGTATATAACATAAATCTGTCCTCAGTGATTACAGCTCACATACAGCAGCTATAGTCCAGTCAAAGGATGTGGCCCAATAATTCTCATTAAACATTTCTAAATACACCTAGATAGAACAAGAACAAAGTTTTTTATTGCAAATTGTACATAATCTGTGAGCAATGGGCTATTATTTTGAAATCTTAACCCCAAATTTTAGCCCAAGCAAAACAAACTTTAAGTCAATTGGCCACTCGATCTGACCTCTGAAATAGGTGAGTCTACATTTAAGACAACTCTGTAATAAGAGCTCCTCCATGTCCTTACTGTCTCCATTCCTTTTGATGCTAATATGATGAGTGACAAGAAGCTGCCCATGATGATCGGATAAGAAACTACGCACTTTAAAATGCCAGCTTCTCTGTGTTGGGTGGACTTGGAAGTGGACTAATGTGCAGTGTAGCCAATCTAATAAATGTTCTACACATTTTTCGTCACTTTCCATTCACGTAGGGGGTCTTGATCGTAAAGCACACCTCAATATTGCAACCAGGATCATCCCAACATAGAGATATTCCTTATTTTCAATATTACCTATTGTACAATGACAACGTTCATGGCATTTTGTGATGATAATAGTTGATATGTGATTGACAGGGCAAGGACAGTTCGGGGGCCACTGTCTTGCACCTGGCGTCCCGTTTCAGTCACTCTGAGATCACAGAGTGGCTGCTGAAAAGTGGGGAAGGGGACCCCGGGGCCACCACAGACACAGGGGCCATACCGCTCCACTACGCCGCTGCCAAGGGAGACCTGCCCTCGCTCCGCCTGCTCCTGGAACACAGCCCAAAGTAAGACGTCACTGTGCATCGAGCCAAAACCTTTGTACATTTGTAGTCAATGTTAAACTCCTCAAAAAGTTTAATTACGAGAAATTTAAAATGGAATTATGTAGATTCAAAACACATATATTTGGATGCACATTTGCTATTGCAGACTCTTAATTATTAGATGTAAACATAAAACACAGTAAATGTCTGAAATTCTTGTCTGTGGCTTAGTTTTCTCTGTTAGGTTTTAGTTGCTGAAAATTGTAAGCAAGTCTCCAATAATCTCCAGTGCATTTGACAGAAAGAGAGTGTGCATTCCAATAGAGACTGGCTCCAGAAATGGATAGGAATTTGTGTGTACTGATTGTTAATACGTAATTATATATTTGACATCCTCATGGTCCTATACGTTTTACTCAAAGTCCAACAAATAACACTCTTGTTGTTTGCATAGTAAAGTGACAGTGGAGGTCACATGTTTATTGTTGTCATTATTTCTCATTAAGATGCAGTTTGTAACCCAAGCAGGTTTCACTGGAAGGATACTTTAGACGACTGACATTGTGGGGAGACCAACACAGTTTGAAGGGCAACAGCCATATGAAAAACATATTGCATTGTCTTATTGAGCATTTCTGTTAAGCTAAAGCATATTTTAAGATTCCATATGGGTTTGCAAACACATTTTTAATTATTACTGTTTCTTATTCTGTGATACAATCCATGTCATCCCCACAGATGTTTGTTCGTCTCTCGAAAGGGTGTGTTCCTTCTCTTGTTTCTTGCATAAACAATCCATGGTGATTTTCATATGGGTGAGATAAGTGTGTACTGGACGGGACTGTATTCAAAAAAACAAAACAGGCTTCGTATTTAAAACAGCCTTTGTCTTAGCCAGTGTTGCCTTTTAAGGTAATGATATGATACCTTTGTCTTATTATATGTTGCTAATCAATGCAGTGTTGATTCCAGGCAGGCCCGGGCTCTGCAGATAAGTAAAACCATTGAACAAGTCGTTAAAGCTTCAGGTGTTTTTTCGTTTGAGTCAAAAGGCTGGAGACGTGTAACTGCTCCACTATTCAATTTTATGGGTAAATCACACCTACTGGTAGAAAGCTAAAAACAAATATGCAAAATCTACTTCTACAAGCTTTGAACTATGTAATACATGTTTTTCCTTATTTACTCACTCATATTTGAGTAATTTTTATTCTTTGATTCAAGACGCCTGTGCACTGATGAGCCCCGTTTTGTTTTTTATTAAAGCCCTGGTACTTAACTTTTAGCCAGAACAATAGAGTAAAATAATAGCATGTTATTTTCCTTTCCCATTTTCAAGATTTTATTGCACTAAAAACATAGAAAAACTAGTGTCCTTACTGTGACTTGCATCTCTACAAACCTGACTCGTACTTGGCCTGGAAGTGTCCATGGAAATGTTGCTCCTTTATTTATAATATTCTGCAGTATGACATAAAAAGTGGTCACACTGCTACGTTAAATGGTGATACACATGGTATTCTGCACCGTCGCACAGCCAATTTGGCACAAGTGAAACAAATAACAAAGCACAGCTATTTTGTAACCTGCAGCTCTTTACGGGCCCGGCAGCAGGTCCAGTAGTGCAGCACTATGTTTTGAAGACGTTTACATGACATACCTTAAAGCGCCAGGGAGAAAGACAAAAGTATCACGTCTTCTTCTACTGCTTTGCCTAGAATGTTGCATAGTATGGCATCTACTACAATATGGTTGTTTGTATTTCTCCAAAAACATGCATTCTTACTGGGACTTGTCACTAGTTTAATGTTACACTGTGGAAGATTCCAGACAAATTCAATGGAGACAAGCAGGTAGCGGACCCTCCACCAGAAAAGTGAAGTAGTGAAATGATCAATAATTAGGACATGAATATATGACAATACATATATACGCTGTACTGAATTGTTAATTGTTAAATTGGTTTCAATAATATTTATACGAGGAAAACATTGCTCTTACTTCTATACAATCTCTCATTAGAATACGGTCTCTACGCAACACAATTACACATGATAACCATGAAAAGCAGCCCGGTCCTATTAAACTAATTGCTTTCCCTTCTTGTTATCAACACTGTAACAATCCTTTTTTGCATAATATTTTGTTTTGGCTGCGTAGCTAGGTGCGTTTCTCTTGAAAGTTTGATGAGTTCGAGACATGGTAGCTCGCTGATAGCATGGGGCCCATTCACCGTTCCCTTTAGCTCCTCCTTCTGCTGCTGTTTACGGCCGTCTCCACAGCAACGCTCGGTAGCGCCAACTGCAGATAAGATAATGAGAAAAACAAACCTATTTGAATGGAGCGCTGCCTGGCTATTGTTTTAATTGGACTGTGTAGCTGAAAGATAGCATTATATATCCTATGAATTATAATGTACAAATGATACAGATGCATTATTGATAACAGGGATAAACTGACCCTGTTTTATCACCTGTGCTGCCAAATATTTGACAGTAATAAAGTTTTAGTATACATCTCAACAGGCAGGAAATAGGTTTATAATTGCAGTTATTGGTACATATCCACAAACTATCAATACGAGATTTAATTAAAGGTGTAGCAATTGCCTACAAAGTACAACAACCATAGGCAAGCTCATTTCCTTCTGTTCTTATACGACATAGAATGTACTGACAAAAGATGCCCAGAGAAATAACTGTGTACACAAGTGATATGAACAGGCGAACAGAACGGTTTATTCAGTTATCTTTGACTAAATGTTACTTAAAGGCACAGTATGTAAGGTTCTAGCAAAACAAAAGCATGTTTTGTTTTCTGGTGTTATTGCACTAAAAATGTATATAAACCTTTATCCGTACTGTGAGTGGGCCGGCCTCTCCACAAACCTGATTCATACTTGGCCTGGAGGAACCTCCATGGAAATGTTGTTCCTTTGGCTATAAAATTCCACAGTATGGTGTAACATGTATCCATCTCCATGGAGAATGTTCTGAAGTATGGTATTAACTTTCTATTTCCATGAAATCCTGCAGGTGATGTTCCACCCACCTCCAGAAAGTTACATACTGTGCCTTTAACAGTTTGATGGACTCAAATTAAGCCTCAAATTAAGGCTTGAAATCATATTTGTACATTAATATATACAATTTCATTGTTATTATTGTTATTGTTACTGCATTGTTATTGCAGTGTTTCTCAAACTAGGGTACGTGCACAACTGGTGGTAACTGCCCTCTGCAGTTTGAAACAAATCATGGTTTTATCCTCCTGTGGGTTAATCCATATTTAGAGCTACTATATCCATAACTATCCATGGTTTAGTCTTATTTGATTCATTATTAGAAAGTCGGTGTAATGTAATATCTCATTCATATATATACATATATATCTTGCTGTTTACAACAGATCTACATTTAAAGTCTGCGTGACTGTCAATGCTTACGAATGGTCTAATGTTAATAATTACAATTATTTGGTTCAGCAAATGGAACAGCAAACACGTCACTTTGTTGCACTGTTAGCTGTGTGAGACAAGAGTAAATTTATGGTTCTTCCGCCCATTAGCCTTCAGTCAAATCCATCAGGCTGGTGTGCTGTGTGTTCGCTGATAACCACAGAATACAAAGAGCTGAATGAACGAGAGAAAGGCCTCAGACTGCTTACGTGACCGATCAGGACAGATGAACAGTTGACCTTTGACATCGTGACAAGAGACCACTGACCCAGGCGTTTCCAGACAATTTGGACGTCAAGATAGTTCGTTTAATCTTATAATCAGGATTACAGAGGTCACCGTGCAATTGCAAAATAAAAAAATGAAATAACAATTGTTAGAATTTTAGAAGCAGTAATAAGTGTAATAAGTAACTAAATAAGTAATGTAATAAGTGTTCTGATAATACATGTTGAATCATGATATTGCTAAAGAAAATATAAATGATAAACAATAATATAGAAACTAATTTATGCCACCGACACGGACCCTAACCCTAAAGCAGTGTTATTTCTTTGTGGTTTGGTCATATGCTGTCAATAGTCATGAATAATAGTAAATTCTTCTCACAATAACACTAAAATGTGATATTGCGACATCCCTGCTCTCTTGTTGGAGGAAATTGCAACTCCTCAAACCCACAATATGCTACAATATAATCTGAATACTACCATAAAACAACATTGAGAAATAAAGTAGAAAAACATAAATCTGGCTTGCGCGGTCTTTCTTTACTACAGTTTGCAATGTAGGGAAAAAGCAAAGTGTGTTTCTCAGGACTCCAGGGGCCAGGGTATTGGTAATCTTCTTAATAACTACATACTTGGTACAGGTCTGGTACAAAACCCTTTTTGTAACAAGAGGTTTAGTGTTAAAATGTGTGCCATATAAAGTGGTCCTGCACAAAAGAATGGCTGTGTTATTTTGAAGGAATGACCACCTTTATATCAAGTACAAACATGTAAAAGGTATATATATGTTATGAGGCTTATCTATACATTACTAAGGGGTCTATATTGGTCTCACAATATATATATGCAGCCTTCTTGATTCATTTAGAAGTTGTTAGTGCGTCATTACATCACAACAACCCTTTTCATTATTTATTTAGGCAGGCAAGCTATTAGGAGTTTTTATCAGGCTAGGCAACTATTCAGGTAAAGTAAATTAGGCTCCATGTAATCAAGCCTTTGTTACTGTGTAAATAGATGCCGTGTAATTACGTGGCTAAATTATTCTGCAAGACTAAAATGGAAATATATAGTATTCATTATCTGATGCCTTTTCTAGGAATGGGTATAACACGCATCCTGACACAGCATCCACAATACAATACTTACCTCTCTGAGCTCGATACAATGTTTCCTGAAGTATGGACAGCCTTTAGAACAGGTGATGAAAGTTCATCAAAAATTATGTTGAGATTATGTACAATAACAAAATGCATTGGAATTTCATGCTCACGAAGCAGCGAAGATGAATGTTTTGTCATAGTTACAAGGAACAAAAAACAAAAATACACTAGAGCATCAATCAAACAGTGTGGGCATGTGCAGATTGTAAACATAGCTTAAATGAATGAAGAGTGAAGAGCGAATTTGCCACACAGAAAAAGTCATCAAAAGCTTGTCTTTACTCTCTATAATAATGTTTTCAAAAGCTAACTGTATTTTACTGCAACCAAATAATATTCCCTCCTCCATTGATACAATCCACAAGACATTATGTTCATTAATAATATCTGTTGAAGGATGATGGCAAAAAAAAACAACAACCGTATAACTTTTAACATTCTCTCTCTTTCAAGCTCTCTTCAAAGGTAAACATAACAGATCCGGCCTTAATGCACTAATCAGCAGGTTAATAATGCAGAACTTATTTGATATATAATGAAGATTTGTTGTTTAAAAGTACCACAATACACATCTCTGTATCGATACACGTATTGTCACGATATATTGCTGTATTGATATTTTCAGGCCTTTTTCCTTTAGAGTGATTGACAAGTGTTGATTGGTTGTGCTGTTTGCTTGCTCTTTGGTCACACAAGGCTAGGTTCTTTCTGTAGCTGATGTAATGTGCACCTGATCCGCAGAAGCAGCACTTACTGGCCACTGCTCAAGTCTCTTCACTCCGAGAGGCCCAACAATGGTGCTCCGTAGTCGTTTCTGTCTCACATTCAGTGCATCCAACTTAAACAATGTTTGTTGTGAGGATATCCTCGAAGACCCCTCTGCGCAGGTGAACTTCATCCCGCTTTTGTTACTGCCATTAATAATGTACCTGCCTGTGCCCACTTCCTGATTAGACGATTGCAAATGGCTTTCCTTGTATTGTGAAATATTTAGCATGTGTTTTACATTCCTCAATGATCCTGGTTTTAGGTTAACTTAACAAAACACAATCAAATAGTATTCACATTTTGACGTCTAGAGGTTGGCAATATATATCGAAACTGAAGTAATATTGAGAATATTGCAGTTGTTTTGAACATATGGATTTGATCATTGAGTAAATCGTTTATAGTAAAAATTTTACAAAAAAGAACTCATTAAAAGGAAAAAAGAAAAAACGTTATGTTGTAAACTTTCAAATAAGGGTATAAGGTGAGATTTCTGCACTTTTGTGATTCATTTGACGGACATTTCACATTTGTCTGATAATTAAACCTAAACTAACAGCTTACAGACATGTTTGAACACATTTCTGTTGGACTATTGTTATATTGGATACTTCAATATCGTCCAGCCCTTGCTTTGTCAGATTTCTGCCTGAATCTGTATTTATATGCCAACTGATTCTTCATGTCTTTCTTTCAATACTCACTATGACTTTGTATATTATGAAGTACTGTACGTATGTTTCCAGAATACACGTTTTGGTAATATTTTTATCATTTCATTTTGTGGCCTGACCAACCATCCCTTCAATCTGTGTTCCAGTTTCCTTGTTACATTTTCTACAGGACAAACTCTGTCGTTTGCATATCCTAGTTTAGAGAATCAAATCTGACAATGTTTTGCATCGATGAGATAATTTAAGCACGGATCTCGCATTTCATCCACATATGATGAAGGCAACCTTTCCTCTCTGAAATACTAGAGGAACAAATAGAGTAATGTTTGTCTAAAAAGCTTATTTATATCCACTTAAGCCCTGCCTCATTTGTCGCGCCGCTTCTGTGCCTCCTTCACCAACAGGAAAACTGTCCCTAAACCTACCTCGGGCTAATCCTCTTTACAAACTCACTGCTCGTTTGTCTGTGTCCAAATAAAGCTTTACCTTATGGGATTTATCTGCAAGACGCCCTGACCCCCCACTGTGATGGAGCAGATCTGGAACAAGACAACACACAGACGCTAAACAACTTTCCATTGAAGCACAGGGAAATGTAAACATGACGTAATCGATGCGCAAAGTACCGTGTTGACAATATCTTTGAAACGTTTTGCAGCTACAGACAATAAATATGATTCATTTTTCATAATATAGTGGGTCTGTATTTACAATGAAACAATGCAGTCAACATAAAATCAAATAATACAGAATTGGCTGAAGATCTCTTACCACTTACAACCAGATGATTCAACAGGAGTGTGCTTTGCATTTCATTTAAATATTCTCATTCGAGTCATTTGAAACCTCCTGCAGGTTTCTCTCTTACGAAAGCTGCTTTTGGACTCAAGACTATACACCCAAGTGAGATGAGCGTGAAAGAGGACCTTTTACATTTTATTTAAGTCACTATATATAATCGTAAAGACTAAAAACTTATCATATTGACAATTTTCAAATTAATCTGTATACTAAAATGTAATCCTAAATGTAAAGTGTTATTTTATCTGGCTGTTTAAGTCACATTAACCTTTATTAACACTAACCTAACTTTATAATTCAGAAAGTGTGATTTCATGAAGAGGAATAGTGATCTATTGGACAATGGGAATGAAAGAAAATGAAGGATCTCACTGTTGTTTGGTCCTAGTGTCAGTGAGTGTTAATGATTGTAAAGTCATGATCTCACAATGACTAAAAATGTGTAAATGTGTAAGCTATAATGTTTACTAGGAAACAGTGATGATTAAGTGCGTACTGTGTTCTTAATTGGTTTGAATTGTCCTTCTAGTGTTGTCAACGTGCAAACTAAAAATGGTGCCACACCGCTCTACCTGGCTTGTCAGGAGGGTCATCTGGAGGTCGTCCAGTTCCTGGTGAAGGATTGTGGGGCAGATCCCAGCATCAGGGCCAATGACGGGATGATGCCTCTTCACGCTGCTGCTCAGATGGGCCACAACACTGTCATCGTCTGGCTGGTATACTAAAATCCCCAACAGGAATAGGACAGGATAATGCAAAATTAGGATTGAAACTGGAATGAAAAAAAATACAAATCTTTGATACGAAGTTTATTTGCCAATATTCCTGATAGAAATGAGACTTTTTTCTTTTATAATGGCCTTTACAAGCCTTTGATGTGAATCTTTAGTTTCCTATTTCAAATAATTAAGATATTAAAGTACTTAATGTTACTTGCTCAATTTTTCATTTCATGGTCAGTGAAGTTTTTTCTCTTTTTAGCTGTTTCTGCATTTAGGCAAAGGATCTTATAATTTGATATATTGCGACAGAGCTCGATGTAATTGTGAGACTTTTGATGAGGCAATATCACAATATTTTGGTTATTGTTACATTCTTAATTCCTATAAACCTATGGCATGACAAATATCCAAAGAAGATTTATTACTCGGATACTTGTTTTTTGAACCAGGCCGTTTTTATATTCATGGCAAGCTTCATTATTTGTCAATTTTATCCAACCACGCCGCCAAATCAAGCGTATTGACAACACCAACATGCTTTTCTTTCTCCCTCTTTCTCAGGTGAGTTTTACAGAAATCAGCCTGTCGGACAAAGATGGAGACGGAGCCACAGCGATGCATTTTGCTGCGAGTCGTGGCCACGCTAAAGTGCTGAGCTGGCTGCTGCTGCACGGAGGGGAGATCGTCACTGATAACTGGGGAGGGAGTCCGCTACACGACGCAGCGGAGAACGGCGAACTGGAGGTGTGTTCAAATGTTCAGTCACAAGTTTAAACATTTGAATTTATGCTCTGATGTCTAATGAATATCTATCTCATTTCCTCTGTGCTCAGTGCTGTCAGGTCCTTGTTGTGAACGGCGTAGACCTCGGCATCAGGGACCAAGATGGCTTCACTGCAGCAGATCTGGCCGAGTACAATGGTCATCCCCAGTGTGCCAAATATTTACGCACTGTGGAGAACATGGTAAACCACACGCTGTTGTTTACCTCTCTCTAGTCTCTAGGGCTAGTCTGAGTTAAAACACAATGACAAAAAGTTCATAATCATCATAAAAAATGACAGTTGAAGGAGACGGTATTATGCTAAACCAACTTTAAGAGCTTCGACCATGTTCTAATTATTTCCAATCTCATTTACACACTCAAATTTGTATTTCAGGGAAGTCATGCATGTTTTGTATTATCGTGTTGTCTCCTGCATTCAATAACATTTTCCCTTACATCTTATACACAGATCACTGCGCTTTACTTTTTCTTATTTATCTTTTTCTTAAAATGCGTTACATTCCAGCAGCATGGCGTAGGACGTTTTGGCACAAATTTAAAAAAACAGTCCCGCGATAATCTGCAGCTCTCTATGGCTAAAGGAACAGGCCAAAACCAGATATTAGAAACCTTTCTTTTATTATTAAGTATATTTTCAGTATGGCCACCTAAATACAAAATAATGATCCATGTGGGTCATAGATTATGACTGTATAGCAGAAAAAAGCAATGATATATCTTCGTTAATAAATAGTAAATGATAAGGGTCTTGGTAATAGGTTTACTGCTACAGTGTACATGTCCTTGGGGATCAATGTAATTTACGTAACATTCACCTAAATGAAAAGCTGGGTACATAAACTACTATCTATCCAAATTCACTGCACGAAACAAAACAGAACCTGCTTTATCATATGTTGTATAAACGTTGACAACAAGTTCTCAACCCATCCAGGAGGGTGCTGGGAATGATTGATCACAATTAACTGAAGTAAAGGCTCATAGGACATCTTTTTCTCTTGGCTAATTAAAGAGCTGTTACGCTGGCTGAACTGTCTCCCACGGCCTCAGTCCCCAGCGGCCAGAGGAATAATAAGTTCTCCACATTTGGCCCTGCTGTGCCTCTGCCCAGAGGGACTCCTGCCAAGTGAGTGTCGGGCTGTGGGAAAAGCAGAATTCCCCAAGCCGCCTCTGTGAGAACCTTCATTAGTGGTGTGCAGTAATTATCTCTCTAATACAACTCTTGTGAAGACATAGGAACACATTTGACTTAAAATAAACTACAATGCATTTATATATAAACTCCAATTGCCATTAGGCCTTATACTGCAGAATTCAAAAGCCTTGACATACTTTGCACAGTAACAAAGCCCACACTCCCTCATTGCACCTTTAGTTCTCCCCATCGCCTGCTCCGCGGAGAAATTGATAAAAATGTTTTAAATAGCTTCATACCTTGAGCAAATGTTAACCGTAAACCAACCATGTGCGTGTTCTTCTGTTTGCGGCATGATGCTCTTTACTCTGTGGAGTTTGTTAGTTCTTAACAAACATGTGAGTTTTGTTGGTTGGCTGCACAGTTCGTGGGGTTGCTGCATAGTTTTACATTTTGTTCATCGTTAATTGTAATGATTATTGATCTAAAATGGCTGTTCAAAACTGCTAGTGACATGTCGTCGTAACAGCAGCAGATTGTTATTTTTAAGTGTCTATGGGACATTTTAGAATCCTATATGTATAACTTAGTCTTAATTCTTCAATCAGTTACAACTAAGTACACACTTTACAACAGATTGTGGGTGGGGATCAGTGGTAGGTGAAAACAGGATTACTCAAACATACATGAATCAATCAAAATACTTTGAGTAAACTTATGAGAAAAACACTGTTGTAACAAAGATTAAAAGCTCATTAAAGTTGATTTTACACAGTATGTCCCATTAAGTGTATTTGTGTATAACTGAAACAGATTTTATATGGACAAGAAAGAAATAAGAGTAACTCTACCCCCCCTCTCAGAGTGTGGAGCACCGTGTCTTGTCGCGTGACCCGTCCACAGAGCTGGAGTACAAGCAGCCGGACTCGGGGCTCTCGTCTCCAAACACCACGATGCCCCCGGCGACTCAGCCCGCACACTTCAACATGGGCTCTCCCGCCAGCTCTCTGTCCAACTACGACTCGGCCAACTCCAGCCAGTCCAGCACCGGAGAGAAGAGGAGCAGCATCACCAACGCTCAGGGGCCGCACTCTCAGCACAACACGGCCACAAGCACAGGTACACTGTCTTCAGGCAAAAAAACACAACAGATATTTAGCATAAAAGCTTCAAGACAAATGCACATCTGGATTTACATTCGCTAAATGACCAATATAATATAAGACGGAACTTTATTTGTTTATTTGACAGGGACAAAAAATTTGTTGATTGATTAAACAAGAAAATATCAAACTACAGCAGTGAAATCAGAAAATGCCTTAAAACCTTCAGTTTAATAACTAAAATAACAATAGCGATACAATGACAGGAAAAGTAAAACTAACTATTATCTATTTGTAGAAAATTAACTAGTAACTATTTAATCAGGACAAGGAGAATTTAGCAGATTAATGTTGACATGCAAGCAGTAAGAATGAGGACACGGAATAATAATGTTACCTTAGCAAAATAACTAGTGTGATGAATATAAATGATCAAAATGGAGACAAATGTCCATCAGCATCTTAAAGTTGTGCGTTTCATGTTTTTAATTAAAATGCTTTGTGTGACCATCATATATTTGCCTATCTATGGTAATGTTGTAGTTGGCAGTTTTCTCAAAGCTCTGACATATTTGAATACTGAGCACATTTAAGTTTTAAACCAGTGCTGCTCCCTAGTGGTCTAAATATATCTGGTTTTCGCAACGTATTAACACCTCTGGCGCTTTGATTATTTTATTTTTAGATTGTCTCCTTCTATTTTAGTGTCGGAGTTTGCATGTTTATAACACTGATGTTGTGATTGAATTCAGGATGTTCTTTCCTGCCAAGTCAATCTTTAATCAATCTAAATCTGTGCAATAGCAGTGAGAAGGCTTGCATTAAAATAGGTTACAGGTAAAAACATTTCATTTGTGTACAGCATATTATCTATGTTTGTGCTCTCATTTCAGGTGCAAACGAGTCCACCATGTCGGACATGCAGGCCTATATGGACATGCTAAACCCTGACGTTAAGGCCGACTCCAACAAACAGACGGAAACTCAAAATCCTCCTCCTCCTCCTCCTCCTCCTCTACCTCCTCCTAACCTCCTCCGCTCGGCTTACCCCTCGCCCACTCTAGACCTCCCCCGGTCGTACTATATGGGCCCCTCGGCGCGGCCCCCCCATGGCGCCGCCTCCCCCCAGCTACCCCGCCCCACAAGCGCCGCCCCAGGAGCAAACTTCAGCCGAGTTCCTCAAGGTCAAAAGCAACTTGAGGCACGTCGACAGTAACGCTGGCAAGAAACAGGTGAGAATTTACTCACTGGACGAATGAGGGCTTACACTGACCAATTTAATGTTAATCTGTTTCAAATCTGTTGCTATGTAAATCACAAGTGGGCAATATCTTGTCTCCAATATAAAGTCAACATTCAGTATTCTGTATATTTAGGGCGCATTCACCAGACACTTTTGATTTGAATCCAAAGTCATTTGCCTGGCTGTTTCGGTTCGTTTGAGTAACGCAAAATCAAACTCTGATCTGAACCAAAGAAGCAAACTCTTGGAAAGGTCGGTCTCGGTTCAATTGAATCAAACTCCGTGATTTGTACGAATTGTGAGTGCCAACAAACCAGAGAGTGGAACAAAAGGTGGAAGTGACCATGAAATGGGCCTCGCTGAGACACACGTGAGACTCAGGATCAAAACAAAACAAATAACACACAGAAAGACAAAATATATCACAGTTTCCAGTGATTATACTTACAAAAATAACAATATTTCAAAGCTAAATGGAACCAAACATAAAAAATAATGCTTACGCTGGCTTTAACAGGGGAAAAGTGGCCTATGTTCAGCCAGTAATAAGCTGTGTTTATAAAACAGCTGCAATTTTATTTTATTTTTTTAGACTTTGTGCCCGTTTATTGACAGGAAAGTAGTGTGAAATGGGGGATAAGAGAGAAGGGAGGACATGCAGCAAACCATCGGAGTTGGGAATTGAACCCATGACACTGTGGCCGAGCGATCCAGCACATTCAGCCCGCCTCGTACTCACCTGTCCTCCTGACGTGAAAACTCATGTCCATGCGCCACCTCGGCTGCAACTCACGCTGAAGGGCAGTTTGTGGGCTAAATCTGCAAAAGCCAAAGAACGAAAACAGCACTAAAGTCCTGCTCCAAGACTGTTTATGTGACACGGATCAGGCAGAACTCCGGGACTCTTCCTCACTTTTTCCTGTCATTCCTTTGGCTGATATTGTACACAGTGCCTCTACAGGAGACGGGGAAATGCGTGTTCCGATTGATGAAAGTGTACCGTGAACGCAAACCAGACTAGCTCAGAGAAATTGTTGCAACTCTGTTCCCAATTTGTATTGCGAATCAGCCTAAGAACTGAGTTGCAGTATAAAAAAAACAGTACAATAGTGCATGTTTGTGTCACCTTTTGTCATTGCATTCATTTATCACTAACCAGAGAAGAAAAAATCCCTCATTTGATTAAATGCATCATCTTGTTGCAGAAACATGCAAAATCTGAGGAAACTACAGAGACCATGATCCTTTGCTCCATTTCTCTGCTGACAACATGAAGAAATAACTTGATAAGCACTTTTATATCTCAATTCTTTGGTTATTCTTATGCTATTATTCGCAAGTCTTGTCAAGGCATTTTACATGGAACAATATCGTATGGTGAGATTTGAATATCGTTACGTCCCTAATTAGGGCTGGCCAGTATTGACTTATTCTTCTCAATAATGATATTCCGACAATATTTTAGTGTTGCATCAGTAATGAGCTAAAATGTGCCTTTAATTGTCTTGGTTGAGTTTCACAAAATCTTAAACGGAGCCTTGATATTAACCACAAAAGTGCGGGAATATCGCTTTTTTCCTTTTTTTTTTTTTTGGGAATTCACAAAAGAGGTCTTCAATTTATTTTTGTTAATCAGCTCTTCTTTTTGCTGTCATTTGAAACAGTTTTAATGATAGATTATATAGTGTCAATATTCTTAAATTTGCATAACTCCGGTTTTAAATCTGATTATCGTTCACCGCTAGACCAAAGATGTCCGTCCATGCGCTGGTCTCCTGGGTTCAATCAGCAGCTTTTTGCAATGTGTTCAGTCCAAGCAGCCACAAAGATGTTATTGTTTAAACGCTGCTAACGAGCTCCTCATTAACGGACGGGCCGCGGGTTGGTAAACACAAAGATGGAGAGTCGGTTTGATAGTAATCACAGTAATTAACCCAGTTTTCAGATCCCTCACGAAGGACACAACGCATCTGAGAAAGTGGAAAAATGCGCAGATTAAAACAGGCTTGACGAATTCATATCAGCTGACGAAGCTCGTTTACCAAAGACTTTGATTACGAATAAGTTGATCAACCTTAGAGATCACTTTCACCTCATGAAGTATTTACCCATTTCTTTGCGTGTCTCAAAGAACAAGATACACATGACTAACCTTTAGTAGAGCCATATCAGATCACTTGTTTCTAAATCATATGTAAGCAACGAACAGAACTTGAAGTGTCGACAACTTGTGCATTAAAGTGTAGATTATGCATGTTATGATATCAGATTTTAATGTTACGATTATTGTGAGAAGAAACATCATTTATTTACAGTGTTTAATCATTCCCCATTCTTCAATAAGCAAATGAAAAAGTAATAATGATATTGGCCTGATTTTAAAAAAGTACTTAATACATGGAATGCTTTTTTGGAGAATAGATTGAACCGAAATTACTGCGTACAATTCTCATGATTATTATTTTTTAGCTCCTACGATTATATTGTAACCTGAATAATCACAATTATCAATTAACTGAATAATCTTGACAGCCCTAGTGTAGAGTAGTATTTACTAATACAGGTTTTGTGTACAAGGCTGTGTTGGGACTAAACTGGGATCAAAGAGGGAACTTTACCTGGACTAGACCTGGACTAAACAGCAATAGAACGTGACCAAACCAAATCTTCAACAAGACTAAACCGGGACCAAACCAATGTGAACACTGTCCAAGAAATGACCTGCCTGTCTCCAGTGTCTCTCAATGGAGACCAGCAGGTGGCGCCAGGCCAATTACAGTTAAGGTCTATAGAGAGGCAAGCCCGCTCACAGTAAGAATGCATGTTTTTCAAGGTATTTCTTTTAGCAATAAAACCACTTTATGTGCGATATTTTGCAAGAGAAAATATCACAATATTGAAACTACTTTATACGACTGAGACATTTTTAAACGTTCAACATCATTAAAAGATGGGCTGCAACAAATAAATGGCAGAAAGAAACAGTTACATAGTTCTACTCTATCTTATCGTCCCACAAGAGTCCTAAAATATATTGTTCCCTCTCATTTATTGAATGATAACTCGATATAGAAATGATAATAATAAGGCCTACTTGTACTTAATAAATGAGAGAGAGAGATGAGTTTAATTCTAGGCGTGATAATATCTTCTCCATGGAGACGAGCGGTTGACAGATACGACGTACATAGCGTGCCTTTAAATGGTCCACTTTACAGCGTTGTAAGATACTGTTTATTGTTGTTTGTGACACATGAGTTTGTTCCGGGGCCGTGTTTGCATTGCTCCTGTGTTCTATGCAAAGTCAGGTTCTGTTGCACTGTTACTCGACCCACACTGCTCGTGTCCCGGTGCCAGGCTGTCCCCCAGGTTTGTGTTTACGACCTGTGCACATGCTACGTCAGTCTTGTCTCTTCCCTGCACCTCGTCAACTATTAAACGCACACGCTTTACTCATCTTGAAAAACAATCTCTCCTGAGTGTCATGGCAACTGGGATTCCCATTCAAAACATTTACGATAATAACTTTCCCTGTTATGAACGCCATTTTGAGGACTTTTGACCATTCAAACAACAGAATATTTTAATTTATTATTAATTGCTATGACTACAACAACTGCATCTAATGTTTATTTTGGTAATCAATTAATTTAGTGATAATTCTTTTGATTAATCAATTAGTTGTTTATACAAAAGGTATATGAGAGTTTTGCTAAATTTAACTGAAACAGAGCAAAAGATGCTACTTGAGAACATCATAGAGTTTATTTAACACAAATCTTCAATAAAAACACACATTTACACATTTATTTTCTCATTTTGACGTAATTCCTGTTTCGTCTGAATCATAAAACCTCTCTGCACATGGCATGTCTTGAATGTTTAGTTCAGAAAACGTTTATTCAGGTACTAAATTAGTAGATGATTATTTCAGTAATCCATTAGCTTGTTTCAGCGCTATTATTTTGTTAATGTTTTAAAGTAGTATTCAGGTTATGTTGTGCATTTGTCTAAGCAGAAAAACTGTACATTTGAAGTATTTACAACCAAAACAAAATGCAAACTATGACTCCTACTACTTTTATGCAGTATTTCCAGTGTGGAGAGAGAGAGGAAGAGTAGTCGGCCATGTTGAGCTTTGCATACAGGAGCAGAGGGCAGGGCCAGCGGGAGGGGTTGTGTGTGGGCGGGCGGTGACATCATTGTGCCTGTGCGGCCGATCAGAGGTAACTGATGAGGCCCGGGGTAAAGTGAGAGGGCAGGTAGAGTGACAGGTGTAGTGCTGCGCCGACCGTGGATCTGATGACAGCTACTTTCTGTGGGACTCTGTGGCGTTTTGTGGATTAGCTGCCACTGAGAGTGCATGAGAAGATCCCCGCCGCCCAGGTAAGGGGCCCAAAATGACGATAAAACGCTGTCAAGATCAGAGAAGTCTGTGTGACTGTGCAAAAATGTATCAGTGCGATTTCTCTTGCAGGTATTGTGGTTTAATATCGGCATTTTAAAAATTCAGGAGTGTTAAACTGCAGGGCGAGCACGTTTTAAACTCAGTAAATTCACGTGGAGACATTTTTGGGTATTTTGGTGTTTGCAGAGGACTTTGTGTGACTTGTGTTTTGCTAATTGCGACCATTCAACGTGCGATTTTGTTTTAGTTCTGGTTTATCATTTCTATTCAGTGATAATATTGCATTTTTGAATGATTCACATTTCCCCGTTGAAACATTTGACTTCACTTGTTGCTTGTTTTAAAGTGGCATCAGCGGTGTCTTGCTTTTCGTGGACGTGATAGCCAAAACAGCGAGCAATTGTTCCAAGTTGTGCCACGGCCGGTCTTTGACAGTGCACACACAAGATGTTCTGACAGAAAACAAATACATGACATGATGACAGATGGGTCAATTTAACGTACAGAAAAGCTGCAGTGCGCCGGTGTATTTGTCCAAGGGATGAGCGGGGGGCGGCTGAAATGCATTGTACGCTGTGAGCATTGTTTTGTCCCCTTCCCAAAGGACGACAATCAAACCATCAGTGGCTGCGCTCATGTTACCCTTCCACCTGGCCCAGAGGAGCATTTCTTTGACAGCGAACAAGAGTCAACACAAAACTATACACGGCTTATCTAAACCCTC
This sequence comes from Chaenogobius annularis, assembly GCA_015082035.1. NCBI lineage: Eukaryota > Metazoa > Chordata > Actinopteri > Gobiiformes > Gobiidae > Chaenogobius > Chaenogobius annularis. The sequence continues at coordinate 468,458 of BJKM01000097.1, read as the reverse complement.
AACATGACACACCTAAGAAAAGGTCAGGGGTCGGCGAGACATTATTTCCTCCTGACTCTGGGCACCTGGTTAACATTTCGTGAGGAAAACATGTAAATGAGGAAAAAAGGGACGTTTAGGCACATTTGAAATGCAAAGTGGCTCTCAATCCAGCAATTGTTGCAAACGTGTCGGGCGAGCTTTTACATTTACCTCGGGAAAATGTCTGAACAAGTACTGATTTGTAACTATAAATGCAACAAAATATGACTGGCTTTTTCCCAATGAGGTCAGTTGAGTTTAGGGAATTCATATGAAGTGCTAACTAATGTGGTAATAAACATACTTGCTTTAGTGGTTATTGGATTAGAAGATATTTGTTGAATGCTTATGTAAATCAGTGTTGTGTTAGAAACATTTCCTGCAGATTTTAATGATATTAGATAAGATAAAACATTATTTCACTGAAAAGAACTGTACTTATATACGTAAGAAAGTAGGGCTGAACAATTTTGGCAAAATATCTCATTGCGATTTTTCTGACAAGCGTTGCGGTTGCGATTAGATTTGTAGTTTATGTTTTAATTGTTGAAATCTGTTAATTTTTCACATTGTAAACCCCTTCAGGAGCTTTAACATTTGAGAGATATGAACGGTTTAACTAATACAAGATTCCCATGCACTTCAGGACATGTATGTAGAGGTCTAAAGTACAGGATTAGCAGGTTTTATACATTAATGAAGCAGGATATTTTGTTGTTTGGACAGAAAATTATGTTCCTAAACAATTGCAGCAATTGTGACTTTGTGATTTCGATTCTGTTGTGACTAGATCTTACAACTGCAAGAAAGTGCAAATGGCACAAAGTAAGCGTGCATAAATTAAAAAAAGAATGAGATGAGGATGGAGATTAGGCTTTGTACAATAAATTATAAATCACAAAAAGGTAAACTCATTTAACAAGATGAGTGCAAGCGATGAGAATATGTGGTTGCTTGGGATCCAGTTGCTTGTCCCAGACGTGACGTGGAAAAGGAAAGTTTGACCCCAGAGTGAGGGTCAAAGGGTCTACTTTACACTGGACACTCTTCACACGACACACATTTATTCCTATTATTTTAAACAACAATGGAGGCCATGATGTATTGTTCAAATTAAGCTGCTCAACTCAAGTCACTCAATGTGGATAAGCTGCTGAATTGACCCACAAATGATTCATTGTTTTTGGTTATGGGAGATCTTTTCAGAAAAATGGTGGATAAAAAATATATTTAGTAAATATGGCATCTAAGAGTGTATTATTATTGTGTCCTTAGCTCACAGTTGGAGAAGGTCACAATAAACTTCGGCGTGTGGATTCAAACCGGAGATCGAGGAGCTTCAGCAAACAGCCCAGCACTGGGGACTATTACAAGAGTCTGGGCGACACGGCTGAGCCCCGTGGGAGCAGAGCGATGGCCCCCAACGAAGAGGTACAGCTCTTATTTATGTGATGAATATTAGGCACTCAGATTATCTTTCAATTGACAGGGAGCATCCTGGAGAACATTCTGACTACTATGCCATGTCCCTCCCTGCATACACCCTCCCATGTTCGGAGAAGACACAGCTTGGCACACAGATTAGCACTCTATCCTATTAGATTTTACAAGGCAGCAACATTAAGAAGAAGCCGTTACACAAATAGTTGAGTGAATATGAAGTGGTGTTGTCACGATACGTACTAATACTTCAAATCTGATTTTGATACTAAGGAATATACTCGATTCTCAATACCAACTTTGATAGCACAAAAATAATAAAAATGCTCTTTTTTAGGTAAAGGTTTTAGACACAAAAGACTGACATTTTCAACACTTTCTTTATGGTACTGTGTTGTTCTGATAAAGCTCAAGATCATTCCAAAACTGTTCAGGAAATGTCCAATTTTGCCCTTTTTTAGTATCAGTACTTGCCCAAATGAGTTTTGAAATTAGTTTTAGCATCAATTAGTATCTCATTTTTGATACTGTTGAATGGAGAAGTTTTACAACTCTAACATGAAGTATATCTAAAAGAATTGCTTTTTCAGTTTTAAAGTCATATTTGTAATAACTGATTACATCTTAGCAAATGAAATCTTATCATTCACTACATTTCTCTAATTCATTTTACTAAATGTCACGATCAATATAAGGATAATTACGCTGGTCATTGAATATTTAAATGATCGATTATTTGCCGTAGCCTTAATATCTCTTCTACTCTCTGTGTCGTGTGTCCTTAGAAGGTCACTTTAAGGATGTCTGTTTGGAGGTGTCATGTGTCTTTGCTGCCAGTCTTCAGTATTTGCCTATTCGTGGATTTCGGCTTCCTGTTTATTGGTAATATTTCAGGTCTTTTGCCCATTCAAAAGATATTATATTTAGATTTGACTTGTTAGCTGCTATGGCACTGGTGCTCATTTTATCACTCTGAAACCCACAGTATGTATTTTTTTGCGCGTCCCCAGGAAGTTACATAAAACATGTCTGGGAAAAGCTTCTGTGTGCCGCCTGATGCAAAGTATTGTCTAATTTACATGTCCTCTTCAGTGTCCATGCAACTTAAGAAACTGCAAAATGATTAGGGTGATAACAAGGCAGAATAATTAAATTTCTTAATTCATATTATGACTTAAATAATATTGACGGCTTAGAGTCGACAAAAATGTTTTACTAAATAATGCAAAATAATGCAAATATTCAGTTTAATCAAAATAGTTGCAAAAAAAGCTCAAGATAAAACTAAAACTGTTCAGGAAAGCTCACATTTTGTCTTGTTGATGTGATTATTTATTAATTTATTCATAACTTCAAATATGTTCTAATTTCAATACTACTTTTAGTATCTGATTTTCAATACTTTTGACAACCCTAGTCCACAACTATCTCCATATAAAAAATTAAAAAAAAGTGTATTTATCCACAGAGGTTAATTACCTAGTACCTTGTGGGTATTATCTAGTATTATCTAGTACCTGACGATACAATACTGATACTACGTATCGTATCGTGGACTCTGATACTGGGTTCACGATATAATACGTATCCCGATACTCGGAACTTGATACGATACATGTTTAATGCAGCCTTAATCAGTAGTCAGCAGGTCAATACGTTTTTTAACAATTTATAGGAATTTATTTTGTTTAAAAGTATCTGACACAATATATCACAATATTGGTATTTTGCGTACACCCCTGGGCAATATATTGAAATTTAGATGATTTTGTGACTGTTGTTTTGAAAATATGACACATTTTAATATTGAGCATATAGTTTATTGTGAAAAATGCAACAAAAAGAGCTGACTAAAAATGTAAATGAAAAAAAGGTTATGTTGTAAACTTTCAAATGAGAATATAAGGTTATATTTTTGAACTTTTGTCATTAAGTTCAAATTTGTCTGATAATTAACAAATGCATTTAAAGACATGTTTTAACACATTTCCGTTGGAGTGACATAATATTGTCTGAGCAGCCTTATCAAGATCAACTGCGATATTAATTTTAGTCAATATCACCCACCCATATTTACCCATGCAAGCTTAGATACTGGTTTATATGCAATAATTCTTCTTCTTCTAGCACATTTAAAAACTACTGCTTAATGTCTTTTACACTGTATTTTGCCCACAAGAAATTCCACTTGGATCAACAAACTATACACTCCGAGTTAACTTAGCTGGGCGTGTTGTTGTTTTGCTAATTTGCTGCTAACAAAGCTGCACCTTGAATGGACAGTCTGTTTGTCCCAGCATCCTCGGGGACTTGTTCTTATCAGTGGGAGCATGTAAGGAGCGGGGGGGCGGGGGGTATGCATGGCGACGTGGGCCGTAATCCACATTGAGCCAATTAGGGCCGCAGTGGGGCCCATGCTGGTCTCAGAGGCGTTCCGACGGATGCACCGGCTCATCAAGAGCCGCAGCGGCACGTGCACGAGCAGGACCCATCTGGACATGCCCCCTCCGTCTTCCCCCTTAACTCCCCGGGGGGTGAGAAACTAAGAGGGGCCTGTGATGGAGAGCACGCGCCCCAGGATAATAGAGTGGGTGGGGTGGGGGTGCAATGTCACGGCCTGTTAACACGTTCCAGGCCGAGTTTTGGCACGCGTCGCGAGTGTGCCGGACGCATGCGTAAAGGGAGGGGGGCGAGGGGCTATCGCTTACAACGGCAGATGGCGTCTTCCTCTTTTCCCCATTCAAAGTTTCTCCCCAGAGATTAGGACATATTAGCCATGTTGTTAGCGACAGGGCAGAGTGTGTTTACGAGTTGATTAAAGGCGGCGTGAGGAAGGAGGCGGACACGAGGCGGCGTTGCATCTGTCGCAGCGAATTGAATTCTTTCACAGAGCAACAGGCATCGCCAAGTGCATGCCTTCACATACGAGAGAGCTCTTAATGTAGCCAATTGAGCAAATTAATAAAAACATCCAAAAAAAACCAAACGTGACATTCTCTTTATTACATTGTTTTTTATTAGTATTACATTGTTTATTATTATTATTATTATTATTATTATTATTATTATTATTATTATTATTATTATTAAGTTGCACAATCTGTTGTTATAGTGATGATTATTTTTGCCAATTATCACGATGCAGCACGTACAAAATGCAGCACGGACGATTGTCCTTTACGCTTTTTATCACGATAAACAATATTGTAACACGCTGCGTTATAACATGAATACTATTTTTTTTAGTTGTTTTTTTTTTATCAGCGATAATAAATCAGAACAATGTTTTTTAGTCTTGTCAACATGAGAGTAAATTTTTTTAAAGCTCCACTGTGTAACATTTCTGATGGCAGTTCTGCTTAGAGATAATTGCGTTAAAGCCATCCTTTGTATGGTGTGTCGGCCACCATGCCAAGTTATAAGTCAGGTCTGTGGAAAGGCAAGGTACTAAAAACACCTGTTATTAAATACAAGCTTTGTTTATTTTTGTTTATTTATTGACTCTATTGTTACACTGTGGGGCATTAAGTGCAGTTTCTTACCTCACTGGTACATACAGTAATTTGCACATAATAATATAATACACTTAAGTCACTTTACCTTCTATTTATTCTGTCCATTTCCTGCACTGTTTATGTGGTTGTGTACCAGTCACTTGTTGTATACATAACAGTGTTGTAGCCTTAAGTTTTTCTCTACCTGTGTTTAGATTCCGGGTAAGAGTCTGTCTGATAGTGTAATAATCACAATATGTTCTGGATCTGCAGGGCTCTGTGTTATTGGAGGAGGCCAGGGAAAGTCCCACCCCCAGCACAGAGAACGGCCCGGCAGAGGAGACTGTGCCTGCTGCACCCGCTCCGCCTCCCCCTCCTCCGCTCCCGTCCAACAACACGGCACCGCCCCCTCCCCCACCTCCGCCCCTGCCCCAGGACACCCCGAACCAGAACAACACCGCGAACAGCACTCCGACACACCCGCGACGCCCATCCTCCTCAACAGGAAGTGAGTCACCCATTTTGCTCTGATTTACTGTCTTCATTATTTTTCTTTCTGATATGTCTATGTTTTCATTTCATTGGAGAGCTTTGGTCTCTGGTCACGAGGGCGGCAAGAATTATTCGACAATCCGTGACTAGTGAGCTACAGAACAGTACAGTATTAGTGACAAAAATGTATATCTCAATATTTGTATTATTATATTCTTCAAACTTATTAGTCGAGGTTTTAAATTTGCAAACAAATGTGAAATGTCTGTAAAATGAATCACAGAAGTTCAGAAACATTACCTTTACTCTTATTTGCAAGTTTACAACATTTGTATATGTAATAAAGTCAGTGACATTATTAAATCAAAATGTCAAAAAATAATAAACAATTTTTCTATTTTAATCAAAAACACGCTTAATTTGTAAATATTCTATATCTAGATGCCATCAGTCACCATATTTCAAACTTCATTTGGTTGATAATGTATTTCAAAAGTCTCAATATACAAAAATCCCTTGATTCCTCCAACTCTGCCACAGAAATGTCTCGTCTCTTCTGTGCCGATGCTTTGTGCACATTTTTCTGCCTTGTCCCTCGAAAGCGCGTCTGTATTCTGGGATCAGAGTAATCTCCATGGGTAAAGATGAGTTCGGCCTGACCCCGGCTTCCTAAATATCTCATTACAATTGCATGAAGCAGATGCATTACTCAGAGCCTGGTTTAGTGTTCAGCCATTTCCTTGAGTGCCTCGATGCTACAGCAGTGTTTCATGTGGACTCATCTGATATAAATGACATACATAATAAAATACATCTGTTTCAGACGGAGAGGACACAGTTGGTTAGTGTTCACATTCAAACCTGAAGCAGTTCAATAAGAGGCATTCGTGTTCATGGAACTTCTGTCCCATTACCCACTACTACTATTTAGGAAGGGCATCCGGCAAAATGGACCAAGTGTTTATGGGTTTCAATAAATGTTTTAAATGAAAAAAAAATATGAATTTTTCGATTAAGTGAATAATGAAATGGTTCCTAAACACTGAGTGCCTATTTTTTCTTTCATTATTGTTAAACGTGTCTATTGTCTTAGTCAAAGGCGCTGTACCTGTTTTTTACTGTCTTATAAACATGAAAAACAGAAGTTTTAAACAGTTTGCAGCAGTCCACATGTATCCCTCACTTACATAATGCACTTCTGAGCATTCTAATTATTTTCTACGATGAGTTTATAAGCACTTTTCACAACTTTACTGCCACGATAAAGCTAACAATAACGAGCATGCAAACAGCACATTTCCTGCTTCATGGAGATTAAATAAATACACACACAATTAGATGCAAAGAACTGTCTCATTTGCAATGGAGGAGCTGCTTTTACAGTATATTTTAGAGCCACTTTAAGTGGCTTTAAGTACCTTAATATTTGACTATGCCTTATTGAGATGACAATCTACAGCAGTCCATCAGATGTGTGCAAATGTGTGCCTATAAATGTGTTGTTTGAGGGCCATCACCACCCAAAAGTGAATGAAATGTTACTGTATAACTTTATTTGGAAGAATACACTGCAAGTTAAGTTTTTAAAATTTATATTACTTTTTTTTTAAATGACAGACAATTCACTCGAGATTCTAATTTTGGCTGTCCCCCAAAACAACAACTGCAATTTATATGAATTTTTAGACAAATCTCCCACCTTTATAGTCTTAGTGATGTTTACGTTTTGATGTTCCTGTCTGTCTGTCTGTCTGTCCTGTTCTCCTTGTACTTTTGTCACCGTCACTTGTGCTGTGAAGATGTGGACATTTCCCTCTCTTTGGCAGAGGAGGAAAAGCCCAGACAGAAGAAGAGTGAGTACAAGCAAAGGTGTAGTTAAGGTGTATACATATATTAAAGTATGTATACTAAGAGACTAGAGGTAGAAGCTACTAGTGGCCATCAGCGCTCATGTTGGTGCTTATGAATTATGCAATGTCGTTAAATCTATACTAGAAAGAGAAAAGACACAGTTCAACAAGGTTTTTCCTTGTACTGTATAATGTCCTTTGATACAAAACGTCTTCTCTCGCTGTGGAGATCAATAAATATGAAATACGATTATTTGGAGAAAAAACATCACGATTTAACGATTATTCATGATTATTGAGACTGTGACCAAACAACAGTGAAAACTAAAATTTTCTTTCATTCTCGTGGTCCAACATGTTACTGTTCCTCAAGTTTGGGACCGGCTTTATGAACTGAACTTTCTGAAAGACAAAATGAAGTTAACTGTGACAAAAACAGCCAGATAAAAAAAGTTCTTTACATTTTGCTTCTAAAATTGTCACGATTAATATTTTTGGGTTCTTACGATTATATTATATACGACCTGAATAATCACGATAATCGATTAACCTAATAATCGTGACATCCCTAATATGAAAGATGCTAACTCTGTCGTTTAGACCTCTAAAAACATGTTGTGAAATGCATCGGATTGTTTTAGTTTAGCCTTTTATATTTCAGTTTTCCCTCTCAAATGTTCATGCCCCTAGTGGTGTTTTTCAAGATTGCACTGTGCACTTAACTGATTTCAATTCATAAATTGCAAATCAAATTGCAAGAGTAATACTTCAATACAGCTTGAGATTGAACACCAAATATCGAGAGTTTTTTACCAAATCTGACCTGTGTTTTGGCTAGGGGTGCGACTAACGATTATTTTGACAATCGAGTAGTCAAGCATTAGTCAAGATGAGTGATTCGTTGTTGAGCGCGCATGAGGCACGTGAATATACAATTTTTTACTCAATTTGAGCAAGATAAAGCTAACATGATGCCACGGGAGGACATCTTGATCGAGTTTACTTACAGGCAAAATAGTTTATTCATCAAAACACAAACCTGGACACATTTCCGCTATAATTTTTATGTAATTACTGCTTTCTCATAAAACGTTCTGCACATGGCATTTGTTGGAGTCTGAGTATCGACCAGTTAACGATTATTCAATCTCTAAATTAGTTATCGGTTATTTTGTTTATTCATTTTGAATTTCCCCTTTATGCGATATGTTTCCAAAACTATTCAGCTCTATAGTTTGGAGTTGCTTCCCTGACAAAAGAAAGGTTTAAGGGTCTACAGTAACTTCACTTCTGCTTCAAACTGATTACTTCCTTTAGAAGACCTTTTACTACATGTACACTGTTGTCTAATGTACACATGGCCCATTAGTTATCAAATGGCAGGAAAGCAATAAATCAATTTGAAATGAACAGAAGTATTGCCCTGCCGCAGTAAACAGCAGTCAGGTGGTCATAAAGCTAATTGAAATCAAATTATAGATTACTTTATGGCACGAAACCATAAACCAGGTGTCTGCTCTAATGTTTAGTGTCCCATGGTTCGCTATTGTTCCGACACGAATAGAACAGCTAAGTTGAACTGCTTTGTCCCACTTTACCGTAACAAACATAATGACCAAACTATGATAAATTCTCCAATAAACATGCGTCAATTCCTTTGTTGGCTAAACGCTCTTCATCAGCTGTTGTCTGACTGTCACAGCTTCACGCACTTTTCCTCCCACACGAGTCAAAGCACTCACGTCGCTCCTCTATTTACTGTCATTTGTCCAATGATCTCAGTTTCAGGTCAGTATCAAGTGAATGTGCAATGTTGCTCTGTGGCTGAAGATGAGGTTTACTGTATGCGACCTAACACGGGAAAATTTGACTTTGGTAGGCTTCAGTCTTAAAAAGGACTAAAATAAAACAAAATTAAGACAAGAACAGCAGTATCAATAGATTTGTTTTGAAAATCAATGAAGAGAGAACCAGCATTTATCATACATTGGGGGGGCTTGTCCAGTGTTGTAAAGCGACAGCAGGAGATAAAACAGAACAAGCTAATTCTTTAAAACAGACTTCAATTCAACCATTTAATATAATTTGGATAAAGTTAAGACACAAAGAGGTGTAAAATAATAGTAAACACATTTTGCAAGTAAGCTACTAAACTATTCTGTTCAGTTATGACTATAAAATGGCTCAATGTTACTATAATTGGGTCAGTGTTACTACTTTTGTTCCCCACATCTGAATTTGATATTGTAAGTGCACCTTTAAATAAACTATTTCCGCACTCTATAACTTTTGTTGTTCATTACCGGTGTTTTGTTGCTCTAAATTACCTAAAAAAAAACTTGCATTCTTGCTGTGAGCAGGCTCGGCCCTCAACAGATCTGACTTGTAAATGGCCTAGCGACATCACCTGCTTGTCTCCATGGAAATAGATAAGCATAATGCAATATTGTGGAACATTACAGGTAAAGCAAGAGACGTACAACACCGGAAAAGTTACCCAGCGCCCCTTTAATCAAGCGTAAACAATACAATTTTGAAAACAAACTTGGACTGAACCAACTTAATAGAAAGTTTATAGAACAATACACATTTTAGACAAGATTACAGAAACGGTTGTGATCAGGTTGTGATGACTATGGAAATCCGTCTCACACTCCTGAATCTGACTGAACATTGTTGTTGCTTTGCCGTGACTGTGTCTCTGCTTAATCGCGTGAATACGAGGTGAAACGCTGAGGACAAAAGTGGTGAATGAAGGCTGTTTGTCACATGCGTGTCTCTGTTGCGTGTCATGCGGGGGATTGTTCACTGCAGAGGACTAACAGGATGGGATTGAGAGGTGACTGCGCTCCCTGTGTGTGTGTGTGTGTGTGTGTGTGTGCGCGTTAATGCCAATGGCTTGCTGTCGCTTTGAGTTAGTGGTGATTCCTTTAGATTTCCCCCAACTGTGATGCCGGAGTTTGAATAGAAAGTGGGGTGGGAGAGAAAGTCCAGAAGAGAGAGAGGGTGTGAGTGTTGAGGAGGCGCGTTTGCGGCGGACTCGGTGTCGGACTGCACCTCTGCTCGCCAATGCCGGATTTAATGGGACGCTTCATGTACAAAAATGAGAGATCGATGAGGGATTAGAGGCAGATCACGGAGGTTCACGGCCGTTACATCAGGTGAGACGTGTGCATTCTTTGAGCCTGTGGGATCATGTTTAGACTTTAGCTCGTGCTGTCATAGTCATGGATTTATCTACATTTCGTTGGGAGTTTGTAGGGAACTATCCAGCTTTGTTGATTTGAAATGTAATAGACTATTTTAAAATTGACTTCGAGTTTGATGATTTAAACTGTGATGCACGAGAGATTATTAGATTAACTTGAAACCGTGTAAAATTTGCCTTTTTAATGTAATTAGCATGCATAATGTATTCGCAGCACATCTGAATGAGAGTATGTTCAAAGCTGGGGTTTGTGCCGTGTTCATTTTAAGAAGATTAGGGCTAAGAATTAAAAACTGGATGTGTACATTTTCACAAAGACCTACTTTCATGTCAGCAGCAGCTTAACTCAACATAATTAGGTCGCTCGGGCAACATTTCTTTTGTATTCTTTGTATTAAAACATGCTGTATGGAACCATAGCTAAAACCTCTTGATGAATAAGTGTGTATTGTGCCATGTTCAGTGATTTTTAGAGATTTTTATTGGATCTGAATGACCTAAATCTGTAAAATAGTGGAAAATGTATTGATCACCTCGACCCAACCGAGGCCAGTATTGTGAAGCCAGTATTGTGACGCTTGGCTGATGTGATGAAATATTTAACGGTGAAATGCCACCCAGCCTCTGCGCTCCCTCCCTCTGCACCTTGTCACTCACTGCCATTTGTCATTGTGTCAGTTGTATTTATTTCAACTGCCGGGTTTCACTTTTCCCTCGCGTCCTTTCTTCTGCAGGCGCTAAATCCTTCAACATGATGTCCCCCACCGGAGACAACTCGGAGCTGCTGGCAGAGATCAAAGCCGGGAAGAGCCTGAAGCCCACGCCTCAGAGTAAAGGCTACACCACCGTCTACAGCAGCGGATCGGCGGGCAGCAATGTACGTTATGTCTGACAATACAACTACACTGGACAAAAGTATAAATGCAGCACTTCGGTTTTTGCTCCATTTTTAATTAGCTGAACTCAAAGATATGACTTTTTTTCCATACACTTTTCTATACAAAAAGAATGATCCTGCACTGATAAATGGACAATGCTTTATGTTTAACTCTGTGGAAGGCGAACTGGGACCGGAATAGCTCCCCTTCATTTTTGTTTATTAAAAGGCGCTCTCTGTTTCATTACAGGCGTTTATATTGCACAAAAAATACTTGCATTGTTACTGTGAGTGAGATCACACAGATCTGACCTTGGCCTGTTGGTGGCACCTTCTTTTCTCCATGGAGATAAATATTGTTGAACATTCCAGGCTAAAAATAACAACTCCATGAAGACAAACCACAACCACAAAAGTTACATAGTGCACCTTTATTACAGTAAGACAGGAGTTTGTTTTGTGTCAGTACTAGGGTTGACTGAAGTATCCAAAATCAGATACTAACTGATGCAAAAACTAGTATTGAAACTAGATACGCATTTGAACAACACACACACACAAAGTTTTAGAATGATCTTGATGAATTCCACAATGTAATATAGTGAAAGGATAGCCTACTGATATTTTATGTTGAAAATGTGACCCTATTTTTCATTTTTTTTAAAAGAGCTTTTTTAAATAGCCTAGTCACCTTGTGGTATCAAAATCAGTATTGAGTATATTCCTTAGTTTCGAAAATCGCTTTTGAAATGTTAGTATTGTGGCAATACTAGTCAGCTCTGGACCCATGGGCATAAACTTTCAGCAAATTGCGTTAGTATTGACCCTTCAAGTCTTGCTGTGCTTCCATTAAAAGGTCAATTATAACTAAGATGAGACAGATCATGAAAGGTTTTGCCCAAAGAAAAGTAAAAAAGGACTGAGCTCAGGCGTTCATGGTACTGCTCTGCAATTCTGGGAAATGTCCATTTTCGAAAACACCACACCCTTATAACATTTTCTGATACAAAAAGCCAACACTCATTTATGTTCGTGTTGTTTTTAGGGGGGCACCGCCACGCCTCCAGAGACGCGCCCCTCCAGCCCGCCTCCTGCCAAGTCGCCCTCTCCTCCGCCCCCAAACAACATCAACACAACATCTGCCGCCTCGCCCCGGTCCACCCCAAGTCCGAGCCCGAGCCCGACCAGCGCCAGGTCCACCAAAACCATGTCCAACTCGACAAGCAACGGGCATCTACCCTCTAACCCTGTGGTCAATGGGAACAGTAGCAACAGCGCAGCATCCGGAGAGACTGTGAGGAAAACGAGCATGTCCGATGTGGAGGCTCTGGTGCCCACTCACGATGAACAGGGAAAGGCTATACCTGAGTGGAAGCGGCAGGTGATGGTCCGAAAACTGCAGGCCAAGATGCAGGAGGAGGAGGAAAGCAAGCGTAAGGTAAGGTTTGAAGTTGTACCGCTGATGTTTGACGCACAGCTATCCCATTTGTGGTCTTCAGGTGTATTTATACTAGTTACTGTACACATAGATTATTGTATATGTAGGTGACCTTTCCAGAGGATGAGAAAAACAGCTAATTTCTGATCAAACAATCTTAATTATATTGGTATTTATGAACAAAATGGAGTTCTGTATTAAAGATCATAACACATTGGGGATAGCGGCTTTTTTGAGTGTGATTTTGTGTTTCTGTTTGGATTTCCAACAATCATAATGCACGATCAACATTTTTTCACTTTATTCTGTAGACATTTAGAACATTCAATGGGTTAAATTCATTTTTGCAAATGTGTTTTAGTGGGAGAATGAATTGGTTAGATATTAGAGATGATGATTATATTGTAAACGTAAATCTTATCTCTTTTTTCCCGATTGGATGTGTTTGTAAAATAGCAAAGTTGCTGACAAATGATTCTTGAGCAAATACTTATGAAGCATGTGTGTGTCCTGTGGCTTGTTGGATTGCAGTGAAACACTTGGCTACAATATCCATCACAAATTCTAAACGGACAAGTGTAAAGTGATGGAGTTTTGCGTCTCCAAGTCGTTACATGCCGATTCAGTGGTGTGATGCCGGGCCAATTCACACTACATATGATAACCATAAGCTTTATGACTTTTATGAAAGTCTACATTAACTTGTGTGCTTAACGTCCTTACCAAGCTGAAATGTAATGAAACATTTCAGATAAGTTTTCTAACCAAGTGTACACTAAGGTGTGGTGAGAAGTAGTATTTGCACCATCGTACCATAACCAACTGTGTAAATAGGAGTCTAAAACACAATTTCCCACCTAATCAGATTCTGTGAATAAGTCAGAGAGAACAAAGCAGTCTTTGTTGTGGAAAACTATAAAGTAGTTTTGACTCTTTGAGGCAGTGCCATTGCACCACTAAATCCATGTAATTCCTGTGTGTGGAGGATTTGCACTGCAGCGTGTTCACAAAGGGAACACCCAGCTGAAGGACTCCCCTTCTCTCCTTTCTGTCTGTCCATCTCTAAACTGATTTAGTTTGCTGCCAATGGAAACTACCAATCTCAAGATTGGCACTACTCCCGTGTCCACAATGCCATTTTGGGGCCATTCGGAGAACTGATGACAGAGGCAGACCTGAACCGCATCGAGAAGCAGATAGAAAACCTGCAGCTGATGAACAAGGTGTCAGAGGTGGAGAAGGAGCTGGAGGCCCTGGAGCGGGAGCTGCACCAGCTCTTACCTGTGTCCGCCGCCCTGAACCAGGGACACTTCTCAGTTAACCCCAAACAGGTGCATGGACAGGCCGAGGACCTGCCCGCCTGGTGCAACAAGATCTCCACTCTCCTTAAAAAGTATGGCCCTGCTTCTGGCCACGCTCGGGGGAAAGCAAATCGACATCCTGGAGCTTATTTATTCTCCGGAAGAAGTACAAAACATGGCTCCTACTCAGGCAGCAGGGCCTAACAATGGATGTATAGGCAGGTCCCTGTCCTTCTCGACCAGAGAAGATGTAGAGAATGAAATAAGACAATGTGGGGTTTCAGTGAAGAACCTTAAGGCCAATTATGAAGTGCAAAATCAACCACAAACTGCTAATGACAAAAGAGTGTACAAACGGAAAAGGTCCCTCCCAGTGGTGAGTGAGGAGGATAACGCTGCCATTACGCCTCCGCCTCAAACCAACGGACACTCGGCTCCAGTCGAGCCTCCTCGCCGCCTCAGTGCAGGAGCCAGTGATTGTGGCCTCGCACGCCCAGAAGACACATGTCCCATCTGAGGCCATGGCTCCCAATAACTTAGAGCAGTTCAATCAAGTTCTGTCTTCTGACCCGATTCTGAATAATGACCAATTCACCAGGAGCTTAGAGGTTCAAACAGATTTCCCCCCCCCACCCCCCCCCCCCAGTTACGTACAGGAATGCATTGATATGAGGAAAGAAAGAATAGTTTTTCTTTTCCTTGAACATTGGCGGAAATACACAATGACTGAATCGTATCGGCCAAAATCGAGAAAAGGCTCACATTTAGTAGTGGGCTGGGAAGATTACAACCAGTTTAGCGCGGAGCTCGGGGAGGGTGTGCAAAGTGAGGATGACAAACTACTTCTTTTCATGAAATCAAAGCACGTGGTGGGGAATCTAATTGGTCACTGGCGGTTAATTATGAGTCAAGTTCCCACAAGGCAGATCCGCCGACTCAGCCGCGCTCAAATGATCTACTGGCCCGAGCACTTCCTGCCCCACGTGAACGGTTCTCATGTCAGCTACGAGAGCCTCACGCTGGACCTTTTTATGCTGGGATACTTTCAACTACTAGAAATGAACATGTCCCGAAATGAACGCAAATTTCGTCATCTCTTATGTTACGAAATGTTTGACCGCCTCGGCAGCCATAAATGGGAGGTGATCCGAGATTTCCACAAAGAGGTCATGACGGAAATCGAGAAAGGCAAAAGAGACTGGGCTGACGGTTTCGAGGACATAAAACAGAAATATTTTGGCGACACTGAAACTTTGGGTGGCGTTTTGACTGCTTCTTTTAACTCCATGGCGCCTGAACTTACCCAAATGCCCGAAGCCTTGCCCCCACCCCCGTCACACCCACCTCCTCCTCCCCCACCCTCTCACCCAGCTCCGCCACCTCCTAATCTGGAGTCTGAACCACCTGAAAGTGCCCCGCCCGCTTCACAATCAAATCCGACAGCACATCCTCCTTCCGGCAACAGTGGCGTGTCTGAAAAGTCTCAGGGAAAGGAGACATTGGATGACAGTGTCCAGAAGGATCCACAAACCGCAGCGTCACCAGATGCGACGGCGGTTGCCAATAGAAGCAGCTCAGAGCGGGACCCGGGACAGACAACTGACACCACACAAACCAGTCATGTAACATGTAAAGCAGAGGCACAGGCCAAGCAAATGCCCAACTCTGAAGTCGTCCCGGGCAGTGTGAAAATAATCGAGGAGCCTCATTTCGATAAGCCGCCTCCGAAAAGTGGCTCGGACTCAATAAAGACTATTTATGAGCTTAAAGAGTTTAGTAATGAGGAGATCATCAGATACATTGATCGTAGTTTTGCCTTTTGGAAAGAGAAAGAGGCAGAGCTTTTTGATATATAGTGTAAACATTTGCAAACACGGAACTGTTAAATTGAAACCACTGAGGGAATTGGCAGACTGAAAGGAAAAGAAACGATACCAATCTGGTGTTAGATTTTAGGCCAAGTCACTCAAGCAAACAAGAATCTGCTTGTCTTTGCAAACACACCCAATGACCGTTTGCATATTCCTCTGGTATTTCAAAGGAAGGCTAAAGCTGTTTGAAAAATGTTTTTTAATCAAGTTTTTTGAGTCAGAATCTTTATGCCATGGTGTACTTTTTGAAAAGTATACTTGAAAGTATACTTGCCATAAAATGTGAGCATTTTTGATAAACATAACTTCATTTAAATTTATAATACATTTTATGGTCTTCACAAGAATTTAGATTTCATTTTAATGATTTTTATAGGCTCTGTTTACTTGACTGTGTAGAAAGTATGTTTACCAAGTAACAAGTAATGATGTCATGTTATTATATACTTACTTACAAGGCACAAAGTCTGGTATCAAACAATCATTTATACATTACAAATATTCACTGACTTATATTGGGTCCTGGGTTAAGTACTGAATCATAAATAAACATAATATATGCACCAGAATAATCAGACATGTCAAAGTGCTTATGAGGCTTAGGTCTGTATCAGTTGGTTTCTATATTAACACAAATAAAGTTTTGTGATTCTCTTACAGCATCTGTTTTCATACCACAACAGCGTGTTTATCATTCTTGATAAATAATCATATATTTATGTCACAGTGAAATGAGCCACAGTTTAAGATGTTTCCCTCGAGTTAAGATTAGTGTTAAATAACCCTATTAGCGCCACCCGCTGTCGTGTTATCTGTGGCTTATTGAGCCGGGAGCAGGTCATCAGGCTCTGAGCGACGCAAAGAGGAAAGGTCAGAGGAACCGAAGTTTATGTGTGGAATTAGACTTGTTTGTTTTACTATTTCAGCCGCAATGCTGTATTTATGAGCCTGATGTCAGATAGTATTATATATGTGTTTGATACAAATTCTGACCAGGGCTGTGGAATTAATCACATTTTAATCAGATTGAGATCCAAAAGTTTGCAACCATCATGATCATCTTGAGTTGTTTTATGCAAAGTCTTTACAGCCAATTTTCTGTCAGTAAAAAGAATGTGGTTAAAAGCATCATTTAGTTGAGTTCAGTTTATTTAGTTCCAGTCATAAAATCTTTCACCATACATAGGGAACGTTTTTTGTGTGACCGAAACAGGCAGAATTTAGAAACTGAATTTTACTTTTTGAGTGAAATGAAATTAATATTGGGACTGGGTAGCTGTATTTGTTTATTTTTAATTGGAAATCAATGTGGGGTAAAAGATCATTTTATTTTTTGGGTCGAATTGCCCAGCCTTTCAGTTTAACTTGGAGGCTTCTGTAGTTTTCCTTTTAATCAACAAAAACTGGCAAATTAGAAACTATATATGTTTTATTTTATAGAATAGATTTTACTCTGATCGGGCCATTTGAGAATATCCTTTTGTTTTGAAACTCAGGAAACATAGACATAGAAAAACAGCCCCAGCTAATAACTTCTTGTGTAGCACTGCACTGTATTTAGTACTTAGTCTGCCATCTAGCAGCCATTTTTGGTACTGCATTTGAAGAAGAAAAAAATAAGCTCTTTAAAGGATTATAGTTTATATTTTGCTGTTGTACTTTCAACATAAACCACATGACCACATTTTGTTCTAAGGATCCAATTAAATTAAATATTTATTGTAACGCGTATCTTACCGTAATGTTTCCTGGGACAAGGGAAGTGGCTTAGTTAGACGAATGCAAATGTGTAAAGTATCTGGTCAGGTGAAGATGAGAAATCCAAGAGCGGTCGTGCTCTTCCCATCATGCACCTCTCACTACGACCAGAGGAAAGACAACAAAGTCCGGGAAAAGCTGTTCTGAGCGTTAGTTCTTCAATACCACAACCGCTGTACTGGGCTTGTGATTGAAAAGGAATGGAATACATAGTTAAGATGGAAACACATTCAACTCCCACTTTTGGTTGAATTACATTACTACATTTTACCGGCTCTGTCTATAAATATCTCTGTACTTTGAACGCTTTTGTGAGATATCGGTGAGTGATAAACCAACAACATCATGATGTTACAATTATTCAGGCTCATTGAAGAACAGGGAAATACGTCTTGTTTTTTTCCCATTTCCATTGTTAAATACTTCTGTCAACCTTTATGACCTGAATTAGAAAGGAAAGTGACTGTGATATAAACAACAAGATAAGAGAAAACACTTAACATTTAGGTTTACGTTTTTGCACTGGGATATAAATCGAATTGATATTTTATAGATTCTAAACACGTCACACAGTTATTATTTTTCAATTCTTACATTATCAGTGTGACTTATAAATAATCACACCATATAACCTAAAGTAGAACTATTACAGTCAAATTGAATCCATATTTTGTGTTTTTATTGTATTTATTGGTACACATGGGGTAATATACAGGCCTTCGATATCATTATGGATGAATTATTTTAGTCAGTGAGTCTCTTGTGTTTAGTGTGCGGCCACAAACCGTTTTACAGTATTTGCTAACTGTTGTGGCCCGTTATGTCTCCCTCTGCCTCACTCTCCGGCTCCGCACAGGCCGAGGAGGAAGCGGCACGTCTGGCTTCGCTGCCTGCCTGGAGGAGAGACATTATGAAGAAGAAGATGGACGAAGAGAGGTGAGTGACAATGCGGAGTTTTACAAATCAGTCCAGGAGGAGTCTTCTTGTCTGCTTCCTCCAGTGGTGGAAAGTAACTTGAGTACAAACGTAATAGCGCTGTACTTAAATATAATCGTCAGGTATCTGTACTTTACTTACGTACGTTTTACAGTACCGTAGATACTTTTTGATTTTACTTCTCTACATTTGAGAGCTGGTAGCTGTGTATTTTTGTATGGTCTTTGAGCTCGTTTGAAATGGCTGAGGGTTTATTTTTTAGCATGTTTATGGCACACAGACATTGATCTCGCCTGAAGGTTTTAGTTTAACAAACAAAAATATACACATCAAATATTAAGAAGTAGAGTCTGTCCCTCTTGTTGAGTGAAAATTACCAAAATTCTTTATCAAGATCATTAGATTTAACGCTCTTAATAGTTCTAAAATCTGTGCAAAATACTTATATATTTGTACACGAGTACTGAAATACTTTTACTAGATTTTTATGCAACATTTTTACTTTTACTTGAGTACATTTTGCCTCTTGTGCCTGTATTTCTGTAACAAAACTGAGTATTTCTTCCACCACTGCCTCAATAACCAGATTTATCCAGACTGTACTTTATTTGACTGTTTTTCTGTTTTCATAAAGTTCTGTGATTGTTTATGTGGTATGTTTTCAATACCAGATATTTACTCGTATCCTTTTTCCTTCTCTTTTTTCCTGATGTGACAGGGAACAGAAAAGGTAAGAACAAACACAGAGCTGAATCATGGATGAAATACAAGCTGTAGCTTTTTATTAGCAATTACATCACCTGTGACAGTATCATTTACTTGGCTTATTTCAGAGATCAGAGATATATATATATATTTATAATAACTGTGGGCAACATAAAACATGAAAAATAGTAGTAGAATATAAACAATGACATAAACTATAAATATAAACTATACTGTGAGTTAGGTACATTAAAGCAGTAAACATGTTAATATGACTCACTTCAGTGACTTAAACGGTTGGTTAAAAATGTAGTGTTTTTTAGTTTTTAACCTCATTAGAATTTCATAGTCATTGTATTTTTATTTTTAACGGTGACAGGCAGTGGATGGAATAGTGCATATGTCTGATTAGCTCTGTAGATGTGTTCTGTTGGGTCTCATGAGTTATTGTACATTACGGATGTCAAGATTAAACGGTAAATTGATAATCAGGATTATTCAGGTCATAATATTAACAATATAAGGACTGAAAACTAGTCATCGTGACTGATTTTGAAGCAAATTCTAGAATTGATGTGGCAATAACTTTACTTTTGCACAATAACTTTACTTTTACATTTATGAAGTTGGATTTCATAAAGCTGGTCACAGACTATTGGAACAGTAATGTATTAGAATAAAAGAAAGGTCCCCGTAGTTTAAGGTCTTACATTTTCTTTAGTTTAGGTCTATTTTTAAGGCCTGGCTTTCCGTGAAGATTAATCTAAATTAAATTAAGAATACTCACATGCGGTCTTACATTTTGATGGTCAAGGTCTTAAAAAGTCTACAATTTCACAGTATAAGTTGTGCATTAACTCTGAAATTAAGAATTTCACTGTTTTCGTTATCAGTAACCGTGAATAAATGTTATATCGGGATGTTTCTTCCCACAATAATCGTAAAACTCAAATTCTACATCGTGACATCCCTATTGTACATATCTGCTTCTATGTATGTTTATTCGCTTCTGATTTGATTTGTAGAAAAGAAGAGGAGCAGGCCAAACAGGCTAAAGAGAAGGAGGAGAAATCGGAGTTGGAGCGCCTTCGCACGCTGGGTTACGACGAGACAAAGCTGACTCCGTGGCAGCGACAGATCATTCTGAAGAAAGGGGACATAGCCAAATAGTGAACTGCCCCCCGCTCTGCCCTGCTGCTACTGCCCCAAGGCCTTGACTCCAACCCCTCGTCCGACGCGCTGGACAGACAGCACCATTCGTCAACACTTTTTGGTCGATGATCACGCATTCTGCTCGTCGCAAGTTTGGTCCAAAAGCAGCCCTGAGAAATCCCTCACAAGGCGGACTGTAGCGTTTACTGTAATTATAACAAATCTAATGACATGCACTGATCTTTCTGCTTGACCACTTAGGCTAGCATCAGGCGTTTTTCTTTCAAATCTGTAAAACTGTTCTTTATTTAGTAGAATGAGCTTAGACAAGAATGGGCTTAAGAATTACATTTCAGGATTAGTAAATGACTGTAACATTCAAAAGCTGTCAATTCACTGATGTTTTGGGTCATTTGTGCACACGACTAATAGCAAATAGTTTTAACAGTGTCATAGTTGCATTTGTTCTGGTTTCATTCTTCTTTTTTTTTTTTGCCAGAGTAAGTAAAACCAAGTGTTGAAATGGAAAGATGTAGAACGATTAGGTCTATAGCTTCTATAGCTCTTCTTAAATTATATTTCTATAAAGTTGCAAGATTCCCAGCTAATTGTCTCTTTATTATGGACTAAATATTAAGCTACAGTGATCATGAATGTCAAGTGTTGTGTGCATGTGTCGAATACTCTGTTATCTTGTAGGTTATGTTTCAATAATCAGCGTTTAACCAGAGGTGGGTAGTAAACGTTTACCCAAGTACTTTCTTCAGAAATGTAAGTTTTATTTCAAAATTTTAAAATTATTATTCCATTAAGTAAGAAAAGTGTGTGGTGCTATGTTATATTTTGGGGGAATTACCAACATTTCCACATTATTCTAATGTTGGTTTAATTGCAACAGGCCCAAATCATCAAGCATTTTCACCTAATACATCTTTAAGGTGAGACACTACAGGCAAAACTCCTTTTTTGTTATTTTGTTTGGTCAATTTTCCATCTCAATATAAAAACTTTCAACTGGAAACAACAAAACTGTACAATCAAAGGTCATTTCCTTTTCACTTAGAGGAAATAAAGATCACTTAAAGTAGCTTTTACACACCAAGCTTTACAAACAATAATTTGATGATACAGAAGGATTTGTTGATTTCTAATTCTAAACCAGATTAATTAAAGTTTTAAGTCTAAATAAAATGTTAGGCTAATTTTCTGTCACATCTAGTTCATTCAAATTCTAAATAAGACCAATATTCCCTTTGTAAATTTTATGTAACTAATATGTCAAAAAAAAGGAACAAAGCATTTTAAACCTGGTTCTATGCATTTTTTTTTTTTATTTAAACGTCCCAAAATGTGTGACATTTCTGGCCTTTTTACTTCTATACAAAAACTTTCCACATTTTTTTTTCTTTTTTACATTAATGTGAGTAAGGAGAAGTTTCAAATTGACATCTCTAAATTCAAGAGTTTTTCAGCTGCAGTGCCACACTTTCAGTCACTTGTTTGGATGTGCTTTGACACTATCAGTTGCACATTTTGAAGTTATCGTACGCCTACTTGAGTAAATTTTTTGGATACTTTACCCACCTCTGTGTTAAAATGCGAGACCGGGAAAAAGCATCTCATGTGCGAAGCCTGTGTCCCGTTGCAGCTTTTGCTCCAGTAACCTGCAGCATGAATATTGGATGAACAGATCTGATTACAATGTGCAGTGGCCATTGTCCGACAGAGAAAGACGTAACATCAAACATTTACTGCCCTCGACACGGCCAGTGTTTTAGGCTTTGTCCCGTGAGTCTAATACACTCGCGCCGGGTTGATTTTGTTACTCATAATCCTAATTACAAATGGTTATGTGCACACTAATGTTATTTTTAAATTCTTAGCTCACTCTAGCCTTCTGACATGTGATAATTTGATAAAATAATCAGTCTATATTTAATTTGCAATGTCACTGGTGATCACAAAGAAACACAATTTTAACTGTATTTCTTCAACAGATTTTAAAATCATTTTCACAACATTCAACAGTAATAAATGTTTAGTTTTTTTAATGGATAAATTGTACTTTAATACCGGTGTGCACATAGCTGCTATCACGTTTTTCCAAATCTCAGTTTCATTTTGTTCATTTTCTAATATAGGCAACGTATTATCACAACTCCCGTAATATTGCCATCTTGAATAATACAGCTTAATTAAATTACTCTGCACGTTTACCACATTTATTTGGGTTCAACTGTACCAAACGTTTGTTGTGCTCCTCATTGGAACCATTGGATGATCATTGCATCAGATGCCATATGATGCGAACGTCATTGCCATTTGATTTTCTATAAATATATTAATTGTGTACATAGTGGCCCTGAGAGTTTTAATTATTTCCTCATTGCGTTACATCGTCTCAGCCTTTGCTAAATAGAAAAAGGACTAATATGTTATATTTTCAGATTGTTATATGAAGATGATATATAAATAAAACGTAAATAATTCCACTGTGCTAAGAGTCTTTCTGGTGAAGTATCCAATGTTTATTATTATTGTCACACCCACTTGTTATGTGAATTAATGAAGAATGAATGAGTAACAAAATATAAAGTTGTAGTTTTGCTAATACCATACAACAATACAATAAATAAACAAACAAACAAACAGACATGATGATCGCATACAACAGTGGAGCTTTGTCTCACATTCCGAGCACTCCCTGACTCAAAATCACTTTACTATAGCAGTATATTGCCAATTATTACCATTATATTTTATTGTGTTAATAATATTGATGTGCAAAATCCTACAGAATCATTCTCTGAGACAGTGTTAGTAGTACAGTTAGTAATACTTGGAGCATGTGTTTAGTTACAGAACGCTGAGTACCTGAATTGAAAATGTAACAATATTCATATCTTATCTTATTCTGTCACTCTGTCAAAATACTGAGTACTGCATTCTGAATACTTTTATGTTGAATTGCATCATAATGGCGTAACAATGAGACAAAGGATTAAGACAGCTTTATGTTTGTTTCACAGTCTGTATTTGCTAGTTTTCTCACCAAATACAGTATGTGCATTTCAAATCCCAAATGACATGATCAAATACCGTAATGTATTCCTCAGATTTTAGAATAGTCACATGTATTCTGAATACCACCAAAAGTGCCAGAATACATTCTGCATTCTCGGTACTCAACCGTACTTTTTTTTTTTTTTCGTATAAATTTAAGAAACATGTTGGTGTAATCCCTCATTCGTCCAGGAGTGTTCCATTGTAGAAAAAGATTCACTTGTAGTCATCTGGCCTCTGTTTTAGAAAAACTAAACGTTTCGACTCTCATCCAAGAGTCATTCTCAATCTGCGAAACAAGTCTGAGAACTCCTGTTTATATCCTACTCTGTGAGAGCCCTGCCCACATAGAGTGGTTTGTGGCATCTTCATCTCAAAACCACAAACCACTCTATTGAAGACAGTGAGGTGGAGATTCTGAGCAGGAGAAAATATGTTTGAAAGAGGAGTTAAGGAGGCAATCTTTGTTAAAAAAGAAGAATCCTTCCTTAAATCGTAATGGAGGTTTAAGATTCAACCTTCCAGTTGTTTATAATGGTCTGCTGAAACCCTGGAGACGCCCGGGCATTCTGATGCTAAACAGGCACTCAAGGTGAGGCAGCCAAATGCCAGCAACAAAGAACAATAGGCCCATCCCAGTTAAGTTTTCAATGGCCATTAGCAGGGTGTCCTGCCTGTGTGGGCAGGGCTTTCACAGATTGAGAATGACTCTTGGATCAGGGTCGAAACGTTTAGTTTTTTCTAAAACAGAGTCCAGATGACTACAACTGAATCTTTTTCTACAACGTACAAATTTAACCTACTTTAAAATAATGCAAGCCTCTCTTACGCCTGTTGAGTGCTTGTGTGCCCCCAGGTCCCCGTACCCCTGGTTGGGAAACACTGGCATATTACAAAGTCTGAAAACGTTTTGAATAGGTTAATATGGCTATTGAATTCTTATTAAATAAATGTTTACAAAACATTTCCATGCAATGCATCCAAGTGGCCGCCAGAGGTCGACACACATCAACCAGTCATCTTCGAAATCAACGTGACAGAAATGAGTCAAAAACAGACTGGCAAATGAAGAATATAGAGACAAAGTGACATTTAGTTATATTTTAAAATAAACTATTCAAACGTTAAGGCTTAAATAGGCAAATTTAAATAATGTACAATACGTCCCTAGTTTCATTACCCCGATAAAGTTAATTTGACCCTAATAGTTGAAAAAAAAAAAAAAGATCATTCATGCTTTTAAAGTTGTTATTACTTGTGTACTCTTCTTGAGCCTGTCACAGTGTCAGAGTTACAGCTGAGTGAGGCTCACCTGTAGTGACGTACGCCCCCCCGTTAATGGGCGCCTGCAAACGGAGGAGGAAGTAAGAGCTGGAGAAATATGTGTCAGACCCGAGTGTAGCACCCGCATCGAGGCGCGGCAAGGACGCACGGACAACAGTCGCTTCAAGGAACCACGGCACCGGGAAGGGACGTTACCTCCTACCGACCGGATTCATTATTGACGTGCGTAAAGTTGGCACGCACAGGTAAGATTGCACACTGTCATAGCTGTTGTTGTGCACTGTTGAACTGCGCGTCACCTCGCAGGTTTGAACCATGGGAATGTGAGTAAGGCGGACATTTTTCCAACCCTAATCCGTCTTCTGGGGCTGCAAAGTTTGAGTGTCGGAAACAGCGTAAACAACCGCAAAGACTCAACCATTTTGCGCGTCAAGTCTGATTTACGCCCATTCTTAACAGAAGTAGCCTTGTAATTGTTTACCTGAATAGATGATTCTGTGATCAGTCGGATTCCTGTCATGCAGGTAAGTGGCTGAGGTGAGAAAGGTGTTGTTTTCTGGCTTCAGTGGCAGTGCTTATACATTTGAAACTATCTTGGCCATGCGTCCTGCCGTAATGACAGTTGAACAAACCTGTTGCTTTTCATGGTACACGGTCATGCGTTTTCGGTGAGTTAGTTTCCCTATTGTTTTGGTGCATAGATTTGCAGTAGCAGCTCTTGAAGGTGTTTTGTGTAGGCAAGTGCAGGCAGTAAGCTGTGAGTCATAGGTTTAGTCCCCTGGTTGAGGGCTGACACAACGCACTGCTCCAGAGAGGGGATTAAAGCATGGTTTGTTATGGGATGATGTTATTCAGCAGAAACACACTGAGATCATCTCTCTAAGGGTCATTTCTGGTATTTATATGGTCATAGGAAGACACTTTGAACTCTACTGTACTAATCTGCCCCTTTTAAGGCACTTTTTTCATGCACTGCTTGGTTTCCTTTTTAAGATCTTAAACTGTAGTGACACTTTTTAAACACAGTAATTCAAGTATAATGTGAGTAAAATGTAGGTTATTTATGTTTATTGTATATCATTATGTAATTGAGTTTATGTAAGAATTAAAATGTGCCCCATGTTATTATTTTTTCTTTTGCCATTTTAGTTGAGACTATGGGGGGTTATTCTGGTTTTAATCATTTAGTGTGGCCGACTTCGTGCAACTTTGCATTCACCTTTGCAAATATTATGTCAAAATTGGTACTTAAATCGAACTAAAGTCGAAACTAAACCATGTCTACATCAGGACTAAACCAGGTCTACATCAGGACTAAACCAGGACAAAACCAGGACTAAACCAGGTCTACATCTGGACTAAACTGGGCTCATAACAAGACCAAACTAGGACAATTTTAGACCATTCTTCTTTGGAATGGCGTAAAATTACCATTTAATGCACAATGTTACATAATATTTTAAATACATCCTTTATGCACACTGATCTGATCTGATCTTGATATTTTATTTTACCCGCTATAAAACAGTTGTGGTTTGACCTTCTAAAGCTGCTCTATCAGGGACAATGGAGTTTAAACTGAAAACCAGGACTAGCCACAACAAAGTCAGGTGGTGCTTGAACAATGAACACTTGAACACAAGGCATTAATGCCAAACTGGTGTCTCTAATTGTCAAAAATGCTGTTTCTGGGAATATGTTTTCTGCAAACAGGAGTAACTATGACATATAATACCCATGTACTGCGCATAATAGCAAATGTTACTATTTCTTACGGTTTACATTAGTGGAATGTATCAGGGCACACTATTGTGCTTCGAGGGCCAGGTGTTCTTTTGTAAAAAAAAAAAAATTCACACGCTCATTTAATGTAATGATGTTACATGTAAAAGGATTTCAAATGTTTGATCCCCTGCTGCTGCGTCTTGACTTGAAAAATAAATATATATTTTTTTTAAATAAAAATGATGCTATGATGATGCTATTTTTGAGTGTCCAGAGCAAACTTCTGAGCCAGAATCCAAATAACCAGAAACAGTGACGGAGAATATTTACACATTTTTGTTTCTACTTGGGGTCATTTGATCATGTTTAGTGGATAATGTGAGTGTGCCGCAGCTCAAAAAAAGGTTGGAAACTGAGGAATAAGTTATAGTTTATGTTTATACTTGAATTCTACAAAGCTATGACCAATTGGTTAAGTTAAATGGTGCAAAAAAACCTAAATTATTAGAAAAATTGAAGGATTTAGTGATTTAGGGATTTGTACTGACACTGCCAATTGCAATGATAAAGTTCTAATTGATCTTGCTTTAACCAATTGTTTAAAATCCTTTTCCCTGTCTTTCCAGCTTGCCTGATGTGGTAGGCGCTGGATCATTGACTGGACCAATCAGAGGTCGCCATTAAGAGGACACAGGAAGCAGGACATGTCCCAATCAGCAAACGGAATGGGTGACAAGGCTCCTCTCATCGCAGAGACCTGCTTCTCTACTGTACTCCATATTTCTGAACCAGGAGATGAAGACTATAACCTACAAGCACCAGCCATTCCCCAAATCGAAACCTCCGTAGCAGAAGATGAAGAAGTGATGGGGGAAGTAAGCGACGTGGTGGACAGGTTAGCTGTGCCAAAGACCGTCGTTTTAAGCACACAGAGTCCAGTGTCTCAAAAGGCAGGCAAACAACAACTTATCCCAAAGAGTTTAGCCGTCTCAAGCCGAACCAAAACCCGGCACCATACAACTGTGGTTACTTTTCCTGTGGGACTTGAGCTATCCAAGCCTGAGAACGAAACCAAGAACAGGTACTCGACGCAGGGTCCGGAGGTGGCCTGGGACGAGTACGACAGCGACGGAGATGGGTTCGCGTTCAGGAGGAATCGCAGGAACAAGTCGTACAAAAGCAGCGGTGACCGACGTGGGCGCTTTGGCGAAAGGCAGTCCCGACATGCTGGAGCCGGTGAAGGAGAGGAGAGGCCGTCAGTCCAAGTCCACAAAGAAGTCCGGGGCGCAAGGTGAGGGGAGGATCCGGGAGGACATTTAAGTAATATACTGTAGAAGAAGAGAATAGGGTTGTCAAAAAATCATATCGAAACTAGATACTCATCACTTGTCACTCATCACTAGTCTTTGAAAGTTCTGACCGACACAAAAACTTTTGTGAGGCCACATTGTAGGATTAAAGAAACTATTATTAATTTGTGCTAAAATCAATATTATATTGTCTAAAAAAAGGTGTTATCATTATGGTATTGAAATCAGTATCAAGCCTTTTCCAGAGTTTGAAATGTTTGTTTTAGGGCTTCACAATATCGCAATATTGGCTGTCATAATAATATCACAATAACAATTGGAAATGGACTGTTTCTAAAATGAAAACATTGAAAAATGGTTATTTTTATTAATGATATTCCTTAGTTTTTATTTGGAGAGTTCGAGGACTAACACATAAAGGCGTGAGCTTTATTATTATATTTATTTGAATACAACAAAATGTGTATTGAAATATCTCAATAATATCAATATCGCAGTATTTAACATTGCCCAATGTCGTTCAGCCCTGGTTTGTAGTGTGTGACAACAATAATACAGTTGCATTTCATTAGTGAGATATTGTTTAAGGTCACTTCTATGTTGTAAAATGTATTTTGGCATGTATTTTTAGTCTTTGTAGTTTAGATAGCAATTAAAGATTGTTTTAATGCAGGGGTTTCCAAACATTTCAGGCCGGTTCCCCCAAAATAACCATGCATCCGATAATCATAATTCCACTTTGGGAACCACTGTAAATGGTGTGAAGATGATGTTTAATTAAAATGTATTTAAGTAACTCAGTCATACAAGAAAATAATATTATGGACCAAACTATAGTTCTAGTTTGAGGATTTGGATACTATTTTATAAACAGACTGAGGCTTTAGTCACAGATCTTCTGCTTTCAGTTCTATATGTCGTTGCACAACCCCTTAGGAATACAAATGTCATAGTAAATCATTAACTCGCTGTATAGCAATATAAAAAAATCTAAGATCAAATGCGCAAATATTAAATTCAGATTAGTGTGTTCAAGTGAATTCATGTACTCAGGATTAAAGTGCCTTCATTTAATTCAACTTCAGAGCACGTTTGAGGAATCCCTTATTAAAATAGAACGTTTATAAAGTATTTGTGTGTATTTATGGAGCTGTGCAACTGTAATAAGGAGTGTATAATGTAGCCTGCTGATTTAACATGTGCTTATCTTTCTGTGCAGCGGACACTGGGGCGAAAGAGGAACCAAAAGCAGCGTGGATCATTCAAAGACAGTACGTCACAGCGTCACTAAATTTAACTACTACATC
This sequence comes from Chaenogobius annularis, assembly GCA_015082035.1. NCBI lineage: Eukaryota > Metazoa > Chordata > Actinopteri > Gobiiformes > Gobiidae > Chaenogobius > Chaenogobius annularis. The sequence goes on along the minus strand of BJKM01000097.1, from coordinate 439,226 downwards.
TACACACAACTGGAAAATCACAGTGACCTTTCCTTATTGTGTAGGAGCTGCTTTTCGCAACGTTACAGCGGGGTAACTGTAATTAAAGTGTGATTGTGGGGGAGTCACTGTAGCCAGAGGGAGTGCGCTAGGTATGTCAGGTTAATCTGTTTTTTTCACAATAAAGCAGCAGAACTTGATTTAAATAAGATTAATTCTATGGCTATGGCCCACAAATTGAAGTAAAGTTGTAGTTACGTTCACAAATGATTAACTTTTCTTGTATTTTCTATCATTTGTTATATTTTTAATGATAATGGTGTAAACGTACAGCCGCCTCTTGAACGTAATTGCTTGTTTATTTACATTAGAAATAGAATGATCTGCCCTATATATTGGGAATTTTGATTGGTCCCGATACATGAACCCATCACCTGAAATCAGCGATACTGATACTGATACTGATACTTAGTTCCTAGTGTGAGTAAAAGCAACAAGAAATCAGTGGTGGAGGAAGCACGCATTTCGTTGTTTTTTTTTTAAGTAAAAGTACAAATACAGGAGCAAAAAAAACAACTCAAGTAAAAGTATGACACAAAAACATCGACTTGAAGAGAAAGAGTTAAAAAGTAAAAGTATTTCAGGCAGATTTTGAGAACTAATAAAGTGTCAAAAGTAGTTAGATTTATTTGAAAAAATTTCAAATTTCAACTGATTTTTGTTCAACAGAATTTATAAATAAAAATGTTCTAGCTGTTTTTATTTGTAAATCTTTGCCTGCCCCAAATTTGGACGTGAACTCAAAACTATGAATATGTAAAAAGATAACTTCTCAGCCAGAAAATGTAAAAAGTAAAGCACCTGATGTAGAGTAAAGTTGCCTAAAAATTCAACTTGATTACAGTACTTTTATTTTTGTACTTTCCACCACTGAAAGAAATACACTTTTTAATTAGATTGTCAGTAACGGTGACAATAAAATCACAACATTCGCAGCGCAACGCTAGAATCAAGTGACGCCTGTGAGTTTCTGCTTCAGTGCCATAGATTGGACTGTGAGTTATAAAGCTGTTTTCTGTGAACGAAACGATTAATTGATATTCCAGTAACAAAGCTCCAGGCGTGAATTCAGATAGGCGCAGATACTTGCTCTCCTCCCACTCACTGTGACCTGCGTGGATGTTTTATCGGGTTGACACTGCCGTAGCTTTTGGCGATTAGAGATTATTATTATTATTATTTTTGTGCAGACCCTAAAGTGATGTCAACAAGTGAGAATTATTGTCAAGAAGTGCTAACATGGAAGGACAGGATACTTAGAAATCCAAATGTTACACAATTTGAAAATCATAGTACGCATATTTCACAAGTGCTTTGACAGCAAGCTGCAAACCAATACAATATTGCCCAAAAGTCAACTTATTTTTAGTGTTTACAGCTGGTGCAATACCACATTTGCAATAATTCTTATCTAGTCTAGTCAATACTTTTCTAACATTAATTCCAACTTAGTGTTTAAGATATGTTTTACTTTCAAAAGCGGAAGACTTACAAAAAAAAAGTTGCCACCTGGTATTCAACTGAGCAAATATTTACGAGCCTCCGATTGGATAATTGCTGCATGTGTGATGATTTCTCTGCTGAGGTATTTAAACCCGACTAATGCAGTGAGTGGCTTCTCGTTTCTGAAACAACCATGTGGAAAGACAAAGACCCGTGGTCATGGAAAAGATGTCAGTCTGTTTGAGAAGGGCCAAAAATCATCCCCCCAATTTTTTATAATTCAATTCAATTTATTTTTGTAATGCCCAAAATCACAACAGCAGTTGCCTCGAGGGGCGACAGTGGAAAAAACTGAATAAAAACAGAATAAACAATGTTCATAGGGACTTGGTAATGTCCCAGCATCCCGTGTCCTTAGACAGATGTCCCAAGCTCCCCTGTCCTTAGACCCTCCTTCTCCGTCAAGAAAAACTACCAAACAAATAAACAGACCAAAACAGAAAAAATGACCAGAGAACAACACATATTGACATCAAATGAACACAAATACAAACAAGTAAGTTGCATAGTACAGTAAGTTTGAGAGTGTTTGGATCAGAGAGTCCAGAAGTCCACCATAGCCATCCATCCTCTTTCTTCCCGCTGTTATCCGGTGGCCGAGGGTCGCGGGGGAGCAGTCAGCGCAGGGACGTCCCAGATTTCCTTTATCCCCAGACCACTTCCTCCACTCCTCCGGAGGATCCCGAGGCGTTCCCAGGCTTCACCGAGAAGACAATAGTCCTTGCAGCGTGTTCCTGGGTCTTTCCCGGGGCCTCCTCCCGGTGGGGACACATGCCCCGAAACAACCCCAGAGGGAGGCGTCCCAGGAGGCATCCGGAACAGATGCCGACAGCCAAACCGGTCAACTGGCTCCTCTCGACGTGGAGGAGCATAGCGGCTCTACTCCCGAGCTCTTCTCCCGTGTGACTGAGCTCCTCACCTATCTCTAAGGGAGCGCACCAGCCACCCTGCGGCAGGACACGCATTTCGACCGCGTTTGTATCTGCAATCTTGTCCTTTCCGGTCACCGCCAAGCTCATACATAGGTGAGGGGTAGGAACGTAGATTGAACCGGTAAAATCGAGAGCTTTAGTCTTTCGACTCAGCTCCTTCTTTACCACAACAGTCCGATGACAGCGACCGCATCACTGCGGATGCTGGCACCGATCCGCCTGTCAATCTCACGCTCCATCCTTCCCTCTCTCGTGAACAAGACCCCGAGATACTTGAACTCCTCCACTTGGGGCAAGGACTCCCAACCCACCCGGAGAGGTTAAGCCACCTTTTCCGGTTGAGAACCCATGGCCTCAGATTTGGAGGTGCTGATTCTCATCCCGCTGCTTCATTACTCGGCTGTTCAGGAACAGGATGTTCACAGGCTATTTGGAAATCCCAACCCGAAAAGCTGCTGGACCAGACGGCGTCTCTGCCGCTACATTAAGAACATTGCGCACGTTAGAGTTAACCCCGTCTTCACAGACATTTTTAACACACCTCCCTGGGGTCATGCCATGTCCCAGCCTGCTTCAAGTCTGCATCATTGTCCCTGTCCCAAGAAGCCCCGGTCACTGGACTTAAATGACTACAGGCCTGTGGCGCTGAACGTCTGTAGTCATGAAAGTCATTTGAACGCCTGGTCTGCCCACCTCAGTCTTCACCTCCTCCCTGTCGGATCCCCTGCAGTTTCGCCTACAGAGCCAACAGGTCTGTGGACGTGACACCATCAACCTGGCACTCCACTTCATTCCTGCAGCATCTGGACTCCCCGGGAACCTACGCCAGGATCCTGTTTGTGGACTTCAGCTCTTGGTTCAACACCATCTCCCTGCTCTGCTCCTGGACAAGCTCTCCCAGCTCAACGTGCCTGACTCCACCTGCAGGTGGATCACTGACTTCCTGACGGATCGGAGGCAGTGCGTGGCGGCTGGGGAAGAATGTCTCAGACACTCGGACTATCAGCACAGGAGCTCCACAGGGCTGTGTACTTTTCTCCTCTGCTCTTCTCCCTGTACACAAACTGCTGCCGCCCTCCAGCCACGACTCCGTAAAACTCATCAAGTTTGCGGACATGACACCACACCTCATCGGGCTCATCTCGGACGGGGGATGAGTCGTCTACAGGAGGGAGGTGGACCGGCTGGTGTCCTGGTGCAGCGGTAACAATCTGGAGTTCAACGCCCAGAAGACAGTGGAGATGCATTCGTGGACTTCAGGAAAGCCACAGCCCCCCCAGCCCCCCTCATCATGACAGACTCCCCCCTCCACCCAGTGGACTCCTTCCGCTTCCTGGGCACCACCATCACCAGGACTCAAGTGGAGCCCTCCATCAGCTCCCTCATCAAGAAGGCCCAGCAGAGGATGTACTTTCTGCGGCAGCTGAGGAAAGCCAAGCTGCCAGCCGCAGATGATGGTGGCAGTTTACACGGCCATCGCATTGAGATCCATCCTGCACCTCTTCGCATCACGTGTGTACGCTGGAGCCACAGCCAGGGACAAACAGAGACTACAGCGCATTGTGCGCTCTGCTGAGAAGGTGATCGGCTGCAGACTTCCATCTCTGCAGGACCTGTACGTCTCCAGGGCTCTGGGACGAGCAGGTCGGATCACAGCTGACCCTTCTCACCCTGGACATGGTCTGTTTGAACCACTCCCCTCAGGCAGGAGGCTACGGTCCATCCGGACCAGAACCTCCCGCCACAAGAATAGTTTCTTTCCCTCTGCCTGTTGGACTCATGAACACTTGAAAACACCTGTCCACTTTAACTGCAATATTCAATCACTCACTGCACTGTCACTTTCTGCACTACAACTTTAAACATAACTGTAAACTTGTGTACATAGAAATGCCTATTTTTATTTTTATTGTATAGTAATTTTAAATTGTTTCCTAATGCATGCCCTTTTTTGATTGAATATATGTTGTTTTATTATTGCTCAGTGTTTTATGTTGCACCTTAAGGCCGAGAACAAGTTCCTAACGTTTTTGAATTTTGTTCATTGACAATGGCAATAAACTCTTTCTGATTCTGATTCTGATTCTGATTCTGAAACGTCCAGTGCATGTTGCAGGTCCAGGTTTGATGGAGCCATCAGACAACATCATCTTTGCAAACAGCAGAGATGAGATCCTGTGTTCTCCAAACCGGACCCCCTCCGACCCCTGACTGCGCCTAGAAATTCTGTCCATAAAAACAATGAACAGAACCGGTGACAAAGGGCAGCCCTGGCGGAGTCCAACACGCACTGGACAGGTCTGACTTACTGCCGGCAATGCGAACAGCAGCTCCTGCTCCGGTCATACAGAGACCGGACAGCCCTGAGCAAAGGGCCCGGACCCCGTACTCCCGCAGCACCCCAAAGGACATCCCCAGGGACACGGTCGAAAGCCTTCTCCAGATCACACAAGCACATGTGGACTGGTTGGGCAAACTCCCATGAACCCTCGAGCACCCGATGGAGAGTATAAGAGCTGGTCCAGTGTTGCACGACCAGGACGAAAACCACTCTGCTCCTCCTGAATCAGAGGTTCGACTATTGGTCGGATTCTCCTCTCCAGTACCCCTGGAATAGACCTTACCAGGGAGGCTGAGGAGTGTTATCCCTCTATAGTTGGAACCACACCTGAGGTCCCCTTCTTGAACAGAGGGACACCACCCCCGGTCTTCCAGTCAGAGGCACCGTCCCCGACCGCCACGCGATGTTGCAGAGACGTGTCAAACAAGACAGTCCTGCAACATCCAGAGACTTTAGGTACTCGGGGCGTATCTCATCCACCCCCGCAGCCTGCCACCCAGGAGTTTGCCAAACAACTCAGTGACTTCGGCTTGGGTGATAGATGAGTCAGCCTCCGAGTCTTCAGTCTCTACTTCCTCTTCAGAAGACGTGACAGTGGGATTTAGGAGGTCCTCAAAGTATCCTTCCACCGTCCGAGACGACATCTCCAGTCGAGGTCAGCAGGTCCCCACCCGCACCAGAAACGGTGTTGGTGAAGCACTGCTTCCCCGTCCTGAGGCGCCTGACGGTTTGCCGAATTTCTTTGGGGCTGACCAATGGTCCTCCTCCATGGCCCTCCCGAACTCCTCCCAGCCCCGGGTTTTTGCCTCTGTGACAGCACGAGCTGCGGCACGCCTGGCCCCCCCGATACTCGTCAACGGCCTCAGGAGTCCACAAGCCAAAGAGGCCTGATAGGCCTCCTTCTTCCGCCTGACGGCATCCCTTACTTCCGGTGTCCACCACCGGGTTCGGGGGTTGCCGCCGCGACAGGCACCTGAAACTTGCGACCACAGCTCCGAGCAGCCGCATTGACAAAGGAGGTCGAGAACATGGTCCACTTGGACTCAATGTCCCCAGCCTCCCCCGGGATTTGGAGAAGCTCTCCTGGAGGTGTGAATTGAAGACCCTGCTGACAGCGGGCTCCGCAAGACGTTCCCAACAGACCCTCACTATACGCTTGGGCCTGCCAAGTCTGTCCGGCTTCCTCCGACGCCAGCGGATCCAACTCACCACCAGGTGGTGATCGGTTGACAGCTCCGCCCCTCTCTTTACCCGAGTTTCCAAGACACGCGGCGGAGGTCAGATGACACGACAACAAAGTCGATCATTGATCTTCGGCCTAGGTGTCCTGGTGCCACGTGCACTGGTGGACACCCTGTGCTTGAACATGGGTGTTTCGTATGGACAGTCCGTGACTAGCACAGAAGCCCAATAACTGAACACGCTTGGGTTTAGTATCGGGGAGGCCGTTCTTCCCAATCACCCCTCTCCAGGTGTCACTGTCGTTGCCACATGTGGGCGTTGAAGTCCCCCAGTAGAACAACGGAGTCCCCGGTGGGTGCACTGTCCAGTACCCCTCCAGGGACTCCAAAAGGCCGGGTACTCAGCACCGCTGTTCGGCCGTAGGCCAACACCACGCCGTAGGCCAACACCACAGTGAGAGACCTGTCCCCAACCCGAAGGCGTAGGGACGCGACCCTCTCGTTCACTGGGGTAAACTCCAACACATGGCGGCTGAGCTGTGGGGCAATAACCAAGTCCACGCCAGCCCGCCGTCTCTCCCTGTAGGCAACACCAGAGAAGTGGAGCGTCCAGCCCCTCTCGAGAGGATGGGTTCCAGTGCCCAAACTGTGCCTGGAGGTGAGGCAGACTATATCTAGTAGTAAGCTCAGGCTCTTTCCCCTCCCAGTGAGGGGACGTTCCATGTCCCCAGAGTTAGTCTCTGTGTCCGGGGAACCGGTTGTCGAGGCCCCTGCCGTCGACTGCCGCCCAGATCCCTCTGCACCAGCCCCTTACGGATCCTCTTGCAGGTGGTGGGTCCACGGGAGGACGGCCCCACGTCACTCGTTCGGGTTGCACCCGGCCAGGCCCCGTGGGGAAAGGCCCGGCCACCAGGCACTCGCCGTCGAGCACCCACCCCAGGCCTGGCTCCAGGGTGGGGCCCCGGTAACGCCAATCCGGGCGACGTAACTGGCCTTGGTGATTTTCTCATTATATGGGGCTTGTGGATCAGAGAGTCAACATTGTGAATTGTTATTAACCTGAACAGTTTTTTGTTTTTTTTCATGAGCCTAATGTCTGTACTGTTATGTCCCTTCCAATAAAGACTAAACTAAACTAAAGATCATTACATCGACAAAGCAAATCTGGGATCATTCTAAATCTAACAGCCATAACAGCCTACATCACATTATTAACTGTAAAATATTTGAAAAAGGCCTGGACACACTTTATAAACAGTTGAAAGTGAAATATTTAAATTGTTTTTAGCCACTCCGCGGCTGTACCAGGATGTGAGAGAACGAGGGCTGCACTCGACAAACCAGGACGAGCTGCTGGATGATTTTGTGGTGGTGGAGCATCCCGTGGAGGAGGAGGACCAGGGCATCGTGGTGCGGAGCTACAAGCCCGCTCAGCTGACCTGGAGCCAACTGCCGCAGGTACAAATCTGTCAAGATGGCACAAAAATTAATATTTACAGACTGATATGAACCAATTCACTCAAAAGTCACTATATGTGTTTGTCAATCTTGATAAAATGATAAGAATAGAACCATTTTCTCCTTTTCTTGTTTCTTTTGCCAAAATGTGTGATATTAATAATGTTACCTATCAATTTGGGTGGAAGTGGTTTATTTGTTTTTGTTTCCCGACTGATTCAAAGATTGTCAGTTTACTCTCCAGCTAAATCCAACCTTCAACTTCCATTCCTACTTCTTTTTAAGGCTGCGTTCACATTCCTCCTTGTTGGTTTTAACCCAGTTTAATCCTAATGTAGACTTGGTTTTGTCCTGGTCTCATCCAGGATTAGTTTCAGAATTTAGTCCCAGTTTTTATGTGGTCTATGCTCAAATGTGATCGCACCCTAAAAATAAATCAATTAGACTTTATCTGGACTACTTAGATGCTAAATAATATTGCATGCACTACTTCTTTTTGAAATTTTAAGATTGATCTGATAAAAAGAGACAGTTATTTCCTGTTTTATTTTATAATTCAAGTCTACTTTGTTTTCAAAGGTGAAGGATAATGGAATCCTGTCTTTGATCACGCCCCAAGAGAGGAAGAGACAAGAGGTACTGAACCCAAAGCACATGAGTCTTACTGTAGACTAAACTCTACTGGTATTTTGGCTATAACCTTTTCTTTTTATTCCGATTCGTAATTCTTTTTGATTTTTATCGAACGGATTGAAGTGCAGAGTTAAAAAAAACTAAAAAGGTATTTCATGATAAAGTATTTGATTCTTATTTTTCTGGAAAACTCACATGGCTGATTTTCCATTACGTTTTAATAGAGTCAAAAGTGATACCAGGCATGACAGGGATAGTTTTGGGACGAAGGCATTTTCAACCAGGAAGCACCGACATTCAGTTTCACCCATGGGAAACGGCGTAACTCTATCTAGGCCTGGCTTTTTCTTTGTAATGTTCATGAGCAGATGCAGAGTCAATAGCAGTGGTCCGCCCCCGTGTGCACCAACTATAGGACCTGAAAACAGACACACCCTGCCAAAGCAATCACCAAGTCTCCCTCATACAACTGTTTGTTTTGCGTGCTTTTGTTCCCTATTGACTGCTGCTTGCATGTAGGAAAGTTTCAACCTCGATCACTGTTTAAGAAGTGCTCCGTCTTGAATTGTTAAAATGACTGGAATTTGGCTCTCGTGATCTGATTGCTTCAAATTAGGCCTTGATTATTTGCCTTATTGTTAGGTATTTATAAGATTATTTGGTAACGCTTTAAAGGAAGGTTCCTTAGCAAACTATGTGTAAGGCATTAATAAGCACTTGTTATTTGTTTATAAGCCAAAATAAGACAATTACTAGCATTTGTAGATGGCTTCTAATGTAAATACACCATTAACCAAAAACATGTGTGTCTTAATAAACCATGTACAAACATGCAAGTGCTTATAAACACATAACTAGTGCTTATTAATGCCTTATTCATAATTTATTAAGGGACCCTTTTTGAAGTGTTACATTTCTTACCTATCTTTTCAAGATTTAGTTTTCCCTAATACACATAAAAAGGAAACTATTCTGTCAAAACCACCACAATCAGTTGTAATATGGATGGTAATATTCAATCTTGTCTTGTCTTTTTGCTTATCTTTCTTGCCTCAGTGTCAGCCATGTTAACATGACTAGGCTCAGTTACTTTGCTGGACTGTACTTTGGTCTCAAACCGCTATGTATCCAGGAAGTGCGGGAGCACAGGTGTGTCAGCACACACAACACTGTAATTAAAGAATTCAAAAGTCACATCTTAGTCATTTGTTGTGCTGTGATACTGTTTTGGCTGCTGTAAACTATCCATTTATGTTTGAGTGGCAAGACAAGACTCAACATGTCGCTGTAACGCCAGTCGTTCTGTCACTTTTACAGAAAACAGGAACTTTCCATTTCCATAAAATCCAAACATATTATGCAACCAAAGTCAAAAATGTGTTGCTGTTTTGGTCATTTGTAACATGTTGATCCATGGATTGAATCATTGTTTTCTTTAAAAACAATTAAGTAAATCTCTGTTTTCAAAGGCTAATTGCTTTTCCGCTAAACTAATTAGAATCTGTTCATGTTAAACCATTAAAAGGATTCAACCAGCTCAAGCTGCAATACATTTATGTTCATTTTGTTTTTCTGTATTCTGTAGTATATTAACAGCACTCAGAAATCTTATCAGTAAAATGCATTTACAACTAAATGTCACTTCTTGAATGCTGAGTGCACTTGCCTTTGCTACATTTAATCAGCAACAATAGTCCAAGCTATTTATGAATGTTTCAGAGAACTAATCGCATTGTAGATCTCTTTACATGTGAGTATTATCAGCCTAAATGATGTACCTCTATGGAAAAAAGCTGTTAAATTGAATGTTTTATTTTGTGTTTGACAGGTATTTGTAATACCATTAAATTGTGTTATGTAATTATAATAAAATGTGAAAGAGGCAGCTTAACAGCCAGTGGTTTTTACACGTTTCACGCCAAGAATCATCTTAGAATATTTGTCTTATCGTGTTTGCAACACAAGAACAAAGAAACTGTACTCTGGAATGAAAATGTGCAGTAAATTATTACATTCAAACAATCCAGATTATTCTAACGCAGGACAAAGCAACGGTCTAGAACAGAGGCTCTAAAACTTTTCACACCAAGTACCACTTAGGAAAGTGTTTGGCCCACCGAGTACCACTAGATCTAAACCAGGTTAAAAACAGGACTATTCTAGGTCTAAACATTGTGCTGGAGAGATTCCTAGTTACTACTGCTTTACTTGTTCTAAACGAGGACAAACCCAAAAGAAAACAAGTAAAAAGACTTTATCTTAAATCGTATATATTTCAACTTTAGGGGAGTCTGTGTACCACCTGAAGGAGCCCACTGGCCTAGACATCATTTTCTATCCCAGACCAATGAAGAACTGTTATTGAGTGTACAACTGCCTCGTCAACCGTTGAAATTACGTCGAGCTCTCATTGGCAGATCTAGTAGCGCTGGCTGCAAGATGAATAAAGCTGTATTTAACATGTTAAAAAATGCATGTGATCTTCGTTATTAGATAGTTTAACATGTCAAATTTGAGTCTGCTCTCGAGTGCTGATGCTACGTGCCTAAAATGTAGAGTGTGAACCGAAACATAAATTTCATTGTCAGTTAAAACATTGCACTTAAATATTATTCCAGTATAGTTCATGCCTATGCTATCGTCACGTGTAGCTTAATAATGCATCTCTTGTATTTCTTTTTATGTTCTCAGGCCATATTCGAGCTCATGACCTCCGAGCACTCGTACCTCCACAGTCTGGGGATCCTGGTCCGACATTTTAAAAGCAGTGAAACCCTCAGAAAGACCATGACAGCCACCGAGCATCACCACCTCTTCTCCAACATCTCGGTCATCGAAGAGGTCAGCAAACGGTGAGGACATTATCATCATATGCTGAATAAGGCTTTTTGAAGCAGCGATAACCAAGAGTGAATGAAGTAAAAATCTTCAAAAGTATTAAAAATCACATACTAATGGATAATAAAATTAGATACTCATTTGAGCAAGTAACAATAGAATGATAAGGACAAAATGTGCCCTTTCCTGAACAGTTTCAGGCAGATTTTGAGCTTTATCAGAACTAGCATAGGACCACATGGTAACATAAAGTGCTATTATTTTGTGTTGAAAAAGCCCGTCTATTGTTTTAAAAAAAACAGTGCTTTTTTATTATAATTTTGGTCATGAAATCATCTCACTAAAGGGACAAATTTAATAACAGAAAATATTACAAGGGAAAAATATTGACAAACAAAATGTTCTGAAAGATGAATCCAGAGTGTGAATGGAACGCTACTAAGCCAGTGTTTTAAGTCAAGGAAAGCCAGCGTTTTCAGTAATCCATTGCGCGTTAAAGGGTCTTGTTGTGGTGTTTTCCCACTCAGATTTAGTATCGGGTGTAGAGTGTCTGCGGCGATAGTATTTGCCCTGAGCTTGAAGCTTCAATATCCTGTAGGTCTCACGACATGTTAAAACTTGCTCGTCAAACTGGTTTAGCCTCTTCAATGCGTGTATTCCCTTGTTTCACGATGCTCCCAGAAAACTCTCAGGAAAAGCATTTGTTGTCAATGGGTTTTGCAGACAAATTTTAAATGTTTTGGGGCGACCTTTACGCAGAAATGGGAGCGGCGCCAAAAGTATGCCGCCTCTGACAATCTAGTTTCTTATTCTTGATTTAGTTTCCGTGTGACTCGTGTGAATGGAGCTGGGCTGGGATTTGGTGTCGTTTTACAGGTTTTTGTTGAAATCCTTGGAATATTCATAGGAGTGGCGCAGACGTTAACAAAAAAAGCCACGTTTTTAATTACTAGGAAGATAATAATAAAGACAAACAGTTGTGGTGAACTGTTTGCCGCTGCTCATCGTTGTGACTGCGCCTCTAAACATAAAATACTTTGTGAGAAACGTTTATTTGCATTCATTTCTATGTGTCACTCTCGGGTATAAACAGAACATTCAGCCTTTTCTCATTGACCATTTGATGACTTCTAAAACTGTAAACTTACAACTACTATATGTACTGCACTTTTTGGATTTAACCCTTTACTATAACAATGAAACAGGAAGTTGCTCAGTGTTCCTAAGATCTGAATTAGTCACTGTTAAGTCCAAAGAGCAGCCTCCATGTTTCTGTTCCAGCCGTTTATCTTTTGCCCTCTGGCTCTGATAAAATCGCTCACTTTCCAATGGTGGCATTACAAGTATGTTCTAACAGCAGGTCTTTCCAATACAGCTGAGACGGGACAACACAACCAACATGTAAACTGCATTAACCCTCCGAATATATATACAACAAATATATAGTTTATATACAAGGCAGGCATTTAGCTATTAAAGTGCGTATGACAGGCTCTCGTGTTTTTCTAATTATGACTTTGTTTGGTGGGATTGTCATGGGGTAAATATTTGTCAAAGTTTTGCATCAGTCAAGTGTCAGTTTTTGAAGAAAAAATTTAAAATAAAAGTTTAAAATGCCAGGAAGTAGAGCTGAGTTCACAAACAGAATCCCTCTGTGATGTCATCAATAAGCGACATTAAATAGAAAATGCACGCAACAGACAGTTTAAACAGTTTTTAACAAACTAAAGGTGTGATCAGTTCTGAATATGTATCAAATCCTAACTATTGTGTAATTGAGATGGATTTTGACCCTTGTTTTCAGTATGGTAGCTAGGTGACAGTTGCAGAATTAATTTGACCTATGTCACATCTGCTGCCCATGTCCAACCAGGAAGTAACACTATAAACTTCGTCAAAATGGCAAAATTGTCAAAGGAAATGTGTTGTCTAACCTGCCCTGTGCACTTAAAATCAGTGCCAATGAGGTGAAATCCATTTTTTAAATTGGAACCACTTCAGTAAGTTTCCTTGACAACTAATGGACAATTTGTTGAGTCTATCTGAATAGTTATTGTTTTAATTCATTTGTGTCTCTAGATGCATGTAAATAAAAGACCAATAGTGAATACCATATATACACCTGTAACACTTAATCAACTTGAAAACTTATCAATTCTGCAACACTCGATAGTTATTCTGGAGGCACTCCTCTTCACCCTCGTCTCTTTTATTTGCAGTTTTTTTGAGGATTTGGAAAAGCGTCACTATGACAGCATAGTGATCCGGGACATCAGCGACATCGTCCAAAACCACGCTGCCCACCATTTTGAACCCTACATCGTGTACTGCTCCAATGAGACGTTTCAGCAGAGGACGCTACAGAGACTGCTGTGAGCAAACACGCACTTGTATGTTTAAGACTGATTAAAGCATGCATTTCATTGTATATTTCTGTATTTTAGGACCACTAACACAGCGTTTAAAGACACGCTGAAGCAGATAGAGTCGAGCACTGAATGTGGAGGCCTTCCCATGATCTCTTTCCTCATCCTTCCCATGCAGCGAGTCACCAGACTGCCACTGCTACTAGATGTGAGTAAACAAGAGGCTTTACAATGGTTATCTATCAGACTAACAAAATAAGTGCTGTAATGTGACGGCGGGGTAGTAGTCGCATAAAGGGCTGTCAAATTATATCTGCAACTAGTATCGAAACTAGACCAAAATTCACATATATAAGACCTTTCTGTAATTGTTTTATTCTGATTTTGATCTATATCTAAATTAGTCTAAGACATGGAATAGACGATAGTATCACAATATTTATTTTGTGGTACGATTGTTATTGTGATATTTTGAAGATTATAGAAATGAGTCTTTTTAAAGTGCCTTGACATGCCTTATATTAGTACTGTCATATTCCAAATAATTAAGATATGGTAAAACTGCTTTATAACAGTTATTTCTTCATGTTGACTGCACTGAAATGGAGCAAAGGATCATGGTCATGGTCATGGACAACTGAGTCGATATTGAGCCATTTCCTTGGTCTCAAAATCGAGTCTGAAATGTTAATTCTACGACACTAGTTGCATATTAAAGCAGTACTAAGTAACTTTAGCGATAGAGCTCCCTTTGAACAGTCAGAGAACATACACACAAACTTTTATCTCTTAGTTTTGTTAAATTGAAATAAGGAAGTATAATCACATTAAAAAAACACATTTAACATTGCCAAAAAACAAACAAAAAAGAGCCAGGAGGAGATGCTTCAAATGCCCCAAAAATAAATATTTAACCATTACAGGGACTTATAAAAGGTAAACATGTCCCTTAGTTCTGCTTTAACAATGTGGAATCAGCTTAGCAAGCCAGTTGCTAAATACTTGTATTAACTTCATATAATTAGATTTCACTAATAGTTTATGTGGAGGGCTCTGTTGCTCTGAACCGCGCTCGCTGCTACAAATCTCAATATGGTATGTTACTGTTACGACACCAAAAACATATTTCTCTCCACAGACAATTTGCCAGAAAACTCCAGATAAAACCGCAGAGTACTTTGCTGCAGTCTGGGCTTTCCATGCCATGAGCAAGGTATGAACGCTGAAAACTCAATATTGCCTCAGCATTAATTTTCACGTAATCCTTTTTCTTCCTTTATCTCGAACGTCCCATCGACAGTTGGTCACAAGCTGCAACGAGCGAGCGAGGCAGATGGAGCGGACGGAGCAGATGTACACGATACAGAAACAAATGGACTTTGGGAAGATAAAGGTAAAAGTCATAGTTACACAGATATATCCAAATTAACGTCAGCTAATCCATTTGAAGACACATTTGAACACTTTTCTCTTTGATTGACAAAATATCATCTGAATATCGTTATTGTTAGATTTTTTTGTTAATATCAGCCATCCCAAGATGGATTTAAAAAAGAGAACTGTTTCATGAGTTCTGGCTGTAGTAGTTGGGCTGCCAGGGTCACGTTATTAAAAAATCAGCAAAAGTAGTGCTTCGCTGGTGGTGCAGTGGTTAAGGGCTTGCACTTCTGTAGTTACTGCCACCGCGGCGTTGTGGGTTTGAGACCAGCACTCGACATGTGCCGACTGTCTATATGCCGACCCTCTCATCTTCTCTCCCCTTCTCTCCCCTTTCATGCTGCGACTGTCCTATCAACTGGAACATTTCAGGTTGAAAAAAGTAGTTGGTTGTTTTGGGGTTCTTTAATTGGTTGAATTCACCCTCCACATGGTGTTCCTGTATGTTTTATATCAAATGTTTTATTTTTATTAAGGTCTAATCTCTCATTATCTTAATAGTATTAATATATAGTTATAAGGCTAAATAAATATGCAAATCATTTCCCAGGTCACCCTTGTAAAAGAGGTCTCGATCTCAATGGGTTTCTTACCAGGTTAAATAAAGGTTAATAAGTAAATAGATTATACATTTATGTATGTCCGATGTATGTATGTCCGAGTTCAATACAACATGACAAAATAATGTAATCTGCCGCATGAATCCCACTGAGAATAAAAAGCATGTGTCCCATGTTCCTCAATAATCCATGCTCACTTGCAGTGTTATAGCCTCAGTTTTGTGTGCACAGCCGTTCCCTCTCATCTCGTCCTCGCGCTGGCTCAGGAAGCGCGGCGAGCTGGCCATGTCCTCAGAGGAGCTCAGCATCTGGAGAGCCTTCAGCCAGAGGAGCTACTACCTGTTTCTGTTCAACGACGTCCTCATTGTCACCAAGAAAAAGAGGTGAGGAGGAGATTTGTCCACATGTTCAGATAGCAACTAAGCTACCTCTATTTCACTGCATCTGAAATAGTCTCACGAATACACATGACATATATTTTAGTATTGAAAGACACATATTATGCATTAGTTGTATTGTTATTGGCCTTTAGACATGCTTTTGAGTATCTTTGCTTTGGTTTCTCATTATAGAGCCTAAAATAATTCCTTTCTAGATCCACTCTGGAATCTGGTGTTGACATGTCATCTTCTGGCAGCAGTGAGAATGAACCATGAAAATAAACAAAAGCAAGCTATATAAGCAACTTGAACGCATGCTAATGTGAGCACGCAGATGTACCGAACATGATTTGACGACAGAAATGCTCAGAGTCTGGTGATGATTTTTGGACTTGCATTTCTTTCTACCCATGACATCACAATGAAGGCTGAATCTGAGGTTGAGAGCAAGACGGTCTTGTAAACAGGGTTAAGGAGAGCGTGAATAAAGTTAAACACAACTCCCAAGAATGTTTTGGATTAGAGAACGACATAATCACATTGTTAAAAGCTTAATATGTGTCCTTTAAGACTATTATAAACACATTGGCTTCATTTTCTTTTAGTGCAAATGTAAAATGTCCTCCAAACCTCATCCAGTTTTCCGCTGTGGCTTAAATGATCCTCGTCTCCGTCACAGTACTTTTATCTTGGTGTGGTTTGCGTTAGTCACAGCGAAACGGTCACTTCACTTTCAAACATAAAACACATGCATTTCAGATTTCACAAAAAGCTAGCACAGGAGAATAAGAAGTGCGGACAGTGCTTATTCCCTAAAGTAGATGGCTTTCGTTTTTTGGGCGAGAAAGTCCTGCATCATGGCCAACGAGGCATATCGCAGCGTGCATGATAAACTCTGTGTTTGCCTCAGCGTAATGAGCTCAATTACCTATTTGCAGACGGTCACTCGTCACTTTTCAATGTTTCGCTTCTTACTGCATTGCATTTTAAATTTCTTACCGACATATTTTCCATACATGCAGCGAAATATGTTTTAAACTTAAGATTAGGACAGTTTGAGGAAAGACGTGCAACGAGGCGACAGTCGGAGAGGATGGGTATTGTGCGTGCATGCTTGAGATTCTTTAAAATCTCCCATTCAGCATGTTGTCCACTCAAGTCTGCAGCTTTCTGTTTTGAGTTAGGGAGAAACTAAACAATGCAAGCTTGCAGAGAGACTGCGCACAACACGGGACTAGACTGAATCCATTTAGTGAGACTGTCATTAGGTATATCATCCTGGAAATGTAATTTGTAGACAAGTAGATGTCACAGTGTAAAATGATAATATTTTCTGTGTGAGAAAGAAAAAAAGAAGAAAGAAACTTTGGGGGTTTCTGCTTTTCAGGTGATATTGATCAAATGTGTTGTAGGCCTATAAACAGGTATGATGTTGTTACTTCAAAAAATGTGCATTGGTTTTTACATTTATAATCGTGAATAATAGTATAAATCTGAGTGTCTGAGATTACAGCGGCTGTTATTTCAAAGATCAGCACCTCCAGATGTGTAACTTTATTGTTTGTTTTGCATGCAGTGAGGAGAGTTTTGTGGTGACGGACTATGCCACTTTGGAGAACGTGGAGGTGGAGGTGCCTGAGGATTTGGATGGGAAAACTGGATCTCCTCCTGCCAAAAACACCCACTATCTGTCCTTCAAACTGCTCATGAGCAAGAACAGTGATGGGAAGGCTGAATACATCCATCTAGTGGCCGACTCCAGGTACTACTCCCATTTGCCTGAAAGTATTCAACAGTTTTTAATAATTAACATTTTGTTTTGAGTGTACATTACATTTATCAGTCACTTCTGGATATACCCCCTGGATATAGATGTTATTACATATATCACAGTATGGCATTAAACATGTATCTATGCTCACATTAAGAAAGTATGCATTTCAAACTCACCCTGTGCTGAAACACTATTGCCATACTATCAGAATCAAAATCAGAAAGGATTTATTGCCATTGTCAGTGAACAAAATTCACAAACATAGGAACTTGTCTCGGCCTGAAGGTGCAACACAAAACACATCAATAATAAAACAACATATATTCAATCAAAAGGGCATGCATTAAGAGACCATTTAAAATTACTATAGTATAAAATGAAAATAAAAATAGGCATTACTATGTACACAAGAATTACAGTTAAATTTACAGTTTGAAAGTGACAGTGCAGTGAGTGATTGAATAGTTGCAGTTAAAGTGGCAGGTGTTTAAGAAGTGTTCATGAGTCCAACGGCAGAAGGAAAGAAACCATTCTTGTGGCGGGAGGTTTGGTCCGGATGGACCGTAGCCTCCTGCGTGAGGGGAGTGGTTCATATAGACCATGTCCAGGGTGAGAAGGGTCAGCTGTGATCCGACCTGCTCGTCTCAGAGCTCTGGAGACGTACAGGTCCTGCAGAGATGGAAGTCTGCAGCCGATCACCTTCTCAGCAGAACGCACAATGAGGGAGCTGATGGAGGGCTCCCACTTGAGGTCCTGGGTGATGGTGGTGCCCAGGAAGCGGAAGGAGTCCACGGTGGTGATGGGGGAGTCTGTCATGATGAGGGGGGGCTGGGGGCTGCGACTTTCTTGAAGTCCACGATCATCTCCACTGTCTTCTGGGCGTTGTACTCCAGGTTGTTACCCGTCCGAGATGAGCCCGATGAGGGTGGTGTCGTCCGCAAACTTGATCAGTTTTACGGAGTCGTGGCTGGCGGTGCAGCAGTTTGTGTACAGGGAGAAGAGCAGAGGAGAAAGTACACAGCCCTGTGGAGCTCCTGTGCTGATAGTCCGAGTGTCTGAGACATACTTCCCCAGCCGCACGCACTGCCTCCGATCCGTCAGGAAGTCAGTGATCCACCTGCAGGTGGAGTCAGGCACGTTGAGCTGGGAGAGCTTGTCCTGGAGCAAAGCAGGGAGAATGATGTTGAATGCAGAGCTGAAGTCCACAAACAGGATCCTGGCATAGGTTCCCAGGGAGTCCAGATGCTACAAGATGAAGTGGAGTGCCAGGTTGATTGTGTCGTCTACAGACCTGTTGGCTCTGTAGGCGAACTGCAGGGGGTTCAGCAGGGAGGAGGTGAAGGACTTGAGGTGGAGCAAGACCAGGCGTTCAAATGACTTCATGACTACAGACGTCAGTGCCACAGGCCTGTAGTCATTCAGTCCAGTGGGGACAGGGACAATGATGGCAGACTTGAAGCAGGCTGGGACATGGCATGACCCCAGGGAAGTGTTAAAAATGTCTGTGAAGACGTGGTTAATTCTCCTGCGCAATGTCTTAATGTGGCGGGAGAGACGCCGTCTGGTCCAGCAGCTTTTCGGGGGTTGGATTTCCGAAATAGCCTGTGAACATCCTGTTCCTGAACTTCAAACCTGGAGTAGAAGGTGTTAAGTTGCTCAGCCAGTTTTCGATTGTCTGCAGCAGAGGGGGCTCGGGGCTTATGATTGGTGAGAAGCCGGAGCCCCAGCCACATGGAGGCGGGGTTGTTGTCAGAGAACTGCTGCTTCAGACGCGTATTGTACTTGAATCTCGCTCTAGAAACCTCTTTGCTAAATCCATACTTTGCATCTTTGTAGCGCTCTCTGTCACCAGCCCTGTGCGCTGCCTCCTTCTGCTGTGAACCAGGGTTTGTCAAGCGAACATAACACCTTTGAGCAATTATGAGTTGATTTAGGATGAATAAATTCTGAATTCTGATTAATGATCTGTGTTCTAAGACCCAGTGTTCACCTCGATTAGTTCTTCAGAAACTAACAAAATAATAATAATATGCACCGCCCACTCCTTTGTATGTGCAGTGTACTCAGAAATCCTGAATACTTCCCAATGACTATCGCATTTTAGTTGGCCACAATCTTCACCATAAAATGCTCAATTGTAATGATTAATATTGTGTCTAGAGACCTATGCCATGGTTCCATAAAACAGGGTGAACCATGCACAACAATCCTCATGCAACCCCTCTCATCTGTGCCTTTAAAATCTGTCGGCGTCAACTAAGGCCACCTACCCTTTGTCTCCCTCTACTGGCAGACAGGTGTGTTAAACACAAAGTAATGCACATTTGTTTGCCTCCTTGTCTCTAGGGCGGATCGGGCTCGATGGATTGTTGCTTTGACAGAACATAAAAACGCAGGTGTCTCCACTTGTAAAGATGGTAACTATGGATTCTACTTAGTAAAGTTTAATTCCCAAAATGTTTGCAGCTGAAAAATGGTAATCGATGTACCAGGACCTACAGAACACTCTGTACCGCACTGAAAACAGATGGCTGTCATCTTTTCCAATTCAAATGAATCTGTGACTGTCAACAGGCAAATTTAGATATCCACAATCCTCCCTTTATCAGACATTTCTGATTGAGTGTAAAGCAACGTTGACATAAAACGTTTTTCAAACCAAATTATACTTTTGGTTTGAAAAACCAAAAGTGTAATCATTGGTGTCGATGCTAAATGCACCATTCCTTCATTAAAATCTCATAGAAGGAATTGTGGTTGTAAAATAGGTTCACACAATATTACCAAATAGTATTGTATTTATTACTAAAAAGACTGACCACAAACCATGGACAAAGAATCTTTTCAAATATTGGTTATTACAGATGTATATCCATCTCTAGGCCTTCCCCAATATGAAGCCACTAAAGCTTATATGCCAAAGCAACCAGATGAATTGGGATTGCAGCAGGCAGAACTTGTACTGCTTCTAGAAAAAGAAGACGGTAAAAGATCTTTATAAATATTACTCGCATTTTCTTACGTTTAGTGTTTTAAATAGAGCGACATGTTGATTTTAGGTTGGTGTTTTGGAGAGAGGATGAGAGATGGAGAGAGAGGGTGGTTTCCTGCCAGCTGTGCAACTGAAATCACTGATCTTAATGCCATGGAGAACAACGTGCAGCGTATGAAGAGGCTGCGCAAAGAGACCAACGTTTAAAATGAACTGCAACATTGGATTTTGACAATCATAAACAGAGCCGCCCCCCTTCAAGGAGAACTAATGCAATGTGCTGTTAAGCATATGGCTATTTTGAAATATTTTTTTTTAATCTTTTTCTTGCACATTTTAATTTTTGGCTACAATGTCCTTGTACTCTGCGTTCTGTAGAGTCCTCGCTGAGCAGTTGCTGTTTATCACAGACCTCACTGGACACCTGCTGTGTGATTACCAATTTCTACTGAATTGTACGAGAGCAATATTTTTGTCAAGTGGACTCTAAGTGTCTTGTATTTGATCACTGCCATGTGCATTTATCTTATGCCATTTGTAAAACTGTCTCTAAAGAATAAAGACAAGAGTTTCCTGGTTTCTGGACTTTTATTTGAGCTTGCATTTTGTTAAAATGTTTGAATACATAAAAAGTTATTTAAAAATGTCAAACTGACCAGATATCAAATCCCATTTTCTTTAAAAACCATTTGGTGTAAAAACTTAGGACAGATTTAGAAAAACATCAGCCGTTTCTCCAAAACATTTTGTAACTGCCACATAAAAATAATGGAGAAAAAAAGCAGGTCTGCATAGATTCTGCAGGCAATCAGTGTAATCTGGTCAAATGCATGGTGCAAGCTTGTGACGTTGTCAAGTCAATTCTTTTATTGCTCAGATCTTGTTTGATGTTTCTTCTTGTTGACAAAAAACTGTTTAAAAAAAAAGAAAAGCACGTCATGGACAGTTGATCAAAATGCAGGTTGTTACCTGTGGCAGTGCGATTTACCCGGACGATGGTAAAAGATGGTAGGTGCCGGTGGGCAAGATGTTCCTACTCGGCCCCACCCTGGGCCTCGGGAGCGGACGTCTTCTCTGCCGCTGGGTCACCTCCTGTCTTGGCCTCTTTGTTTTCCTGGCCGGGTTTGCCGCCAGTCTGTGGGCGCCTGCGGCGGTAGTTGACGTTGCGGCGGTAGCGCCTTTGGCGTTGCTGGTTGTCACCACCTTCACCCTGGTTCTCCTTGTCCTCTTCGCCGTCCCGCACCGGTCTGGTACGGGGTGGACCCCTGAGCAGAACAAAGCAAAGATTAATCAAGTCTTCTGCAGGAGTGGAGCAGAGCAGGCACAACAATCACACATGCAGCAATCACACGTCAGATTGAAGAGATTATACATCTCAAACAGAACCTTATAAATTTGGGTGCAGGCGTAAAAGCCAGTCTCAAGCACAAAGAGTAGCTCATTTGGGAAATTATTTCTTTTTGCAGCTTGAGAGGGATTTTATGTTCAGCTCTGCGTCATTGGAGCAAACATGCAAAACTTGGTCTGAACCTTGGTCTGAAGCCTCTGTAGTAGTTGTTCCTCACTGGTTTGTTGCCCTGGTCTCCACCTCCCTGGTTCTCGTCACCTTCACCTCCCTGAAACCAAATAAACCACACTCGTCTCATTGGGGATCTCCCGAGTATCAACAAGAAAGTGCATGAAGTTGGGAGGCTCATTTAGAAGCGTGGCTAGACCCCCGATACACCAAGAGTGACTTAACCACGGGAAGAGTCAAGTGGAGATGAAAGACAGTTTGTCCTGGAGAGCAGCCTCTGATGGCGTACCTCATACATCTCTCCGCGTGGCGGGTTGGTGTATGGGGGCCGACGGCCGTATCGTCTACGTACAAAGTATGGTGGGTAGCGCCGTCTGCCGGGGTATGCAGGCCTTCGCTGCTGTGGCTGCCCTTCTACGTCTTGGGCGTCTCCAGCCTCTCTGTTTTTGTCACGGCCTCCACTGCCAGGCTCGCCCTCCCCGTCGCTCTGGTAGTTCTCAGGGTACTCCCCGCCACGTGGTGGGCCCCTCCTCCTGGGGTAGCGCCTGTAGCGGTTCCTGTCAGCAGCATACTTGCTTCCCTGGACAGCAACGCCTCCAGGGCCAGTGACATTTGCTGCCTCAGCTCCCTGTGACAAAGAGGAGATTTAAATGACAATTCACTGTATCCTCAACATTGAAAACACTGAATATTCCAAGACTTGCCTTCTCCCCCTCAACAACGTCAAATTCCACAGTCTCTCCATCTCCTACGCTGCGGAGGTATTTCCTTGGGTTGTTCTTTTTAATGGCGGTCTGAAATGGACAAGGGTGCATGAGAATATGCTTTAAAAATACACTGCTGTTGCCAATGTGCAGAATGCTTACTTGGTGTACAAATACATCCTCTTTTGTGTCATTCCTGAAACAAAAACATGCACGTTTAGTCCTTCACACTAAACTAGAAAGGGATCGGATTAATTAAGTGCTACTAGGAGAAACGGCACGGGTAGATCATACGACCAGCTTTGTAATCAAATCAGAGCCATAATAATTCCTTCCATAATTCCTTGCACACAGTAGTTAAAGGTCTTTCTCAAACTCCAGTGGGGCTGGAGATGCACTCACCTGTTGATGAAACCATAGCCATTCCTGACGTTGAACCATTTGACTGTACCCAAGACTTTTGTTGCTGTGAAAACAAAAAGTTCAAAGTTGGCATCACAGTGAAATTATGTTCCTTGAAATGTAATGCAATCTAAATGCAACAGATGAAAATGTATCCAGGGCTGTGTTTACGCTGGAGATAAATTTAGCTTCCAACTGTTGCCCCTTTTATAGACTGATGCTTGTTAAGCAAGTGCCAGCTGCACTCGAGGGACTTGAATGGACATTTTAGGGGTCCACATAATTTACTAACGGGTCATTGTCTTTAATGCGCTGTCTCTTGACACCTCAAATCGTTGTGAAACATGTTGCTACAGAAAGGCAACGTGGTCCCGATTGTCCAGTGTAAACACATCGACTCCACTTCAGCTGTCCGTCCTGACCGCACGTGGTCAAGCCTGGCCCGGATGCGCTAAAGCCGTGGAGCAGCTGGAGGTAGCATGGCTTAGCGGTTAGCTTGAGAGCCATGCGGTTGGATTTACGCCAGGAGTGAACGCTTAGCCGTTGTAACATAGCTTTAATGATAAATATTCACATGGGGGTTTGGTGAGAAATGCGTACCGTCAACTGATTAAACGAACTAAATTGTAATCCAAACCTACAATTGAATCCACACGGCAGACATTTTGGGTGGCCTTCCCCCACAGCCATGTAAATAGCCCACATTAGCCGGCTAAGCTAACATAGCATCGTTAGGCAACAACCTGGCATGGTTTATAGTTTAGAGACATCTAGGCCACACGAGCTACTGAAGCTAGCGTTCATTTCAGGCCAAATGTGTCGTTAGTAGACAAACATCATCGAATCAACCTGCTATGGCATTAGGATCAGTAAATGTTTACAATTGTTATTATGGGGTAAGTAAAATAAACATCAAGTCTAAAGTCAGACTGTGTGAACAAAGACGGGATCAGCTGCTAATGCTAACACGCACTACTGGACTTTAGCCGTGTCGACTAATACTAAGGAAAATTATCATAAAACGAACTGCAGTTAAATGAACTTCATTAGTTCATGAACTTAGTTCATTTCAACTCGTAACTACGTGATTAAACCGAGAGTCAGAATTATTGTGAGTCTTTAAGTCTTAAGACCACCAGCCGTTCGGAGGCCCGCATTTACCCAAATTACTGTATTGTACTGTAAGTATTTACAGGAATAAAACCCTTCAACGCGACCATCTCCTCTGGTTTATTAAAGTAACGTTACGAGTCCGTTTAAAACTGTCCAAAATTGAGATTTTAGAGGGAAGGGGAAAAAATTTATAATTGGGCCATACTGGTTTGATTCGTTTTAAATTCCCACACTATTGACCATTATCACAATGTTTCTTTCAAATGTGTTTAGCTTTAGAAATAGAGCAAATAAAACAAATCGCATTTTAAAGTAGTTACGTTTGAATTAACTGTTCCTCTCAAACCCCAATGCAAAACCATTGCAATTTCTTAACGACCATGTAAATGTTGGTCTTTGAACATCACGGCAACGATCGTGCACTGCCTACACGTCTCATGCCCACACCACGTTAGCTCCGGGAGCTAACCATGGGGCTAACTAGCCCGTCTTCGGCAGCCTTACCGATGACCTTCTTATCCCCCGCGGAAGCTGCGGCTGCCGGGCTGGACGGGCTCTCCGCATCGGCAGCAGGCGGCGGTGATGCCTGCTGTGTCTCGGCCTCACTGCTCATGGTTACTACTTGGTTGTAAATGGCTTCTCTGCCAGCGGCGGCGGCTCTCTGCTGTGTTTCCCGGTGCTAGATGGTAACCTGGGCCGGCGGTGGTGGGGGCTACTGCCTTCGGGCTCTCTGCTTTCCTCTTTCCGCTCCCGTTGCCGATCGAACTGGGCAGAATACAAAACTGTGCCGGGGAATGTTCCCAGCCGAGGGTCCGCCTTTCTCGTCCTCTGATTGGTGTGACGTAGTAATGGCAACCAAAGTGTAACCGGATTGGCTGAAGCAGCTGTCAGCTGTTCCCTGGCTCTAGTTTGTGGAAACTGATTGGCTGTTGGAAACTGTACCTGCTCTTTGTATCCGCCCAGTGGTGATGTCAAAGCCAGACAAACCAGACAGATAACTAGGTCTGTTTTAAAAGTTTGTTTCTACTGCTCCTTTGACCCCCTTTTCATAATGGCATAATTACTGGAGTTAGATGTAATTTATAATACATGATGACATCATTGTGTTAAGTTTCAATTATATTTGTTTGGAAATGTTTGTATGGTGGCCTCATTACAGGGCAAAAACCGTGTGTGAAGTGACATTGAACTTTTACCCCACAAGTGACCTGGGCTATATCAAAGTAAGCCTATTTGAGTAGAAAATAAAAACATGCCTGCTTGCATGCATTGCATTTCTCTACACTGACTTTATAAAAATGATTTTCTGACTATCAAGTTGTTATATTGTACCCCACTGTGTAAAGATCTGTGTTAAAAATCATGACATAACAATTAGCAAGGGCAGGAAAATAATTTTACTGAGCAGTTAAATGGTTAAATGAATCCACCATTGTGTGAAGTGAGAAACTCCAGTCGTAGTAGCCGGGAGAACAGACAGCCCCAGACCGAGACGACCCCCCCACAGCCCCCTCCTATTGTCATGGTAATGGCCCACAGGCTGATGTGTGAACACTCTCAGTAAATGGCCAAACCTGTTCTCACACACAAAGATGGGCTTTAGCATTGACCCAAGAAAGCCTCCCCGTGAAGTAACCCCCTCCCTATTTCTAGAGTGAAAAAGTAAAAAAAAAAAAAACCTCTTCCTGCTTCCATAAGAACAGTCTCCATTTGAAAGGAGCCTTTTGTGGCCGGTGAACGGGGACGAGGA
Source organism: Chaenogobius annularis (assembly GCA_015082035.1). Taxonomy (NCBI): domain Eukaryota; kingdom Metazoa; phylum Chordata; class Actinopteri; order Gobiiformes; family Gobiidae; genus Chaenogobius; species Chaenogobius annularis. Next base: position 413,307 of record BJKM01000097.1, on the reverse strand, counting down.
GTGCAGGGTGGGGGAGGGGTTCTGGATGGCTGGGATAAGAGGAGGCAGCCATAAGTTCAGCAGAGGATTGCCTGGCACCGAATGTGAGCAGGGAGGACTCCCGTGGCATTCAGGAGTGTTTCCCCACGCCACACCAAACTGATGGAGAAGAAGACCAATAATTATCCACTGTGACATCCACTGTACATCTGCAGCAACCCTAAAAGCTTTATCCAATCTCTTCAGCCTCAATTCTAAGCTGTAATCATCAGCCAAGGCCTTAACATTGCTCTGGGAACACTGTGTTCTTTTATTGTACGACCGTAAAGAAAGAGTATAGAGCTTTATTAATGGCAGGAGCAAATTGAAACAAGTCATTTTGCTTTACGGACAAGGCGTTCCGACATAAATGTTACGTTTGAGTAACGTCTATCCATTCATTATTATTATTTTTTTTACCATATTCTGAAACCTTTCACAGCAAATGAGTCTGGAATTATGCATTTGATAATTTTTTGGAAACCGTTTTGTTTGTGTGTGCACAAAAATATCTCAGACAAATACTTAAAAATGTAGAACAATTTATTGACATAATGAAACTGTACAAAAATGAAATCAGTTTTAATGCACAGTCTGAAGTGTGATATTGCTGTGTTTTTTTAATCTAACACCGGAAATGATTAAAAGGTTTAGTCCAGTCAAATTATAATCTGCGAGTTTGTATAAATGTTTAACTTTATAATGGGTGAGGGGAGAGAGCCATAAAACCAAGAGGATCTTCCGAGAATGGAGAGTCAAAAAGTGTTTACAGTGGTTTGATCTCTGCTCACATCTCTCCACACTGAGCGATGACTATGGGGAGCTTGGGCTTGTTGTTTGGTCCTGTAGGAACATTCTGTGAAAGACACAAGACACAGGGTGACTACATTTGATGCTGCCAGACTGCACTTATGCTAATGATGTAAAAATAAATTGTATATCTCTACCTACCTCAATTTTCCTCATAATTAGAAGGCCATCCACCACTTTTCCTGCAACAGTTACAAACAATGCTTAGTTTGTGGTTACATTTAAATAACTATCTTTAAAGTGCACATGACAGGTTAGGCTACACATAAATGCTGTGAGCATGATTATGAGTTTTTAAAAAATGTTGCTTATTTTTCCCCAGTTTGACCTTTTTGGTGATATTTATAATGTTACTTCCTTGTTGGACATGAGCAGCAGATGTGACAGAGGTAATTCCACAGCTGTTACCTAGCAACCATATTGTAAACAAGGGCTAAAATCCATATAAATTCACAATAGCGCCCGACTAGTTCTGGCTACCTTAAAACTGCGGAGCTCCACTTCCTGCTCCATTAATTCCTTATGAGGAATCTTGAGCCTAGTCTCAAGATTGTCTGTTAAATATTGAAGTGTGTTAGCCTTTAGCTTACTTTTATAAACCTGATAACACCTTTATATTGTAAATTTTGTAAAAATGTCTGCCGTGTGTCAATAGTCTGCATTTTGTTATGTAATGTTACTCATTTGTTACTTATTGATTCTGTTTAAGAACTCTGCTCAACTTCCTGTAATTTTCTTCACAAATTGTTACTCAGTAGTGTGCGGTCAGGACAATCAAGGCAAGCAGCGATTGACCAATAAAATAAAAATTACTGTGCGTCACAACTATATTAAATTGCCCCGAAATATATCTAAATAAGCCTGTTTTCCCTTCACTTCCCTTCAGCACTGCAGGAGGCTTGGTTCTTCATCACCCACCCTTTTTCAGTCTGTGGCCATGTTCAGAGGCCCGTTCATGCTCCACCCTCTAACATGAGCTTTTAGAACCAGAGCAGAAAGCAGCTTCTTTTATACGCCTGCACATGCGCTCTGAGGACCACACAGCTTCAAACCCTTGGATCTATGCTCAAACCACGCTGAGCATATGCAGAGGAGAAGTGAAGCAACAGCAGCGCCAAGTTTCAACGAATGGACTTAAAAATGATAATTTAGAGACAAGTCTTTGTTTGTAGCTAAGGCTTTGCTCATGTTTGTAACGATTAGACGTTAGTTAGAAATACAGGCAGTCATTTAAGAACATGGAATCCTTATCATTTACAGGTATGGGAGTTCAGCTGTAGGTTAGGTGTATGACCTTCCCGTGGGAGACCAGGGTTCGAAACTTGTTTGGTTTTTCTCTTCCATTTTTGCATTATCCACTAAATATTGATGACCACCTCGAGTCTGCTTGCCCGGTCCCACCAAACAAAACAATACAACAAAATAATAATAAAAACATAGGAACCTGTCATATGCACTTTCAAAATGCTTCATTAAGTGAATCTTACCAAATACAACATGTTTGCTGTCTAACCAGTCACATTTTGTGCAGGTGATGAAAAACTGGCAGCCATTTGTTCCAGGACCACTGTTGGCCTGAGAGACAAAACAAACTTTGACGCTGTAAACAGAATCACTTCCTTTGGTCAATTATTGCGTTCATAAGTGTTTGATGGCAACGGTGATCTGGCAACCAATGTTACAGGTGTAGGAATTAACATTATAGTTTTAATACAATTAATGTACAAATACTTATTTTTACTCCCAAAATGTTGAGGACCTTTTCCACCCATTGAAAAGATATAACAGTGTGTTTTAGATTGTTAATCACTATGGCAATGGATCTAATTTTCCATAATTCTGAAAGGTTAGTGCTAAATAGCTCCGGAGAGACGAAAGTGATCTGGTTGCCATGGTAATGAGTTTTACAGGCCTAAAATGTTATATTTTTGACTTATTATTTCATTTCATATCATAACATGACAGAATGTGATATATTTGGGGTTTGTTTTCAGACTAATTTCCAGACGTGCACTTAAAAAAACTAAACCCTTACTCATTACCCCAACATTGTTCCTAACACTACCATTGACCTTAACCCTTTCCCCTAAACTTCATAACTGAATAACCAAAAATAGCAGATCGTTCCTTCGGAGCTAACACTCTAAACAATAATATCCATGGGTTTCATAATTTTTATGCTATAGTATAAAGCTGGAAGACAAGTCAGATTTCTATGGTAGCGTTTGCTGTTTTTTTATGATTAATATCTATGGTTAATAAATTACTTCTACTTGTTTTTCTTTTAACACAATAGCTTTAAAAAGTGGTGCAATTAGGAAAAAAGGACTAAGCGATAAGATCATAGTTGCAAGATGTGGAGTTAATCCCTGACAAAAAAATTATAAAAAAGGTTTGTGGAATTTTATATTGGAAACATTTTAAAAATGGTAAATCTTACACGAGCCCTTACCTCTGTCTGAAATGATAAGGGTGCATCAGCAATTCAACTTCTGTTGTACTTAGCAGAGGTGGGCAATAGATACAAATGTATAATAACATGAATTCAGCTTTGAAGATATGCAAAACCACGTATATGTTTACAGTAAAAAAATCTATACAAAAGGTTGCGTTTTAAAATTGAAAATAAAGGGTGTAAGGTGTATCTGTATTTTTGTGATTCATTTTACAGACATTGCACATTAATCTGATAATTAAACCCCAACTTATATATTTAAAGACACATTTCAGTTGGATTGGTGCCAACCCTAATATAGAGATATTTATTTTTGTCAATTTCATTCACCAATAGTATTTAGTTCAGTTTATGTAAAGATACAAACCATGGACAGCAGACCAGGGGCAGAGTGCTTCAGTCTGAAGTTTTCATCAGCAAAAGGACCCCTATAGATACTGCATATGCCTGTCCCGTCTCCCTTTAGAGAAGTCAAAACAGATAAAATAGATGTTGTAATTCTTGTTATCACCACTAGAGGTCATGACATGAGAAAAGCAAGTTGAAGCCTTCGTTCAGAATGGAACTTGTAAATCTGCCTTAGTTTGTTAGTTTTGTTGTTACAAGCTACAAAGTGTTGATACTTTATTTGTGTTCATGTGATAAAGTCTCTCAACTGAAAATATTTAAGCAATGTAATAACAAAAAGATTCAAAAGAATAATATTAAAAACAGCAAAGCACCATATCTTCATACATTAAAATGCAAAATGTATGTGTATATTATAACGTTATCTACCTTATAACAAGTCTATGTACAAAAAGAATACATAAATTGCAATAATAATCTTGCATCATTGTTTAACTCAAATTCTAGAAGAATTCCCTGTTCCCCTTTGTCAGTTGGTCTATTAAAAATAAAATCCGTGAGGCTGCATCTGTACTATACCATTTAAATAAACATCTAAACTTACATTCACAAAATCTCCTCCTTGTATCATAAAATCTTTGATGACTCTGCAAAACCAAGCACAAACACATTTAGTAAAAGGCAGAAAAAAAAGAACGCAATAGATCTAATGCTGGCTTCAGATTGTTGAACTGGCCATGACATTATCTGAAGTTCTTGTAACTCACCATGCCAAAAATTTAAACACTATGACAATTTTGAAGATCTGAGTATACAGAGTATATTTTCTGTTGTTGTCCATGTTTTTAGGGATGTTTGTTACTCATTGGTTTTGCGTACAACATACTTATTGTCTTTGTACGCAGCTGCTGAAGCGGTTCACAGGACCACACAATAAAGACAGACATTGCATGTCATTTAATTGTATTATTGTATTACTGTGTAAAAGCACCCACATGTAAACAGCAAGTATTTTTACCTGTGAAATGTGCATCCTTTAAATCCGATTGGTACGCCGTCTTTCCTGCAGAAAGAGAAACAAATATTAAACATTTATTTAATCCAAACCTGATACTGTTGGCATCTACTCTCCAATTCAAAACCATCCCGTTTAGTTTTCTACTTGCTAGTTCCAAGAAATAAATGTCATTCTAGACTAGAATAAACACTCCACCTTTAATACAATCACAAATAACTCCAGTCTTTGTGCTCTGCATCATGAGTCATGACTGCAAAAACATACAGTGTCACTCAAGTCCAAGTCCTAAGTCTGACCTAAAGGTTAAGTCCAGAAATGATGTTGATTGAAAATATGCATCTGACTTGTAATTTCATAAAAGAACACTTATCAAATGTGTGTGATAAAGTGGAGAAAATGCTTTACCTGAACTCTCCGGTACAGAACTGCCTGTAATGAGAAAAACAGTATTATAATTCCTTGACACGTGTTTATTAAGAGTGTAAATGTAAACTGTCCAGTGTGTAAACATAGCTGTAATGAAAGCATCATAGGAAAGCTATTATCAGAATGTGTTTATTGCCATTGTCAATGAACAAAATTCACAAACACAGGTACTACTCCCACTACTCCTACTACTCCCACTACTCCCACTACTCCCACTACTCCCACTACTCCCACTACTCCCACTACTCCCACTACTCCCACTACTCCCACTACTCCCACTACTCCCACTACTCCCACTACTCCCACTACTCTGGTGTTAAAAATGATCCGACTTGAATTATATTACTTAGTCTTCCCATCAGAACCTTATTCCCCTCCAATACTCACTATCCCACTACTTATGGATTGACGCCTACTGAGCTAGCCCTACTGGAATGGATTAAGTGGAAGGCTGTATCAACTGTACTCTTCTACTGTGAATGTGATTCAGTACGTATAATTCTGGATCATTGTTTTAATTTGTGCTTATAGAGGAAACTCCCTGTGAGTTTGTTCTGAATGGTCTTTTGCAAATAGTTCATCTGTTAATCTAAAAGTGGCGTATTTCTTTTCTTCTCTGCCCTTTAGTGTTCTTTTTTCTCGTTTGTTTGGAAATGGCTGTGCCAGTATTTGAATTTTTAAAATTATTCCTCTCCTCAGTGTCTGTCTGTATGGTAACATACTCACTCTTGTATACTTTACCAATGAAAGACAATGGTTTTCTGAATTATCTGGTATTCAGAAAAAAAAAATTATAGAAAAGGAGATGGAGTATCCGGGCTGTCATGATCAAAGGTGAGCAACAGACATAAATGCACTGGATGACGTTGAAGGATATAAACCAGCCGAGTTTTGGGGGCGACGTCTCTATGAAAAGGAATTAGATCATTCTGGCTCTTCTGAAAGGTTATTTTAGTATACTTATAAAGGTAGAGCCATGGCTAGCCTTAAATGTCTGCTGAAGACGGCGCTTATCTTACTGAGAGCGGCAGCTGATGTCACACACATTTCCATTGTGTAGACGTATCTTTGTCCATTAGGAGAGCAGTGGCGACTTAACTACTTTTTTTCTGAGTTAACTTATTAGAGTTCGTAAAGTCAATCAGAAAAAATCCCTTGCCCAAAGAAGATCGCATTGGGTATTCAAAATAAGAATATCCACGAAAGTGCAAGAGTAATTTGCGTTTATTAGATTAAGCATCTAATATAGATTAGACTTATAACTGTAACTCCCTGCTTCGCGTTGTCCTAAAGCTCCATTAAAACAGTTAAGCTTTCAAACTGGTATCAACAGATCATATAACATTGCATGAAATGGCAGTACATAGGTTTTCTCTGATTTCTTCATAGATACAAACGTAACACACGGTCTTTTTTTGGTTGGTCGAGGTGCCTTTGTTTGTGGGCTTGATAGTTGTACTCCCACCGGACTGGCTCCCGTGTGAAGGTTTTAGAAAGTCCTATTACATTTCAAAATAAACTTCTTGCCCTGACTTACAAGTCTCTCAATTGTTCGACCCATGTCCCATCGCCTACCGCCTCTGGATTAAGTATTAGCTAATACAGTTTGTAAACCGCGTGCGATGGCAGTTCTTATTTCCCAACGAGCGGAGATGGATAATTTTATGCTAGGGCTAGGCTACTGTAATCACACTCGATTATTTTGTAATCGAGACTCAATATTTTTACCTTTTAATTATTTCCTTCAAATAATTAGAGGTAATCTTTTATATTTGGCTTTTTTTGTATCTCATTTCCGTAATCGCAAACTTTTTTCTTGGCTTCTTCTACTGCTTTTATTTATGCACATACTTAAATGGCTCTATTTTTTTAAAATAACCGTTATGGCTTCCAATCCTGGTTCTTCTCCTAGGTAATATAGACAGTGGTAAAGTCCTCAATAAAACAAAATGGAGTTTCTACTTAAAATAGCAAATTAATTTGCTTCTTTATGTGTTTCAGCATTACTTTGTTGTGAAAACTTTGTTGGCCAGACGGAATAGTACCAGAAGAATGCACTCTGGATGTTTTTGAATTAGGTTGCGGGTTAGAGTTAGGGTTCTCAAGCTCGGAGGTGATTTATTTCGTGCTCCTTCTCGAGGCGCACCCAAGTGATAATGGCATAAGCTATACGTCTTGTGGCTAATGTTTGATTTTACCGATAGTATACTCACACTTAGATACATTACTTTGTAGGCCATTAAATTGATAATCTAAATTTACCACATGCATTTTGAAGTGTCAAGCTTAGTTTCGATCCACGCGCCAAGTTTTAAAACACATCCCCTAGCGTTGAGTAAGCCTACCTGATGTAGCACCATTCTCTCTGTCTTCTGCGCTTTAGGTTGCTGCATGTTTTTGTCGGTAGAACACGTGTCATTAAGGACTGGAAATATTTTAGTCCGATCAGAGGAAGAGTCTTCCGTGCACTCGCACAGAGTTCTGCTACTCACGCTAGACACGGTGAGCATTGTGTGACTGATTGCAAAAATGTGTCCATATCAGATCATTCACTTTTTGATGTGTATGTGGACTTTATAGATTCATAGGATGAGAGGTTATCCGCGCCCTAATTATTGAAAATGCTTCTATCGATATTTTGATTTGGCTGGAGTTGTTGTATACGCACACTAGATAGCGACAGAGTTAAAGAATAATTTTCAACAAGTATAAAGCTGTTATTTATGAAAGCTAAGGATTAGTCTATTAAATCTACTGTAATGTCCTAAATAGGTGGACTATGTATCGACAAGATGGAACTTGGTTTATCAATTGATTCAACTCAACTCAATTGTACTAGGATGGAAGACATTCAGTTAAAAATAAGACAATCGTTTTATATGGACAAGACAAAGGTTAGTGTACCTCTCAGAAGATGAAATTCTCGTTCAACAAAACGAGCCTTTTGGTTAGTTTTTATGGCAGTGGGGTGTCACCGGTGGTGCTCTGTGATTGCATGCGTGGAGCTTTGTATGTAGCCTAGTCGCCTCTTGGCGAGAGTGGACCGCTGGGTGTGGGCGCGGGCAAGTGACCTCTGGGCTGTGACAGCGCTTGTGGTGAGTGTTGTGCTCGCTGGTCAGAGGGTTAGAACCTGTTGTGTGCGTAGGTGAGAAGTGGTAGGATTCTGCATTGTGTGCGCGCATGGCGTGCTGAATCTGTGTGCGAAAGCTGGTTGTGATGCCTTCTTTGTGAAGTCTGCGCTGTTGACAAGTCGTGAGGTGATTGACGATCTGGGGAATTTCATGCACACCAAATCAATGGTAAGTGCAGCTATGATAAGGCATAATGGTGACTAGTGATCAAAGGACGTCTTTTCAGGTTTAGCAGTACATTTTTCTAAGAAACTGCATTGTTTGCCTGATTATTTGTTCAGGTGTGTTCCCTTTACCTGAAATTCTCTGCAGTTTTTGGGAACCACGTCTGCAAACAGCTCTATCTTCATACGCCCAACATCCTGGTGAAAGGAACAGATGTCTAGAGTTAGATAAACCTCTCAACATTATAAATTAACATAAAAAGGACACACATAAAACATATTGTCCAATACATGTGTTTTGGGCAACAGAAACGCCCAGTGCCAACACATGGTTAATCTCTAATATCGAGAGAGGCAACAGGAGTGGGTTCTCAGCCTCGTCGCCGTTCAGCCTCCGTGTCCCGCCGCCCTCATTAAATAAGGTTTCGCTTTTATTTTGGTAACTTCATTTGTCACCTGAAGTTACAGTGAAATAAAACTAATTGAGAGTCAAAGAAAATACAAGGTTCGTAAGATGAATGAATGTATTATTGAAACATTTTAAATGTTTATTTTACAAATGTATGGAAAACAGTTTATTGCATAATGAGTAATGAGCTAGTAACAGTGATTATACGGACAAAATGCTTATAATCTTTATTCGTCTTTGCCTAGCTCTGATGTTTGTTGAATGACATGGAATCAAAGAAATAAAAAACTCCTTTAACCATCAGTTCTGTCCTTCTTCAATTCGACTGTTGTTGTGTGTTTACTTTGAAAGGCGCTTGGCAGCCAACTGAAAAGGTGCACTTACTGCCACCTACTGTAGTTGTACGTCTTCAAAGTATGTATTTACACTATATAATACCAAAAAAAGAGAGAAAGGAGAAAGGGGGAGAGAGAATCTAACTTTTGAACTTTTTTTTTACATTAATTTTAATTTTAGCAATATGAATATACAGTAGTCCATTACATATTAGACAAATAATACAAACTGACATGTAAAAATATAGATATTTGGGGAAATGTTTTTCTGTCAAATGTTTTATACACAAACACAAGAAAGTAATTACAAATTTGACGCCATTCTCAAACATTTCTAATAGATATATATACAGAATTTGATCAAAGTCCTTTGAACGTGCTGGTAGCATTTACATTGTACAGTGGGTATATTTATTATATTACATATCCTCTACACTCCATTTGTAAGCTTCTTCCGAACGGCCTTCTTATCTTGCCATTCTCTGCGGTGTCTTCGAGTTGTTAGTTTCTGTTCAAACCCATATGACCTGTCAAACTCATATCCACCGACAACACAGGAACAAGGTTGAAAGGATTAGGTGGTGGTGCTGGGCCTTTAATACTGAGGTTTTTCTTTAATGCCCTGTCCCTTTAAATCGCGATCCTTCTCGCATCCAAGCATTGCAGCCATTTGGATCTCCATCCCATACCTGTTCTCCAAACATCTTGTCCAAATCTTCGTCGTCATTATGCTGTGCAAGAGGTTTCTGGATTCCAGCAAGGCATCATCAACTCTCTGTTGGTGCATTTGACCCTGAGCCAAGCCTTTTCCCCACTGAGCATATTTTTCAGTCTTTGCTACTTCTTCCGCTTTCTTTATCTGTTCACCACTCTCAAGAGATCTAGATCCTGTCTTTTTTCCACTCTTGTCACGAAAAACGGTCTGTGCATTTTGTGATTCATCTTCTAACGGTTGATTGTTTCGATCTCTGCGTCTGTTTTCCTCTTGCTCCCTGCTCAGACAGCATTCTCTGGCCATGTGTCTGTCCTGGCCTTCGAGAGGTGACAAATCTTCAGAGTTTCTTACTTTGAGGTTCGTTTCCGAGGCGGGGGATGAGTCTGAATCTTGTCTTGCTCTGGATTGTCGTCTTGGTGGAGACTGGTCGGAATCTGAAGCTTCTCTCTTCACAAGCTTTTTTTCGAGGAGGCGATGGATCGGAGTCTGAGTCATGTCTCTTCCTGCCTTGTGATGATTGATGTTTTTAGGTGAACGCTTTTGACTTGAGTTGGTCTTCCTCCTTGTGGGTGTTGACTCTTGCTCTTGCTAGACTTTTCTTTCACTGGGTGAGTCATGTCGACTTCTCTTGGGAGGGGAAACATCAGGAGAATCGTTGAACCTTCCCCTTAGCCGTCACCAGATAAATAGCTTTTGAGGTACTCGGCTTTGGATAATTCCGAAGATGTACTCAAAGGCCACGGAAGCCGCCATCTTTACTTTTTCCTTCTTCTTTGGTGTTTTATGTGTTTTGTTGTGTTACTTTAAATGGTGGTTGGCAGCCGAAATGTGCATTTACCGCCACCTACAGTAGTTGTACGTCTTCAAAAGTATGTGTTTTACGTTGTACCTTTAAAAAAACAAAAACAAAACAAAAAAAGAGAGAAAGACAGAGAGAAAAGAGAGTAGTGGTGTTTTATGACTGTTGGTATCCATAATGTTACATTACCGCCATTCTTTAGACTTTATTCTTTAGACTTACTTTTGAACGTGCTCTGCTACTGACCTTTCATGTGACTTCAAAAACCATTCCTCCGTTTTGATCTCATTGGAGACAATGAAACAAAAACAGTGATACAAGTCCCTGCACGCACTCTCTCTGTTTTTTTTTTTTTTAACGATATAAAGTAAAACACATACTTTGAAGACGTACAACTACAGTAGGTGGCGGTAAATGCACCTTTTCAGTTGGCTGCCAAGCACCATTAGAAGTAACAACAGCATCAGCACTGTAGAAAGCAGTCTGTGACAGTCGTGGACCCGCAGTGGTAAAAATTATTCACAGAGACGAGAAGCAAGGCGAGTGCGTCTTCTCCTTGACATGCGTTTTTTCGTTTGAGAAGCACTCCATTACGGACATTGACAACAGTCCAACTTGAAATCTTCAATTATTCACTGAACACGACGTCATGCCCACTTTCGTGTGACTCGTGGGTCTCTCTGGGCACAATATGAGCCTTCTTCCTCCACATGAGTTGACACCATTTTCCTTAGCACTAGATACGGGCCCTTTTGTCCGGCCGCAGATAACCAGCGGTCAAAGTTTACATTGTTTGAGGGTTTGTAAAAGGGCTGATATTGTAATGCAGCACAATATATGGCGCTTTGTAGAAGGCTTATCTTTATTGTATTAAATAACCAAAAGCCTTCCCACTTACTATAGTCGTGTATGTATGCCGCTCGCAAATTGATACAAAGTTTACTCATTCGTCTGTGAATGGATTAGTCCTCTGAAATAGCTCTAAAAGAAGAATACGGCATCGTCCACTCAAAGGCAGGTACGACAAGTTTTTATTTCTCTTGAAAAACTCGTTCAACTGCATTTCATGCCCCAAAACCTTATTTAGATTGGGAGGAAACAGGTTCAAGTGTTACTGTTTATCCTGGTTCGGTCATAATTTTAAGTGTGACTGTTTATCCTGGGTCGGTCATAATTTTAAGTGTGACTGTTTATCCTGGGTCGGTCATAATTTGTGAGTAAATTCAGTTTTATATTGCCTCAAATATGTAACCGTTTGCTTCAGTTTACATCCACCTGCGTCTCAGTCAGAGCATGACAGAGGAGGAAAATGTCTGTCTGAGCATTAAAACTGCTGGACGAATCTGTTAAATGTATTTCTAAATTACTCTAATCTTCATTGTTTATAAGAGCCATTTGATGATATGTTTTTTTCCCCTAATTCATAATAATATTTATGTTCTGGCCGCAAAGCGAAGCAAAAAAGAACAAATAACAGATACGTTAGATAGAAAAAGAAATATTTTTATTTTAACAGTTTATATCCCATTCGTCTACATTGTGTGATTATTATTCCGAGTCTGGAAACAGGGATTTGAAATAATTTTGATAACAAGGATAATGATGGATTTGTTCAGGCCCAACTCACCATCCATCCATCACAATAACAGTATATTTATTTCCATTTAACAAACCAACTCTTCTGACATCACTTTGTCCAGTTCTCAAAACTGGGGGTACGTTAACAATCAGAAGCATCTCATTTCTAATTCTGAGCTCACATGTCACCAGACTTGGGGACAGTTAATCTAACTATTCAAGTATTCCAAGTATGTAAGTGTCCACCACCTGTAGCTTTTTTGGTTTGTTCTTGGTGTAATGTGTCAAAGCAAACAAAACCAGTGGAGAGAAGGGTGTGTCAACAATTTAAAAAGAAGCTCCGTGTCTTCAGGGTAACAACAGTTTTAACAGCCACAACTGGGACACACCAAATTAGCTTGGGTTCTTCGAAAAACACACAGGCGTGGTCCATTCATTGTTTCGGGTCTAGGAAAGAGGCTGGGCCAAAGGCGGGGCTAAAGGCGGACTGAAAGGCTCTTGATGCACCTGACGCTGACCGAGACAGCAGCAATAGAGAAGGAGAAGGTGTGTGCCACTAGACAACCTGCAATACAGAGCCCTGGACACCACGAAACACAGGTACAGTCTTTTAAGGGGACTTAGTAGTGCCTCCATTTGCAAATATTTGCTATGAAGATGCCATTGCTCTAAAGCGCTAAAAGCCGCTGCTTTTAACTCAAGCAATCGAATTTTCCTAGTTGCACGACAGTTAAAGTCAAATTTATTTGTACATTTTGACATGCAATGGAAATAATCCTATGTTTCTCATCATAGACCATATAAAAACAATGGTAACGATGATAACTTTTTGAACTAGGAATTGGTCTTTGCATGTTATCTGGTCAAGACATCTTTGCAAGTTTTAGATTTGTTTCTTATTTATTCACTGCCAAAGGAGCACATTTGTAAGATTAGTGGACAAGGAAACACTTTTTAGAGCACAACATATGAACGAACCATGAACAAACATCTGAAGCAACAAACCTGAAGGTTTCGTTCTTAAGCAGCAGTAAAATGACAGCTAGTGCAAGGTGGCTAAACAAAAGCCTACATCGCAAATAAATTCATACTCAGTAATTTCCTTAAGTAAATATGACCTTTATTTAAACCACTGCATGTTTATTATGAACAAGACCTGGTCATATTTAAACATCTAAACTAGTTAGCATCATAGTGCAATTACAGCAACCTGTTGTGAAATAGTATTACATATTGAAATAAACATTAAAGTTGGATCTTTTGATAAAAAAAAATATATGGCTTACTTTGAAGTTTTGCCTTAAAGTCCAAGACATAACTAGGGATGTTAAAGTATATGATTAGATTTAAGATTTTACCAAATATTTTGCAATTTCAAGTTACTTTCTGGTTGGCAAGGTAATTCTATAACTGTTACTTAGCAGCCAGATTGTAAGCAAGGGTTCAGAGTTCATTTAAAATCGTACAATAGTTATGATTGGACAATAATTACACCTGAAAACCCGTTTATTTAGTTAAATAATTGTTTAAACTGTCATAAAAAAGTTTGAGTGCAATGTTTTGCTGCATTTTGGATAGGTGGAGATATTCTGTAATTTTCAACTTTTAATTGTCATATTTTCTTCACAAACTGCAACTTGACTGATGTAAAACCATAATAATTATTAACCACAGGGAATATCTCACCAAACATCATAATTAGAAAAACATGAGAACCATAAGTGCTTTAAGCTTACTAGGTTAATCATTAATAATTCAGGTGAAGTGACATTAAAAATTCTGTATTTTTAATTCAATCTATGGTCCAAAAATATTCTCAAATATTAAGAACTTTTTTCTTCTTCTTCATCTGGCTGTTTTTGTCACAATTATTTTATAATTTAGAAAGTTACATTCCATAAAGCTGGTCAAAAACTGTATAAATATAGTGACATCCTACACATTGGGAATAAAAGCAAGTAAAACAATTTTGGTTAAACGTTTGGTTAAGGTCTCACTTCCAATACCTAGCATGCACCATTACGCAAGTCAAATATTCTAAATACTTTGTTTGTTTTTGGCAGACAGCTGAAAACGTATGGAAGTCTTCGCCTCAAACATGTTGACCATCATCGAGCAGCAAGACTTGGAGCACAAGTGTCTCATAGACAACGCCAGACAGTTTCTCATTTTGATGCTTCTCAAAGTATTATTGGATGGAGGTGTGATGTTCCTGTGCTGCTTCAAGCCCTTTTCATCCTTCCTCAACATGTGCAGCGTCTCTATTGTTTTGGTTGACCTCATTCTGGCAGTTTTAATGGTTGCAACACTTTGGCTGGATGTCGAGATGTCCCACGCAGCCCTTTGCTTTTTAATGGCACACTTCTCTGCTGCCTTTTCTGCTCTCCCTGCACCCATGTTCTGCCTGGGCATTTTGGACTATTACCTAGACAAGACATGTGCTGGTAGAAAATGCATGAAGCTGGTCAGAAACCCTGTCTTGATATTGTTGATGTGGTCAGGAGCTGGCATTTACGCCCATGCAACTGTGAACGCCACACTGCTTGAACAAATGAAAAATGTAAGATATATTGTTTGTGAAATCAGTGAGTCAAAGGCTGTTACACGTTCAATTATTATGCTAACTGCGGTCATGTTTTTTGCACTGATGCCATACTTGTCACAAATTATCCCATGGATCAAAGAAGCAGACCGGATTTGTGCAGCGAGAGAAAAGGTTGCCGATACAAGGACAAGCGATCTAACGATAGACCTGACGGCAGAAGAAGACACTAAATGCACAGAGGGGGAACTTGCCGTGCCACGTCCGTCAATGCACATTAGCCTACTGCTTTGTTTTGGACTGTTTTGGATGCCGTACCTCTCCATGACCACATTTTGTGACGTGGCCGAGTTTGGGATCCCTGCCTACATCAGCGTGAACCTCCTCTGGGTGCAGTGTGTCAACAGTCTGCTGGCAGGGGTGGTGTTTTGGTTGAAGAGCGACACAATGGGGCCCTACAACAGTTTACCTGAAAATGTTTGCTTGTGGCAGGCCTACTGGCACCTGAGCACAGGCACAGAGATGCAACACCGACTGCCTGTGGTCATTAAGTTTAACCCCTCGAAGGGAAATAGAAGCACGCCATTTTATATTTGAAGAAACGCAAACTTGACTGTCTTTAGCTCGACCGATACTACACTGAAACATTAAAGCTTCTATACAATGTCACAATCCATTCCATGAATCTCAGAGGTCCAGGATGTTTTGAAACATTTGTTTAAAACAAATTTGAAAATCGTGAGTGAAGCACATTTGCGAGCGACTCGTTCTTCCAGGTAATGGACGCATTTCACAGTACTAGTCAAACAACTGGGCTGTGCCTTGTAAAATGCAGATAAGCTTTCATCAGCACGGCGCTTGGGTCTAGGTCTGTGAATTAAGTAAATACTAGTCTAGTTGCGTTTAGATTAAATCCATGGGTTTCAGACAGATGGAAAAACTAGCACTGTTGTCATAGCAATAAACGGGTAACAATTAAACATCTTTTTAATGGTGAGAAGTTCCCAAAATGCACAGAAAGCTGTAACCAATGAATGAATGTCAATACTGTAAACAGAAGTGCCACTAAACCTACACTTTTATAAGGGTTGATGAAGGCTGTCTTCACTATGACTAAATTATACATTTTATATAAATATGATTTGTTTTTATGTTTTGTGAATGAATGTGTTGAATAAATATCCTTGTACAATCTGTTTCCTTAAATGCTTTATATAACAATATAAATTTGATTAAAAGGACCTATATCATGCAAAATTGACTTTTCAGAGCTTTTAACCTTCTGACAGTGCTGTTGGTACCTTGTATATGTGCCAAAAGTGTTCTTTTGATTGAGTCCTGTAGTCTTTAGCTAGAGAATAGTCTCAATCCTTCCCCTCGGATGACCAGACGAACGAGGGCTACTCAACTGTATGAGTCACCAGTCCGCTCCCCAGCGCTCCCTAGCCCTCTCGAGATACCGCGGCTATTTAGGCACAGTTAGCTTCAAACGCTACTTCTGTCTGCTGACATGTACCGCTGTGTACCGGCGCACGCCTCTACCTCTGTTTACACCCCCACCATCTCCACTCTAGGCTACGTCCAGGGGGGGTCCAAGATATGGGTGATATTTTATAGCTATTATGTTATGGGATTTAAACTGATTTGTCAGCAACCACTTCACTTCAAGACGCTCCCACAGAAAGACAAAGACTTACACATAAGGGATGATTAATGAAACAGAATGACAAAGGCTGTTAATGATCGCTGATGAAATTAAGCCAGGAAAAGAAAACAACATACCGCACTCGCACTACAGCTACATGTCTTACTTTAGGCAAGGCAAGTTTACTTGGAGAGCACAATTCCAACACAAGGTAATTCAAAGTGCTTCACACAAAAGGAAAAAAATCATTAAAATCACAAAACAGTTTAAGACATAAAAGATAAGAGTGCAAATAAAATCCTTTCAGTCATATACACAGCTAAACTAAATTGTTTTAGCCTAGATTTGAACGTTGTCAGAGTAGAGGTCTGTCTCACATCTTCAGGAAGACTGTTCCAGATTTTAGCTGCATAAAACTGAAAGGCAGATTCCCCATGTTTAGTCCTGACTCTGGGCACCAGCAGGAGGCCGGTCCCTGAGGTCCTCAGAGTCCAAGATGGTTCATATGGCACTAACATGTCCGAGATGTACTTTGGTGATCGGCCATATCTTCTCTCAGTAATAAAATGTTTGGAGCAGAGTTCAGACATGGGGCTATAGATGACGAAAGACATACTCTGTACTGGAGATTTCGGGTTTGGTGATATTGACAAAAATGTATGTCTTGATCATTTTTGGGAGAATTCTGATAACGATATATGGATGAATGGATGGATGGATGGTTAATGACAGACAAATATGAGATGTCTGTAAATAAGAATAATCACGTAACTGCAGAAATATATCAGAACTTTGTATTTTTCATCTGCTCATTTTGTACTATAAATGATAAACTCCATATTCAAATGGAGTCATCTTCAAAAACAAAATTCATAATATCTAACTTTGGATATATTGTTCCCCTCTACTAGAGCTGATCGAGCTGCTCACCTCCTTAAAAAGGAAAGACATCAAGCTTTATTTTAATACATTGGTGCAAAGATAGTACTACACAAATTGTGACTACACTGCTCCATTATAGGTTAGTAGTAAAACATGTCTGTAAATGTTTAAAAATAATTTCAATTGATACTATTTTTGTGCATATAAAGCAATAAAAAAATTGGTTGACCAAGACACTATCTACAGAACAGATTGATTGCACGGCCCTGTTTTTTATATTTGAAGAAAAGCAAACTTAACCATCTTTAGCTCAACCAATATTACACTGAAACATTGAAGCTTCTATGCAAAATGTCACAATCCATTCCATGAAGGACATTTTGAAACATTTGTTAGAAACAAATTTGAAAAATCGTGAGTGAAGCACATTTGCAAGCGACTCGTTCTTCCTAGGTAATGGACGCATTTCACAGTACTAGTCAAACAACTGGGCTGTGCCATGTAAAATGCAGATAAGCTTTCATCAGCACGGCGCTTGGGTCTAGGTCTGTGAATTAAGTAAATACTAGTCAAATTGTGTTTAGATTACATCCATGGTTTTTCAGACAGCTAGAAAACTAGCACTGTTGTCATAGCAATAAACGGGTAACAATGAAATATCTTTTTAATGGTAAGAAGTTCCCAAAATGTGCAGAAAGCTGTAACCAATGAATGAATGTCAATACTGTAAACCAAGTGCCACTAAACCTACACTTTTATAAGGGTTGACGAAGGATGTCTTCACTATGACTAAATTATACATTTTATATAAACATGATTTGTTTTTATGTTTTGTGAATGAATGTGTTGAATAAATATCCTTGTACAATCCGTTTCCTTAAAAGCTTTATATATCAATGTAAATTAAATTAGATTCAAACGGGTTTGTCAGCAACCACTTCACTTCAAGACGCTCCCACAGGAAGAGGACTTTTACACATAAGGGACGATTGATGAGACAGAATGACAAAGGCTGCTATTGATCACTGATGAGATTAATCCAGGAAAAGAAAACAACATACCGCACTGCACGACAGCTACATGTCTTACTTTAGGCGATTTGTTGAGCACAATTCCTACACAAAAAGTGCTTCATACAAAAGGAAAAAAAAAATTGAAATCACAAAACAGTTTAAGACAAAAGAGAAGAGTGCAAATAAAATACACTCATATTCAAATGTCTTCAACATTCATTCAATTCATCTAATTGTCAATATATTGCTCCCCTCTACTAGAGCTGTATCGGTCTGATCACCTCCTTAAAAGGAAAGACATCAAGCTTTATTTAATATTTTAGAGCAAAGATAGTAGTAGTAAAACAGGTCTGTACATGTCTAAAAATATAATTTCAATTGATACTATTTTTTATGCATAGAAACGAATAAAAAATATGCCATCTACAGAACAAATTGATGGCACGGCCCTACAGAATTTGTAGGGAATTTAACTACTTTGTGTAAAATGGCACAGCTTAAACGTCTGTCTTCCTTATGCTCATGAAAATAATACTCAGCAAACATTGTTTAAAGATGTATCAAAAAATATGATTGATCAGTATTTTGGGGCAACATTAATTTTCCCATATTGTCAAGCCCTACGTTAAAGTACACATTATCTATACAAAGGGAAGGGAATATAGTTCTGGGAGCAGAAATTTAAAAAGCCCGCACATGAGACATGACAGAAGTCAGAAGACATGCAAAGAACAGCGCCCTCTGTCGATTGTTGAAGTATAAAGAGCCTACGATTAATGGAAAAGCAAATAATTACTGATCCCTACGTTAATAACATTTAAACATTAAATGGTGCGCTATATTGTATACATTTACAAACACAAGTTTAAGATTTGGATTCATTTTTGTGGCAAATTGGGTTTCAAAAAACACTAACTACTTTTCAAATAGGATTATAGACTTTTCTTTCGCGCATGTCCTTTACTAACTGCATACTACTCGCGTTTTTGATCTCATTTCCGGATTGACCGAAATGTTTGGCGCGTGCGGTGTTGCCTGGATCGTGTAGTGTGCGTAGCTTTAGCCGGTGTTAGCTCCGCACTGTATTTTCACTCACCTGACCTCCGATTGTGATGTCAAAGAAAACGATTGGGTTGTTGGGGTTTGAAGGGTGAACAGACATTTTAAGTACCGAATTTCTGACGGATAATGAAGCCCTTTTAAAACTGAAAAAATGTGTTCCACTCGCTGTTATTTTGAATGGGATGCTCTCGCTCTAACTCATACGGTGGCCCAGCAGGTCTTTTTACGTCTACGACTCTACGGGATTCAGAAGGGCACAAACGTAATCGATCGCGAAACACCAACTGATGTACGATACACACTGATCAGAATAGGATGAAGGGTAGCCATACACTGTAGTCAAGGAAGAGTAACGATACTTCAGATTAATATTACTCACATAGAAGAAAAAAGTAGTGGTCCAAGAATGCTTGAAGCAAGGGTAAAAAAGTAATTGAGATAACCACTAGGCGTTCTAAAGTAGTTGTAAGAGTAGCTGTCTGGACATAAACTCCGATTTATAATTTTAAATTGATGTAGCCGGCTGAACTAAATGTATAATGCGCCAAATCTGACAGATGAGACCACCAAAAGGGAAAAATAAGTGACATCTGATGAATTGGTGCAAGAAACTCAAACTTTCAAATAATGTAATCGTCAACATAAAGGTTTTACTTGTCCTCAGAGAGGAACAAAAGCTTTTAGAGTGTCATTACACTGACAAATATATTACTCAAGTGCGTAGGAGTAAAAGTGTGCTAATAATTATAAATAATTATATTTATTGAATTATATAAAAAGTTGCTCAAGTAAATGCAAGTTATTGTAACTTATTACTACCCACGCCTGGAAATAATAAGTTTGCAATTCTGTCAGAAAAAAAAAAGATGTAGAAGTCAATCCCTTTTGGTGTCCATGGGACCTTTAAATGAGGACAAACAAGCATGTTTTATATATTTTGTATTCACAATAAAACAATTGTTTTACAGTTTCGCATAATGAAGAAATGTTTTAAATCTGTTCAAAAGCACAAAAAAATCTGAATGAAACATTTTGCGAGTTGAGTATACAGTCTCTATTGTGTGTGAGCAAAGAAAATAAAACTACCAAAAGCAAAATATATAGAAAAACAGAAGTAGCCCTATGTAAAATAATATGGTTTCTTGACATTCACACCATATTCAGAAAGAGCAGGTTGTAAGTCCTCCATTGTCAGAGTGTACTTCTTATCCTAAAACAGAAAAACAGAAATATTTTCAGAAACCTGGACCATCTGTTATTTGTATCTCTTGGGCTATATTAGTATTAACATAGTACATGTGATCTAAAGATTATGAACCTTTAAAAACTTGAAACAACTGGGAAAATGTATGCAAGCACAAACCTTTGTCTTGCTTCTTGAACTGGTTGAAGCCGTGCCTTTCATTTTACAATACTGCAATGCGTCATTAGCAATATCAGAGATGAACTTTTGAGAGGCAAGAGAGATGAGGCGGATTCTGCGAGGAAAAAAATCAGATTTTAACGTTAACAAAGAAGTCTTCTCTTTGCTCTCTCCCTGCCTAGTATCCCCTAACTATTAGGTATTATTTTATTTAATTGAATTATATATTATTATTTATTATTTATATAATGTGCAATTATATAAATCAGTGTCAGCAACAGCTTCAACGTGAATATCCCACAGCACAAAAGCTCAATTACATCAGTCGTCCTCAGGAAGGTCAAAACACGAAACATTAATTCAGACAACAGACAACTTGACGTTATAACTTGTCAATTATCGCTAACATATTGACTTCTAAAAATCTTCTAAAAATTCTAAGAATCTAAAAACAGAAGTATATTGACCACTGAACCTTTTCTTTTGACAAAAATGCATAAAAAATAAAAAGCGGGCCACAAGAGCATAAGCACATCCTGATCTACCTTTTTTACTCACATTCTTGGATCAGAAGCTTCAAAGCCAGCGCGGTTGAGGTAGTAGCCTGTTACTGCATCAGGAATCTGAAATCATATAAACATTATGTTTTTGAGCATGTATTCCATTGTCTACCAAGAGTACATCTCATGCAACTTAAGACGAACTTTATAAAGACCTAGCAAGAATTCAGAATCACATTTTCACAGCCCAACAGCTTCATAAAAGTAATAAACTGAACTGTCTGACATACTGTGGGAGTGTAATCCTCCAGCTGCATGAGAAAATCTGCCAAAGGTGTGCTGGAAAGAGCCGGTTTCACATCTCCGTTTGTGATGCCCCCGGGAACATAAACACCATTGGAGACAGACGTGTCCACTGATGGAGTTACCATTGCTGCTGAGGCTGAGAAACAGAATGCACACCGTTATTAACATATGGCTTCTTCTTCATCATAATAAATAACAACAACAACGAAAGAATGCAATGGATAACCATGTAAATAGAGAAGCACATCCATCAGGTAGGACGAACCTATTTTTAATTCAACTTTAAGCTTATTAGATATAATTGTAACAAAGTAGTGATTATATAGATATATAGCATAATAACAACTTTACCATTACTTGTGACTGGGATGCTGTTATCATTAGTTGTTGCGCTGTCATTTGCAATGCAGTTACTTGAAGAGGTTGTAGATGACACCCCAGTTGTGACAGATTGGTTTTCCATCTTTAGACAAGTAGTTATTTCTTTGCAGTCCGTTGCAGTAGAGTTAGCGGATGAGTTAGCGGATGAGCTAACCTCAGCTAACAAGCAAACAAAAAAAGCGTGCTATCAGAGACGAGTGTTTAGCTCGAGCAGCAACAGTTCACGGAAAGCAAATCTGCAAAAGAAAATTATATTTACAAGTTGGATATGAATAAATCCTTCAAGTAGATGTTTACTACCATTTGAGAGGAGCTTTTTGAGAGCAACAAACGAAAGCTTAGCACTGCGCATGCAGGAGCTACGGAGGCATCACGTGATTTACGTAATAACGCGCACCAAAACACTGCTCTACAAAAAATATTAAACTAAAAATACAAATAACCATTGTAATATACGACTAATAATAAATAGATGTAGGGGGGAAAGTGACGGAAATACAAACATAAATTAAGAATTACATTTAAAATGACCAAATCCATGCACCTCTGTTTCATAGCCACAAGGAGGCAGTGTGCGTCTTTAGGATCCCAAAAGAGGAAGTGTGTATGTGGTCAAAGGAGGAGGTGGACTGATCGTTATTTTGTTACTTTATGGTCACACGGGAGCAAAGAGCTCATATCATAAGACTGACGCGAGGATTAGCCTGATATATGGGACAAAGCAGGTATCGATAATCAAATACATATAATTATTATTCTTTTTCTTATATTGCCTACAACATGAACCACATAACCTCAGGCTAGTAGACTATGGTCAGTAGGCAAGGCTTTTAAGTAATATAGTCCTACCAATACTGTACTGTATAGGCTCTGTTTATTGGAAAATCTAATCAATAACCTTAATTTTCCTCACTTGTATTGGGTTACTCTTTGGGTCAGTCTGTTGGCTTACTTGAGTATTTCTTATTGTTATGTTGACTGGTATTATTATATTTACCAACGTATATATGAATTGATTGTTCTTTAGACACGCAACTATACTCTATATTATAGTATCATACGCTCCTTACATTGGCTTGACATTGCTGTAACTATACGCCAGCCTTTGCTGGAAATGATTTATTTTCATGGAACACTTTTAACCATTGTGTTTTGCCTAAGTTCACAGGGCTCTAAAATGTCCCAGGTCAGTGTTATTGTGGTGGGGGCTGGTTGCAGAGGCGACAACTACTCCAACTTTGCATCCATCCACCCTGATCGCATGAAGGTTAATATTATAACAGTACTTTGATTCAAATGTTTGTATTTATTCTTTAAATTCAAGGTTTTTTTTCCCCACTTAGGTTGTGGGAGTAGCTGATCCAAGAAAGTTTGCCCGCTCAAAACTTCAGCAAAAACACAGTATTGATAAGGAAAATGTGTTTGAAGGTAGGTTTCTTTAAATAATGTCTAGAAAATGTCAAATGCATCTGATAAATAATGCTCTTGGCTATAGCATGTACATTCTATAGTTTCATGTATCTTTTTTTATCTAGATTGGGAAGGTATGGCTGCAAGAGAGAAGTTTGCAGATGCTGCTTTAATTTGCACTCCAGACCGTCTTCACAAGGTAATGTAATTAAGATGACAATCGTATACTGAGTTAGTGAACATAAATGTAATGTCGTTTCTACTTGCCATGCACTAGGATCCCGCCGTGGCCTTTGCAAAGAAAGGTTACCACATCCTTTTGGAGAAACCAATGGCCGTGAGTGTCAGTTGTTTTAATAAAAGAACGATTCAATGTGATGCTGTTTTTGCTCAGTGTTAATTTTATTTCTATTCGACCCTAAGACTACTCCTGAAGACTGCATAGCGATTGTAGAGGCTTGTACTGAGAGCGGAGTGATGCTGTCTGTGGGCCACGTTCTGCGCTACGATCCCACCATCCACAAGATCAAGGTTTCAGTTACAATTCATTTCACTCTCCGTTAAAAAGTGCTCCCTGTAACTTTTGCCTCTAGTTTGTGACAGACCCGACACCAGAAAAGTTGCATGGCTCTCCTTTTAAATATGTAGGCTTATATTTTATGTGTGACTAAATAATTGTATTCTATCTCATGCAGGAGCTCATTGAGGAAGGAGCCATTGGGGATGTGATCCATATTCAGCACTTCGAACCGGTAAACAGGATTTAAAGTTCCTTAGTTAATGATAATATAAATACCAGTTTTCAAAAACAGAGAACCATTTGAAAAGATAAATTAAATGTCAAAGACTTACAATTTACTTTTTCTATAGCAGTGTTTTCAAAAGCCAAATAAAATCCCTTTCTGTCTAAACTGTACTGTTATTAATATGTGTAGAAGAGTCAAAAAGGGAAAAAACACATGGAGATATCTGCTTCTTCAAATCAACTCTTCAAATGTTTACCTTTGTGTCTTTCTCTGATAATGAACACACTGGCGATGGCATAGTTGCCTTGATAATTACAGCATATAAAGTTCAACTAATCTAGAGTTGTATATTTCAATATTGGTCCTAAAATCTTCAAGGACTTAGTAATAATTGCACACGAGAAATCTGAAGCACAAAGTTTGGTTACTGAGCATAAATTAACCTTAGAGACACACAGAATAATTGGTGGTATGATATATTCTTTCCCATTACATGTTTGTAGCATATTCTATTTGTTTGCTGTTATGACAAGTTGACGTTTGCATATTTAATAGATATTTTGTTGCAGGTTGGCTTTTATCACTTTGCACATTCGTTTGTTCGAGGAAACTGGAGAAACGAGGCAGAAAGCTCATTCGCACTTTTGGCCAAATCGTGTCATGACATTGACCTTATACACCACTGGGCCGGGGCACGAAGGTAAACCAAAGCAAATGTTTGACACTGTGAAGCAAGATCACACTAAAGACACGTTTAAATAACTAAAGCCTGTGCTGTTGCAGAACGTACTTAACACTATGTATGATCTGATATAGCTCAAAGTACTTACAATCCCTAAAATGTCTCCTTTCCTTTTATGGGAAAAATGGCTTCTACCCATAAGTTTCAGAGTGATGTAAAATTAGCATACATTTAAAACTAAATATTATATCGTTATCAAGAATAAAAAAGATAAGGAGGACTGCGTGGGTACATATGTGCTTCAAAAACAGGCGCTCAACTGGACAAGATAGTGCTCCTTTACAAGAAAAAACTGTAAGAGTAGCAAAATATATCCAAGGCACTCTGTCAGTTTAGAAGATTAAACATATCTTTTTGAATGGTGAGAAGTTCTCTAAATGGCAGCTTCACACAGGAAAAATAGAGATAAAATATTAACCATCACGTTTGCTTTTACTAGGTGTGTCAAGGTGTCTTCATTTGGATCTGTTAGTCATTTCAAAAAGGCACACAAGGTAAGCCATTCCGGTACATTGTCTGCGCACAAAAGGGTTAGAAATGAAAAAATATATATATTCACTCCAGCAATGTTTTTTATACATTCATTCCCGGCTGCTCAATTACCTTTTGTTGTCTCTGTAATGACGAGCTACAAACATGAGATGCACGTTAACTTCATTTCATTCTCGACCAAACCACTAAGCAGTAAAATGTGATCTGCTTTTGTCAGCCAACAGGAGCCGGAGATCGCTGCCTTGATTGTCCCGTAGAGCCACACTGTCCATATTCTGCATCCAAAATCTATCTGGACAGCGTAAAACAGGTTCAATACATCAATATTTATTTTATCAATTTTATATTACCCTTTTCCACAGATTCCACAACAATCCGACCAAGACAGACAGACAGACAGACAGACAGACAAGATAAGTGGTAGACGTGTTCAAATGCGATCAACTGTTGTAATATTGATTTATTCTTCATTACAAAAAACAATTGGGCACGATGGCCAAGCTGTTTATGTTTTTATTTGGTGTTTTGGTTGTCTAGCTGAAGTCAAGGTTATTAAAACAGTCGGCAAATTTTCTTAACTTAATTCATGTGGTTTTTTGGGACCGAAAACAACTGCAACAGGGACTTGGTTAGCTTTTAAACTCTTAATATGTCACATTTTCTTATAGTCTTTTGGGAAAATGAATGGCATGGAACAGGAGAGCGCTTCGAAGTGGGCAAGTCTGTTCCGCTCCATACTTAATGACATGAAGAATAATGTATTATGTCCGTAGGGTCACACTGGCTGGCCTGTTTCGGTCATCTGCCCAAACTCGTACCCCGACATCGAGTCTGTGACGGAGGCTCTTAGGACCGGGCCGTACGGGCGCTGCGTTTACGAGTGCGACAACGACGTGTGCACTAACCAGGTATTGCAACAAGATTCACAAGAAAGACGCAACATGTTATGAGAGATAACTACTAATAATCCTTAAGCTTTAAGTGTGTTTTGTCGATTGCTGATGTTTAATCTTCTTTTAATCAAATTCATATTTACACTAGGGATCTGGTCAAGAGGCAGAACACACACTAAGCAGCACGCTAAATGGGAAATATGTTTGAAAGCATAATCTGTTTTGTTTCATATTCCCAGGTTGTGAACATGGAGTTTGAAGGTGGAATGACAGCAGCTTTTTCCATGGTGGCTTTTACAGAGAAGATTTGCCAAAGACAGACGACGATCTACGGCAGCAAGGTTGAGCTACAGTTTACCCGTTTCCTTTCTTTATCATTTTCAGTACCGCATCGTTTGGTTAAACGCTTGTAATGTAACTCGCAGGGAGAGCTCTCTTACGATGATAATGGGGTGCGAGTGTTTGACTTCCTGACCCGGAGATCAACTAAACACAACCCACGCTGCGACGCCCCGACTCACTTTGGGATGAATGGACACGGAGGAGCAGACTACCACCTCATGAACGCTTTCATTTCTGCTGTGGCTGTGAGTCATGTGGCTTATCTCACTTTGAGCAATAGTCTGTAAGAGTCGTCATGTTCTGATCTTGCTCTGTATATTTTGTATTTAAGCGTATTTCATGGATGCCTTTATTTTATTTTATCATATTTTATAATTTAACTATTTTTATTCATAGTTTTATGTTGCACCTATCACCAAAACAAGTTCCTAGTTTGTGAATTTTGTTCACTGACAATGGCAATGAAACCTTTTTTCATTTGGATTTATAATATTTTCTTGAAGTTGAAGTGAAAAGACAAAGATTTGGATTCTGTGGCACCAGCTGTTATGTCTTGGGGATTTTAACAATCCTAAAATAATACTGTTTTTAACAATAGCAAAACCGCTTGAGTGACAATTACCAAACCAACATTATTTTTTTAAGCACACCCTCAATAGGCAAATACAAATCTCTCCTACAAATCATGTGACGCACTTTGAGAGGTTTGTAAAGCGCAAAGCCTTGTAATTATTATTGGTTATTGGAAATCATCTCTCCAATTACTCTGACCTGACTTCAACCTCTGTATTTTATAACAGTAATTAACATATTGGTGGTTTAAGTGTTTCAAATGACCCTGGGTGCTGTTTGTGTGTGTGCAGAACAATGATCCGTCATTGATCCGCTCCGGTCCTGAGGAGACGCTGCACAGCCATCTGCTGGTATTTGAAGCTGAGCGCGCTCGGGTCCAGGGCAAAGTGATCTTTGCTGATAATGACCAGAAAGTCACGTTAAAGAGTTTGTAAAACAGTGACCAAAACAACTCAAGAAGAAAGGGCCAAGATTTGGGACTTGATTATATTGTAATTACTCAGAGACCATTGCACTACAATAATGATTGTTTTACAATACAATGTAACTAAAAATAAATTATAATGAAAAACTGAGTTTCTTCATTTATTCAAAACCTGTACAGTAAAACCTGACTGTAATTAAATAATTATTTATGGCATGTGCACAACAGGACTGTTCATTGTGATTGCAGCAGTGGACTACAGGGGTCAGGGGTATCCATCGTTCAGCTCTCAGGAGGTTAATCCAAATGAAGTCATACTTACAAAGTCAACTTTAAATCTAACACAACATTAGTCAAAAATCCTGGATGCACTTTAGCCTTTCTCCATCCGAAATTGTGTAATTGTTTCTATCCGTCACGTCAACATCCACAGTGTGTGGAAAGTCCTTTGCCTCTGTCTGTGCCTGTTGTAACCAGCAGGTGGCGCAGTGCTCGTGGCTCCGCTGTGGCCGGGGCTCTTGGAGATGGAGAGGCGGGGTTTGCGCTCTGCCGTCGGCTTGTGGAGGTCCATAATCTCCTCCTCCTCTTCAGTATTTTCCTCTCCTCCATCCAGCTCTGACAAGGACACGCTCCTGGACCAAGACCCAATTTGACCAAAGGCAGAATAAGATCAGAAAAGAAGTGCTCAAAATGCTGGCGTGCACTGAAATGATCACCATGTGTCTCCAATCTGCCAAACACGAACATTTACGAAAACAGCAGCTGGACCACAACCACAACCAGGGCATCGCTATTTTCCAGGATGTAAGTATCATTTTATCATTTTACATCTGAAATATTAACCAGAGATCACGTCATCACTTCCCATTCTCTTCCCATTCCCTGCCCTCATTTAAAATTGTGTTCAGCTTTTTTTGTTTTAATTAAGTGCATCTACATAAAATGATCTGAGAATTGTGAATGGGCCATGGCCCGTGCAGGTGCCAGGCTTTTGTTCATTCATTCATTCATTCCCCGGTCAGAGTCATTATGTAAGAAAGGATGAGTGTTTGGGCATCAGCGCGTGAATGACAAAAGGGAAAGGTTGTACCAGCTGACAGAGGTGAAAATATATGCACTGTTGTGACTGAGAGGACGACAATGGCATCTATTGGATTATTTGGGTAAATTCATCCACAAAAAATGTCTTTGCTTTATTTCCTTTGAATACGATGTTTAACAAAATGGTTTAAACTGCAGCTAGACTCAAGCACAGGCCTACATTTGTCCCTAATGCCAATGTGAAATGCACTATACAGTAAGAATAGGAAAGGCTGGACAACTGTGAGGCAGTCTCTGATGTAAATTTGTGTAAAACTGCAGTTTATGATATATTGAAGTATGGTTGTATAATAAGAGTTGCACGATACTGTGAATTATTGCAATATCACAATGCGAAATGGCGGTTAAGATTGATATTATTATGATATAGTGGAATATAGCCTGCTTTTTGACATGATCTATTGAAACAAATATTTTCAAATCAAGTAAAAATAAATAAATTAATAAAACAAGTGTTAAATTAAACTGAATGAGGAAAATAATGAATAAAATTAGCCTTTTTCAGTGTTTTCCTTTTAAAATGTGTCTGTCAGATGGCAAACTTTGGTGTAATTGCGATATATTTTTTTTTTGTTGCGGTATTGATTATTGTGTCGGCCAATATTGCGTTATTGATACTTTATTGTCTACAGTATATTTATTGTGCCGCTCCTATATTTAATGTCGCTTTAGGCTTATGCCTGTTACATATGCTACAGCTCATGGACAAGCAGCACATAAAGATCTAAGCTATATTTCTCTTTATTCAGAACATGTGCTTAGCTTTTCCCCTTGAAATAAAAAAAAAATATATATATAACATATAAAAAGAAAGATGTGAAGCTTATTTAGTCTCTTTTACAGAGCGTTACATCTTATTCAAACAAGCTTGTAATTAATCCTTCTGTTTACTG
Source organism: Chaenogobius annularis (assembly GCA_015082035.1). NCBI lineage: Eukaryota > Metazoa > Chordata > Actinopteri > Gobiiformes > Gobiidae > Chaenogobius > Chaenogobius annularis. The sequence goes on along the minus strand of BJKM01000097.1, from coordinate 383,791 downwards.
TATTTTACATGACATTTTTTACATTATATAAAGATACAAAGGACACAGTCATTCCCTTAAACTATTTCCAAATCACTGAAATCTCAATAACGTCTATTTTAAAATTTGGACTAGTGCGTAGTTTCCATTTGATCTTTTATTTATTTTCTTGTCTAAAAATTGCATACAAAACTAGCAAAACATTGTATTTATGAATTGACTATTGCAAATTGTGGTAAAGGCTTATTAAAATGACTTCAAATAAATAATTGTTCCTCTTTAAATTAGTCAAATAAGTTGTTTTTCATGAAAATGTTGACGTCATGTGCTGCTGCGTTGTCATTTCCTGTCGGTGGTTCTGTCTATTCAATGCAATGCAAAAGGAAATACATATACAGCACAGACCTACTCCACATTTGTCTCTTTATTCTGAAAACGTGGTTATCTTGACATGTTTTTTTTTTAAAAATACAGTTCCTTTTAGAAAGCTCCTTTTCATAGTCTCTCACTCAACCTTGAAATGAGTTAACACTGACTGTGCCTCTACATCAACAGCTACAGCTAAATTATTCAGACATCATTTTACAGATCGTTAGTTCAAATTCAAACCGTGCAACTTTCACAACCCTTTCTCAAATAAATGAACCAAGCACACATTAAAGATTGCCTCTTTTTCATTCACCATTTGCTTAGTTCACGTCGTTTAAGATGTGGAACGTAAACTGAGTGGTCGTCATCGCCTCCTCTCACATCACGAGGGCTGGCTGTAAATGAAATCCCTCCTTTTCCACAGGGCGCATTACAGACTTGAGTTTTACTGCAGTTATCCTCCATTTCACCGCTTTGGAGGTTATTACGCTTGTCGATGGGGAGTAATTCATTGTTTTAGTGCAGTAGAAATTAAGAGTTTGTTGGCAGCAGGATGTAATTTATTAAACAAGGCTCTGATTTGACATTTGATACTAATTTGCTTTTGTTTTGCCGCAAAATGACTCCAATTTTTTTTTTTTTAAACTAGATTAGGTCCAATCTTGATTTTTGTTGTGCTATTGTGATTGATAACCTATATATGCCCGTATCAATAAAATCCTTGGTAAGCCCCACAAATTGAAGTTACATTGTTGTAAATTTCACAATTTAAAAATGATGATGACGAAATGGACAGAATCTAATTTGTAATGTAATGATGTAATGATCATGTAAACGTACAGCTACCGCTCATCTCTTTTATTATCCCATTAGAAATACCATATATACTGTCCTGATTATGAACGTTTATTGGTATCTGCATATGAAACCACCCCTCGATACCGATATTTTGTTTAATACCGGGATTATTTGTTATCATTTATAGAAAAGCTTTAATTTGATGGTGGATGGTTAATATTGGCTTAGTATCAGACACGTTAAGCTTCCATAAAGTTGATAAGTGAGTAGGACTTAACCAGAAAAAAACCCGCTTCACATTCACAATGTATTCGCCAATCGGACACGTGAGGTGCTTGTGGTTATTGCCTGGATTTAGACCTGTTCGTTCTGTATATTCTTTATAGCAGATCTCTGGTCACCACCTCCAAAGCCGTGCAATCATGTTTGTTTATTTCAGTGACGCCAGGGAAACGCTATCATTTAGACGAACAGCAATATCGCCCTACTCAGAGTCACAGTCAATTAATTCAACTGAAATCCACAATGTTTGTCAGACCCTCGTAAGCAGCCATTTGTTTTGATACGGACGGACGATGCGTCTCTCTGATTCCCTTATCCACCTGTCAATCTCTGCCATCTAAACTCGAGGAGACAAAACCGGTGGCCAGACTTTGTAACGTCTTAAAGAAGCGTGTGTTTTTGGCCACTTGTGGTTATCGTACACAACATTTACTTAATAATGCAAGATTGCACCTCTGAAATGCGAAAACTGTTGCACAACTGAGGCCATTTTTAACCATTCACCATTTTCTCCTTCCTTTAACTTGAGAGTGGACCTCCTGTTGTGCCTCTTCTTCACTTTGGACTGAGGTGCTTTTGTGCATTTGTCTGCCTCCTCTGTAAAAAGCACTATTTATAGTCCGCTGAGCACCTCGTTGTTTGAGTTAATAGACGCCAGGCTCTCAGCTGCTGCTACCTTGACAGATTTTTCCTGCTCTTTCTGAGTTGATGAATATCTTGAATGACTGGCTGAGAATGCAGTTTGCACCAGTGGTTTGAACAGTAGCTACTTAGTTTAATGGCTTTTGCAACTGAAGCTCTGACTGAAACTTAAACACTGTATGTAGTGTACTTTACATTATAAAGATACAACACACAGCCCTTGAACTATTTAAAATGTACTGAAATTTTGTAGCATCAATAATGTCTATGTTGGCTAAAAAAGGAGCATTTTATTATGATCATTGTGCAATCAAAATCGAGTATCAAGCCTATTCTCAGTACAAAACATGACATTTTACATTAAAGGCCCGTCCTTAATTTGTGGTTGCAGTGGAAACCATCCTGATCCTTTGCTCCGTATCACGACAGCCAACACAAAGAAATTACATTTTTATTGTTAATCATGAAACATAATCTGGATTTATCAGGGCAGCATTGCAAGGTCAATATATTTTTCTATCGACTCAATAATGCATAATACATGCCATTTAAAGTGGCCCATAATTGCAGACCTGTCCACAGCACACCTCCGTCTCCTTCACGCTCACCTCGGCCGCACGGAGCCCCTTCAGTGACATTCAGTGTGACAGCTCGTATTACAGACATCATGAACTGCGTCTCCTCTGATGCTTACATTGACATTTCAAAGCTTTGGAGACACTGACGACGCTGCAGATTTAAGCTTTGATAAGTCACCTGCAGTGTATCTACCTGTCATTTTAAAAACAGTACAAAGTCGAAAAAAAGAAAAGACAAAAATAAAAGGCATCGTTAGTCCAAAAAAATCCAATGTCCAATGTTATTTTAGTCCAGTCCTTGACAGTTGTCAGCTCAGTCATTCATCTCATTTTTTTGTTTTTTGTTGTTGTTGCAGCAAACAGTACATCCCACATGTATCCATCTATCGTTTCCATTGTTGGAGTTTTACATCCAAGATTCAGTCATTTCTAATCATCTGTGATATATGCTTGAGTCTTTTCATCATCACAGTCAGTTCTCTGTCAGTAAAACCTTACCACTTTTAGCAGAACTCGGATTTTAGATAAAGAAACGTAAATTTATGTTTTCATTGAAATGGCAATATTTAAAAGTTTGGGTAGTTTATGTTCAGGAAATCAAGATTGAATTAAAATTGTCTTTGTTGTGATGAAAAACAAATCTTAATTCATTTGTTGGCATATTGCCGAGGTAGACTTTACGGGCATCCAAAATTATTAATTCTGATGATGCAATTCAAGTAGCCTACTGCCTTACTACTAATATTCAAACTAAAGCAAACGACAAATGTTCCCAGAGGTTGCCTTAATTATTAGTCCCTTTGTGTCTGACTTAAGTCCTTGTCATTCTATGTTATGCCTATTCTGTTTGTGAAAATCTGTTGATCACTTTGGGTAATGGCTTTTTGACAGCTTCTGGGCTTATTGTTCTGCGTATGATAGGACTAGTACATGATTATACGACAGCTTAGATTACTGCCTGCCAATCAGTACCTCTAATTTAGTTCTGTTTTTTCTTTGGCTGGAAATACACTCTAAATCACTCTGGTCCAAGTGAATGTTGAATCTTATGATTGGTGTAACATGTGGGTGTAATTCCTCATTCGTCCAGGAGTGTTCCATTGTAGAAAAAGGTTCAGTTGTAGTCATCTGGACACAGTTTTTTTTAGAAAACCAAACGTTTGGACTCTCATCCAAGAGTCATTTTCCGGTGGGCAGGACCTACCCAGAGTAGGATAAATATCTGAGTTCCAAGACTCGATCCGCAGATTGTGAATGACTCTTGGACGAGAGTCAAAACGTTTTGTTGTTCAAAAAAACGTTGGTGTAACATGAGAAAATAGCCTCTTCCTGACCGGAGGATGTTGCGGTCAGTCTCTAATGGTTTTCTTCAGCAGGGCATTTTACACTGCTGAACTCTGATTACTTTTCCAGTATTGTGTCAAGCGATTATGAATGATCTGATACACTTTTTAGAATACATTTCTCAATATTGTAATCTACAATTAGGTAGTTATCATAGGACTGCAGCTAACGATTATTTTAGTAGTCAACTAGTCAGCAATTATTGATTTGAATTATTTTCATTGTACTATGAGACTTATAAATAAATACATAATGCTGAGAGAAGGCTTCTAGATAGAGAATATTTACAAATAAATATTTATGAAAATATGGGGGGAGGAAATGTCCCTTTTTTTTTACATTTAGATTTAATAATGTTAAGGCCTTTGTTACAAAAAGGGCTACTATTATTTTTTATATAAATCTTTGCAGCTGTTGCAGACTCAAAATACTGATACAGCCAGCAATGAATGGTAATATATTGTACATAATCAAAACATAATTTTAGTGAACCTTTAACACGAGTTTAAAGGATACCCATATATCAAGCTCCAAGTATCGGGATATGTATTGTATTGTGATGTTTTACCAGCCAATGCTTTGTATCAAAATTCATCATCTAACATCCCCATATTGTCGAGTTCTTATCAATTCAAAACTACATTTAATAGCAGCTAGAGTGTACTTTGACAAAGCCCCTTCCCCTTTAAACCCTAGTGTGTTAACAATTCAGTGCTATCCAAGCATTAAAGCCTTCGGTCGGGTGAAATGTAGCAGCTGTCTGTAGATGTGGCTTCAACTCCATTTTGTCCACTCTGATAAAAGATGCGATTGAACAGTCTCTCTTCTCTCTCCTCCACTGCTCATGAACCGAGGAATCTCACTCCAGAGAGCTGCCCCTGACACAGGCCACACCACTTCGCACCTAATTTGATACAGTCATGTTTTTACGACCACATCTGGAGCCTGAAACCTCCCGCTCGCCCATTAAATGCCTCTATTTCTCTGGCCGGGACTGGTACAAATAGAACTGCGCAATGCGAGAAAACAAATACACAATTACTTTGATGAATATAAGTGTGGCTGTTGCAATATGGTTGGGAAATATATTAATATCTGGCCACACAATGCTGCATTATTAATACCACCACGGCTGTTCACTTTTCCGCTGCATTTAATGAAATCGCGGCAAGTCACTCAATGACAGAATGCTTTAATGCAGATGTTGAGGCATTCTCGCTCTACATTGACTGAACTATTTTGGACACCGCGGCACCTGCTAGACGTGAATGTAGGAAAGCTGAGTGAAAATGGAAACATTACCATTTACAAGTGCCCTTTCAATTATTTGGAAACAGTTGGCGGTCTTATCAGAGAGAAGTGAAAACTGCTAAAGCGAAGTATTTTTCAGATATCATTTTGGCCAACCCCTGTGTTTTGTTTAAAACTATAAACTGTGTTCTTAATGCTCCACCACCAGTCTGTGTAGAGCCCACAGTTGAAATGTTTGGCAGTTGAGGGTTAGGGTTTCCTTTTTTTTTTGTAGTTCTAAACAACAGGGCTTTCATTACCCCTCCTTTGTATGAGTCACATGTTTTTATCATGCCTTCTGCCGTTTTTGATCACTTTGAATGTGTTCATTTGCCAACTTTAAAAACATTGTTGGTAACATGAAGCCATCAAGATCATCACACGAGCCAATTCTGCGTGTTTGTTTAAAGATGTTCCCATTGTAGCCCAGTATGTAAACTATAGTTTATCAAATGGGATTGTACCTGGGATTGTTAATCTTGCTGTGGTGCAACCTCTTCTTAAAAAAAACCCGGACTGGACACCTCTGACATTGCAAGCTTCTGACCTATATCAAAGCTTCCTTTCATTTCTAAAATCGTTGAAAAAATGGTTTACTGTCAGCTGAAAGAATATCTAGATGGCCAAGATATCCTTGAAGTGCTCCAGTCTGGCTTTAAATCCAAACATAGCACTGAGACGGCCCAACGAAGGGGGATATTCTGTTTGCTACTGACTGTGGGCACAGAGTCATATTGGTCCTGTTGGAGTTATCTCCAGCCGTTGACACAGTGGACCACCAGATTCTTTTGTCTCGACTGCTGCACTGTGTGGGCATACAAGGATGTGCATTAGAATGGCTGAAGTCCTACCTTACAGATAGACAGTTCTGTGTCTGTATTGGAACTGTTGAGTCCTCTGCTGCTTCTCTTACGTGTCGTGTGCCCCAGGGTTACATTCAATCTGTATCTCCTCCCTCATCCCACGGATAACATTTTTCAGAAGCACGGATGACATGGAGACTGGATTGTGATTTAAAATTTGATGCCCAGATTAACACAGTTGTTGTTAAAAGTAGTTTCTTTCAAATTTGCCAGCGGACTAAAATTAAACCTGGTCTTCCACGGCATCACTTTGAGATTTTAATCCACGCTTTAATCACTAACCATCTAGATTATTGCAATACACATTGTTGGTTTCAACCAAACAAAAAACTGAATCATATCACACCTTTTTAATATCGTTTCAGTGGCTTCCTGTCGCTTAACATCTTGATTTGAAAATACTTTTATTTGTTTTTAAAGGCCTTCACAGCCATATTGTCTGCTCGACTTGATTCAGCCCTACGCCCCTGCGCGCTTGCTCAGGTCAGCAGATCATTTCTTGTTAGTGGTCCCAAAAACAAGGAGGAAATTTAGAGGAGGCCGCTCCTCTCTGTCGCAGCTCAAATTTTTTTGCATTTCTGTTTCTATTTTTAATTGCTGGTTTTTTTTATTACTGTTGTGTACTGTACTTTGGTCAACTCTGTTAAACTCTATTAATGTGCAAAAGAAATAAAATTGCATTGGATTGGATAAAAAGAAATAATAATCTGGCTCTGTGACAACCTGCAGAGGCTGTGTTATGACTCAGAATTTGTATGTTTAATGCAGCTGCTTTTCACACCCACTCCTTAAATTGATCTGTGCTTTGAGGTGGATTCAACCAATCGCAGGGAAGTGTGAAATTTTAGCCTTATCAAAAGCCTTATCAAAAGGAGATATAATGCGCAAGTAATAGTCATAATACATTCTAAATTAAGTTTTTTACCACCACTCCAATTTTACTTTCAATCAGTATGATTTGCAGGCCAGTCAAAAAATAATAATAATGTGTGTTTTTTTATGTGTTTAATGATAGACAATATTGACAACAACATATTTTAAATTCAAGTTTAATAAAAAAAACATTGAGCCATATAAATATATATATATATTTTATTTGTAACACTGTATCTTAGAAAAAAATGTAATCTCTTCTTAATGCACCATCTTTTCATTTCCTGACAGTCTCTTCTTTCATTGAAATGCAGATCAAACTGCAGCCCTTCATGTGTCTCTCTCAGATAAATGACTATGTTCTCTACACCGCATCATCTCCCAGAATCCATCACTGTTTTTCCCATATGAGCGCGCCTGTACGATTCCATAAATCATCCAACTCCTGTAACACACAGACAAACCTAAATATGCCATTTTATTTTATCTTTTCCAGATATTCCGACGGGCGGACAAGAATGGTGAGTTCACACAGTATGTTACAATTAAATGTTGTCATTAAAGGTACACTATGTAACATTTTTACAATAAAACCCCTCATCATTTGGGCGGATTGGCCTGAAACGCTTGACTAAAATTACTTACATTTCAAACTGAAGCTGCGTCTGAACCTATGGAGTACAAACAATGGACTGTGAAGCTGAGACTCTGTAGTTTTGGCCTCTGATGTCTGATTTATTGTGGAAACAAGCTCTGCACAGAGGAGCATCAGCTTTCAAATCCTGCCTAGATTTTCTTTGCTAAATATAAGCTGCTGAAAGCTGCTATAAGGTTTGGACTGACACAGTAGACAATAGAACATTTCTTGGATTTTGATAATTCCCTTTTCAAAGCTGAAACTAATTTAATTAGAATATTGATTTAGGGACTTATAATAAAGTACAAAGTTTAGGCTGAATTCCTATTTACAGTAAGACCATATATATGTATTATTTTTAACTGACCCTGATTCAACCCAGAATGGTTGATTTGACTTTAAATGAGTGAGTTATAGCTTTCTTTTTTTATCAGATGGTAGACAAAATGGAATAAATTAAGAAAAACTTCTACCTCCCTCCAGTTGGAATTATAACGGCTACTGCCAAAATTAATAACCAGAACCAACAGAAAAGTTACATGGAGAACATTTCAAGTCAAACATTAAGAAAGAGTTGGTTTGAACGTCTCCTGTTCTCGCAAGTGGTGCAGTGGTTTAAGTGTTGATGTCGTGTTCCCCCATTTTATGTTAAAGGCTGTCCAATTTTTAAGCAAGATATGGAAAGGGAAGTACAAGGCAAAGTCATCCCTGCTGTCTGTCTTCAGAGATTTCACATTGCGGTGTATTTATCTCTGCGTCTCTGTGGTAATGATATAAATATCCAAGGTCAATAGCACAATAACACTCACAGCACATTTGAGTGGTTTGAAAGTCGCCTATTCCCACTGTAAAATAAATACAACCGGTCTTCACTGAACTGAGTAACTTGGCACAATTAAACTATTGGCACAATTAATAATAGTAATAGGACGTATCGGATTGTTTGTCTTGTTCTGTGATAAATGTTATCTGAATGAGCTCTGAATCAATGAATATATAAAAAAAAAAATACAGCCGGTAATCTGATCGTTTATTGATTTCTTGTTTCTTGTATTTGTGTTACTCAGCCGCACATTGAAAAAAAAAAAGATGATGCTGTACACTGACAACAAAAGCATGAAAGATTTGTCACATTTCCAGTTACGTATTTTCCGGACTTTTAGCCGCTCCCTGTTAAGCCGCATTTACTCTATTTTTAAAAAAAACGATAATAAAACAATACATAGGCCGCACTTTTGTATAGGCCGCAGAACTCTTTCCTTGACTTTTGGCATCGCATGATCTCCCCGTTGTCCCTCCAGCGTCTCACCGTACATTCATTGATGTTAAGCTTGCGTGCAGCCGCGCGGTTTCCTAGCAAGATCGATGGCCTTCAGCTTAAAACTTGCTTCATACGAACTTCTTCGTTTGGGTTCCATAATGATGGGGCAAGAATTTGAAAATAATTTATAGTTGGTAATTTGTCGTCCGTGTTCTATTTGCTAGCTGAATAAAAAGCAACATCTGCTTCTTTGCTTAACTTTTCTGTAGTTTTGATTCTAATTCCGGTTAGTTCGCCCCTAGCGGTGAAAGAAAAAAACCACAGAAAAGCCGCAGCCTCTAAATAAGCCGCATGGCTCAAAACATCTGACAAAAGTAGCGCTTATGGTCCGCAAAATACGGTATATCATCTTAACATCTTTTCATTATTATTAACAGACTTATGCGGCAAATCATTTTTTTTAAAACAAAACATAACGATAGTGCATCTGGTGAAATTTAGACCAGGCTTGATGCACTTTTTCACCTGAAAATTGTGTGTCATATGAAATGCGTCGTTATTTTGTTGTTTTGAGGCGAGAGATGGGTGTACATGTACAAAATGCATCATGATTTGTAATAGATTCATATAAATTCATCTGAGACCTTCCACATGATGTGAATCTTTAGCTCGCGAATGTGTCAGCGCTGCGTTTAATAAATGCGCCTCCATGTTACGGCTAAATGCTCCGCTCACTTCAAAGAAAATCTCGGCGTCTCTCTACGGGAAACATCTTTGTACGTGCAACGTGTCTTAACAAACGCACTATTTCTTATTTGTATTCTGTTGCGTTTGACAGAAATGTTTCTAAAGTGTTGCTTAATTCAAGCAGTAACTCAAGCTCATCTGGGTGTCCTTTGAGATTGGCTGTTGGAGTTGTTATGTAACATGTTCATTAATGATGCGAGTCACAAGGCGAGGTTGTCTGGGGATGGTTCACCAAGGCCTTTGAAAGAAAAATCAGTTTGAGATTGAGAGAAGAAAATATTTGAATACCTTGAACAAAAGGCCTTTGTAACTTTTGATTAAAGCAATGTAATATGACAAACGTTAGTCTGTGTTACCGCTAACGTGGAAATCTATACATATCTCTCTTGGCAGGAGATAGTAGGTCCCTTTTACTTCAGCTGCTTTATCCTTGAAATAAAAAAATCATCAAACGTGTTCCCTCTGTCCATTGCTTACTTCATATTCATATTCAAGGTCCAACTCATTTCAAATCGTCCGAAATAAGCGTTTTAATTGCTAAGTCAACAGCCTCTGCCAGTAAAAGTGTGGGGTAAAATCAAATAGCAAATTGTAATAGTTCCTAAAGGTAATAATCTTGATTAATTTCAAGCCATATCTCCCAGCCCTAATAAATAATATAGAATCAGTAGTAGTATGCGTTATTGACAAAAATTAATACCTCTACATTTTTGTGGAGTAACCCAATAACGATAGTAAGAAGATATTATGTCAATCCAACAGAAATGTGTGAACATATTCGTTGATGTTTAATTATTAGACAAATATGAAATATCTGTAAAATGAATTACAAAAGTGCAGAAATGTCACAGAAATATCACCATTTTGTTGCATTTTTTTTTTACTATTAAACGATGAACTTGATATTTAAATGTGTCTTCAAAACAACATTAATGATATTATCTAAATTTCGATATATATTACCTGCAGTATCTCTAATAATCAGCCAATAAAACATAATCTACCTTATATAGCTTGTCAACATACTATATATGGCATAGCACATTTGGCGAGGCAGTATGTGAAACACTCTGGCTTTAGCGCCATCTGCCTGAGGGAAATGCATCAGCACCAACAAACTCACCTGCTCAATTCATTTCCTCGTTCTTATCAATTAATGAGAAACACCACTGCTTTGCTCATGTTTATTATGTCAAAGCCTGCAAAAAATTAGCACGTCAAATGCCAACACTGACAGTATGGATTTACCGTCTCCGTTTTTATTACTTTATACAATTTGTAAACTAACTGGCAAGTCGTAGCATAACTTTACTCGACCATATGGTGGATGTGCTTTCTGTTACGCTGCCCAATTAAACAGATTGTTTTTCTCAACCATATTTTTTAAAAAAATGGTCTTCTGTTTCCAGTTTGGCAAAGAATATCACTTTACAGAAGGCATTTATATTTTGTTGATAATCCCATTGATGATTTATGAACGAACATCGCCCCGCAGGTTAAATAAATACACATTGTAATAGATTGCGGCGATGCTTTCCTGTAAGCCCTCGCATTTGCGCCCCAACACCATTGTTTTCACGGTGCTACGGACACACAGAGGGGTTGTGGTGGTGGAGTCGTGTTTGTGCGACTTATCTCCAGTGTGCAGAAGCGTGGTGCGAGTGTGGAGTCGTGTCGAGAGAAAGGTGGTGCCTCCTACAGCGGCGCAGAGGGGGCTGCGGCTGCTAACGCTCTACTGTTAGCGCAGCACATGATGAGCTCCTCCAAGCCATTCCAAGACATTACTTTAGTTGAAAAATACAGTAGCTGCAGCAGCTGGCAAAATCATTTATCGATAGTTTGGAACTGATCCCATGCTGCTGCCACGAGGGTCCTTCCCATGACAGAAGCAATAACTACAATACAATGAAATAGTTGAAGGAATATAATAGGGCTGTAGTTTTCTTTAGTCGTTTAGTCGATCAATCGGTAGATGGAGTCTTAATTAACCAAAATTTGTATTCGCTGACTTCACGTTTTATTACGATTAAAACAATTCTATTGAGCAGAAAGGAGAAGACTTGTAGTAGTTAGTTTGAGAGTTGGTGGTGAATTGTGCCTTTTTACAGAGAAATACACGGTTAACCAGTGGTTTTATGTAATTCTGTGAACTCCTGTGATTTTGTGGTCTTGTCAGTGCACTTTGGGTCAGATATATGGTCAGATCATAAAGATACTTCATTTTGGCAGCTTTTCCTTGCACAAAATCTCACCCTTTTAGTCAACTAATCGATGCACAAGATCATGTTTTCAGTCGACCAAGAATTACTTTTGCAGATTAAAGCCCTAAAATATAATACACATAAAGTGTTATCTCCGTATTGACCTCAAGTATGTTTGTACAAATGGCAAAAAATGTCCTTTGTCATCAATATTGTCCCAATGATTAAAAGTGAAACAGTTCCGAAATGTTAGCAAACTATGAAAATGACTGTGCTTGCCGTGTAATTAGGGCTGCACAATTAATCACAATTTTAATGAATTAGCAAATCCTGCATGCTGCAATTCTTGAAGTACCAACATTTTCCTCCACAAGCAAAACATTATCCTGCATAAAAAACTGGCAACTCTTTAGTTTAGATTTGTACAAACATCTGCTGAAATACATGTGATTCTTGATTAGTTTGTCAGTTCAGAGGCCTATTTCAGCCTTTTCATCAATTCTTTTGGACGTGTTTAAAATGTAAACTTTGAACAGAATCGTTATACAAAAACATAAATTGCAAATCTAATCGCAATTGCAATACCTCAAAAGAGTCCGAGGCAATTTCATTGAGTAAAAGTCCTTCATTAGTTACATGAGATAAGCCTTTTCTAAGATTTTTTTCTTAACAAAGAAAACCCTCTGAAGCAAACTCTCTTTCTGTTTATTATTGAAGAAATGTTGTTGGCTGCACTGGAATGGAGCAGTGGATAATGGACCATGGAAAACAGCAAATGCAGTGTTATAAACTCTTGAAACTTGACTGCCTCAAACAGCAGCATTGTCTTCAATTAGTAATAATTATTGTCTGTCCACGCATTTGTCTGCTCCCGGAGTTCTTGAAGAACTTGACAAGCTGCAAACTCTCTTTAGCTCTGTTTCAGTCGTTGTTGCTTTCTTAACCAAAATTAGAAGTGACATGTAGATTGAACTGTATCCATACTGTATTTTGTTCATTGACATGGTGTCTTCCGAAAAATAATCAAGCAACAACAGAGGCAGAAACTCAATGATGAATCGGTTCCATGTGCACTCCAAATTGCTCTTGTTTTACTGCTGCTTAACAAAAAGGATTGTTGTCGTGCATTTACCAAAACCATAGTAGTATATACAGCCCTTCCCATGGTATTTAATCATCATGTGAGGGTTTATTCACTGGTGTGGACTAGAAATATCACTAAGTAAAAAGTTGACAATGAAATGAGAGGTTGACCACCCTGCCCTGGGTGGTCTCGTGTTCTTTCTGATTATGTTTCATCTCCGGTGTCAGACTTTATCTGGACCAACCCAAATAAGGAATCATAGAAATAGATAGATAGAGATCGATGTTACTAAATGAAGGTTGTAAATATGAACCCTAAAATCATGTTTGCAGAAGACACAATGTAGATAAAAGTATGCAAGTAAGTTTAGGGTCACGTCGAGAAAGCAAACCTTAATTTCATGAGTGGTTTATGGTTTGCACTTGATAATGCCTTGAAGCTGGGGTACCTGCGTTTTGCTTATAAATGAGTAAATTTAGTGTTTTTCTGCATAGATTTCATTGTAAAAGCTGCACTGCGCCACTGCCTACATGTATTAAGTATTTTATCTATCGCTAACCTGAAAATAAACAGCATTAGCAGCACTGAGATTGACTGTGCTTTTGTGCTCCACGCCATACCAGATTCACTTTGCCGTATGAAATGAAAAAGCTGTTTTTAAGTCACGCACGCACCTGAAAATTCATACTTGTTAATAATAACAAAGTGCAAAATGGTGTTTATGAGAGCTAGGAATGAGTTGAATGGAAAAACTACCTGAATATTGAAGCGGTCATAGTCATATTAGTATTCATTTAAATTGGGTTATTACTTCTATAAAAAGCCGCATCTCCAAACTGCTATTCTCTCTTTTCTTCTTTGTATCAATATCTTTAAATTGACTGTAAATGTTTAGCTGGATTCCCTTCCTCATGGTACGTAACTGTTTTTCTAGAGGCTTTGAATTGGTGCAAAGGGCTGGCTGAATTATTTATTCTAAACTAGACTTGTAATTCCTTGTTTTGCAGTTTTGCCGATGCTGAACGACTTTGAACTTTCCGCACACAGTAACTGCTCCCCCCAGATTTTGAATTAACGTGCATTGTGCATCGCAGCAGAATTCGCTTATTGCAGTGCGGGACAGATCGGCTTCAGGGCGAGGCGGAGCTCACAGAGGAGGCGACGTCTGAAAATGATGTCCCGGGACGTCGCTTATCCACTGCAGATATTTCCAGCAGCAACATGATTTAGGGTTGAGTGCTTCAGCATTTTTGGCAACTTGAAATCCGTTGAGGGAAATGTCAGATTAGAAATGCCCTGAGTTGATTTAGTCCAAAACAGATGCGTCAGTCAACGGTTCTTGAATGCAGCACATCCCATGCACCTCTTGTTCAAAATCCCAATGTTAGGTTCATGAATAATTGGTGTTTTGGTCATTAGTAGATTTCTTGAGGAAAGACCAATTTCCTAAAAAGCAACATACCTCTTCATTCACTGGCGTTTTATTGAGGTCACTGTGTGAGTTAAGCAGTTCTTTCTCTCTCTCTCTCTCTCGGTAACGATCACAATCCATCTTACGGACACTTGAATTTCCCTGAAGGAATATATTTAGCCTAGAGCCTGGAAAATAATGGGGTTCAGTATTTGTTACCTTTTTACTACATGGATTTATTATAATTTCATAAGAGGCTGAATAAAAACTGATGTGCAAACTGCTATTTAAGGCTCATATCAAATTAAAGAAAGCTATGTACATGGTAAAGTGGGAAGTAACAAAATATATGTACCAAAAATACATATTCAGATTACTAATTAGACTAACTATTCTGGTACAGTACAATTCAGATATTTCTTTCCTAAAATCCTAGGAATACATACTGTTATTTAATCATGTAATTTAGAACTTCACCACAAGAGAGAACACACTCTTGTGGCGAGTGCTTGTGTGATGTTTCATTCTCAAAACAGTGATTACTAAATGTCTGATACAAACCCCTTACAATCAACCTCCAGTGAGGGAATACAGGAGAGGACAAACCAAAAAATAAATTTTTGCTAAACTATAATTGAGTTTTGAAGCATCACAAAACATGTTTCTGAAACGCTATATTTTCACACTAATACGATAACTTATTAATTATGAAGCACTAGAAATGCTTAGTTGGCCACTATTCCATGCATTGCTTGTTATTCATCTGGAAAAGTCAATATTCTCGTTGTCCTAAGTGCCAGGCCAATCAGGTAATTTTTTATCTGTCGACCCTCACGTCTCATCCATTTAGAAACTCAAACCCTTCAATACCAATCGAGCGGCTGCATCTTAGCCCAGCGCACGCCACTGCCGATTACTGTCAGCCACGGAGTTAAAAATAGGAAAAACGACAGGAACAATTCGACTAGTTCAGCTCCATCTCTGGAGAAACACAGAGCACTTGCATAACGTGTCATCTGAGCCGCTGTAACTTGCGGCTTAGCGTCTAATTTGATGTGAATGTGAGGAAAAAATCGACTTAAGTGAAGGAGGCTGGAGAAAGTCAGAGGTGCAGCAGATTGTGTGTCCGCCTACATCGAGTGGGACATTTGCAGAAAAATATGGAATAGAAATTTAGGGTTCATTTCTAATCTCTGTAAATGCAAGTAAACAGAGCTTTTTGGGTTAAGGAAGAATAAAGTATAGCTTATTATTGGGCTTGAAACAAGTTATTTGATTAATCGCAAATAATCTATAATTGGAATAATCGTCAACTAATTTAATAATTGAATAATCGTTATCTAGACAATCGACTTAAAAAAATGCCATGTGTTGAGAGATTTATGGCTCAGTTAAAGCAAGAATTATATCAAAATGACACAGCAGGTATGTCAGTTTAGTCTTTTTGAGGAAAAGCCTATTTTGCCTGCAAGAATAGTGAATCTGAATACTGAAAATGTCCTCAAGCGGCATTACGTTAGCTATGTCTGGGTCAAATTTGGAAAACAATCTACCGTAATATTTATCGATCGTTTGCTGTCTAAGTAACGAATCAGTTAATGGAAAGAAGAACCGCTAGATTCATCAAATGGCAATAAAATCGTTAATGTGCAGAGTTATAGTTCCACAGACAGTTCTTATTTTTAAATAATGGTAATTGTCTGACTTGCTGTTTAATTATGAATGAGAATTATTGTGTATTCAGGGGTTTCCAAAGGATGACGCAATTAACAATTCTTCACTAAATATTATATCTTTTGAATGGGCCACAGTGCTTAAAATGACACGCATAAACAGGAAACTGAAACCCATGAATATAATCATCCTGAATGTTTTTACACAGAACAATTTCATTTGATTTAGACGGCTGGGTTTATTAATTTTTTTTTTACATGGAATTAAGGCGTCAGGGCGTTGTGTGAGTGAATGTGCTGCATAGACACTGCACACACTGTCCTCTCCTCATCTCGTCATCTCCACTCCTGCGACGGCATGCTGGTTGCCATGCTAACGCTAAGGTCTAAGGTCTGGAGTTTGCCCAGGGCCGGTCCAGATGCCGAAGAGGCTTTTGGCAAGTGAACTGCATAATGTACAGTATGTGTTTTTACTTGGAAATCTATCGTTATAATGTCAGGCAAAACAAAAAATACCTTTCTAATAGTAAACAGGGCTGCAATATCTCGGAAAAATATATCAATACAATACAATAATTGATAAAGCAAGAAAATAAATATATTTAAAGTTTTCGTTCCAACTGATTTTTTATTATTATGTTGTTGTTTTGAAGTCCTACTTAACGTTGTTTTAATTTTGGTTTAATGCTTTGTTTACATTTCATTTTGACATAAGTTTGAAATGTGTTTTTAATTATATTTATCCATCCTTATGAGTCTCAAATAAAAATAATTCTATAAGAAAAGAAAAGAGTAAGTTAGGGCTTTCACAGTTTTATTTTAAGTGTGGGTTTTACCTTGTTGAATAAATAAATCATATATAATTTGTGTATTAATATATCTCAATAATATCTTTATCGCAATACAAGTCAAAATGCTTTGCTTGTTGGAAATGGTTTACATTTATAGCATTTTGTATTTTTGTATGCTCTAATTTATTTTAAAAAATGGTCTAGAGTTTTTTCTGTCCTGTCAGCGCCTCTCCTTCTCTCGTCCTTCCTGCTGGAAACTGGTCAAAATTGCTCTCATGAACTGGCAGATGATTTGATATAGAGTTGGCTGTGGCCCACCAGTCTGCGCTCTGTTTCCTGCTGCAAAACTTCATCTTGAGCCCCCCGAAGATTTCAGTGCAGACTAAAAGCCGCCAGTAAAGTACAGTCTGAAGATTCACAAACCATCCCAAACAAATGTCTGCTCATCAAACGCCCCCCCCCTTTTGCCCTTTCTGAGCTTTCATATTCACTACACAACTGTGAAAACTGAAATTAGGCAGATTGTCAAGTAATAGTATTACAGGTATTCAAACAGGGAGTATAATTGAGCTGTGCTGACGTCCATGTTGTGAAAAAGGAGCAGAGATAGAGGCTCATTAAAAGCACAGCAGTGGTGAATCATGATAATTCCTATGAGCAGCGCGGTGTCATTAAAACCATTGTGTGCTCACAGTAATGGGCTGAATGGACCAAATTACTGCCATTACTGCAGCGAGTGAGATTCAGATCTGATTTAGAGTCAGAGGTACAGTACTACATCTATAATACATGATTTTCAAACTTTATGCTCCACATCGATCTAGAAATTCCCTTTTCCACGTGTTCCTTTCTTAAAAACATGACCAAGCTTATTTTGTGAACTTTTGATAATAAAGATCTGTGATGGCCCATGAATGAAAAGCTGGTATTTATGTTAAGAAATTTGAGTGTTTAATTTTTCAAGGTGTTTTGTAAAAGTCTTTCCCGTATATGACATAACACATTTTGAAGTGCAATATATTTCTACAGAAAATTATAAACAATAATATTGAAACCATTTTTTGCCACTGACACAATAATCAAGAAACCGGATAATCCCAGGAAAACCTTTTCTGCACGTATGATACAGTTTAAAAATAAATAAATAAATGAGCCGCATTAAATAAATAATTAGAGGAAGGAAAATTTTATTAATTTGGTATCTATAATGAGTCTTAAACATTAATTACTCGACTCTATACAGCTCAAATCTTATCATACTACAAAAATAATGACTAAAGAATGATTCAGAAATGTTTTTGTTCCAGCTATTATTTGTGAGTCAATATAGTAATAATCACGACTGGCTGATTCCCTGCTGTTTCTCATAGAGAGAGATTGTACTTTGTCTTATTTATAACAACATATAATAATATGTTTATCTTATGTATTTTTCTTCATCCAACTATATTCTATACTAGAGCTGTAATCGACCAATTCTTGTTGGGCAATAATTTGTTTGAGTGTTTTGTTTACCTGCTTGTTTTGGCTGCTTCGAGTAGCCTTCCTCAGAAGTGAACTGGCAAAATGTCATGCCACCCCTTGACACTTGTTTTGATACTAATTGTCCCGTTGTCATGTCACTGGGTGTTCTAAAATGAACATTGCGTTGTTAAGATAGGACAAAGAACAACTAATCTGTTATCAACTCTATCTTTCAAGGCTTTTTTACTGGTGTTAACTGGTTTATTTACTGTAGACATGGCATTCACGTCTTCTGGTTTGGTGTAAAATGTGTTTTTCCTGTTTTGACTTCACTTAGGTACAGATGGAACAGAGAGAGACAGATTAGCATTTACGGTACTTGTTTGCGCTTGTAAATTAAATAAAGCATTATGATTAGATTAAAGACAGCACTGCTCAAGTTTCCTGTTTATTAAAGAACAGAAGCGTTAACAGAAGTGTTATGAGGGTGTAGTGGCATGTCCTGTAGGCTTGGTCAGACAGTCGGGAACGCTATTGACTCCAGGACTTCATCCCATTTGTGTGATAAGGCGTGGGCTCCCTCATACGATTTATGAGCTTTGGACTTGGTTTGCTGATCTCAATGGCCTCGCTGAGTGGTGGTATTTGTTATTTCAGATGACGCTGGCATTAACAGTTAAAAAAAGTCGTCAGAATAAACCTTTACCAAAAAAATATTAGTTGACTAAAGACATACCCTTTGCATTAATTGGTCCACTAAAAAGGAGCGCAGCGTA
This sequence comes from Chaenogobius annularis, assembly GCA_015082035.1. NCBI lineage: Eukaryota > Metazoa > Chordata > Actinopteri > Gobiiformes > Gobiidae > Chaenogobius > Chaenogobius annularis. Next base: position 364,728 of record BJKM01000097.1, on the reverse strand, counting down.
GTGGCAGAAGAGCTATCAAAACTAAGACGTTCCATAATCAGACCATATCTGACCAAAAATTCACACAAAAGGTCATATAATTGTTCACTCAATAACAAGTTTGCTTACAGAAAAGTACTAAGAACCTGCCCAAAAAGGCAGATTTTTTTTTATTACTCACTCAAAAACTCCATCTAACTCAATGTGTGTATTCTACTTCCTCCTGTTGTCCATAGATATGTTTATAATCCCAACAATCGCCTGGGTGACTAAGAATCCATTGAGTGATTAATTGACTAAAGGACCAAGCGCCCGCAGCCCCATTCTATGCATGACCAAACTTTCCTGCCAGTTTTTCCATCTTTTGTTGTCAAGTTGGTAGCAAAATTCAAAATGTCTTTCCTCTCGATGTTATCTCTCTTATCCAGTGAAGTTCTTTCCCCTGTATATTCCAGATGACGGGAAGCTGTCCATGGAGGAGTTTCAGTCCTACTTCACTGATGGTATTCTGACCAAAGAGCAGATGCAGGAGCTGTATTACTCCATCGACCAGCAGCGTTCAGAGTAAGCCCTCGTTCTCTCTTGGATTTATCCCAAACGCTGATTCCATCTGCGAGCTCCGGCTGCTCTGCTGCTGCCTGGCAGCCGCTGTTGCACTTTAATAAAGATTATGTCAATATTCAGCCTAAAGCCTCAACAGCCCAAATCTGAAGGCTCGGTTTGCAAACTGATGAACATGGATAAAGACTAGAAATAAACTGTACTGATAGGATTTCACAAATATTTTCTAAAAAAAATTTGGAACAAACAGTCCCTTTGCTTGAATTCTGCATCATAAATCCTATGTCAGTTTTAATGTTCGTACATGGTAAAAAACAGAGATGTTATTTCTTTACCTGGAAAGTTCCACAGCATGGCATTAAAGATATCTGTTTTATGCATGAAAATGCATTCTTACAGTGAGCAGGGTCACCTCTCCACAGAGCTGACATGTAACTTGGTTTGGTGGAGACTTTCTTCTCTGGAAAGACACTACCTGTCCAGAAAAAAGTTGCCAACTGGATTCAATACAGTAAATACTGTTGGTGCAAGCTTCACGTTGGATGAGTGATTGCCTTTCTGCTGCAAAAACCTGACTGATGCAGTGAGTGCTTCTCTTTTCTGAAACAATCATGTGGAAAGACAAATCGCGTGGTCATAGAAAAGATGTCAGTATTTCTGAGAAGGGTCAAATCATTGGCATCAAGCAGAGAAAAAAATCTAAGGAGAAGCAGAGAATATTCTACTACAGATCTGAACCCCTGTGAGAGTCTTTGGGATGAGCTGGAGAAGGCTTAGCGCGGTGGTCTTTCGGAAAAAATAATGCAACTCTGGAATTAAATTAATTTTTGGACATTTCAAAAGCTTATCGAAATGATGCCAACGCAAGTGTGTGCTCTAATGAAAAGGAGGTCCAACAAAATATTAAAGCAATTGGCTTTTTTTCTATTTTTGACAGTGTACAGTATATTTAATGTCATACTATGAACATCCCTGGCAAAGGAATGGCATCTCTATGAAGACAGAAAAGTGACACAGTGCACCTTTAATAGCAGTTCATATCTACAACTGTATGTTATTGTCACTGCTGCTTCCATTAATGCCAGTTTTCTTTGTTTTTGTCTCATTCAAAGGAACCTGGACATTGACCAGCTCTCAGGTAATGATTCATCACACAACCCTCCTACCTTTTTAACTTTGCCATTATTGCAAGGCAAGGCAAGTTTATTTGTAGAGCACAATTCATACACAAGGCAATTCAAAGTGCTTCACACAACAGGAAATTTTTTTCGTTAAAATCACAGACATGACAGAAATCACAAAACCTTAATTTAAAGAAATTGAAAGGTGCCCTTTTCAGGCTATCCGTTAAATAGTTTAAGATATAAAAGAGAAAATTGCAAAGAAAATAATTTCAGTCATATGCACAGCCAAACAAAACAGTTTTTAGTTTTTAGATTTGAACATTGCCAGAGTAGCGGCCTGTCTCACATCCTCAGGAAGACTGTTCCAGATTTTAGCAGCATAAAACTGAAACGCAGATTCCCCATGTTTAGTCCAGACTCTGGGCACCAGCAGGAGGCCGGTCCCTGAGGTCCTCAGAGTCCGAGATGGTTCATATGGCACTAACATGTCCGAGATGTACTTTGATGCTAGGCCATGGAGAGACTTGTATACAAGCAGAGCTGCTTTGAAGTCTATTCTCTGAGCCACAGGGAGCCAGTGCAGAGACCTGAGCACAGGACTAATGTGATCGTACTTCCTGGTTCTAGTCAGGACCCGAGCAGCAGCGTTCTGGATGTACTGCAGCTGTTTTACAGCTTGTTTGGAGAGGCCAGTGAGCAGGCCGTTACAGTAGTCTAATCTACTAGAGACAAACGCATGGATAAGTCTCTCCAAGTCTGGTTTAGACACTATACTTTTGATTTTGGCAATGTTTTTTAGATGGTAAAAAGCTGCTGATGTTATTGATCTGACGTGGCTGTTAAAATTCAAATCTGAGTCCATTATTACCCCCAGATTTCGAACTTGATTTGTAGGTTTAGAGCGAGACTCTGGAGGTGACTACTAACACTCTCTTTGTTTCTGTGGGCCAAAGATGATGATTTCAGTCTTGTCTGAGTTCAGCTGGAGAAGTTGTTTTGCATCCACACACTGATCTGTTGGATGCAGTGACAGAGTGAATCCACTGGTCCATATTCACCTGCCGTCAGTGAAACATAGATCTGAGTGTCGTCTGCATAATTGTGATAGGACACATTTTCGATGCGTATCAACTGACCAACAGCAGCATGTAGAGGTTGAATCGAAGGGGTCCCAGGATTGACCCTTGGGGCACCCCACAGGTCAGGGGCATCTGGTCTGAAACACAGTTACCAATTTCAACTAAGTACTTCCTATCTTCCAGAGAGGACTTTAACCAGTTTAGCGCAGTGCCAGTGATGCCCACCCAGTCCTCCAGTCTCTGTAAAAAGTATCCCATGATCAACAGTGTCAAAAGGAGCACTCAGATCTAACAGAATTAAGACTGAGGCTTTGCCCGCGTCAGTGTTCAGGTGGATGTCATTTGTCACCTTGACAAGAGCAGTCTCAGTGCTGTGATGAGGTCTAAAAACCTGACTGGAAAATATCAAATGAGTTCTTTATTAACAGGAAATCAGTGAGCTGTTGGTAAACATGGATGGGCCAGTAATTACTCAGTACTGTGGCATCAAGAGTGCTCTTCTTTAGGAGAGGCTTTATAACCACTATGTGGAATGTTCCAGATTGAAGCGACATGTTAACTATGTGAGTGAGTGGTGCTAACAAACTGTTCAGCACAGACTTTAGAAATCTGGTGGGTAACACATCGAGGCAGCATGTAGATGAACTCAGGCTGGTGATGATCTCCTGGACAGTTTTGTCAGTTAACAGGTGCAAAGTGAGTCAACTCTAAGTGTGTAGGTGGTTTGTGGGGTTATTTTTTGCGTTGTAGAATTTATAGCATTTTTAAATGCCCTGAACTTTGTTATTAAAGAATAATGCAAACTCACACTTGGATGTGGAAATGAGTTCTAACGGCAGCTGAGCTGGAGGTTTGTTTTTCTGTTTACTGTGGCAAACAGGACACCCGAGTTGTTACTACAGCTTCCAATTATTTCAGAAAAATATCCTTCCCTAGTTCTAGATAAGGTGAGGTTGTAAGGCAAGGCAAGGCAAGTAGTTTATTTGTAGAGCACAATTCGTACACAAGGCAATTCAAAGTGCTTCATGCAAACAGGGAAAAAATTATTAAAATCACAAAGACATGGCAGAAATCTTTTTCAGGCTAACCGTCAAATAGTTCAAGACATAAAGAGAAGAGTGGCAAAGAAAAGTATTTCAGTCATATGCACAAGCAAAACAGTTTTTAGCTTAGATTTGAACATTGCCAGAGTAGCGGCCTGTCTCACATCCTCAGGAAGACTGTTCCAGATTTTAGCTGCATAAAACTGAAACGCAGATTCCCCATGTTTAGTTGTACATGTACAACTTCTCTCTGTAAATCTCTTTTTGAACCTGGAGCTTTGATTTGCGTCATTTTTGTTCGGCCCGGCGGCACTCCCTTTTCTGTGCCCTTGCGTGTATTAAAGAAGGAAAATGAGGGAGGTCTTCTAAATCATGATCCTTTTTACATTATAATTTAAGAAGGACAAAATAGATAGGTCTTTTTGAATTGCAGACGTCATTCTCACGTTGAACTGAAGTGTTCTTGAATCCCTTGAGCTTCTCGAATCCCTTGAGCTCTTCTAGTTAATATTTCAAACATGGTCATACTTGTGTTACCGCTTACAGATTTCATATATTCACAGTTACTGATCTCATCTTCCCACTACAGAGTACTTCAGTCCACATCTGGGTGAATATGTCAACGTCCTTTCTGCTCTGGAGAAGCTCAATGTGGCCATTTTAAAAGCCATGGACAAAACTAAAGAGGTAAGGACAGTTTACCTTTTGGTTTATCCGTTTTTTTAATCAACTGTGATAGAAAAGATTGTAAAAAAAAAAAAAAAGAATGTATGCTGACTTCAAATATCTGAATTTCAAAGACCGTTTTTATTTATTTGCCTTACATCAAGTGAAAATGTTCAAAGACATTCTGTTTTCTGTCGTCTGTGCATAGTGCAGGAAGTTTCGTGTGGAAATTTAGGGCAAGTTGATTTGTCTTCAGATTGATGGTTTTGTGCCAATCAAATGCAGTATGTTCTTGAGAGTATGCATAAGATAAATGAAAGAATGTATATAAAATATTCTTACGAGCCTGTTGAGAAAACTCTGAGGTTTTTAACACCCTTTTTAGCTTGAAACGCACACAAAGTTTTAAGCTCAGCCCTGTTTGACATTTGTTGGAGCTTCCAATAACTTTTAGAAAATGTTTGTCAAGTTCAAAAATACAAGGTTGGCAAGTTTTGTACTAAATAAGATTGGATTTTTTGTGGTTTACCAATGACATCATGTGAATTGAGTCATTGAAATGTATGTAATTTGCTTATATTGACCATTCAAATTACAATTTTGATTCAATAGCAATGTCAAAGTTATCAGTTAATGTATTATTGTGATTATAGATCTAAAAACAAAGTCAAACTAGTCACAAAGTAGAGGAATGAGAAATTAATTGTGTGAAAGTGAATGAGATTTGGCCTTGGTGTCAGCCACCACGGATACTGTTTTGTTTCTTCTTCCAATAATCGACTAGAGATGCAATGATTAATTGACTAATCGTGACTAGTCAACGATAAAAACTAATGCACATTATTCATGACTATTCTCTATCTAAAAGCCTTCAATCATAGTATTTCAATCTTTATTTGGTTAAAAATGTATTGAAAAAGTCACAACAGAAGTAATCGTCAGTCACATGCCTAAACAGTATCTGATCTTCGGTATTAACCTGTTTCCCCGCATTTTAATGCAAAATGTTTACTCCTCTCTGAACATTTGAATACACGTTTTATCCCTTTAGGCGGTTGTTTGTGCTCAGCTGTCTGCCTCATGCTCTGTTAGAGAGCGCTGCAGCAGAATAAAGGAGGACCTGCCCTGGATGACACTGGCTCTGACTGACGGACGCAAGCGCCCGAAACCTTTAAGACCGCCTGTGCTTTAAAATCACACAAATGCACGACACAACTGGAGCTTTTCCACTGCCTGCAAAAGCCTAAGTGAATTACATTGAAAGTTTAGGCAGGATAACACCTTGTCGTCTGGGTTTTATACCCAAGCTGCCTTCTTACTCATCCTTTTACGTCTGAATTATTGTTTGTTGCTTGGCAGAAGTAACTTTGGGTCCATTACATTTACTGCTCAATGTTTTACTGAGGTAATTCATTTTCTTTTTGACTTTTCTTTATTCAGATTCATAAGCAAATTAGTTTACACTGGTTTGCGCATAAATTCAAGCTTGTTTTTATGCTGGATGCAGTTTAATTTTTCAAGGACTTATTTTGAACAGACAAGTGCAAATAAATGCTCAAAAACACCATGATGTGTGATCTAAACATGAATTTAATTGTTGCATTAAAGGTACTGTGCCTGATTTTTACTGTCAGCTGAAAAACAAAACCGTATATGGACTTTGTTTTAAAGTACACAAAAAAAACTATTTAAGAGCGTTCTTATTATTCACCGTGATTTTAGAGGCAGAGTTTTGTGAAGCTAACAAGCAACGCTCTTCCTGCTTTGCGTAAAATTAAACGCTTTATAATTAGATGCAAAGAGTGCACTACGGACTCATTTTCACCCAAATAGATGCTTTTATAATAAATCTGTACTATGGCAAAACAGATTTTGCTTTTATTTAGTGGAAAATAAAAAAACGGGTACAGCCCCTTTAAACTACCGGTAATCAGTAGTATGTTGCGTCACAGTTTTCTAATGAGAAGTTATCTTTGTGCCTTTGTATTACAATCTTGTATAAATATTTCAAACTTTATCTTAACTTTTACATACAATTTTAATTCTCATTTATATTATATTCTTTTTGCAACTTCCAACTTCATCTAAAAAGAAAAGCTGTGTTTGAAGTAAAGATTGTCAGCTCAAAGAGAATTGAAACGCATCGTTTCTACATGTTGTTTTTCAGACAACAAAGCCCACTTTCCCACCGTGAGTGCTAGATTATTATGAAAGTCGCTAATTAGAGCACTGTAAACCGTGTTGTGGAGCCTCAGTGAGCGCCAGTGTTTTGACAGGATTAGAAGGTTTTGCTGTGGACAAGCGCAGTACACAACACGAGGGGCTTTAATCATGCTTTCGTAAACATTCGCACAGAAGATTGACGTCCTAGTACATCCTTTAAGACCATATCAATAGGTCCGCTCCCTCCGCTTGGAGCCGCGCTGAGTGAAAAACAGGTTTAATCCAAGTAAAGCAGACTGAGAAGCTCTGATGTGATCTTTGCAAAAGAGGATAAATGTACAGAAAAGAAGTGTGTCCAACGAGTATTGTTTTGACTTTTTACACCATAGAGACAGATAGATATTTTAGAAGGGATTACATTTTTGAACATTAATACATTGTTGGCTGAACTACAGAATAGACTAAAGAGCTTCGGGTCCGACGTCTAAAAACAAAAGTTATTTGCAAAATCCACCAAGATTTTTTGTCTTTTGCATATAAAATCTGCATCAGTTTGACTGAAAATAAAACAGCAAATTCAGGGTTCATGCTGTGAAAAAGGTGAGTTAATTATCCACACAGCCAAAGTTGAATATATAGACGATTGACTTACTAACACTAGTAATGTACACTCAAATTTTATATTGTAACATCCCTAACACATACACACATTACCTTTACCAGCACAAAACATAACAATGACAATAACAGACAAGAACTAAAAAACAACAACAAAACAATTAAAAATGCATTTTATTTAACCTTTATTTTATCAAGATACATGACTAAAACAAGATCAAAATCAATGCTAGATTCCATTCGACACTAACTATATCTGCAGTAAACCATTCATCGACATAAGAAATAATAGCTGTGGTTTATTTTATTGTGTGTGTTGCAACTGATTGTAAAAAGTCCAAGGAATATACAGTAGTTGGTCTTTTCGTCCTGATCCTCGTGCTTTCTCTTCCGTTGTCTCCTGTTTCCTATGTTACGTGACTGCATCATCCTTCTACATCTCATGCATATTTGATCTTGTATTAGGAGGAAGAGAGGCGGCTTTGCTTTCTGCAGCGGCGAGCCCGTGCAGAGATCTTATGGAGACACTGAAGATAAACCCGTGCTCTGGGGTTAAAGTAAATGTGTTTGGCTGCGGGCCACAACATGCTTTAGTCAGATGAACCCAGGTTAACCGCAATTTTACTGATGTTGGAAGTACGGGAACATGACGAGAATAGCAATGTATGAAGAGTGCAGAGTGACTTTTTCACTCTTAGATACGGTGATCTATATCATCTTGAACAGCAGCATCTGTGGTTTATGATTCAATATTTATCAGGCCTGTATGAAAACTTAAAACCAAAAGGCTGCTTTAAAATCCTTGGGGAAAACTGATGATAAAAATAGAGTTGGATAATAGTGGTTGCTAGGGGTGGGTGAAGAAAAATATAACGAAATTCCTAATATTGATTGATTGTATATTTTCTTAATACGAAGAAATAACTTTGGCTACAAGAAAAACTTAAAATAAACCTCAGTTGAGCAAAGTAATGCTTCCTACATCTGTACCAAAATTAATGCAATAAAAATTAAACAACAAACGCTGATTTGATTTTAAAAACTATAAGATCACAGTTAAATTGAATCCACAGCTTTAATGATTGAGATTTGTGGCATTTATGCCTTTTATATATGGAGAAAGGTAAATGCAAAGCACCATTTTGTGAATGAGAGAGGGATATTGGTCAGAAACATTTCTCAAGAGAGAATTTAAGAGGAGTAATAGATTCTTACATAATATTTCTGAGAAGTTCAGAAAGTATATGGTAGAGCAATAAGCTAAATAATTAATATATCTTAATTGTTACAATCCTTTGGAATAGCCTGATTTGATTGCCTTTAGTGCAACTAGATTATCAGCCTATTAGTGGAAAACACAAATGCCTTGCTAAAGTGAAATGGAAGAATACCATTGTGTCCTGATTCAAGAACACATTTGGTGCTATGTGCTGTAGAGCAGAGAGATGTTGTGTATTTTATAGCCATTCTGCATGTGTTGTTGTGTTTTTGTCTCACTCCGGTAAAGTTGTGACCAAAATAGTTGTGTGGGTTGGTGTTTTGCTTTAGAGCACTGATTCCTTTAAAACATACTTAGATGTGCTGAGTGACTCTATTCTTTTGATAAGGCTTTCTTTATACTCCAGTGTCCAGGTGCATGTTCAATACAAAGGAACAAGTCCAGACTCCAAGTCCAAACTATAATCAAACTCAACGTCCAAGTGACGCGTCTTATGTCCCATGATACATTTATCATAGCTAAAATGCAATATTTGTTATCTGGTTGACTAAAACTATTAGACATTAGACATTTTCGTCAACAAAAATTTGACTAAAACTAAAAAAAAAAAAAAATGTTTGAATGAATCTTGATATAAGAAGACTTTTCAAAATGAACACTGCTCTTAACACTAACATCTATATTATCCATGAAACAAACTGTTTTGTTCCTCATAAGACAGCTCAGCTGTAGAAGAATGTCGGTATAGACCACAGCCAATCATGAACAGGGGTCATAGTGAGGAAAAGGTTGTTTACCTGCTCCTAAAATAGCCCTCTTTCGGACCGCAACCATGGCAACGACAGGATGAGCCACATCACCTGGAGTTAGACACACATGAATGTATTGCATTTTGGTATAAAATAGTACAATCATTTTATGAAATAGTAGAAAAGCTGCACTCTACCGCTTGTACTCGTTAGTAACTTTGGGCCTTAGGTGGGGTACACCCTGGACAGGGGCCAGCTCATCGCAGGGTTAACACAGACACATAGACAATCATTCACTCTCACATTAATTCAGGATGGCCAATTTACATAACATTTACATTGGATGGTGGGAGGAAGCTGGAGAACCCAGAGAAAACTCACGGTAAAACGGGGAGGACTTGCAGACTCCACCCAGAGAGATCATGTCTCAGTTCAATGTTGCTGCCAATCATCTCTTTGTGAATTGGGACAAAAAAGTAGGTCTGTATTGGGAACTTAGAAGAAAAAAAAAAGCCTTATAATGTTCCACAATATGGCATTAAACTTGCCTATCTCCATGGAGACAAGTAGGTAACGCCAGCAACCAAGTTAGGGGTTATATATTTTTGAAGAGGAACTTGTTCACAGTAGGAATGTATGTTTTGAGCAATAAAAACCGAATGGCACTGTAGGACATTTCAGACAATACAATAACATCTCCATGGCAACACGCAGTCTATCAGTCTTTCCTCCGTCAGGAAAGTTACAACACAAAATGTTTAACATGCGTTAGATGTATTGTACCTTTTAGGAGTGAATTGATGAAGTATTATCTTTTTAGTGAAATGTATCTGCTTCAGCCCTAGCTTTTCAGTATTTTAAGGCAGTTCTCAATTACCATAGAAAGACTATTTTGGTGGACCATCTTTTGTTTGAGGAAAAGTGCAGGCGACAGTGCCAGAGTTCATTACTCATGTAGCGCTGTGTGTCTCTGCTGCTGACAACCAAAAAACACCCTGAAAATAAGAAATCAGGTCTCCATCAAGCGCAGCAGCTGCAATTTTTCATACTGTACGTGTTTATCCTGAAGTTTATTTCTCACAGAGGGTCATGGGGTTTGTTATCTGCAAAAGTAGAAAAGTAAACAGAGCAAAAGTATTGTGTCTGCTGCTGTCTTGACTCTGAGTTTAAATCTGTCTCCTGAAGGTGTGTGCAAACAGTGCCAGACTACCACGCACTACCCTAATTCCGTTCTACTGGAGAAAAACCAATATATCTTTTTGTGCGTTGAATTTATTAACTCAAGATGCAGTGACATTTCAACACCCGGCATTTTCCAGAAGCTGAGGAACACTTGAGAAGAATAGTGATGTTTAAAGACTTGTAAATTAACGAAATGTGTGAGAAAACAGGGTCAATTTAGGCAATAAATCAGCTAGTTGACTTGTAAATATTGCAGCTCTTATCTTCCATATGTTGATTTTGTGAAACTAAATTCTCTGGCATTTTCAATTAGACATTTTGGGCATTCCAGAGCTTCAAATTGCACCACAAGAAGGTCCCCAGTTCAATTCCCAGGCTCTCCTCTTGTCTATCTGGGTTTGCTCCAGTAGGTCTGTAGTCGACTAAACGAATCCTTCGTCGACTAAAGACAATCGAATCATTTACTTATTGTTGCAAAGCAGATGAACCATGCTAATGTTTATAGGCAGCTTATCATTTGTTTGAAGTTAAAGGTAAAGAGAAGAAGGGGTGAAGTCTGTCTGGAAAGCCACTCGTGACCTATACTTTGGAAAGAATAATTGCAACAAGGAATAGCAAGTAATCGGAATATTTGCCCTCCAGAATTTTGAGATATAGTTTATTTTTCTGTTGAGTTTTAAAATATTGCTTAAGCCCTCTGTCGTTTTTGCTGTGTTTTTCTGATTCTTTTTTTTGTTTTTTTTGTTTTGTTATCTACTGTAATGTAAAACAGTTAAAAAAAAAAGAAAAAAAAAAAAAAGTTAAAAAAAAAAGAAAAAAAAAAAAAAAGGGCCCTGATACCTTCATTTCAATGGAGAACTAGAGAAAAGTCTTGCCTCTATTATATTATCTAGTATTATATAAAGTAGTCTTGTAGTCTGTGTATAACTTATTTGCGGTTGAGATTGGTAACTCTGGACAAGATCACAAGAAGGGGCACAATTTATGGTGAGGCCACGTCCTGAATAAGGTGAATTGCAGCATTGAAGGATGGATATAATACAGAGGATAGATTTTCCTATGTGGAGAATAAACTGCATTTTTACTTCAAAACATGAACTGCTACACTGGTAAGCGATTATCATAGCAAACAACCGAGTCAAATCACTTGTGTGTCTCCAGGGGTACCAGGGCTCGTCGGTGCTGGGACAGTTTGTGACTCGGTTCCTGCTCAGAGAGACTTCCACTCAGCTGCAGTCGCTCCAGTCGTCCCTGGACTGTGCTGTGGATGCGGTTCTGGACCAGAGCGGGTCGGGACGGAGGGTGGTGAGGAAGCCTGAAGATCTGCCCATCTCGAAGAACAACAAACGCCCCGGGAGACGCATCCAGAAGAACATGTGCCTGTCCCCCACCGACCCCTACTCCGGCATGCTCACTACAGGTAACATTTACACCTGTTACTATTCATTCTGTCTTCTAGAACAGCACAAATTGTTTTCAAACTGCGAGTCTTTTGCTATCCACAATATGATTATTGTTTTGCTAATTTTTTCCTCATTAAAGCTTGGGTGGGCAATATGGCAATATGGCGAAGAAATTATTATTATTATTTTTTTCATATTGATCGATCTAGATTTTCAATATATATATTTTCTTTACAAACACAAAATAAAATGGATTTCAATATATATTTTATGAACATACACAAGTCAGACCTTAATAAGTGCCATTAAAGATATCTAATTTTGTTACTACATTTTAAACTAAATGGACATAAAGAACAGATAACTTTGGAATATACTCCTGGCAGCTGAGAGACCTTTTATTTTCTAATTGTATTCATTACTTATCTTGTGTTCTCTCTGGTCCTGCTTAGTTCTATTTTGTTGTTTTATGTTTGTTTTCGTTGTTTCATGTTCTAAATTTTAGTTTTTAAATAATAAACTCCAAAACAAATACTTTTAGTGACAGAGATTGGCAGTATACCCCTACAATAGCAAAAACAAAATGAGCATATCATTGACATGAATTTATAATACTAATGAAAATAAGACATCCTGCTTTTTTGCATGTCTAAAATCAGCATTTCAAGCTAAATTTTTAAGAAAAAGGCTTGATACACAAGGCTGATTTTGACCCAGTAACGATGATAAAAAGCACTCTTTGTTGGATAATAAAATAGTTTCCAACAGAAAATATAGAATAGAACAGGGGTGTCAAACTCATTTGGGCCAGGGGCCACTTTTCGACGCTCAGGCTGGGTCGCGGGCCGAACATAATGTAAAAAATAAAACAATAAAAAATATAACAAATGTTATTTAGCCTAGTAATAGTTCTATGTGGACACTGAGTCCATATTCATGCAGCAGCAGCAGGAACAGGAACATGGACGTGTGATATGATTCTGATATTAAATGTTTGTATCACAGACATGTTAATATTGCTGCACTAACTCAATATGAGCTCACTATTTTTACAGTTTTAAGCTATATTTAGTGACAAATTATTCATGTAGTGAATCAAATGAGAGCTCACAGCAGCTTCACTCTGTCATGTTCAGACTTTATTACACTCTGACCTGTGTGTTTTTACCTGTGGCTCATGATCTGCACAGGTTTTGCACTGGTTTGGATGTTTTCCTCACAGAGTTGTCAGCAAAGAAGTTTGTTTTCTTGTTGTTAGCTTCACATTAGTGCCACTTTTAGCACAGCTCTAACGTCCACAAAATCGCCTCTTTTCTTTATTCCTCGTGTTTCCCACGATCTGCCCTGGAGCAGAGCGCTACAGGTCATCGCTGCCGGTGTGTTCGATTTTAAATCTGCTGCGATGAGTGTCGCTGGTCGCTGTCCCTCGGCACTTGAGGCACGCAGAGGCAGCGCGGGGGAGGGGCCGCGGGGGAGCAGCGCGGGGAGGGGCCGCGGGGGAGCAGCGGGGGAGCAGCGCGGAGGGGCCGCGGCTGCAAAGGATTGTGGGAATTGTAGTTCTAGCGATAAAAACGCGATATATCTATTGGAAATGAATAATTATAAACTAGAAATGTTCGGCGGGCCAGATGAAAACATCTGGCGGGCCACATCTGGCCCGCGGGCCTTGCGTTTGACACATGTGGAATAGAAGATCATTCTAAAACTATTTAAGAAAGCTCCTGTTTTGTCATGTTTATGTATTATGTACTGATACCTTTTCAAATGAGCACCTAGTTTCGATAGGAGGTTTAGTATCAGTTATTATCTGGGATTTGATGATTTTGACAACCCTACTTTTTAGCCGTTATCCATTATAATCTTGTGTGATTTGAATGCTGATGTGTTCATGAATCTGCTTCACTGGCGTCTCTCGCTGTTCCTCTTTTGGCAGGTGTGAGTGTGGAGCCAGAAAACCCCTGGGGCTCTCAGGTGGACAGACTCGAGCAGCTCATGGACAAACTGGACTGTGAGGTCTGTACTCCCACATGGCGTTTGGACGTAACGTGTATACTTTAGTTATCAATCACTTTGTATATTTCATTAACAGAGGTGTATTATTTGCAATCCCTCAAAATGTAGTGATCTTGAAGAGATTATTACAGTAAACACATATTTACATCCTTCCTTAAGACACAGTTTATACTCTTCATAGTTGGGAAAAGTGATTTATTCACGCAAGTATAACATGTAGCTTATGTGTGCTGCTGTTCCTGAATGTTTGTTTGCAGCAAGCTTTGCAGTTATTTTACTCCAGTGTTTACCTCTCACTTTTGCCTCAGGCTGTTCACACTCTGCTTCTTAAGTCTGAGCTCTCAAACTGTTCTCTTGACATCTTCTGAAACCCTGAGTCCTTGATGGCCTCAAATGTACAAAATGTCCTTTTTTTTTATAAACACAGTATCATGTCAAAGAATGATCCACAAAACTATAAAAAAAAAAAAAAAATCACATCATTGTTCACACCTATTTTTATAGCATATACTGTATCTGTAAAGTGCCTTGAAGGTGGAAAACGCTATATAAATTGTGACCATTTACCATATCTTTTACTATCACTACATCATATTCACAATCCTTCACGTTATTAGACAACTTTCATAATGTTCTTTTTGTATCTTTTTATAACAACTGTTGCTTACAATTTATTATATTCCTCTCACATTCCTCTTGTCCATAAAGGATATTATTGGTGATAGATATTGGATTTACATTTTCTTTGAGACTAGAGGCTGTAGTTTAATAGAAATGTTTCCTTTTTCAGACTCCACAACTTGAACCTCTGCAAGAAGACACATTAGCAGGGACCTATAAATCAGTGAGTGCATCTTTGCTTGAATAAAATAAAAATAAAAAAGGTACAATATGTAAAGTGACCAAAAGCTTATCTTCATTACGATATACGTAATTGTTTTGCCTATAGATGAGACTACCGGTATATGTGTTTTCATTGTCCAAAAAATACCTTGAAAAACACAAATCTGACCCGTAACTTGGCCTGAATATAAGATATTGCCATCCTGTGTAACATTCTTGGCAAAGCGATATCCATGGCGACAAGCAGGCAGTGTACTATCCACCAGAAAAGTTGCATACTGGACCTTTAATGTATCTGTGAATGCATAAAAGCTGCTACACCACATTCATGTACTTATTCTTTTTTCAGAACATGCTGTTGGTTCAGAGACAAATGTCGGTTAAGGAGAAGGAGGTGGACAAGTTTCAGGAAGCTCTGAAAATCTACACAGAAGCCACCAGCAACCAGCCAGACAACCTGCAGTACGTACAAGTTACAGACACTTTGTTATTCAATTGTTATATTAACATTAAACATAAACTTTTATTTTAATTAGAGTTGCAACAATTAATCTACTAATCATGACGCATTTTGATAATCATACTTGTTATTTGAATTATACAGATTCTAAAACACATACAAATGTATCTTTTTTATAACAAAGACAGTGGCAAAAATGTCCAAAAAGATTCAATTTAGCTTTTCAAGTATAATTGTGTTTGTAGAAAAAGTTTCAGTTGTAGTCATCTGGACTCTGTTTTTAGAAAAACAAGACATTTCGACTCTCATCCAAGAGTCTTTCTCAATCTGCAAATCAAGTCTGGGAACTCAGGCTTTTATCCTACTCTGCGGCCCACTGGGTGGGGCCTCCTGATAAAGGAAGTTTACGGTTTCACTTGAGACTACTCTCTTTGTTTACTAGCAGCCCTGTGATGGGCTATCAACATCCTATTGTGACCTTACTGTTTCTCCCTCCTCATCGAGTACCTGATTAGCATCAGAATGCCCCAGGGGTCTCCCGCTCAATGGCTTACGCACACTGTTATACATAACCGGAAGGTTGAATGTTAAACCTCCATTTCTGTTTAAAGAGGGTTCTCTTTTTTAACCAAAATTGCCTCATTAACTGTTTCAAACAATCTTTTCTCCCTGCTCAGAATCTCCACCTCACTGTCTTCAATAGAGGTGTTTGTGACTTCAAGATGAAGATGCACGGCGCTCTGGGGTCCTGAACTTCTGTGCTGATGAAGCCTCTTGTGAAATGGCTGTTTAGTCTCACGGATGTACCGCTCTTTACAACTGCACTGAATAGAATACACTACATTGCTCTGTAGGCATTTTGTCCTTAGGGTGAACCAGTTTTGGTCTTAAAGTGTTACCTGGTTTAATATAAACTGGAATTTCTTCTTCTGCAGTTTTTCCGACACTCCCGAGACACATGGGATAGAGACACCTTTTCTTCTTGATTCTGTTTCCCTTTTGTCCCTTTTGTCCTGCTTTTTGGTTCTCTTCACATTGTTCAGAGCCCAAGTCGGGTATCCACAGGTTGAGAGAGCATTCCGGACGTGTTTTTCCTCCTTCCTCTTGTCCTCTGAGCAGGTGGGAATTTCCTGGGCTCTGTGTTGTAATGTTCTGACCACTCCCAGCTTGTGCTGTAGTGGGTGGTTAGAGCCAAAGAGCAGGTACTGATCCGTGTGTGTGGGTTTCCTATATACTTCTGTCTGGAGCTTCCAGTACTCTCCTCTGATAGTCGAACAATCAAGAAAGGCCAAGCAGTTCTCCTTTGCATCTTCTCTTGTAAACCTGATAACCGGGTACACCACATTGATGTGCTCTGAGAAGGCTTCCAGCTCTTGTTTCTTAATTGTCACAAAAGTGTCATCCACGTAACGGTACCAAAGACTTGGAGCAATGCCTGAAAAGGAGGCCAGTGCCTTCTTCTCAAAAGACTCCATGTACAAGTTGGCCACTATGGGAGAGAGGGGCGAGCCCACGGCACAGCCGTGAATCTGTCTGTAAAAATGTCCCCGGAAATGAAAGTATGTGGTCTTAAGACAGATGTCTAGTAGTTTGCAGATGTGTTCAGGCTTCAGTTTGGTCCTTTCTTGTAAGGTGGTGACTACCTGCAGTTCTCGTCCTAAGGTTACTGCCTCAGAGGTCGGGATGCAGGTGAAAAGGGACACAACATCATATGAAACCTTTAGGTATTCTGGGTCCATTTGGAGCTATTTCACTTTGTCCACAAAATGATGTGTGTTTTCCACATGGTGTTCTGAGTTCCCCACCAATGGGGCCAAGATGGTTGTTAGATGCTTGGCCACATTGTATGTGATGGAGTCTGTGCTGCACACAATGGGTCTGAGTGGAGTATCCCTTTTGTGGATATTATGAAGGTCATAAATGCATGGAATAGCTTTGCCAGGATACAGTCTATAATACCTGCCTGTCTATCACCTCCTCTTTTTCAAGCTTTTGTAAACAGTCTTTCACATTCTTCTTGTAACCACTGGTAGGGTCTCTTTTTCCAAAAATCGTATGTTGGTCGTGTCGTCTCAAGGAGGCTGTGGACTTTGGCTTCATAATCATCTGTATTTAGAATCACAGTGCAGCGCCCCTTGTCTGCTGGAAGAATGTTAATGCTGTGATCTTTTTGTAGTGCTGAGAGTGCCTTCCTCTCTCCAGGTGTGATATTTGATGATAGTCGAAACATTTAGTTTCCAGATGACTACAAACTAAATCTTTTTCTACAATGGAACACTCCTGGATGAATAAGGATTACAACGATTTATAATTGTCTTTATTATAAACAGTCTCTCTTTCTCGCTCTAGAAGCCTTCTGTCAACATATTTCAACCTTTATTTGGGTTTAATGTATTTAATGTAAGTCAAAACACAAGAAATAATTAGAAATAATTTATAACTGACTATTTTTACTAAAATAATCGTTAGTTGCATTAGACATATGTACTTTTAAAACTGTTTGGAAGCTTGTAATCAATTTTAGGCTTTAGGTTTCAACAAAAGATTTCAAGCTTTTTCTAATTGATATGTTTTATAAGAATGTATTAAATGTGGAGTAGCATATTTCAAATTGCTTTATTTTGGATTATATATTTTGTGTGCTGCCTGAATAGTTTTGTAGAGTTGTAACTATGAACTAACTACAATTAAAGTGTAAGACATGAAGGAGTTTTTACAGATATCATAGGCTGCTTTTTTTTTTTTTTTTTTTAATTCTTCAATTTCCACAAAACAAAAAGAATAGATATTATTTCACTCTTTTATGCTCTGCTTCCCAGCGTCTCCATCCAAAACCTGCCTGACAGATCTTGCTTCATCATGTACGAGTTTTGGCAAGACCGTCTCTCCTGGATGAGGTAGGATCAATGGGGCTTATTCCAAAAATAGATTCTCGTCTGCTATGATGTTGAAGTGGTGGTAGTAGCTGTGATGATTGTGTGCCCTCAGCTACCTGCAGTCGCCCATCAGCAAAACCTTCCAGCGCTGCATTATCGACTCGCTGGAGGAGCCGGAGATGGTGTCTACGATGCTGCTTCCAGGTATGAACACAGAGTAAAAGTAAAACTGCAAAGCTGTCTGCATCTAAAAAGAAAGTATTTCATGTCTCATCAACCCAGCATTAAGAGTTAAAAACAGTGTTCTGATTGTCTTGGCTTGGGTGGTCCCCCCCCCCAGTTTCACTTTGGTGTCCGAAAAAAAGTTTTAAAGCTGTGATCGCCCCCTAAAATGTGAATGTAAATATCGTGCCAAAGGGTTTGTGAGAGCAATTTAAAAACCTACTTTTGGTTTGGTGGTGTGAAAATCAGGTACCATAGCTTTAAACAAATAAAACATTGTGTGGCCAAAAAACATTTATTTATTAAAAATATCTCAAATACTTGTCCTTGTGGACCAAATCCCATGTCTCGTGTGTCTCGTCCACTCCTCCAAAACAATGATTACAAATAATAATGGAGGGGCCCTTGTCATTTGCCTGTAAGGGCGCTTCAAACTGGTTCCACAGACAGACCAAAAAAAACCTTGCGCAGTTCCACTGCATAACTCTCTGGAGAGGAGAGGGATGGACAGGTAGACCTAGAACAAGAGCACTTATTGGCATGATACATTGTGTTTTTATATTTATTTTTAGAAATACATTTGTTTTCATTGTATTTTCAGTCATGATGAATTTATTCAAAGAATAAGTGCTGTTTGTTTGAAAGCAGAGGGGCCTTAAATTACATTTCCTTTGGGATTAATAAAGTATATAGTCATCAACACAAAGAAAACGCTACTGTTTAGAAGGGAATGGTTGTGTGTAATTAATTTGAAGTTTGTGACCTTGATTAACTGTTGAGAGTAGGATCCATCCAATGCCCATATATGGCTGTCCAAGACTTCCTAGATAACGACAATCAAACAGTGAATTACAATCATCAATTCAACATGCCTCCAATCACAATAACTGGCTGTAGGACTGCACTGTACAGTAATAAACAAATAATTCAACTAATGGGTTATTTCCAAATGCATCTGCAATGCGTTTGACAGAAACATGCATTTAGTTAAATGTTTCTGTTTGTGTGGATGTGTGGATGTTCACTCCAGCCTCAGTCACACGTGGGCGGTGTGTCTTTGTTTTGCCCTTTTGCACATATGTGGGGTCAAGAACGAAACTGCACTCAAAATTTTTAGAAAACTTAATTTATTTATATGTAAACTGCATAAACTGCCAGAAAATGTCACTTTTACTACAGACATTATTCTCTGCAGATGTGTTTTCTGTAGTCCACGTGAAGCCTACTATAGAGTGACACAAAAACACCAACAATAGTGTAGTATGAAAGCTTGTTCTGTCATATGTTCTGTATAATTACGTTGTACTTTTCTCTGTTAGAATATATACTGTATGTTTGCCAGAAATTACAATTGCAATCAATAATCTCCATATTTAGTATCACTCAATACAGACTCAAAGAAACCCTGCACCAAAATGAGGCTGGCATTGTTAAAACAACAGGTTCTTGTGCATGAAATATTAATATCTGATTATTATTATTTAATTTCCAGCCTCTTGGTGGATCATGAACAACAACAACTGACAAAGCCTGGATTGTAGGCTGCATCTGGGCACATCTTGAACCAACAGGAGACTTCTACTCCTCCTTTCTGTTGTATTTTCATTCTTTGAGATCCGTTTTCCCTCACGGCATGAATGGAATTGGGTCATAAACAAGATGTGGCTTGGATAAATCAGCAGACGGACAGTGAAAAGAGGTAATGCAACACTAGGCGTCAGGATGTTCTATCGTTGTGTTTCCCTGAAATACAAAGAACTTCAAGGAAATGTCCCAGACAACTCTGACATTTTTAAGTGAATAGAAAAATCTGGCATCTTTATCTTAATATAAAGTAATTCACAACAAAATCTAAACGCATACAAATAAGTCTGCAGAATTTTAGATTGTGCACACACACCACGTGAAAAATTGGACAAAACTAGGACTAAACTCCGAACCAAACCTGGACCAGAACAGGACCTAACCAAATCTTCATCAGAACATAACTGGGCCCAAATCAGGACCAAGCCAAGAGATTTTAGAACAATTGTAAGTTCTGATGGCAACTAATGGGTCAAGGTGGGTGGTTTTTTTTTACATTTGAAAAGATAAATTGCAAAAATGGAGGCATAAATTGAAAAAAAATTATAATAATTTTGTGATTTACTTTTTGCTTTATACTATTTGGCCAAATCTATTTTTATGTTACAAAAATATTAAGTATAAAGCAACTCTTGTTAAGTTTCACTGGTATCTGTTTTTGTAATTGAACTTTTCATTTGGAGAGGAAAGACCTTGTTGTTGTTTTTAGCCATACTTTTCAAATTTGCTACATTAAACCAGCTAGACAAATGAAATATGTTGTTGTTTTGCAAAAAAATAAAACAATTTAAAAAATGGGGCATGGGTTCAAAAATAATACTACTGTTTTTAGCTTGAGAGATTTTACCGTAACATAATAAGATTCTTTTTAGATGCATGTTTTTCTTGATGCAAGTTTCTTTTGTTCCTCTTAGTGTAGATATTGCAACAGCCTGTCCATCCATCACTGGCTGTTCAATAATAGATTATAAAAAATGGTGCATTTCTCCTCTTTTGTGCGAAGTTGTGCTCGTCAGCCATTTTAAATCTTCTTACACACAATGTTTTGGTCAAGGTGTCACATGACTGTCAGGGTAAACCACATTAAAAAATATATATATTTACCTGCGTTTCACTCCAACACTTTAGAGAAACAGATAAATGGACCTAAATAGAAAGTAGATTTAAGGCAGAGATTTTATGTAGATCGTCTATTAAAATTATAGGTGTTTATTGTAAAATGAAGATGTAGCGAGATATTATTAATATTATACAAAATAGCCAGAATTACAGAGTATTAAAACAAGGTTAAGAGCAACAATATTGATCTTAATCTGTGTTTTCAGGAAGGCACATTGTACACACTGAGAAATACAATAAAATGACATGTTAATACTAGACACAAGACACAATCATGTACAGTTAGTGAGAGTTTTGAAGTGTTAGTCTGTGTTGTTTGGTGATTGTACAGCTCGATCATGAAATTATGTGATGAACAAACATGTCAATATTATTTTTGATGTTATTTATTTCACAAATACTAGACATTTGTGATGTGAATGCTCTTTTTGCTTTGGCATGGAATAAAGTTTATTACATACAAAATGTTGCTGTTATTATTTTGATAAAGTAAGAGAAAATTGGTAGTATTCAAATTGTGTGGGCTGTGATTCGTTAAATACAGGTAGAGTTTACAGATACAAATGATGGTATTCAAAGTTGGATTCAGTTTGTGGTGGAAGAAGTAAAACATTTTGTTACTTAAGTACACATAAAAATGTCCTTTAAGGGTAAAAAGGTTAAAGTATTTAACATAGACTTTGGAACTATAAAAAAGAGTTTAATGTAATGCTCTTGATGAAGAATTTTTGGGAATTTCATTCAACAAAAGCAACTGACTTAATATTTTAAGTCATTTTATGTGTATATTTTTGTTAAATGCCAGGACTTGGACTCAAAACCTTCAGATGCCTATTTAAAGATGCTAAAAAATAATACACAGATACCTGCTCTCAAATGTAGTTCAATTAATTTAAATTCACTTAAATTTATCTTTGTAATGCCCAAAATCTTAACAGCAGTTGCCTCGATGGGCGACAATGAAACAGTCATTGATCAATAATAGCGACGCAAATTCAACAATGTTCACAGGATTTTAGCAAATGGATGACTGTCCCAGCCTCTCCTGTCCTAAGACCCTCCTTTTCAGCAAGGTAAAACTACAAAAAACCCTGTGGGAAAAAGTAGAAACCTCGGGGAGAACCACAGTGAAGGAGAGATTCTAATCCCACGGAAGAACAGACTACCGATGTTCATTTGCATCCCCCCCAAAAAAAAACAACATAGGAAGCTTTATTTCTACTGTTTTTGGCCTTTAAACATGCTCCTCAGTACCTTTAGTTTGGCATTTGATGTTTTATAACTATACTACTAATATTTATATTAAAGAAAATTACACTGAGATTACCTGCCCGTTTTCAACACTCCAACAGTGTAAAATAACATTTCTCCACACGCAGGCCTAATGCTAAATCCGGGTCACAGCTCACTGTTGTACTAATAGTTGTAAGACGACAGAAAAACGCGGAGCGTAGTTTGGCGATGATTTATGGATTTAAAAACATCAGAGCTAAATCAGTTGTCGGAGAATGTCAGTGAACTGTTGGAGGGTTGAGGATGGCTGAGAAGGCATGAGGAGGCATGAGGAGGGCTGAGGAAGGATGAGGAGGGATGAGGATTTTCTAACCAGGATTCCTCAAACTAGCGCAAATGAAACCAAATGCTATTCCAGGTATGTTTAGGTATGGTTTTGATGAGGAAACAATGTTAAAACAGGGTTAAAAGCTCAAAATTCAGTTCTGCATAATATTTCCCCTTTAAACCATGATTTTGCAGCTTTAAACATATTCTCAGCAATCCCGCTTTACATTACATTACACTTAAAGCAGGCTTAAGGCGTGAAAAATGTAATACTATTTTATTGGATAATCTGCTAATGCTGCTCCAATGCAGATTAATTTACATTTCAGAGTTATGGGGCACTACATTTTCTGGTGGTGGGTCCATCAAGAGCTTGGCTCTACAGTAAATGTCTTCCACTATACTTCCACTATATCTTCCACCAGGCCAAGTTACAAGTAAGAGCTGTGGCAATGTGAGCATGCCCACAGTAAGAATGCATGTTTTTCGAGATATTTTGTAAGCAATGAAAACATCTGTAATTAAAAAATTCCGGATAAATTAGTCTAATGCCATCCTGTGGAAGATTCCAGGGAAATAAAAAGTATAACAATGGCGACAAACAAGAAAGTGCACCTTTAACTTTTAATAGTCAAAGTGTCAAAAGGCTATTTTATGAACTGGATTGAAAAGGGAATGTGTTATTTGATACTTTCCCTATTTAGAAAGTACAAAATGCTTATATCCTTTCATAAATAACACTGCTTTTGTTGTTCTTTAGTCGAATATCGTGTCCAGCAGCTTCCTGCGACACATATCCGCAGAAATATCCACAAAAATGTCTGGCTGTGATTGGAGCAGCAGGAGGCGACGAGCAGGAGGCTTCTTCAGAATCACAAATGTTTTTTCCACTTCAAATGTCACACTCCAATCCACGGCCTGCTGTAATTGTCCTCTCTGTGAAACACAATGTACATGCCCAAATAAAATAAGGCCAGTCCTCATCGATTTTTTTATCGAAGTAACAGTTGCTCTTTTTTTACTCTTTTGGATACTCTACCCAACTCTGTTAACTATCTGCTTGTCTCCTTGGAAATAGATTGCTTTAATGACATACTCTGGAATATTTAGGCAAAGCAGTAACATCCATGTGCAGACGAGCAGATGACGTCCGCTTCACCGGGATGCGCCTTTAACTGACACACATTTTTGGTGACTTTCTATTGCCTAATTGAAATGTTTCCTCTGCAACTGACCCATCTTTCCATGACTAGAGCAACATGTCAAGAGCCATGTGTGACCAGTGTGGCACCACCACTGTGTTGACTCACTGATGATTCAGTTTTCTTGATCAAATTACTCTGCAAATAGAACAATAAGTACCGAAAAGATGAGAGAGTGAATTCAGATTGGAGCTGAGGTGAGGCCATCTCAGACTGTTCGGAGCCCAAACACATCAGGTAATGTTATCTATAATGAAGTTTAAATGGGAGATTATGCAGTTAGAAGAAATTAGATGAAAATTGTTCTAAATGTCATTTTTCATGTAACCATATGTATATAACATGTCAGTTCTGAACTAATTGTGGTGAAAAGCTGGTTTATATGTTATTACAGTTTAGACAATACTGCCATTTAAAAATTCATATCTCAAATTTTATTTGGCTCAATTTAGATTAAGTCAACATCAAATGAGTACTGGTGCAGCTAAGCTTTTTATGTATTCAATGATACATTCACCTTTTACTTATTACATTACAACTTGGTCACTGACAGCAGCAACCTCTTCAGAATTTGTATAAACAAGAACTCAAGACATTAGATAAGAAACCTGTCATATCGTTATTGTGTTTATTACATGTTGAATATCTAATGGATATGATTTTTCTCAACCTGGCCTGAGATGGTGAGATGAGGCAGGAGTTCCTCCTGAGGAGACAGCGACTTCAGATCCACCACATTTGGACAGAACTGCTTTGCTCTGGTCATTGAGCAATGTCCCTGTCAAATAAATAAATACATAGTTTTGACTGTTGATTGTTACTGCTCTCAAAGATTATTTGCTCATTCTGCACTTACTGTTGTTCAGAACATGCAAATCGTATATTGATCTGAGCCGATGATACACAGACATTCATATTATTATTAGCTTTGATGCTTGTTATTTGCAGAAAATAAATGCTGTAATGAAACGAATTCATGCAAAATTCATTTGGCAATCCATTCGCCCCCAAATCCCATCTAGATTTAGTTCTAAAATGGGCTTATGTCTTTAAGCAGCAGAGTGGAGGCGTGTGTGAGGCAACAACAGGACGACAGCAGCAAATCAGGGTCAACTGTCAGGACGCATTCAGAGCGAAACCACATCATGCACAGCCCCGCAGCGCCGAAACTGAAGCAAACACCAGAGACAAGAGGAAGAAAGCTTTAAAGATATTCTGAATCATAATTATCAATCCACATATTTAAAGAGGCCCTAAGTAGCTTTTCTGGTATGGGTCTGCTACCTGCCTGTCTTCATGGAAATAACGTGCTTTTTTTTGCCTCCATAGTATGGCATTCAACTACATAAAGGTTAAATTACTGATCTTGACGGCCATTCTTTTGGAACAACACAGAGAAATACTTGTAGGATTGTCCTGTTCATAAATACTGGACTGAGATTTATAAAGCACTGTGAAATATTTTCAACAGCATCATTACAGTTCATTTGAAAATGTACATATTTACTGATCAAATGGTACAAAGAAGCCAAAAACATTTGCCACACATAACTTTGCTTTTTATTGTTCAAATACACTAAAAACATTTCTTTGTGTGAGCAGGTTTGCCTCTCCACAGATCTGATTTGAACTGAACCGGCAACATCACCTGCTTGTGTCCATGGAGATAGATAGGTTTAATGCCATACAGTGGGACATTCTAACGCTGACAGGTGCGAAACCCTCCACCAGAAAACTTACTAAGTGCACCTGTTTCGTAAGGTCAGGAATTTAACATTTTACTAAGGCCAAACTAGACGAATATGCCAAGGCTATAAGAGATTTTATAACATACACATAAATTACCGTTATTTTCTATTTCTTGTGCCTGGAACATGAAGTGACAAATCTCCACACATAAATGTTCTACAATTGTGATGTAGCTGAGGGCCATTTGTATTTATGGGTCTAAATCGCTCGGTTACCATAGTGAGCCAAAATGAACATTACCCTGCAGCAGTTTTAAACATCACACTTTAATCCGTGGCTTGAACAGGAAATGCTTATCCTGAATTACATGAAATCACCAAATGTCAGAGAGATCTGCAACACAGCAAGCTGACTCACTGAGTCCCACAATATGAGCTCTGACATTTAGTGATTTTGTGTAATTCAGGATTAAAGGGTCATGTTTTAAATGTGTTTTTCTTTTCTTTTATAGTCATTATTCATTCAGTGCTTCTTTCATTGTAACCCCAGCTGCCCCGTGCTTTACTCACAGAAATGGATCTGAAGTTTCTCCACTTACGCAAGGCACATACACATTCACATACAGCAGACCTGGGCATTTGTGGCCCCAAGGGCCAAATGTGGCCCTCAGCCTGTTTTAATCCAGCGCCCCACAAGATTTTAGTTTCTATATTTTAACTGTCTCAGCTATGTAACATGTGTCCGCCTTTGTGTCCTTAATAAAGATTACATGAAATGAATGAAATAATAGATTCAGTACCCTAGAATTTGTTACACCAATGATCACGGTCCGGCCCTCCACTGCTTGCCTGGATTCAAATATGACCCTCGAGGAAAAATAATTGCCCACTCCTGACATACAGCAAACTTCAGGAAAGACACGTCAGTGGCGGCTGGTCCATTAAGGGCGATGGGGCGAGGCCCTCCCTGTTAATCAGCCAATTATGTCTATTATTTTTGTGTGTGTCTAAAAACAATATAATTTGTTCAGAATTATGTTTTAAATGTATTTGTTTAAATATCTAAAAGATTTTAAGTAATATATATAAATATGATATATAATCTGCTGCGTGACGCAGCCTGCGTCTCTTTTCAGCGTACGTCGTGGGGCTGTTTGAAAATCGCCCCTGAGCCTGGTAGAAAAGCAATGGGCGATTTTTTCATCAGCCATTTAAGCGTAGTGTTTACGCCAGCGCAGCAGGTGCGCACACCGTGATCAGGGCGGGGTTAAGGCTGATACACGCCTTGTTTTCCGTGTTTACGTTCTAAAACTGCTTCTACAGACGTCTGTGTTCAACAGTACGTTCAAAACCATTCAGAATGAGCTCATTGACTGCGGCTGGCTGTAAATAAAAACTATATTCGTGATGAAGTGAAAGAGGCTGATTTCTTATCAATTCAAGCCGATCGGACATCTTATGTGCTCCGTTACTTTGACTGCAAACACGCCAAATTGGAGCGCTTTTTTTAAAAGCATCGCTGAACTTCTATTCATAAATTGATGGTTTGGTTGCTATAAATGACATGTCTTTAAGAACAACTTTCCATACAGCATGTTTATGTTTTTTGTTTTCTCTTAATGTAGTAATTGCTACTATGCACTATAAGGTACAGAATCACTGAGATTTTTGATTTGCTCTTTACAATCTGATATTTTATAAAGTGTAAAATGTAATTTTAGCAAATTTGGTCAAATGTATTTTCTCACAAATGAATCAGCCTCTAAGTCATAGTATTACTGTTGGAATAATTGTAAAGAGTTTATCTTTCTTTTATACATTCCTTATTATTGTATGATTTTGTGTGCTTAACAAACTGCTTGTGAGACTATGTTGCAGACGTAAACTGCTGATCTAATCCAATAGTCTGTTGAACTCTTGAACTGATGACCAGTAAGAAAAGCAAGTACCACTCAAGATGATTTGCTAGGAATCTATCAACCAAAGTTCAACAGACAATGGAGATTTTGCACAGCTTCCGCCATGTTTCCCTATCCTTTAGGCGGAGCTGATCATGTATAGGGTGTCCCTTATTCTTAATAAAAGAAGGTGGATGGGGATGCTTCTTAGGAAGCAGATATATGGAAGGATCCCTCTGCCCCTCCGTCTCCTCCGGAGAAAACTATTTTGATTCCCTGTCTTTCTTCTCTGTTTGTTTAATATGGTTTGTGTAATTTTAGGCCCATCATTTGACGCAGCCTGCGTCTCTTTTCAGCGTACGTCGTGGGGCTGTTTGAAAATCGCCCCTGAGCCTGGTAGAAAAGCAATGGGCGATTTTTTCATCAGCCATTTAAGCGTAGTGTTTACGCCAGCGCAGCAGGTGCGCACACCGTGATCAGGGCGGGGTTAAGGCTGATACACGCCTTGTTTTCCGTGTTTACGTTCTAAAACTGCTTCTACAGACGTCTGTGTTCAACAGTACGTTCAAAACCATTCAGAATGAGCTCATTGACTGCGGCTGGCTGTAAATAAAAACTATATTCGTGATGAAGTGAAAGAGGCTGATTTCTTATCAATTCAAGCCGATCGGACATCTTATGTGCTCCGTTACTTTGACTGCAAACACGCCAAATTGGAGCGCTTTTTTTAAAAAGCATCGCTGAACTTCTATTCATAAATTGATGGTTTGGTTGCTATAAATGACATGTCTTTAAGAACAACTTTCCATACAGCATGTTTATGTTTTTTGTTTTCTCTTAATGTAGTAATTGCTACTATGCACTATAAGGTACAGAATCACTGAGATTTTTGATTTGCTCTTTACAATCTGATATTTTATAAAGTGTAAAATGTAATTTTAGCAAATTTGGTCAAATGTATTTTCTCACAAATGGAATCAGCCTCTAAGTCATAGTATTACTGTTGGAATAATTGTAAAGAGTTTATCTTTCTTTTATACATTCCTTATTATTGTATGATTTTGTGTGCTTAACAAACTGCTTGTGAGACTATGTTGCAGACGTAAACTGCTGATCCAATAAGTTGTTGAACTCTTGAACTTGATGACCAGTAAGAAAAGCAAGTACTACCACTCAAGATGATTTGCTGGGAATCTAAGGTCAACCGAAGTTCAACAGTCAATGGATGACTTGTGTGTGCACAGCTTCCGCCATGTGTTCCCTCTCCTTTAGGGCGGAGCTGATCATGTAAATAGGGTGTCCCTTATTCTTAATAAAAGAGGAGAGCGGACAGACGGATGCTTTGGAAGCGCAGGTAGACGAAGGTCGTGGGTTACGCTGAAATATTCCTCTGCCTGTCCATCCTCCTCCGGAGAAACACATCTGATTCCCTTGTCTTTCTTCTCTGTTTGTTTAATATGAGGGTTTGTGTAGATTTTAGGCCCATCACTTTTGGTCCTTCGAGCCGGATTCCAAGACACCTGACGACTCCGGTAGAATTTCGAGAAACCGAGGAAAAGTCTGTGGCCACAGCAAACGAGACCTGTTAAAGGCTGATTCTCCGAGTTCTGGACGGAGTCTGACGGCTGAAGGAATTCCGAGGGAGAAAGACAACAGGAGTGAGTGATTTTCATTTTAAAAAAAGCATGTGACTGAGGGTTACAGCGGGTTTAAAAAGCATGTGACTGAGGGTTACAGCGGGTTTAAAAAGCATGTGACTGAGGGTTACAGCTGGTTTAAAAAGCGTGTGACTGAGGGTTACAGCTGGTTTAAAAAGCGTGTGACTGAGGGTTACAGCGGGTTTAAAAAGCGTGTGACTGAGGGTTACAGCTGGTTTAAAAAGCGTGTGACTGAGGGTTACAGCGGATTTAAAAAGCGTGTGACTGAGGGTTACAGCTGGTTTAAAAAGCGTGTGACTGAGGGTTACAGCGGGTTTAAAAAGCGTGTGACTGAGGGTTACAGCGGGTTTAAAAAGCGTGTGACTGAGGGTTACAGAGCGTAAAAAAAACCCTAATTATTCTAGACTCTGATTAGGTAAGATCATAGGAGGACAGCCTCCTCCTTAGGGTTAAAATCTGCAAAAAACAAATGAAAATAATAGAAATGGAGGGCAGTCTCCACCCTAAGGTTAGATTCTGTGAAGAAATAAATAAATAAATAAATATAGAAACTCGTGTTAAATTCTGATAAACAAAATAAGGTTTATTAGATTGAATAAATAGGTGTGTGAAAGGACGAATGTGTGGGAGATAAGACCACTAGGTTTGTGTCTCCATGAAAAACGGGTTGGAAATGTAGTGAGTTGTTGTGGATACAATAAGTAAGATTTCACCCTGGAGAGACTCAGACAAACACGGGAAGGACAGTTTAGCAAGTTTTATTACGTTGTTATTTGGCGCTCAGACCCCGGCGGAAGACATTGCGATTATGGGCGCTCCATAGAATTGACTTAGATGTCTCCCCCAGGGCTGGAGATGGTGGTGGTAGATTGTGGGAGAAGGTAGAGAGGATGAATAGAATGAAGTAAAGGATACAGGGGTAGGAGAAGGGAGGTGGTGGGTTTGCAGTTCGGTTTGAAGCGCCGAGCTGAAACTGCACGGGGGTTTAAATGGGGCAGGCTGTGCTTGATTGGGAGCAGAGGAGGTTGCGCCGAGCCGAGGGGAGCTCGCCGCTTGGTACGTTGATTTAGGCTGGTGAGCAGGTGAGCCCTGTTGTAGCAGTGGACGAGTTAGGTCTTCCAGGCTGAATTTTACGCAGGCTTCATTTCTCCGCCTGGAACAAGACGAAGTGTGAAATACCACAATAATCTTTATCTATAACTTGACCTAAGAAACAACATCCCAGTCTCATAGAGACCTCAGGAGTGAAAGGACTGGACCAGAGTCTACAAAATGGGGCAAAAAGTAGTAAGGAGAGGTTTGATAACAAAATAACCAGTACAAAGATTGGAAGCAGTGTACGCCAAACACCATCGAACGATGGAATAAAAGATATAACTTCACAGGAGAAATTAAAATTAAATTAAATTAAAGAACTAAAGGAAAACATTTAGAAAACATTTAAGAAAAATGTACCGTGAAGTATAACTATGAATTAGAGAAATGGTTTAATTGTGTTTTAGTTGTAACGTTACAGTAAAAGTTAAAGTTGAAATTAAAGCATGCATTATGGATCCATTGTGAAGAAATTGCAATATTATGTTTGAGTTAACTTAAGTATCGTCTAGCATTTTGGTTTTTGTTTTTAAGTGTGGTTTTGGGATTCTGTAGGCTGGACCGCCAAAAGCCCATGGGTTTTGATTTTGGGATTGTTTTTTTGATTTTTTGATTTGTTTTTTGAGCTTTGGGTAGTTGTTTCACTACGCGAGCTCAGAAGGTGACTGAGGAAAACACAGCAGTGTTGGGGCGGAGCTAGTGGCTCTCCTATGTGTGTGAGAAAGGAGGAGAGCAACGAGAAAGTTGCATCGGAAAAGTTGGGAACGTGAAGTGTGTGGACAAGGAGAAGGAGGTTAATCTCCTCCAGTGTTGTTACAGGCTGCTGTTTGTCTAGTTTTATTATAGATTAAATAAAAATGGAAGAGAAAGATTGAAGATTCGAACCACTGACAGAACAGACAAAGACAGTTTGTGAGTTGGACCGAGGACGACGAGTGAGAGTGAACCAGTGGTGAGGGGCTGAAATGGAGAACCCCATTCCTACACTGGACTTGACAGACTTGATGAGAGACGTTACTAAGAGACTGAGAAGACTTTAACTGGACCGATGATCTAATCTAAAGACGAAAATTGACGGGAAAAGACATAGAATACTCCAAAGAGATGGGAAGTGTTCCAGTAGGTTGAATATAAGGGTTTAAGATTAAATTTTGAAACTTAGAATGACATGAAGGGTGAAAAACATGATAAATAAAAAAATTTATTCAGAAAACGTAGTGCGCACCAGAAGCAGAACTGGAAATCAATAAGTGGTTTATGGTTAACAGACTTTGCGTCACCAGTTTAACCTAGAGGGCAATTAGGCAGATTAAATTCCCTTCAAGCAAGACTGTGACCAGAGGGCAATGGGCGTATCCAATGATTCAAGTAGCCAACTCCGAGGACGTGGACAATCAAGTTACCAAACAAAAGGGGAGAATTACACCCAGAGACCATTTTAGTAACAGACCTGTGGACTGATGGAGAAATTGACTTGGCAATTAAAGGCATAACATCAGTAAACGAAGACGTCACATGAATACGTTGAGCAAATGGGACAGCTAAGAGCGTCATATAATTTAGATGGATTAGGAAGTAGAGAGAGTGGTCAGAAAATCTCTGTGACACCAGTGGGCATCAGTGAAAAGGTGACTGGGACCCGAGAGATGTAAACTGGGACATACGGACATCACTCACCAGGAACTGACCAGACGATTTAATGAATTGTGTGGTAGAATTCGAACAAAATTTGAAAGGAGAGCTAACTATTCTGAAATTAACAGAAAAGAACAACGAGATGACGAACCATTTGAAGAATATAGATAACAGAATTGCTTAAAAGTTTTCAGAACGCATAGTGGACTCCAAGATGTACCATGTGACATGTGACAGCAACATGAGAGCCTGGGTGTCACAACATTACATTGGAGTCACAACAAGCACACGTGAAGAATGCGTACACACATGAATATCCTCACATAGTAAAGAATTGGGGATTAATTCAATTGGATAACAATCTAATATTTGGGAATAAATTTTGTATCTAAATGTAATGTTACTCATGAATGAACTGAGAGTGGAGGTTATTCAGGTCATCAGGGGGGGTGGACCGAGGAGAGCAAAAGGTGGTCTCCTAATTGCTTTCAATTGGGGCCTCAAGAGAACTTTTGCCTACTTGGAAAAGTGAAAGCGGACAATAGCATAAATGTTTTGAATGTTTAGTAGGTTTTTTTTGCTCTGCGTCCTCTGGCTGGTCATAATAAATACAAGATTTGAGTTAAGTATCCAAGAAAGAGGGGTAAAATTAAAATAGGAAAGTTTGGACTGACTAGGAGAGGAGGACGATGGAGAACCACATGACTTGCAGAGAACTTGCTGAACAGCTGACTATAATGCAGACCTGACCATTAGTGATTATACCCTTTACTGATGGACTGATTCTATTTCTAGATGGGTCATCTAGGTAAAAAACACCTAATGGACAGACACAGACTGGATATGTCATAGTGACCAGTGAAAAAGTTTTGCAAGCGAAAGCACTCTCTTCAACCTATTCTGCACAAGCAGCAGAATTAGTGGCATTAACAGAAGCCTGTAAATTGATGGAAAATTGAATTGTGACAATCTACACAAGATAGTCAATATGCATTCTCGACAGTGCATGGTGTTTGCACAACATTGGAAAAATAGAGGCATGATAACTTGCAACAGGTCAAACCTTGTGACGCATGCAAAGCTATTCATCATGAGTTACTGGAAGCAGCACGAGCTTCCCTTCAAATGAGCAGTGTGCAAATGCTTCAGCGCATACATCAGGGAAAGATCCTGTGTCACAAAGGAAATGCATTGCAGACAAGATGGTTAAAGAAGCAGCATGTAACGAATAATGTGATGCATGTTTCTAACAGACCAAGATTTTAGACAAAAGTGTACTGAAAGACATGCAGCAGCGAAGTTTAAAACAAGAATAGGAAATGTGGAAAAGAAAAGGGGCAAAACTGAAAGAATGACATCTATGTATGACCCCGCGATAATAACCCTATCCTATCCTAAAAATAATTTGAATATGCAGTAATATTGAGCCATGGTATGACACATGTCTCAACAGGAGGGATGGTAATTCAAGTAAACTAAGTATATTACTCCAAATAATATACGACCTATGGATTTAATAATTACTAAAAAAAAACTTTGTAGAGCATTGTATTATTCTGTGGCTAAATACAACTCACAGGGTAATTTAGGCCTAAGAGGAGGGAAAATTCAGAGATTAAATATTCCATTTCAAGAAAATATACAAGGACATGTATACAATTAAACAAGAGTGAAGGAAAATATTACTGTTTAGTAATAATTAGATGCATTCTCTAAATGGACAGAAATATTTCCTGCCAAGAATCCTGATGCTCTGACGGTGGCAAAAGCACTGTAGTAAAGAAATTATTCCTAGATACGGGATATCTGAAAGTAATTAGATCAGATTTTGTAAATGACGTAATTAACAGA
Organism: Chaenogobius annularis; assembly: GCA_015082035.1. NCBI lineage: Eukaryota > Metazoa > Chordata > Actinopteri > Gobiiformes > Gobiidae > Chaenogobius > Chaenogobius annularis. The sequence continues at coordinate 331,238 of BJKM01000097.1, read as the reverse complement.
GTGGGACAATTATTCTGTATAAATTGTAAAGAACTACTGTGCTCCTCATCCTCAGAGTGCAGGGCTCGTGGGAAGGACAAACGGAACAATTAAAAACAGACTAAAGAAATGCATGGAAGAAACGGGGAGACCATGGACACAATGTTTAAAGTTAGTAAAGCTATACTTAAATACTGTAAGTGGTTTCAGGGGTTTAACTCCTTTTGAAAAAATGTATGGAAGGCCATATTTAAAATGTTTGAAAAATGTTAGATAATGCCTGAACATGAAGGATAAACAGACTCCTTCCCCACAGAACAGACTGAATTAGTGGAAGCAGGAGACTGGGCGCTGATCAGAAGTGGTCAAGAAGAAGCACTGGCATTCACCTAAGTGTGAAGGACCATTTCAAGTACTGTTGACAACACCTACTGCGTTAAAAGATTGCTGAGAGGAAGAACCTGGATACATTTAACGCACTGTAAAAGATCATAAACTATGCCCTGCCATAGAAGAGAGCCAGAGTGGCTCCCAACAGCTATTTGTAAATTTTTGTTTTTAACTGACACGTGTTGTGATTCTGTTAATACTGTGGTATGTTCCTGGTCTACGGAAACAACTTGTGAACCTACTGAACCAGCACCACCACAGGAGCCAAAATCAAGCATGCAGTTTGTCATCAAGACCACAAGTGCAAATTTCAAAGCATGATAAAACTATAGAAATAAGAGATGAAACTGCATGATTGTAACTTAAATGTGGATGCTGCGTGGTATGCAACAGAATCAGGAGCAGTGAATGGGAGAGATTTTGAATAGGAAAGACAGATTATGACTGGTCTAGTTTGTAAATATAACGCTGTGAAAGAGCGAAAGAAAGTCAATATACATAAAAACTATGACTGGACTGACACTGACTTATGCAGGAGACATTATGTTTATCTATGGGCTATCTTATTCCAGTGGAAGAAATCCTCAATTTCAAGTAGCATGATGCTATAGTAACAGAACCAAACCAGAAATGCCACCCAGAACAGTAACTGCAGGTGGAAAGATATTGGTAACATCAAAACTTCACAGTTGATAATTGGTTTTCAACAATATCTGGAATATCTGGTCAAAAGAAGAATTGGCTTCTTATGCAGAACAAGCTGCCTGAAGCAACTAAAAGAGACTGTGTGGTCTTCTTGGGGCCGAGGCCGATAACTTCGTGTGCCTCAGGAACCTCCACCTGTCTTCTAAATTTAATGGGAAAAACAAACCCATCACCAAATTGATCCTACTGGATAAGATCCATTCATTAGCTACAGAGGAAAAGAAAAAAGCAAATTTTCAGTAAAAAATGTAGCTTGGGGAAATTTTACATGTATTAAGATGTCAGGGATTTGTAACTACAGAATCAAGTTTTAAACCTGTGTCACGCAGTGACATATGGTCGTGGAGTGGAGAAAATGAACTGTATGACCGTTACCTAGAAATGCTTTAGTGTCATTACCTTTAACCACATTAGCATTACCTCTTACAGCTGATTAAGTAATATCAGCAACTCATAGTTTTATACCTGAGGACTGGAAACGGGAGAAACGTTCTTTATCATGAAGAGGAGAAGATCCAACCTATATCGATGTAATAGGAGTGCCTAGAGGGATCTCAGATGAATCTAAATTGGTAGAACAAGTAACTTCTGGATTTGAGTATTTTTATATGGATAACACTAAACAAAAATATTGACAGAATCAATTACATTCACTACAATGTCCAGAAACTTGGAAATGACACAGCAAGGTTTTGAAGCGGTTCATGAACAACTCGCTGCGTCATCTATGATGTCATTTCAGAACAGATTGGCGGTAGACATTATCCCTGTGGAAAGGGGCGGAGTCTTTTCAGCGCTTTGGGGATCAATGCTACACGTTCATTCCAAACAATACTGCCACAGACGGACGCCTGACCAGGGCCAATGAGGGTCTGAGGTCTATGAATCGGCGCATGAAAGAGCAGTCAGGAGTAGATGTTACTCTCTGGGGGAAAACTGGTTGAACGTGTTTGGCAAATACAAAGCGATAGTCTCGTCTGTTCTGGTGTCAATTGCTGTGTTTGTAGCTATTCTAACATTGTGTGGATGTTGTTGTATTCCATGTATAAGATCTTTTTCAGAAAGAATTATTTCCACTGCTATCCCACCACCTGATGATGAGGTGGTGCAGATGCATTTATTGGCTGGCAGTGATGAGGAGAATCCTAAAGGTGCACTTCCTAAAAGGTTCCAAGAAACCCTCTGAGTGTAAAGAAAAATATGATCCTGCAACTGGAAAAAACCTTCACTGTGGAGAGGTTGAAAGGTGATTGTTCATAATAAATAGATACGACTAAACCAATGGAGGGAAAAGATGTTGAGAGATAATTGGATAAGAGTTTATCTTTCTTTTTATACATTCCTTATTTATTGTAATGATTTTGTGTGCTTAACAAACTGCATTGTGAGACTGTATGTTGCAGACTGGTAAAAGCTGCTGATCTAATCCAATAGTCTGTTGAACTCTTGAACTCGATGACCAGTAAGAAAAGCAAGGAACTACCACTCAAGATGATTTGCTAGGAATCTAAGGTCAACCAAAGTTCAACAGACAATGGATGACTTGTGTGTGCACAGCTTCCGCCATGTGTTCCCTATCCTTTAGGGCGGAGCTGATCATGTAATTAGGGTGTCCCTTATTCTTAATAAAAGAAGGTGGATGGGGATGCTTCTTAGGAAGCAGAGGCAGATGGAACTGGAAGGATCCCTCTGCCCCTCCGTCCTCCTCCGGAGAAAACTATTTTGATTCCCTTGTCTTTCTTCTCTGTTTGTTTAATATGTGGGTTTGTGTAGATTTTAGGCCCATCAATTACCATTAACCAAAAGTGGAAATTTTACTTCATTCATTCAGTTGTAAATGTGTATTTAAAATGTGTCTTTATGCAGTCAATGTAAAATACAACGAAAACAATAGTACGAAAACAATAGTCCTCAAACAAAAAAAAACTGCAATGAAAGGCTATATTTTGCAACACAGGACACGATTACTGATAAATTCAAGTAAAAGTGGGCGGAGAGTAGTCTGAATTGGGTTCTGGAGCTATGTCCACCTCGTCCATCGCACTCACGCGCCAGCCGCGGGAGATTGCAAGCCTGAGAGAATCACATCAGCTGGAAGCACTCAAGTGCGCCACCCAGCGTCTCCTGTGAGAGACTCCCCTGGCCATGTTTCTGGTTCTCCCGCTCACCTGCATCAGGTGACACCCTGCGAGGGCGACAATTGGCTCTTGTCTCAGACCTTCCCCGAGGTGATTGGAGTGACGAGCACTCAGCACGTGACCTCTGCGACGAGCTTCCGCCCACTGTGTACTACAGAGGGAGGGAGAGAATAAATACCACTGCAGTGAGCAGAGGAGCGTCACTCATGGTGTGTGTTTATAATGTTTAAAATTATAACATTCATCACAAGGAAACGTGTAAATAGACTTTATTATAACAGGACACTTTGGGGGAAAAGTCAAGAGAATTTAAAATCCATGGAAAAAGTACAAGCACGAGCGCACGCTAGCAAGGCATTCTGGGAAAATCCTGCACCCACCTCCTCTTCCTTGTTTGGCACGTGGGTGGTTTAGTGCAGGTTTGGCTGATAACAAAACATTTGCCGTGTTATATATTATACATACACATATATTATATATTTCCCTGGAGGTGTTTGTAAACGTTATCTGGCTAAGTTATGTATCTAGTAAAACATCAGCACCATGACCGAGGTCGACTATCTTTTCACGCTGTATATTTAATTCGCTCTTCCACTTCTACATCCGGGCACTCAGAAGACTTGTAGTCTGGGCTACATGCGGAGGACCTGGTTCCTCACTTTGCCCAGGGGAAAGTCCCCGGACACGCGGCCGAAAGTGCTCTGGGTAAAGCCAGTGTGGACCGGAGCTGCCCCGTATTCAGCTGAGACGCTCTTGGAGCCGAGCTGGGAGATCTCCGGTCCACGTTGTCAGCAGCGAGAGTAATGCAAGTGCGCGTCACTGACGCTGAACTCAACGGGGCTCATTCTCTGAGTGCCTACTTTTTTTTATAAATAAAAATATTTATTTCATTTTATTTTTAAATGAAACCTTGGTCATATTGAGTTTGCTGTAGTCCTGTTTATAGAGTGACTGACGCGAGTCAGTCCCCCTTATCACATTATCTTTTAATCCTAAGAGCATTTATTAAGGTCCACACAACGACAACAGTCAGCAATAACAGGATCCCACCCTGAAGCTAATTGATTCTAAGCAGCAATACCTTTGCCACCAGTGTGAAGCCTTTAAAGGACAACTCTAGACCAAGGCTATGGAGTCCAAAAAATGGCGGCAATGTAACACTATGGATACCAACCGCCATAAAACACCACCGAAGAAGAAGAAGGGCCATTCATATTCATTTTCCAGAGGGCTGGTATGTAGGGGCGTGGCCTCGGGGCCAAAGGTGTACGACACACCACTTTCACATAATATCCACAACACTACATCTGTTTCAATAATGATAGCATGATTACAATATTATAAATATCTGCATATTAGAATTAAATAAAATACAAACATTGCTCTGGAAAATAGCCTATCCAGTACTGAACCAGATTTAAGATATACCACCCGGGTCTGAAACAGGGCTAAGCCGAACTCAAACCAGGTCTAAAGCAGAATGAAACAAACACCAAACCAAGACAGAACGAGGTCTAAACTAGAAACTAAACTAATCCGGAATTAAACCAGTAAACAAACCATACATTTTTCAATATTTGGGAGACAGGTCGATGGCCGGATTAACTTGTTTGGATGGCCTGATCTGGCCCCAGGTCCTTCAATTGAATACTGTAACCCTGGTCTAGACTCTATGACTTTGGACTAGACTTGTTAGTAACTTGAGACTTCAAGACCTCAAAAAGTCAATGTTTTGAAAAAGAAATAAGAAATTAAATTCTCTATGAGATGAACATTAGGTGCTTAATTTGAAATAAACAAGCTGTAAAATGTCCCTCCTCTCTTCTTATGACCTCGAGTATAGATCTAATTTAAATCTATTTGACAATGATAAAAAGGCTATTGTTTTATTTATGTCCAGTTAATGAAGATTGAATCCACAAAGTGGCCTCATCTATTATACAGGCCTGGTCGTTTTCAGTAGCCTAACCCAATTTAACATTTTTGCTTTGATTAAAATAAAAATAAAAATGGCTTCCAAAATTACATCACCTTCACTATTTAAATAAATAAATAAATAATAATAAAATAAAATAAATCCGTTTATTCCATTAACCTACTTTATGTCAACAGCCAAGCGTGGTCCATCTGCTGAATTAGGTTACGCGCTCGGTGTCGCCTTTCAGCAACAGAAAACAGGATTGTCTTTCAACGCTGTCTCCACTAGAGGGAGCCGTGGTCCCTGCTCATCTTTCTAACGCTTTGTGACAAGGGTAGACTTCACTTCACGGGATTAGGTTGCCACAAACAGATTATGGCGTCACATTGTCCCTGCAGGGTGTGACCCAGTTCCTCGTGTCCGTCTGTGAGAGGGGCTATTGGAGCGAGTGTTTGGGCGCGCGAGAGCGAGGGCAGCATCACAAAGGTTTGGAAGCCTCCCTGCGCACAAAGAGGGAAGGGAACCTGAAGAACTCGGACCAGGGTTTTAGATGAGACCAAAAGAACACGGACCACGAGTTCACGTCCATTGAAGGAACTATATATTCATTTTGGCTTTGAAATATTGGGGGTGAGCAGAAACAGAGTGAGGCGCAAGGACACAAAAGCAGGAAGGATAAGGTGGGGTAATAGGAGGCAAAAATAGCAGACGAGGGGTGCACGTATAAAGCGGGAAGATGGCTGAACCGGAGCTGAAATTGCGGAGCAGCCGGGAGAGTCTCGCCAAGAGCCAGGATAAGACCGGAGGTAAGTCACGTCACCATTTACACCACGCGTGCGTCTTCAGGCAGCGTCTTTTCCGCCTCGCGCTCTGATACAACGTTGCTGGAGATGGGCAGGTTGCTATGGTGATGACTCTCAGGGGAAACGATGTGTAAAGTGGACCGTGAACAGAGACCAAGGGGAATATTCGAAAATATGCAGTTTTATCATAATAATACCACTGTAGTAATAGGTGCCATTATGGATCGTTAATGATTTTTGTTTTTATTGAAACAGTGAAGCTAATTACTTTTTTTCCCTTTCGTCTTTTTATCATTTATGATTTGTAATAACAGAACCTTATGATGAAGTAAGTCAAGTCACTATTACATTTGAATTGTAGGTTATTTGAAATACAGCCCGCAGTTTTTTTTTAATTTGTTGTGACTTTGTAAATAACAAAGTCATTTTGTAACTGTGAAAATAAATGAATAACAGTTAAATAGCAGGCCAAAACCAATGACACTCCTCTTAATCATCGTCAGTGTGCTATGATAATGGCTATAATCACTATCTTCACTGTTTCTGCTAGGCCTGTCAGTCATAACACATTTCTAAGTGTGATATAATATTGTTACAGCTCATGATAATATTGAAACAACATTAGAATTGGACAATCCCAGTAAACGTTGTTGTTAAATGTACAGTGTAATTAAAAGTCATGAGTGGATTTAAATAAAAAGTCAAAGGAGAAGTAGAAGTAGAAGTAGACGATGCATTATTCCCCAATAATGCAAAGAAAATGTGCACACGATAAATATAGAGCTCCGAAAATGTTGTTCTAGCTGTTATTTATTTGATATTGAAATTTACTTGTCAGGCCTAATCGACATAAGCCCCGTTGCTTATTTGCAAAGCTGTATAAATTAGCAAGTGACATGCTATGAAATGAAATCTATTCCTCTCTCCTCTCCTCCGGCAGCAGAAGCAGACCCTGATCAGGACGGTCTTATTGTGGAGCGCTCTCCCTCTCCCCAGACAGCTCCCGGCGCCGGCAGCCCGACTGCTGACTGTCCGCCCAAAGGGGAGAAGATTGTACTCAAACGCAGCATCACCCTGTTCAACGGCGTGGGCATGATCATCGGGACCATTATCGGCTCTGGAATTTTTGTCACCCCGACCGGCGTGATCAAAGAGACCGGCTCGGCGGGTCTGTCCCTGGTCGTGTGGGCCGTCTGCGGTGTGATATCCACAATGGGGGCGCTGTGCTACGCTGAGCTGGGCACGACCATCGCCAAATCGGGGGGCGACTACACGTACATCCTGGAGGTTTACGGAGAGCTAGCGGCCTTTCTCAAGCTCTGGGTGGAAATGCTAATCATCAGGCCGTCGTCTCAGTACGTGGTGTCTCTGGTGTTCGCCACGTACCTGCTCAAACCGCTCTACCCGTCCTGCCCGGTGCCCGACAGTGCCGCTAAACTCATCGCCTGCCTCTGCCTTAGTAAGTGCTGGCTCATTTCGAACCAGTGAATTACAATATATCGCTACGGAAAAAGATTGCGATAAACGATAATGTTGAAACTGCTTTATGCCACTGACACAATAACAATAAAGCATGGTAATCCAGACAAATAAATAGAGAACTTAAACGATAAATATGTACTTATATATCTAAATATCTTGTTCCAGCTGTTATTTATTGAACAATAAGTCGATATACTGTAGTAATTATTGTGACAGGCCTTGCTGGACATGGATTGGTGAGCTCTTCCATTAATCTGCCTTTTACCAACCTAGACAAATAACACGTTTTTAATTTTTGCTATATATTGCTTTGGAAAAATATCACGATAAACAAACATGTTTACACTCCTTCATGGCACTGACACGGTGATCTTAAAGCAGGATATGCCAGTAAACCCTTTTTTAAATGTAAAAGAGATGAGCCATTACAAATAAAACGCAGAATTACACTAACACTTAAGTAGTTAAAGTAGCTATATAATGAGTCATAGAAGTTATTTAGTTGACCCTCAACAGCTCATATCTTATCGTACTACAAAAACATCACAAAAATGTCCTCACTACTGCAATGAAAGGGTACAGCAACAAATATTTAGCCACAGAAAATATTGTTCAGTCGCTCATTTATTGAAGCAAGAGCTGATAAAGTAATTATTGTGACAGGCCGATACCAACCAACCGACTGACCTTTGATTTTGTCTTCATGCGTTGCTTTTTATGCTTTATTGATCAATAATAATACCAAAGTATTATGCTTTTCTTGGCACTAGCTTAGTGTCCTCAATTTATGTATCTGTGGGTTTCATAGTGATGAAAAATTAGCACTGTTACCATAACGATTAACAATTCAAGTAAAAAAATCATCTTTATTTTGAATGGTGAACAGTGACCATAATATCACATTCAAACAGGAAACTGAACCTCCAATTCCAATTTGAAAGATTTTATTTCTGAATATAAAACACAAAATAAAATACACAAGAAATGAAACAAGACCAGAGAGAACACAGGAGATAAAAATATATTTAAGAAAGAAAGAAAGAAAGAAAGAAAGGAAGCATCCAAAGAAAAAAATAAGGCAAACAAAAATGAAGGTCCCATTTAGTCCAAAGGCGGTCAAATTTGGTCATTTTCAAATTAAGTCCAAATTTGCAAATTATTTTATTTTTTCATTTTCAATATTTAGTATTAAATTGTTAAAAACAAAGGTGCAATATTAATTGCATTGAATTGAAATTGCAATTTTAATGTACGGACTAATCACGGCAAATCACAAAGTACGGTATTCAGTTTTGGAAATACCGTAATGTCTAGTTTAGTCAAGATCTGCACAAACATCTTCTGAAATACATGTTACTTTTATTTAATTTGTCAGTTCGAGGCCTTTTTCTTTTTGTTCATTTCCCTGGAGGTGTTTAAAATGTGAACTTTGAACAGAATCCCATTGTCGTTTGTCGTTGAGTTTGTCCCTGTTTTTTCCAGCCTCTCTGACGTTTGTGAACTGCATCAGTGTAAAAGCTGCCACCAAAGTTCAGGACCTCTTCACTGCCTCCAAACTGCTCGCTCTGATCATCATCATCCTCTTTGGCTTCATACAGATCTCCACAGGTGAGGCCGACGTTCTTCAGCAGAACAGTTTTTGTGTCTGGTGTTTGTTTCCCCCTCCGTTTGTTCAGAGTCTCAACAAATGCAACAGCAAAAGTGACAGGTTTTTACGATTTTCTAATTTGGACTTTATTTGGTGTATTTATTATACTTGTAAATATAAATGATAGTTTTAAACCTATCAAGAAGCTATTTGTGGATGAAAAGTTTAAACATCTGTAGACAATTACAGGAAGTGACATCACACCAGGGACAAGCTTATGCATAATTTACACAACAACTTTTTTGACCCTCTAAACATTAATTCAACAACATAAAGGTCTCTCTTATATTTTTGTTTGTCAATAATAATAAAAAGTGACATTTTTATAAAAGTAAAATGTGCTATTCTGGTATAAGAGTTGTATAATTTTTAGCAACATTTGATGTTAACTGCATTCTAAGGAATAGTCCAATCTGTCATGGGCACGTTAAAACTCTTTGACAAACAAGCAAACAAACTGCTGCAATTATCACAGGCAAACACGAACAACTTGACAAACTGGTTGTGTCCTTGTGATTTCAAAACATTCAAATGTGCCGATAGCTTAGTCATAAATCAAATTCAAGTTGAAAGCATTTAGCAAGTCTGAAAAACCTAATCAAACAAATTATGCTCATAAAACTGGCTTCTGGTCTCCATCTAAAATATTTGTGTCACTAAATTGTAAAACATGAACACACACCGTTTTCTTGTCAAAATTATTCTTAAACCAGAGAATTCCTTTCCTACACACCTGCTTTATCTGGCCAAATATTTTCAAACATGCGCTGTAAAAGGTCTTTTCTTTGAGTTTATTTCACAGATGCGTTTCTTTTGTGTTTTAAAGCTGATTTAAAAGGTTCTTGGAAAGTGGGAAGTCTAATGTTTTGGTACCACTTTATGATAATTACACCTTGATAAAGCACAAAGACTTCATTAATAAAGAACAAATAGTTTATCAAGAATGAGGCTTAGTAACTAATTTCGTTTCTTAATACTAGCTGTTCATTATCAGTTAGGTCTTTAAATAAGGCTTGCAAAAGTGTAATTATTAAGTGTTGCCTGCTTGTTTTACATCTCGACAAACGCTGCAAGCAGAACTGCCAATAGAGCCGTCCTAAAATAAGTTTCTTGCCAGAGGAAGATAAAAGATGAGACAGGAAAAGCGACTTATTGATTTGTCACTCTTAACATCCTGCGGGAGGGTGATCTATCAGACACTTGTCCAGAAAAGCCTGTGGAAACTCGGCGTGCTTCGCGGCTCACTCGTCTTTCCACCGTTGACGCCGACGTGTGCTCCTTTTTGTCTCTTAACGATGCACAAATTGTTGAGCGGGGTCGAATGGACTCACCCGAGCAGACTGCCCTCCTTTCACCCACTGAGTCCGAACACAGGCTGCTCTGTCGGCCGCTGCGGGATGTGTGCGCGGCCCGAGCATGTCAACTATTCAATTAGACTCGCCGTACATCAGCTGCAGACGCTGTAGGTCCAGCCAAGTCCAAACAGGCAGTGACGGATGGATTTTTAAATTTCTGTTCAACCCACTAACTACTGGCCTCTGCACTGATTTTGTCTTCTTGTGTTGCTTTTTATGCTTTATCGATCGATAATAATGCCGAAGTCTTATGCTTTTCTTGGCACTCGCTTAGTTCTCTCAGTTTGTTTATTTGTGGGTTTCAGAGTGATGGAAAATTAGCACTGTTGCCATTAGCTGCAAGTAATGATTAGTTTAATGGTCGGCTAGTCAAACGAGTATTTCTATTGTACATTGAGACGTTTTAAATACAGCATCATCCAAATAAAGGTTGAGATATGGTGACTTGGTATGTGCTTTAGAGGCTGTATAGATCACAATTATATTATTAAAACACAACTATGATTATTTTCTATTTCTAACAATCGTTGCAGCCGTAGTTACATAGCAACTTATAATTCAAAATAAAAGTAATTGATATTTTAAATGGTGAAAAGTGTCATTCAAACTAGAAACTGAAATTCATTTGTATTAGTGATTTGTATTATTTCTTTCAGCTTCCTGCAACATTTTGAGTACTTTGTTCCTTTTCAAAAGATTGACAGATTTCGTTTTTTTTTTGTTAATCGCCATGGTAACGGTCGAATTGTTTCACCATTCTGAAACCCATGGATATTGTTTGTTGGATGGATTTCTCCAAAACAACTTTCACAATATTATATTTTTTTTTATATATTGACATTATATTGAAAACAAGCAGGTTGATTTGGCACTTAAAATAATCCATCTGTTTTGCTCAAAGTTATGTCCACATAAAAAAAACAAAAAAAACAAAGAAGAATAGATAAAAAAGAAATACATTTTTATTAGTCACAATATTTGACTCATAACATTCGCTAGAGTGGAATTTGCATGTTTCTCCCAGTGTACATTCAATTTAATATACTGTGACATAATTATCATCACTTTATTATTTACCTCATTACATTCTTATATATATTTTTTAGCTGTAATCCAAAATCAACTCATTTGTTGAGAATCACTGCTTGAATGAACCTTGGGCTTTGGTTGGACTGTGGCAGCTCATGTACATCTGCTAATCGTTCCCCCTTTTGTGAGGAGGCGACGCCCACCATTGTACGCCACGCTGTCGTCATGGTAACGGGGAGTCGTCGCCCTTTGGCAGATAGAGAGAGAGAGAGAGAGACCAAATCCAACCACAGCAGCGGTCATTTCCATCTGAAAAGTAACAGGTGGAAGAGAAGGTCACTGCAAGAAGTGGCTTTTGGAGCTGCTTGCAAGTGCATAGACAGATCGATCAAGTATAGATCCATTTCACCTCTCAACACGTTTCACCAACATAGAAAAATTAAAAGAAAATGACAATTTGGGACATTTATATTTTCCTTTATTTCCTTTGCTCTCTCTTTTGCTGTGTCATGTTCTGCTTTTTTTCTGTTTTGTTTGTTATGTGAGTATTTAATCTCGATAGTTTTAGTGTCAATTAGGACCTAGGTATCAATTATTTTGTTCATAAGTTCGTTAATATATCTCACAACTTTACAATGGCAAACTGTTCTTCTAATGTATCATAACACAATTGAGTGTCACAAAATCTGTCTATTATACATTTCACTATCTAAATATGTTTCGTAGTGCTATGAGAAGTTCAACGCTAAACTGAACTTGTGCCTCTTTCTAAATGCCAGCTGAGCAGAACCTCATTATGTTTCGTGCACTTCAGAAGAGCTATCGATTCACCTCGCACAGTTCAGGTTTTGCGTCCTGAAAATGCCACGTCCGTCAACATTGAACCGGCACCAGAGCCGGTGAAGCGGACCACGGCGCAGACGAACCAAATGTCCCTGAACGTGAATGAGTTTGTTTGTCTTTTGCAGGTGATGTGCCGTACCTCACTCCAGAGAAGTCCTTTGAAGGAAGCAAATGGGGCGTGGACCACATCGTGTTGGCGCTGTACAGTGGGCTGTTTGCTTTTGGAGGCTGGTAAGACGGGAAATCAGCATCAGTTTACTTACTACGTACACTCACTCGTTCATTATTTGAACTTAAAGTGTTTGGCGTCCCGTACATACCGTTCAGTTTTAAATATTCGATGAGAAGGGCAAGAATAACATTGAAACAGAATCAGAAATTGTTTTATTGTCATTGTCATTGAACAAAATTCACAAACTAGCAATGTGCCATAGAATAATATTGTTGACTTCTGGTGTAAAAAAGGATAATAATATCAATTTGACTAAATCAAATGACTGAATATACATTATGGATTGAATAATAGTAAAACCCGAACTAAACAGTCCATTTTTATGAATTCAGATACACTTATTCAAGCTAGAGTTATTTACTTCAAAAAATCTAAGTTTTGACAATTTGAAAAAAAATTCAAATTAGCTTGTTCAATTTATAAAAGTTGTCATGGTCTTTCTCCGCCACCGCTGAATGAGACTATTAAATTACGATCTGGAACAAGTGGCAGAGTAACAGAGCTTCTGCTGGAGGTGACTGTGCAGTTCCTTTGAGACGCACAGCTCTCAGGCAACAAGTGCTGTCAGTCAGAGGCACAGAGACTTGGAACTCTCAGTCTGACATTAAACCCATTCAAGACAAACCTCAAACGTTGGCTCAAGAGGAACCAGGCCTGTAATCATCGTGTGTGTGTTATGTGTCGTTTCTGTGCTGACCTGCCAGGGACTACAGATGGAAAGAAGCCAATATGCTAATTCTGGCATATGTGCATTGTATGTTCACTAATATGCACCGTCCCTTTTAAATAAATACATCTTGAATGTTGTTTTTTTTCTCCTTTCTTTTTCTCCAGGAACTACCTGAACTATGTGACTGAGGAGATGATCAATCCAGAGAGGTGACTTAAATGGGATGAAGGTTGTGTTGAGACTAGATTTACTTCTGGCTTCAGCACGAACACACATGGTCCTGACTTTGGCTTGTTTGACCAATGCATGGACGAACAAATAAAGAAATACTCACAGGATATACACATGTACAATATGTACTATATTTGCATGACACGTTTACAACTCATGCATGAAAAGAACACACTCACATACCAGAACTACAATTACTCTTGCATTAAGTAAGCATTTAAAAAGGAAATGCTGTTGCTATTGCCTGAAATGAGGATATTGACATCAATGAATATAAAAGAAGATCATTTTGTATATTTATAACGATAGTCAGACAAAATTATGTCTATCCAACAGTGTTAAAACATGTCTATAAAAGTATTAGTTGATGTGAAATGTCTGTAAAATTAATCACAAAAATGCTAAAATAACACCATGAAAGTTTACAACATACAGTAACTTTTATTTTCAAACATCTCTTTTTGTAGCATGTTTTACCTTAAAAGATATACTCGATATTCAAATTTCAAATATCTTCAAAACCACATTCACAAGATTATCTAAATGTCAGCAAATGGCACACCTCTCCTGCAGCAGGCGCTAGACATTTGACGTTGCATTCTTATTGTAAATGAACTTTTCAGAGACCTGCTTGTCTCCATGGAGTACTGTGGAACATGCCAGTAAAAGCATCTCCATGGAGACAAGTGCCCCTTAATCTACTTTTAGAAAATGTAACTAACATAGCTGCATGACGTTAAAAATGTATTGATTTTTTTACTGGATGCATTAAAAAACAGTAGGCCCGTTCTTTTTATGAATTATATTGTCCTTCGTTCCACAGGAATCTGCCCCTGTCCATCATCATATCCATGCCTATAGTAACCATAGTGTACGTGCTGACCAACCTGGCCTACTTCACCACCATCTCCCCAGAAGTCATGGTCCAGTCTGAGGCCGTCGCTGTGGTGGGTTCAAAACGAATGTCGTGCGATTGAGTTGTTCAAGTGTCACTGAAGTAATGTCAACAGAGAACGGTTAAGTTGTGCTGCGGTCTATTTGCTGCAACCAAACAAATAATGACGAGTAAACAAAGGCAAGGAGGCCGTAGTTTGTCTTGAGGTAAACAGGATTGTAGTTTATAAAGAATTATAGTTTGTAAAGAGCTGTAGTTTGTAAAGAGATGTAGTTTGTAAAGAGATGTAGTTTATGAAGCACTATAGTTTGAGAAGAGCTGTAGTTTGGAAAGCGAAGTTCAATAGTTGATATTTATTATTGAATAGAAGTATTTCCATTATTCTGTAATGCTAAACAACACCAAATGTGCTATTTGACAGAGCTTTGGAGAGTATCACCTGGGCGTAATGGCTTGGCTCATTCCTGTCTTTGTTGGACTTTCCTGTTTTGGAGCTGTCAACGGATCTCTCTTCACTTCAGCTCGGTTTGTCAATAAACATATTACATAACTGGTAGGATAGAAAAAAGAATGAGCATGACATTGTTTTTTGTTGTTGTTGTTGTTTTTTAACACATTTGGCATTTAACAACCTTGACGATATCTCTCTAAAACGGTTATTATAGCCTTATTATAGATATTATTAAATGGTGTGGCCAACAACATGCAGAAAGGATGATCATTGTGTGAGATCAATGCACAGTTTTGCACATATATCCCCACTACAAATACACTGACGTTACCAAACTGTGAAGAATGTGCTCTGAAAACGGCGTATTTGATGTTTCAGCTTGTTTTACGCTGGAGCCAGAGAGGGCCAGCTTCCTGCAGCGCTGGGCTTGGTCCACACCGATCTGTTCACACCAGTGCCCTCCCTCATCTTCACAGTAAGACTAGTTTTATCGCATTACAGCCGCTAAAAACATGGATTGTGCCCTGTTATATCACAATTCCTCCCAAACCTTAGATGAGAGGAATAGTAGTCATTATCCACAACAAAACAGAGCCAGTTCATGTTTATCTGTAATAAAATCAACAAATGTTTGCAAGATATGGTGGCTACGTTTACATGCACACACACAAATCTGCTCTTTATCTGATTTCGGTACTTATTAGATTATTAAAATGTCGTGTGAACAGTTACACCTGATTTCTTTAGCAGGTTTGGACGAGGAAAATTCTGCACAAAGGGCAAACCGATGTGGCAAAGTGACAGAAATGAAAGGCGAACTGTTAACGATTGAAGTTATTTTTAAATTCATTGTGCTTTGTCTTCAGAATACAACAGTTCCTCTAAAAAGCCACTTTTTAACTGACGCATGTCGCCAGATGTTTGTGATGATCAGATTTCTTTTGTGTCTGTAAAACACACAGGGGTTTTTACTGTGTCATTCCAAATGGCCACAAAGTCTTAAGTATTGTATCTTTCCAGTGCATCCTGTCCATGTTTTACGCCCTTTCTCAAGACATCTTCTCCGTCATAAACCTCTTCAGCTTCTTCACCTGGCTGTGTGTCGGTGCGGCCATCGCAGGGATGCTGTGGCTGCGTTTCACCAAACCTGACATCAGAAGGCCTATTAAGGTATTTTTATTTATCCAAAATGCTAGCGTAGACAATGTGTTGAAGTTTTTCAAGTGAAGGTGAAATTATAATGAAAATAATGATGAAGCTCTTCCAACAGTGCAGTGGGCAAACGATAATGAGGCTGCAATTATTTAAGGAATATAATGTCATCTGCAAACTACAAAATATCCTGTATTTTTAGTGAAAAACCGTTAGCACTTTATAATAACTCCACTTATTCCAGCCTGAATCAAGCTTAAGAAACTATTTATTCATTATGAAGTAAGTCTTTGTTCACGTTAAGGCAAATTAAAGTGTAGTTTTTATAAAGCGTTACCGAAAAACCGTTGCTAACTCTGTAGTTTATAACTCTGCAGACAAGATCTCAGTTTGTATAGGTTTAGGCTTTTCTCAAAGTGGAAAAATGTGCTCTTTGAACAGAATGAATCCTACTTTTTGAACAGAAATTGCAAATCTAGTCACACATTTAGAAGAAAAAAAAAATATCTGAATCATTTAGCCATGATAGACCGATGCAGGAACAGATTATGGTAAATATGTAAATAATGTCAGATTTAGGGTGCGTTCACTCTTTTGGGGCCAATTTCTAGTTTTTGATAAATTCAATATTTATTGTCCTGGTTTAGCCCTGGCCTTGTCCATGTTTAGTCCATGTTTAGTCCCAGTTTAAGTGTGGTGTTTGTGATGTGGAGATGCAGGACAGTGAATACATCTTCAAAACTGTGTCCGGAGCTAAAATCAGCTTGTTCTCGGGAAGACAAGAAAAGATTGAATGACGTTATGAAAGGTTGGTTAGTGAGCAAAGAGGAATCGGACGATAAAAGCGTTTCATTGAATGTTATCTTATTTCATCGTTCCAGTCTTGTGTTGCTTTAGAGTTTCCCCATTGCGTTTTGTCTTCTTTATTATTGCTTATAGTAGCGCCACACTGTGTTTCAGGACAAGAAGGGGCAGTGTTTTCACGGACAGAGTTTGTTTGGTTACTGTTTGATCATGAGAAGATCTGACCACAGGCTTTCATCTCCTCAGCGTTTGTGCTCAGTCCATTTGTTTTAAAGAAACCTCTTACGCATTAAATTGACCTCACATTAGACTCCACAATGGCCGGCTTGTGGATAACACGTCATGTACCTTTAGTTACACGTGTAGTCACAGAAATCGGTCACACTCATTTAGCGAATGCTTGTTGGGTTCATAGTGAAAGCTCTGCACCCCTTAATGTAGTTAAGAGCTCTTTTTATTGTTACGTCGATTCCTAATAATTGTTTTAGTAATGTAGATTTGTCATAAAGGTGGATTTACACATTTTGTCCTGGCTCAAGCTCAGTTCAGTCCTAATTTGTACTTGGTTTGGTCCTGTTCTCGTCTTGGTTTGGTCCTGTTCTAGTCCTGGTTTATAAAGTCTTGGTCTAGTCTATGGTAGTAGAGAGTAATGGTAGTAGGATTAGTCTCAGTTTAGTCCAAATTTCGATGCAGTGTTAGTGTATTGTGTGAACGCACCTTTAGGCTATAACTGTACAGTTATGTTTGTAGCTAAAAATGAACACACGAGGAAACATAATAACTAGGGAAGGGACAAGACCAAAATACCACAAGATTATTGTATCGAATTTATGCTTTCACTGAACACAAAGAAAAAAACATGTGATAATATAAAGCACAATAAATATAAAACATGATAACAAACCTTTTTTATCTTTTATCGTCTTAATTAACGTTGAAACTAAAATGTAACTGCAGTGGTCCAGTGAGCTCAGGAAACTTGCGTGGTCTTAGTTTGATATTGGATTATAAACAGGGACGTATTGAATGAAGAAATGATTGTATCTCAATTGTTGTTTTGAGATAATTAAAAGAGCAGAATCTGGCAGCGCGTGATATTTTAGCACTTGTGTTGTGTTTAGATTCGTTGGATTTTTGTGCGACAGTTTAGAACATTTCCAGTTTCAGGGGCAATGCCACTGGTGCAGCCTGTCAGGAGAAGTGCGAAACTTTCTCAGATGAAGGAACAAAACAATGTAAAGAGCTGCTCAGTGGATAAACTAAACTAACCACCTCATCACCTCAAACCAGAGACCACTGACACTTTATATGTGTTTTATCGATTGCTGGAATTGCAGTGTACTAAATGCGCCTTTATACCATGCTCAACCAGCTTTTTATAGATAATATCAACATTGTAACAAAGCGGCTGCTGCTGTATCTGCACTGGTAATATAATGTGTGATTGGGACGATGCTTGAGTGAATAAGTGACTGAATGTGGGCTAGGTTTAGACAATGCATGAGTAATTGTTCTGTCCCTCCCCTCCTACAAGGACTACAACATTTTTATTTTAATATTTGTTTTAATTATTTTTAAGCATAGAACAACAAAAACCACACAAGGACAACACACAAAAATTAAAATTAAAATTAAAATTAAAATTAAAATTAAAATTAAAATTAAAATTAAAATTAAAATTAAAATTAAAATTAAAATTAAAATTAAAATTAACAAAAAAACTGCAGCATCTTTCAGGCTCAGTAAGGATTGTATGTGTTGTTCTTGTTTTTTTTTTTTGCTGATCATTTCCACAATATCATTCTTGCCTTCTAAAACACCGTTGTGTAACTCCTGTATCACATCCGCTGTTGTTCTCAGGTGTATCTGTTCATCCCGGTGACGTTTGTGCTGAGCTGCGTGTTCATGATCGTGGTGTCGTTTTGGGCCGCTCCCTTCGAGTGTCTGTTGGGCAGCGGCATCATCCTGACGGGGGTCCCGGCGTACCTGCTGGGATACAAGTGGAAGAAGCCTCACGTGGTGCGGAAGATGCTGGGTGAGTGCGGGACAGAGTGTTGGTTTTGGAGCGGCGCTGGCTGTTTTATTATGGAAACTGTTTCGGACAGATTGGAGGAGAAGGTTTCAGTGTGATTTCATGATGTTTGAGGTATTTGAACTTGAGAGAGCATATTTTGCATGTTTTGTCCAAATATGTTTTCCAAAATAGAACATAGTACAAAAAAAAAAACTAAAGAAATGTAATACAGTGGAATGTCATTTTCACCACAAATAAATAAATCATTTCTAAAACACACAACGTAGAACATGACCAGACACGACCACATATACAGAAACAAAATCAAGACACATTGAACATCAAATAGTTGTTCCATTTGTTCCAAAGTCTGTTTCAAATTGAGTCTGAATGTGACTTTTTTCCATTTTTCGTATGTGCATTATAGTATTTGTCCAGTCCTCGATTTTAGGCGCAGCTTGCGAAGATCCAAATGTTCATAAGTTACAATCCTTTCAAAGTAAATACAGTTCGTTTTAGCAGTAATAAACCAATACTTTCTACTTACTTTCAGCTTAAATACATTTTCAATAAATCAAAATATTGATTACAGGTACAAACCAATGTGAGTTCATTGAGAGTTCATACATGTGTTTATAATCATGCATTTTGAGTTGCTTTTTGAATACTTGATAAACAATTTTTGACCCCAGTTTTAGTATTGATTAGTGGCTGGATGTACAGTGCTTTTTTTACCCTAATCTTGGATGTTTTATATAACTAATAAATGCACTTTAAGGCTTAATGGTGCAGTAATGGATATGTAGATTAAATGCAGGAGTAATTCACATTTTTAGTGCTACCATTAAAATTGACTAAGGTGAGCGCTCGGCAGTTTGACAGTAAGATATATCACAATCGATTCAAAATGTCAAACTCGCTGTACTTTCAGGTAATAAAATGTAGTGCAAGTATTTCAAAAATGCCCACCTCCATCAAGACCACTTTATCTACAAAACATAGTGAAGTTAGACCTCAAACATCCTGAAAGGCATGGAATACTTGATGTTTTTATGTACGGTACATTGTGCCCTTTGAGTTGGATTAAGTAGTGAACTGTGTACAACTTGTTGTTGACATGTGCGTGTTGTTGTTCTTTTGTCTCCTCAGAAATCTTCACCATGTTCTGTCAGAAGATCTTCATGTCCGTCCCAGAGGAGAAGTGACCTGAACCACGTTTATGTTTGGTTAACGCACATAAGAAAGCTGGTTTCTCCTCTTGTGTTATTATAATACAGTAAATGAACACAAGGTTTGCCCCACGACTTTAACAGTAAGATAAGTCAAGTGTTTGTGTGTCTTTCCTCTTGTGGCAGGGACCAGCTTTAGCTTTAAAGATTTGTTTTTAATTTTAATATTTTCCACTTGTTTTTTAAATCAGGTCTTAGAATCACAAGTATCTTAATGAATGTATGCAGTAGTATTGTATAAACGACAAATCACTGCTATATTTCCAATTTACAAACTATTTACTATAGAAACAAGTCAGCGCAATCCCTCATTCGTCCAGGAGTGTTCCATTGTAGAGAAATTCAGTTGTATGTTGATAGCCCATCACAGGGCTGCTCCCTTTACTCCCTTTATCAGGAGGTCCCGCCCGGTGGGCCTACACAGAGTAGGATATAAAACCCGAGTTCCCAGACTCGATTTGCAGATCGAGAATGACTCTTGGATGAGAGTCGAAACGTTTTGTTTTTCTAAAAACAGTCCAGATGATCCAACTGAATTTTTCTACAATATTTTCAATAGAGTTTAAAGCTCTTAACACACTTACGTGTGCATGTCTAAACATGTTATTTCATTGAATATATAGTGCCCTGTTGGACAGGGCTACTACATTGGACTCTAGTCAACTTTTGTAATAGGTGTTGATAGAAATATCTACTAACTGACAGAGATCAACTATTTACACATTAATCTTTAATCTACTTTTATCCAACGAATGCTGATATATTTAGGTTCATTTGGAGGGATCTGTAAGTAATACAGCTCAGGATTGTGTCGTCACATGTCAGAGAAACTGAGACAAATGTTAAACCAATGGAGATTAACGGAACGATTCATTCAAAAGTATTCTGACACTTTTCTGTTAGAAATGTATTTACCGGCTGCTTATGTAGTTGTTCCACAGCTCTTTAGTTTTTACTAATTTTGTATTTATTTTTTTGCTAATATACTGTATCTCTGGACGTTTGGCACATCTGGGCACAGACAAAGTGTTTCTCGTTCAAACCTGAGCTCTATAATCAGGGTCGCAAACACAACTAGCTCAGTACTTACGACACATATGGTCATTTATAGACTACTAATATGATGAATTATAGTTTAGTTTGATTTATAATTCCACTTTTGTATCATTTTTTAAAATTGTATTTTGAAAGCAGCACTGCCTTAACGCACAAGACGAAGTCACACTGTAGGAAAACCCTGTATTGCTGTGAAGTTTTTATTGTTTTATCAATCCATTACCACAAAAATTACACACACAAAACATGATTTTTTGTATAGATGTCAGTGTTCGTATTTTGTATTGTACATATTGTGCCCGCAGTGTCGCATAATTACTCGTTGTAATGAACCACAATGAATGTTACTGATTATAAGTGACTGGTCAGTGGAAAAGGGTGAACTTTGAAAGAAAATATAAAGTGCACGATTAAATATTTGCAAACAAGATCAGTGTTTTTGAGGAAGATCTGAAAACATGAGATTGGTAAAGGAGTAGCTGTAATTGTCAATAAGGGTTTCAGAAATTGGCCTTAGCTTAGCAACACAGTGAATTATTTCAAATCTATTAATTAATAGATTAATCTTATCATAAAATCTAGTTATAACAGTTATTAAGGCAACATTAGTTACACAAGTGAAAAGCTTCAAAAACCCAAAATGATTCAGTTTTGAAGAAAGTGAAAAGTGAAGGGGCCTTTTTGTAAAGCTTTTTCGATACTAGCACTTATCATAACGACATTAGACGCACCTTTTGAGAATGTAATCGACAAATATTTGGCTTTCACGTCCATTTAAAAAAGATGAAACGGTTGTGCTGGTTTTGGGAACTCGTGTTTTTACTGAAATAAAATGAACGGAACTGTAAAAAGTGAATCTGCAATTCTAATAGTGAGCACAACTCAAATGATTATGTATTTTATTTCTGTGGCTTGCTCATCTTACTGTATGCTTTAATGTAAGTTGTGCATTTCATTTGAAGAGTTCGCTTGCTAATTATTCTTCTCAACTATCTTTGGTAACATCGACGAGAGCACAGTGGATTAGCTCTACGTTTCTTTCACGAAAACGTGCAAATGGGCTCTTCTCTTAATGTTTACGTGTTCAAAACGTTTTAATGTATGTTCCTTAAAATGCAATGGTCAAAAGTGAAAGCATATTTTTGGTTACGTTTATTGGTTTGTGAAAGCTGGTACATAAAAATAAATATTTTTGTTGAAAAGACTTGTTTTACAGTATGTAATATGTGTATTTCATATTTCTTTTTGAGGTCCAAATGACTTTATTCTATAGCTACTTTGTGCCTTGGTGCCTGGAATGTTGCACACTATGGCATTAATTATATCTATATTGCATTTATTACATTACGGGTGTTTAATTATGCTAAAATAACTTGTAAAACTTTTTTGCTGTAAGATGTGTCGCCTCTCCACAGAGCTGACCTGTAACTTGGCCTGTAGGCGTCATCTGCAGCATTCTGAGTTTAATGCCACACTACGGAACATTACAGGCAACGAAATAATGTCCCAGTGGAGCAAGCCCAGCTCTACAGGATGTTTTTTTCTTCACTAAAATGTTCTACCGTGACATCCTTGGCTTGAACCTGTTGCTGCCATGGAGACTAACAGTTTGGCAGACCTTTTATCAGAAATGTTAGTGCACAAGTAAAACAGGTAAATCATGTTCATTGATGTGTGCTGTTTGTTGAACGCAGGAGCTGACAGCCGTGACGTTTCCAGTTCATATCCGACTGAGGATATGAGCCACACTGATGTCCACTGATAAAAGCAGTATTAAGCCTGCGGCACAATATTAGTGATGGGAGATTGGACAGATTCAATATTGGTCCAGTGACGTCAAGGTTTGATAGATAATTCAAAGAGACATCACATGCTTTCTACAGATTGTTATTCACTGCACTGCTTTTCTGGTGGAGGGACACGTCTTCATGGAGATGGTATTGTTTTACCTAAAGTGTGGATAAATGTCTCTGTCTTCATGGAGACGAGAAGGCGCCGGGGCGACCAAATCACAGGCCAAATCTGTGGAAAGGCAACCAGGCAAACTTCCAGGCAAAGCAATGACATGCACCTTCTCAATTGAAAAGAAGAAAACAAAATCTTATAAATATCTGCCCCCTATGATTAAATTGTTTCTTAAACATATAGACATTAGAGGAAGTTTTAAAATTATACTTCAGGAAGTCTCATTTGTGTCTCTGGTTCTGGCAAAGGGAAGAGAGAAGTGGAGCTTCCGTTCGTGAACCTTTCACACCAAGTACCACCTAAGAAAATATATATCTAGTACCACTAGATCCACACCAGGTTTAAAATAGGACTATTCTATGTCTAGAGTAGGGCTAAACCAGGTCTAAAATAGAAACATGAGGACAACATGTGGAATAAATTGACTCTAAATTCAGCAAATATTTGAACTGCAGAGAAATCCACGTTGCACCTTAAGGAGGTCACATGCCATCGTTTGAGAAGTAAAAGGTCATTCTTGAACATCCATGAGAGTTGTGTATAAATGTGTCCAGCAGATGGCGCCTCAGACCGCGCAGAATTCAATGTTTTTCTGGTCGTTGCGCCGTGTGAGTGCCATGTGCTGGGTATGTTGTGCTTCAATGTGGTTCTCCTCAAGATGCCTCTTTGTCCAACTTTTCTGGCCGCGTTTGAGAGGAACGCATATTGTCCACATCATAACAAGTGTGGGCCTAAAGCCCTGCGTGGTGAGACTGTGATTGTTCTGCTGTTGGTCGGGGCTGAATTAAAAAGATGCTGTTTGCAGTTATACCTTGTACATTCGGCTGTAACACAAGCTCTGCTTGTCCATTTCTCAATTCATCTAAATCAAAATGACTTCCAAGTATGTCCATCTTGTAGAACACCTCGAACCTCACTCCACTGAGCGCGGACGGAAAGCAGTAGTTTGTGCAAATAGAGGAGAGTTCAGTGTCGCGACGCAGATTTGCGCCTACATCTGGCCTGCATTTGCACTTGCAGTTTTAAATTGGCCTTGTATATTTTTGTTGCATTCACTGCCTTTTACATGCGGCAAGTGAACTGTACTTCATCATTTATATGAGTATGCTCATGTAGCTAAATACAATTACAATACATTTTCAACATTCAAAGAGGGAATGGGAAGAAGAATATAATTATTTAATGCCACCACTTTCCCCAACAGTCCAAATTTTCTATATTCTGTTTGATTTCCACTGTATGTTTCTGGTTACTGTTCTAAAATTGGGTTTTATGTGTTTTGTTTCACCAAACAGACAATGACAGGACTTCTGCGCGCAGTTTGAAACGCACAGAATTGACTTCAAAACACTTTAATTTCGTTTCAGTGTCATTGTATCCTGCCCCCTGACGAACACCGTGAATCGACCACTCTTAAACAGAAAGCAATATATTTATCTCCTGTAGATGGCACTGTATTTCCATCTCCGGAGTGACAGGAAGAGAGAGGGGGGTGAGTCCATTTCTATTCCATTTTTAATCCAGCTGTAAAATGCATAAGCAAGAAACACTTTTTTTCCTTGGGTATTTCTGCAAAAGAGTTTCATCATCACATCTGTGCTGGAGACATGACCAGTGGGTGTGGCTCTATGGACTCCATCATCATCATCGAATATTGATCAAAACGCACAGAGATCATGGACCAAAGCTTCAGTAATAAGAATCCTCGTGACAGGTGCAAACTACAGAGTATTTCCCTCATTAACTTTCTCATCGAGAGGAAAGCGAAGATGCACTGCACGTGAACCATGCTCTTCCTCTTCAAATGCAAATTGTAAACTTGTATTTGTTTACATTGTTTTGTTGTTCCGTTAGTGTTGTGAGAAAATGAGATGATAGAAACAAGTGCTTTGTTCTTAAAAGAAACTATTCATGGGTTTCATGCTATGGCAACATTCCCTTGTACAGCAATTACACAATTCAAATTAAAATAGTTTGAACAGAAAAAAAGTGGTCACAAAATCCTTCAAATCAGGAGGGAATCATTTGCCTGAAACCCATGAATAGAGCAACAAAAAATAAAACAAACAAATATGTATTGGCATTTAAAACTACATAAAAGCAGCCAAAATTATCCAAATGAAGTGATTCAAGTGAGACATTTGTATTGTTTCGTACCGTCAATGTTTCTGGCAGCGGCCTCCAATCATGCTTCAACTAATCCCATACACTGCAATCTAATCTGCAGTCCATGTGCAATTACAGAGTACACAGAGTTGTGCTTGTTCTTCAGTTTTAAATCATATATCATTTAAAATACCATGAATTGAATTGGAATCATCCTACAACTGTCAATTAGGCCAGATAATACCTCTTTTTTTTCTACAGAAAGACCTTATGCATGTATGTATGTTTGGCTTGATAACAAATCTATTAACAAATAAACAGGCAGAAACATCCACTTTAAACATTTTATTACAGACAAAAGAAAACAAAATAATTTGTGACACAAAATGAATTTAATGCTGGTGCACTGTTTTTGCACCAACGACTATTTCTGGAAAAATATTCATTAATCTAGTAGTAATAATAATAATAATAATAATAATAATAATAATAATAATAATAATAATAATAATAATAATGCACCCTGATTAACTTAAGCCAAAATGTTACTTCATTTCATTCATAAATACTGTATGTGAAACCAATTTAAATAGATTGACCATATTTTAAAACAATATATTTAACAGAACAAAAAGGGATTTCTTTCACAAATTAAAATGAACATTTGGCAGGTTTATACACAAACTTAAAATATCTACTCTCCTGTCACGCTCTTTTCAAACTTAAATCCTGCTACAGTGAAAAAAAAAAACCCAACAACAAACAAAAATAATTAAAAAAAATGTTGTCACAAAAATGAGAAATATGAGTTCAACACAACTCTAAAACACCTAATAAAACTAGTCAAAAACTTTAAAACCCACGTTATTTTTTTTTTTTCTTTAGTAACATTTCACATTTAGCAACTTATTTTATTCACCTGTACAAGTGTGGGGGACTAACAGGAAGTGGGCGCGGGGTCATTGTGGTTCGAGAGGGGCGGGGCCTAAAAGGAGAGGTTCAAACTTTGACCTCCGCAGTTCAGTCAAGTCCTGAGGTCACGTGACGAGAGAGGACTCTTACTTGGGAGCCGCGTCTCCCTCAAACGTTTTGCGATTTCTCTGTCGTTTTATTTTGACGACGTCATCAGTGAACACAGTTTTCAATTTAGTGTGTGTCGCATTGTCCCTCAGTGAATCCGCCGGCACAAAACCACATCAACGAAAAGAGAATTTTAAAATGAATAATTTTAAAGCAAGGGATTTAGCTAAATACACACATAAGCAGAATCCATTTGGGTGATATTTACACTCTGTGAGGGAAAAAATGAGTTGTCGAGTCCTTGTAGGAGATGACTTGTCCTGTGCATTTGTGACTAAACAAACGGACAGTTCAAAGCTTTCTCCACCCCAGCAGAGGTAACAAAATTTTACTTTCTTACATTGCATTTTGCTCTTAGCATTTCATCTCCCCGAAGAGGGCAGTCCATGGCAAAATCGAGCGCTGGAGTGAACCGCAGGAAAAAACGTCTAAACAAAACCGAATGTGAAGACATTTTTTGGTCTTCATTTCCAGTATCTTGGCATGAGCTTTGAGCCCTCTGCCCTGGCAAAAAAATACAAAATAAACAGGAAAGTCCATTGATAAGTAAAATCCGAAATAAAAAACTGAAGCAAAAGCGAAGTGCCCCAGGCGTCTGGCCGATCTAAGTGCTTGGCAAGAGGTGAAGGTACTGTAGCAGTCTTTGGGACCTGTTGAATCCACAAGGAAGAAAAAAACACAGAGCAACAAAATGGTGTCGAGGCCGATGATGTTGGAAAGCTCCCTGGAGTCGGACTTTTGGAGGTTTTTCAAATTCAAGTGAGGTAGAGAGGCTTGTCCCGGGCGCCCATGCCACTGCTGCGACACAGAGAGGACAGAGTCAGGGGAACGAACGCGACATGTATTTAACGAACATCAAACAGTCGCTCGGATAAAATATAGGGCTACGTTTGACTGATGACTTAATACAAACTGTTGGAAGTTCACATAAACACATTTGATTTTTAGAGATGTAATTAACTAAAGGTATTCATGCCCTGGCGATCGATTATTTGCTTAAAAAGAGGGCACGTCGAGTTCATGCTAAACCAACTATTTACAGAAAAGCCTCTAGGAAATTTAAAAGGTTCTGTTTTCAGATCAGACTTTTTCTTTCAGTTTCGACTGCTCACTCGTAAATCTTTTCCGGAGTGTCGTGTGATGTCGTGGTGACGTGTCCGGTCGGGCGATTTACACAGGTTTTGGCGCTGTCTTCCTACCTGTGGAGGCAGAACGACAGCGCCATCTGCAGTCCGACTTCTTTAGGACAAGTGTGGGAGAGTAAAAAGGCCCCCTTGTCCTGGTCTATAGTCCCGTGGGCACGTTTCCGTATTTCAATTGCCTCAAAACCTGTGTAAATTAGCCGACGACGCGTTGCAGCAACTTGACACTCTGGAGAATGTAGTGAGCAGTCGAAAAAAGAACCTTTTAAAATAGATCATCAGAAGAAGCAAATAGAAGCAAATAACCTAACTACAAACTGGAAATCACAAAAAACACCAAACTTTCAAAAAACATGTTGATATTATTAGAAAGAAACCAATCCAAGGATGGAAAAAATATCAACGTCTTGAAATGTTTTGGTCTGACTCAACTTCATATGAATGATTGTGTCACTTTTTGCAAATGTTCAAGTAAATAGTACATAACAGTGACATTAGCAAATCAATTGAAGTGTGGCTCCAGAAGCTGCAAAACAAACTTAAAAGCCCTGAGCGAAACAACAGGCATCAATCGCCCCCTGGACTCACTCAATACAAAAGTCAAAATTTGCAGATCACTTGATTTGTGAAATGCCAAACGTGAAGAGTGTTGTGTGCTTATCGTTACTGACACGAGAGCAACATCACCAAATACACAACGATCGCACTTGGAAGAAGAGATTCAAGCAAAACCTCAATCTTCTTCTAAAGCCTCGAAATGTGACGTGACCCGGACGTGATCCCATTTGACATGAATCAGCTCTGAATACAGGAGACAGTGTTTTTGAGACTTCTCAGAATAGCTACACAAAATAGCACGACAAAACAGCCTATGTACCGACTGTACTGAGAGAAACACGGGGACTTAATTGGATGTCACACTTTTACCAAGCGCCGTAATAGCATTGTTCTCCTCGTGCATTACTCATTTCAATTTCAAGGAGATGCTTTGCAAGCGATTCAGTCGGCAAATCGCAGTTTATGATTAATACAGTTCCCGCGAGTACAAGTGAAGTGGTCTACAGCGAGTTATTGGGAAATTAGGCAGTTGCTCCATGTTCGCATCAGATATGGGCTGGATTTAAGAGGCTAAAGTGGACTGGTAATATTTAACTATTTAACAAAATCATTAGGCTACAGACAAACACAGGGATGGATTTGAAGGGTACATTTTTGAAAGACTTGAAGATGATATAAATCTGAAGTAGGAGCAGGGCTTATATTGTACTGATAAGCAACACTTGTGAAAATACATTTAACACTTGAGTTTTATTGTGCTTTCACTAAAGGCGCTGTACCTGCTTTTTACTGACTTAGTTCATTTTAAACCGTTTGCAGCAGTTCAAATGCATCCATCGCTTTCTCACATATTCTGCGCTTCCTAATTATTTTTCAGCGCTTTTCACGACTTTCAGGAGCCCGAGCGGGTTTTGCCATCACGGTAAAGCTAACAACAACTAGCAACAATGCTAACAGCGCACTTCCTGGTGGTCAGAGAATAAAACGCTCTACAATTAGAGGCACGTCCGGCTGCAGCAACCAGTGGAGCTAATAAACTGTCAAATCACCTATTTAACGTTTTTTCGATTGGGGTCCTGTGAAAGACATCAGGGGCTTGGGTACAAGTTTCAGAACGTTTCAGGACATGTTTAACACTCAAATTCCCTTCAGTGTCAGTGGAAAAGGAGAAAAATGGGATGCCGGCACTTTAAGTTCATATCAAGCACGTTAATCTCACCCGCAGTGGTTGGGCCCGCACTCCCTGTTGCAGTACTCTCCGTCCCAGTCTGGGTTTGGGCCATGTCCCGGGGCGGGGGCTCCTGGAGACTGTGACCCCCCCACACTGTTCTGGTAATCCGGAGGCAGGTGGGAGAAACCCTGCAAATAGAGAAGAGAGGGAACTCATTACATTAAGATAAAACACTTGAGAAAAGTGGCCAATTTCTGATTGAACAGTTTCAGTTTGAATTGAGTGAAGAGAGTGAAGAGAGTGAAGAGAGTGAAGAGAGTGAAGAGAGTGAAGAGAGTGAAGAGAGGGAAGAGAGTGAAGAGAGGGAAGAGAGGGAAGAGAGGGAAGAGAGGGAAGAGAGTGAAGAGAGGGAAGAGAGACGTGAAAAGAGGGAAGAGAGGAAGAGAGAAGAGGCAAGAAGAAAGAGAGTGAAGAGAGTGGATGAGAGGGAAGAGAGTAGAAGTGAAGAGAGTGAGAGAAAGAGTGAAGAGAGGGAAGAGAGGAAGGGAGAGGGGAGAGAGTAGGAAGAGAGTGAAGAGAGGGAAGAGAGTAAAAAGGAAGAGAGGGAAGAGGAAGAAGGAAGAGAGTAAGAGAGGGAAGAGAGTGAAGAGAAAGAGTGAAGAGAGTGAAGAGAGAGAAGGAAGAGGGAAGAGAGTGAAGAGAGTGAAGAGAGGGAGAGAGTGAAGAGAGGGAAGAGGGAGAGAGTAAGGATGAAGAGAGGGATAGAGAGGAAGAGAGGGAAAGAGAGGGAAGAGAGTGAAGAAGTGAGAGAGGAGGGAAAGAGTGAAAGAGAGTGAAGAGAGGAAGAAGAGTGAAGAGAGGGAAGAGAGGAGAGAGGGAAGAGAGGGAAGAAGAGGGAAGGAAGGAGGATGGGAATGAGAGAAGGAGAGAGAGTGAGAGAGGAAGAGAAGGAAGAGAGTAAGAGAGAAGAGAGGGAAGAGAGTAGAAGAGAGAAGAGAGGGAAGAGAGGGAAGAGAGAGGATGAAGAGGTGAAGGAGAGGAAGGGAAAGTGAAGAGAGTAAGAGAGGAGAGAAGAGAGGAAGAGAGGGAAGAGAGAGAGGGAAGAGAGTGAAGAGAGGGAAGAGAGGGAAGAGAGTGAAGAGAGTGAAGAGAGGGAAGAGAGGGAAGAGAGTGAAGAGAGTGAAGAGAGGGAAGAGAGGGAAGAGAGGGAAGAGAGTGATTTTCCTATTTTCGTATCGTACAGTTGGATTCTCAGAGTTCACGCAGAGCA
The DNA here is from genome assembly GCA_015082035.1 of Chaenogobius annularis. Classification (NCBI taxonomy): domain Eukaryota; kingdom Metazoa; phylum Chordata; class Actinopteri; order Gobiiformes; family Gobiidae; genus Chaenogobius; species Chaenogobius annularis. Next base: position 300,922 of record BJKM01000097.1, on the reverse strand, counting down.
AACTGACACATAAACATAAAGCGAGATGAGTCACTGGAGCGTGTGCACTGACCTGCTGACTGAGGGGGGGCGAGTGTAGGGGCGGCTGCAGACCCATTTGGTGCGAGATGATTGGCTGAGACTGCTGCATCCGGATTGGCTGGTTGAGCAGGGAGCTCTGGTGCAGGGAGAGCTGGGCGTGGGGGTGCAGCGGTGGGCTGATCTGGAAGGAGGTCGGAGGAGAGGCACTCATGCTGGGGGGGAGCATCTGGGACTGGCTCAGGGCGGGGGCCAGGCTGTGACGGGGCCCATAGCTCTGCAGCTCTGACAGGGGGAAGGAGCCCGGGGGCCCCAGGTACGGAGAGGAGGGCTGCGGGGGCACGCTGTACAGAGGCTGCTTCGGGGGCAGCAGGTGGGACGACTGGCTTGTCTGCTGGGCACTTTTTGGTTCTGGGTCATTGTAGGTCTGGGGAGGAAAACAAATGTTGCTTTAATGTCCAAGGTCTGACCACAATTCAACACCGTCAAAAGTGTCATCACAGTCACACACACTATTGCACCCAGAGGTAGTACTCAAGTACATTTAACTGAGAAGTAACTTTTCAGAACATTTTACTTCATTTTCTACGCTATACTTTAAGTCCAACTTTAGTAAGATTGAGTATGAAGTAACAGTACTGAGTACAGTACAACATTTTGGCTTATCCTTCCCACTGTGAGTAATTCTATAGTGACAACAGTGTTGAGCATTAAATGCTTCAAACTGTCACCAATCTGTGCATTGTTTAATGTTTTGTTTGTCTGATTACATCAACTTAAAATGAGTTACTACAAATATGTTTTTATTATTACTTGAGTCATTATTTAGGCTTACTTTTTTACTTCCACGTGAGTAATCTCATTTTAAAGTTAAACTTAAGTGTATATTTTGGATACTCTACCCAACTCTGATTGCACTGCCAATGTTGCCTATAATGAATCAACCTGATGATTAACCCCATGAGCGCCCGTGGCATGCAGCGACAAATAGCTAATCTGAAGTTCATTCATACAGTATACAATAAATGTCCTTTTCGGTCAAACACAATCAAAAATCCAAACCAGGTCAGGCAGTTTTCTCTACAGCATTTGGTGACTTGGAAACTCCGCAAAAAAAAAAAGAAGCCATTTTCAGCACATGAAAAGAACAGTTCAATTCGCTTCTGTCAGTCCCTTCAAAGGGAGACCACCATTAAGTACATGTGCTTGATAATTACACAGTCAAAGAATCTGGATTTTTAAAAGCTTTTAACTTTTGAACCCACTTGATTCAACTTTCTCATCACTGTCGATCTTAATAATTACACTCTGCACTTTTCTGAGTGGGAATCAATTTTACAGCCAAAATCATAAATGACAGAAATTTGGAGAGCATTGCCTTCATGCATTCTCCATTTGGCCTTGACTTTGCCATTCATTTGGGTTCAGCTCGCTTCGTTTCATATCTGCGGCATTATTAACATCTGTCCAAAGCAGTTTAACAGCGCAGTTATACCAGAGAAGACAACAGCAGACAATAGACGATCTATTTCATTTCACTCCTTACCATGCAGTTTCACTTTCTCACTTTCTCATGCCGACACAGGAACGTAATATATTTATATATAATTCTAATTCAAAACCCAAAGGCTGTCCAATTCTTGATTTTGTGTCAGGCACGATACCAATTACCACACAGTTCAGCTACATCCAAACATAAAGACGCTGTACCTGATTTTACTGTCTAAAACAGAACTAGTTCATTTGTTTCAACTGTTTGCAGCGGCCCAAACTTCAAAGGAGGGCAGAATTTACTACTTGGAGTAGTTTTCCAACTGCATACTTTATAATATTTTGTTTCAAGTAACAGTACTGTACTACTTGAGTAAAAGTGTTCACAATGAGTAAGTCAACAAGTAACAAAAGTTTGTTTCCTGCAACACTCTTTCAGTTATGATTTAGGATTTTGTATCCATATACCAGATTTTGTAAATTATTTCACGTTTTGTCCTTTCGATTAAATCAACTTCAGTTTATAAATCAGATGTGTCCAGATAATTTCTCTACTTTAGTAGTCTTCCCAAATACTCGGCTCACTACTTTGTACATTTACTTGAGTAATATCATGTTGAAGTAATGTAACACATACTTGACTAAAATGTTTGAATACTCTACACACCTTTTCCAAATATATTCCTCATTCGGCATTCCAAGCATCAAGTGCACCAAGTGCTTTTCACGACTCCAAAGCAGAGTTTTGCCATCATGCCACTGCTATCAACCACAGGCAAGACTATATATCTGACTAATTTAACATTTGATTACTTATTGTATGCCCTCACATTACTGTTGATACAGTGGACCTTCATAGTGACACAAGCCCCTACATGAGCCTTTTCTTCTGGTGCCTCTCAACGCTGTCAGACCGCTCATCTGCAGCCATCAGGGTTGATTAGACAGTAATGGAGCACATTTGTATGAATAGAAGTGGGGCTGGGGCAATGATCAATCGCACCTTGACAGATAGAAAGGAGAAGGCCATAAACGCTCTCACGTCTATGCAGCAGTGCAGGAGAAATGAGGCTGTTTGCTTCAGAACAAATGGAATGACAAAAGAGATCTTCCCCACACCTCACAGTCAGCTGGTAATACAAGACGGCACTAAACAATGCAGTCCAAGCGCCTCCTCTGCTCAACACGGGGCTGTGCTGGTGTCTAAGGCCACCAGCTGAAGTTGAGACAAACTAAAGTCTACTCAAATCAAAGAGAAACTTGATTAAGGCCAGGAATGAAATTACATGAAAGGTGCACTATGTAACTTTTCTGGTGATGGGTCCGCCACCTGCTTGTCTCCATGGACTGTCGATCGGGGATGTTTCACAGTATGGCAGTAAACTTATCTATCCTGCATTCATAAAAATGATCAAAGTAATTTTTATTTAGTAAAAAGAACATGAAAAAAAAGCATTATTATAGCGAGCAGTGTCGCCTCTCCACAGAGCTGACCTGTAACTTGGCCAGGTGGCCCCACCTGCTTTTTTCCACAGAGGTAGATATGTTTAATCAGCGATTGTTCGGTCCCACTTTATAATAACTACAACTTAATTAACCTTGATGAAACATGAACAAAGACTTAATTCTTAATGAACAGATAGCTAATTAAGAATAATTCAGGTTAATTAAGAGATTGGATATTAGGGGTAGGATATTAATAAGTAGTTACTAAACCTGAATCATTCTTATTAAACTATTTGTTCATTATCGATTAAGTCCTTGTTCATGCTTTATCGAGGCTATTAAAAGTGTAGTTATTATAAAGTGTTTCCAAACATTCAATCCAAAGAAATAACATCTCAATGGCACCAGAAAGGTTACATAGTGCACCTTTAAATGAAGCATATCATTATATTTACAGATTCTTCATTAAACAGCCACATGTTAAAGATGGAGAAATTGTGCACATGGAATTACTGCTGTACATAAAGTTTCTGAAGCACCTTTTACACTGTGCATTGCTCATAAATGATACTGCCATACTCTTATGTATTTGAGCCCTCCCCCACCCCGTACCACCCCCTTTACGCCCCCAGCCCCCCATACACATCTGCAGCTGATATGGAAATCAAGTATTGTTCCAAATATGGACAAGCCCTTTAACACTGCACCCCCAAACCCTGTCCCGAGCAAGCCCCGCCCAGCTTATTAGAAGGGGTTTTCCGTCCAATCCATCATCAGTTTTAGCGTGTGTGATAGGTGTTACCTTGGAAACCAGACTGGCTCGGTACGCGGCCAGAGCTTTCAGGTACTCCTTCTTGGCAGCCTCTGTTTTCCTCTTGTAGGCCTGAGAAGAGAGGAAATCAAAATATGAGGCTCAGGAGCAGACAGAGGTCAACATGTAGGGTTATGTTTGGATCCTGAATGAAATGTTCTAGCAAGTCATAGAATAGAAGTAAGGGAATTAAAGTAAAGTACTACAATATCAAATTACACGGACAGAGAATAGAAAGAGCCCTAAATTGAAGTACAGCAGGTTCGGTTGTTCAGCCTTCTCACCCTGGACACTATTTGAGCCACTCCCCTCAGGAAGGAGGCTACGGTCCATCTGAACCTCCCGCCTCAAGAACTGTTTCTTTCCCTCTGCCATAGGATCTATGAACCACTTTTTGCACTATTTCTGATCATCTGCAAATTTGTGTGTATATACTCAAACCAAGACTATTTCTATTTTATGAGTACATTTTCAATTGTATGCATGCCACATTTGACATTATTTGCTATTATAATTATTCATTGTTGTATGTTATACCATATCACAGAGGAAAGTTCCTATGTTTGTGAATTTTGTTCACTGACAATGTCAATAAACCTTTTTCTGATTCTGATTCTTAAAATCTGGTTCTCTGGCTTCCTCCCCCCATCCAAAGACATGCATGTGTAAGGTCAGTTGTAAATGGCCCCTAGTGAATGTATGTGAGAATGATCCCCCGACCCCTAATGGGAACAAGTAGAAAATGAATGAAACCAAGTTTGACATTTTAGATTTGTGACACTGTAACTAAAGAACGGAATTGTAATATCAAAGTACAAACATGGTACATAATTTAACATTGTGGCTTTCTGCTCTTGTACTAAAAAGCTTTGATTCCGTTTTGTCACTCACATAAAGTATGCACTGAATAGAGGAAATTTCTGGAAATTTCTGGTCTGTAAAAAGGTAAGGAAAAATTTAAGGAAAATCTTCAAAATTTGAAGGAAATTGGACGATTTGGAAGATTTCTGTGAAATTCAAAGGATAAAAAAAAAAAAAAAAAAAATTGGAATTATTCTGAAAACATTTTGGAAGATTTGAATGAAAATTTGGAGGAAAATAATGTCTTGCCCAATAACAGAGCAACAACCTGAGCCACTGCAGCTGAATAATGATTTACATAATTATTTAATACGTCTATTCTTCTGATGACGACTGACAGCTCGTTCATTTGTGCTGATTGAATGAAGGACATTTTGTCTTTGTTTCCCTTTTTGTTCGTCTGAATGCCTTGACACTTGAATAACCTCGATACTGTTGTTGTTCGAAGATATATTAGGTAATGGCCTTGTGTTTCCTGCACTGCTCTTTCAGATATCATTTAGGATTTTATATCCTATATCTTTTGAACATATACCAGCCTAACCATATGCCCATCTTTGCTGCAGATTGTATGAAAATCTATATTCAATGGTTTGACAGTGATTAATTCTTTCATATTCAAGCTGTGAATTGTTTCCCCCAAACTAATGTCAGATTATTAGTGCACATACTGGATAATTTATACACTTATGTCTCAAAACTCAGTGAGAGGAAATGCTAGCACAAAAATAGACGCCTTTCAAACATTAAGAAGCAATAATTTCAGGCTGACAAGTAGTGCAGACCAGCGGTTTTTAAGCTTTTCAACCAATCCAAGACTCTCCCTGCAAAAGGAAGGGGATGTTGATAATATTTTCTAAAGGCAAATCATTAAAGATAAGGTTTAATAACATTTATTTGGTATGTTTGATCTAATTTCACTCACAAATAAACAACATTTTAATACTATCTTGAAATCAGAGCTGCAACTAAGGATTATTTTAATAGTGGATTAGTCACAGATGTTTTATTTTTTTTCTCCGAACTTGTCAAACGATTGTTTCTATTATACATTGTGACTAAATAAAAGTGGAAATATGGTGATAGAAAGTGTATTATTGATGAAAATCAGAAGTTACTTATTCCTCTTTGACATTTGGATTAGACATAGCCGCTGTCTTTGTTATAAAAAGATCGTATGTCTGTATAGTCCAGACAACTATTTTGATTATCAAATTATGCCAATGGGTATTTTTTTGCTGCAGCTCTACTTGAAATAATCTGTTTTAAAAACCTGAATTATGTAGTTCTTGTTTTACTATTAAATGTATAAATGAACACAGAAAAAGCACTACAAAATTCAACTGGCACAAACTGGGGAAAAATAGACACAAACAGTCCCCCTTAAACTATTTGTACTCAAACTTCTATTTCACTCTCAACATTGACACACATAAACTTGTTTTTCCTATACAATATACAATATATTTTGTCCAACAGCCAAAATAGCTTCAAGGCAAACCGCCGAACCACCACCAACTCATTATTTAAGACTTCCACTATAGCAGCCATCCATACACGCTGTATATAAGGCTTTATATCAAATAGCAACTAAAACAATAGAGTGATGATCTTGGAGAGCTGAGATGCCCTTGAGCTTAATCCAAGGGCGAGACGCAGACCGGGGCAGAGCTTGTTCAGTGTTCTGGGATCAAAATAGAAAAGATATTATACCATCATAAATACAGAAGTTGTTGGGATGGTTGCTGTCCAATAGGAACAGCAGATGTGGATGAACATTACTTTAAGAGAGGTTTAATACAACTAAAATCTTATACTGGCCAGATTGACAAGCACAAAACCTACAGTGTTAAACAGATGGACTAAAGACACTTCACTGTGGAATTGCCTGGTTGGATGGAACTGGATGGAACCTAAACGAGATATGTTGTTTTTAAACTAACTTGCCCTGGAAATCAAATGGAAAATTGCAAGTGATTCACTAAGTGGCATTAAATCAAACAAAAAAGTAAAAAACAAATTCAAAAGTTGACATCACTGTTGCTTCATAACATGCGATAATATATGCAACTTATTCTAAACTAAAGTAAAATGAAGTAATCTCTGAAATAGTTCACTTCGGGGTGCACGGTGGGCATAGGCGTTAGAGCTCTCGCCTCCCAAGAAGGAAATCATGGGTTCGATCCTGGGCGAACATTACATCACATGATTTCTCTGGGTGGAGTCTGCAGATGTCCTCCCTGTCACCGTGGGTTCTCTCCGGGTTCTCGGCTTCCTCCCACCGTCCAAAGACATGCATGTGTTAGGTAAATTGGCAACTGTAAATTGACGCTAGTGAATGAGTGTGAGAGTGAATGGTGTCTGTGTGTCTATGTCTCTGTGTTAGCCCTGCGACGAGTTGGCCCATGTCCAGGGTGTCCCCGCCTAAGGCCCAAAGGCACTGGATAGGCTCCAGTCACCCGCGACCCCTAACGGGAACAAGCGGTAGAAAATGGATGGATGGATAGTTCAACTTTGATTAGGAGTTGAACTAGGCTTCAGAAAAGTAACAACAGAAATCAAGTTTTTGTTAAGTAAATTTTGACTTTTTGCGTGCTAAACGATCTACTGCCTGCAGTTTTACCATTATTCGTGTTTATTCAGCGCAATATCCTTGGATAGTTTTAGTTGCCTTTCGCTCCTCTCTCCCACACCTTTCCCCACCATACCATCCGCCTGAATTAAATTTAGAAGGAAAATGATTTTAATGAGAGCCGAGGGATTGGGGATAAACGGACAGATTATCCAGAAGAGAAGGAGCTCATTAAAGTGAGCAGTATCTCACAGACATTTCACAGCACATAAAGCACAGAGCAGGCTGCTAAACACAAGCGCCACCTACAGGCCAGTGTATGGATTTGATTTTGATATTTCATTACAGGCGAGACAATACGTCATAGAGTTATCAATGTAAACTCGTATCATCATCATCATTTGTCATGTCTGCTCATCTTAATGTTGTAATAGTTTTGTCAACATGATAGTTTTGACGATGTAGACTAAATAAAAACTACATATAGCGCAAACAAAAACTCTATATATTTTATGTCACAGAAAAAAAACTAAACAGAAGAGATGAGGAGGATAAGATACGAGCTAGTTAGAAATGAGTGAAAATGTTGAAGCGTTATTTTAAGAGTTATTTTAAAATTCATTGAACTTTTTCTTCCAAATACAACAGTAAATCTAAAAATCCACATGTCACTGTGAGTTTTTGACAATCCGTTTTCTCCTGGGCACGTAAACACCTGACAAAAATCACATCTAATTTTTGTTATGTGACATTTTCTGGCCCTTGTAAATGTATCCACTGCTGCATGAAAATGAAAAAACAAAACAAATGCAGGGGAGGAGGAAGTACTTTGAGGTAATGCATCTTCAATCCTTTTTATCCACACAGGACCACATGCTCTTATTGTCTTTATCCCTTTATCCATCATACCTGCTTCTGCTCCTCCCCGAGGCTGTCCCACATGGACGCCACGATCTTGGACACGTCTCCGAAGGTGGCGTTGGGGTTCTGTCCCTTGATGGCGGCCTGAGTGTCCCTGAAGAAGAGCGCGTACGCAGACACCGGCTTCTGCGGCTCGTTCGGGTCTTTCTTCTTCTTTTTCTTCTGCGGTTTGGGCTTGGGCTTCATCATGTCCGCTGCGCCCCTCTTCTCGTTATTTATCTAAAACACACATACAGGATACAACAATTTTAGACATAAAATCAAATGCTATGAGTTTACTTTATGACATGACTCCGTCTGTTAAGTGTGATATTCAACTGCATAAAAGAACAAGATGGCACTGTGCCAAAAGTGATCTCTTGCAGTTCTCACAGAAATAGAACAAAAAAGGTTCTATTCTCAGATTGAATGAGGCCTTTCAATGTGGAGTTTGCATGTTCTTCCCGTGGGTACTCCAGTCCAGGCAAATCTTTCAGCAAGGTTCTCCGGACCAAATTTGGTTTAAGATGTAGATCTAGACGGATTATTACAGTGTATTTATATAGCACTTTTCCACCTTCAAGGCACTCGAAGCGCTTCTGAGGATTGTCCCTCAGAAAAGATTTAATAAACAAAGGACTGCAAAAGTGTCATGTGATCAAAAACCAGGACACGAGGACAAAAGGTGAGATGTGTCTGCTGCTTTTACATGCACATTCTTTACAGCACAAATGAAACAAAAAGGAGATTAAATGAGCATGAGCGGTGTATTCACTTGAGGTGAGGAGCATGATACAGTCATTGTAGCGGTGATGATAAATGAAAACGTTTGCACAGACTCAGTGTTGGTGTCCTCTGCTATTTCTGCAGTCTAAAAGCCGTCACGCTATTGTGTGTATGGATCGTAAGTGACAATCCAGTTGGAACCTTACAATTTTGATAAATAGTCGTAACCCCACAGATATGAGGAGTGTCTTGACAAAGGATCTTAGGCTTAAGAGAAGCGCTACTCCGGCCACGCCCCCTGAACTCGTGAAAAGCAAGCTTGAAATTGTGCTAAATATCTTCTAGTGTGCGGTCAGGACAATATTGAACGAACGGTCAAATGCTGAATTCTAAAAGCTTTTGCAAACCTTTTCCACACAAAGTTTACTTCATCATGCTCCTCATACATACAACAGAATACAATATGATAATGTAAAGCTGCGTGGTAGTTGAACTTAATTTACAAAAAGGGGAGAAGAAAAATCCAAACAACTCTAAATCCAGTCTTTATTTCCCCTCCATTTTGTAGATCACAACCACATCATTTCCACTTCTCAGAGATATTGTCAAATGGGATTCAATCTGTTTATTTATTTATTTATTTATTTTTTTCCTCACAAGATGCACCCAACTTGGTTTGTCAACAATAACGCACAGCAATCTCAGTACATTTTCAGAGAAGCCAAACCACGTTACGCTCAACAGCCAACACACACAAATAGGTTTTCATTTTTCCGTGACACAGAGTCAATTCCCGGTCACCTGATCCTGGTTGTGATTCTATATGGAAATTGCCTTCTTTGCCGAGGAGAGAAGGCATCAAGGGAGAAATAGAGTGAGGAGGGAAAGGGGAAGGGAGGGGCAGATAAGCAGCCAGAGCAGAAGAAGGGATGTTGATGTAGCTATTAGCATCCGCGCAACATCATTTAACCTGATTTCATGGCTGCTATAACTGCACCAAAAACAATCCAATTTCCACCCTTATAGACGACCGTAATAGAAAATATAATGATATAGTAAATATTCAGTGATGTACAGGCATTGGTGGGATGTTTACGCACAAGATTTACGGTTAAAAGGTTACGCAAATGTCAGTAAGTGTACGGAAAAGGAACTCAAATGTGTGATGTTTTTTTTTTTTGTTGAAAAGCTCAAAAGGTCAAGTTTTGTATTTCAAGAGGATGTTTGCTACAAAAAAACAAAAACTCAACTGAAATTACCTTGGCAGACATTGAAATTTAAATGACTATTGAAGATGAGACACCTACACAAGCAGATAGCCGGTGATAGAAGCATACGTTTCTATTTTATCCATGCAACTAATCGATCAAATCGAAGTGTGGATGCAAATGAAAATCTGAACATAAAATAAAAAAGCATTACAAAACTGTACTTCAGGTGGATGTGACGATTACAATATGAGAAAATCACGATAGGAGAAAATTGCGGGGAGTTGGGGAAGAAGAGTTTTAACACAGTGATGAATATGTGGAATGTGGTGTGGGCCGGATTTTTTTTTAACACTGCCATGTTTTCAAATCCTTGGGGGAAAAAAAGTATGAATTAGTATTAATAGTAGTAGTTATTAGAAATGTCTGTAGTGCTGTATCAGGTTCCTTTCGTAAAATATTTATAATACTAGTGATTTACTTTTGTAGATGGCTTATAATAACTTATAAATGTTGATAAGCCATTAAGTATTTTATGAGTGGTTTTAAACAAATAACCAGTGCTTATTAACGCCCTATAAATAGTTCACTAAAGAACCTTCATTTACAACGCTGCCGAAAAGTCATTACATGTTTATAAATTGGTTTAATTCAGATCTTTGTTCTTGTTTGTGTAAACAGCTGCTTTTCCAAAACCCACTGCTGTTGAAGTTGAGCTATGCGTCTGAAACTCAGCAGGATAAAGACAACCACATGAAAAGATTTGTCTCTGTGTAAAAAAAAATCAAACAGCAACTTCATAACATTTAAAGACACATCCATCTAATGCATACTCACGACGACATTACGTCCCGACTGTTTCCAACCCTGCCCCTGTCAATATGAAAATAAAAGAAACGACTGCCTTTGAAAATTGCATTGTTTCTGTAAATGACAAAATGTATTGCCACGCAGCATGAAATGAACTAATCAAAATTCAAGGTCTGCGAGCACGTTTGGCAGCTAAAGGAAAACTTCAAAATGGCTATTGTGTTGTGGGAAAATTGAGCCAATGTTCCAATTCGCCGTGATGAGAGCGCGTGGCTTGTCATTGTGAAGCTTACAGGTAAAATTAATTTGGTGTGTGTGCGCTTTCATTAAAAAATAATCATCCTTCACGTTCGGAGCAATGAGCAAGATGACAGGCATTCAGAACGGCATCTGTTCCTCTCGTATCTTTGAAGTGGAAAATAGAAGTGGAAATAGAATCAAGTCCAGGCAGTGCTAATGAAATTGACAACTCGTAAAAATGTGGCTAAATAATATAATCTGAAGGGAGCAGTGCACAGTATGTGAACAGGCAGAAATACTGTATTGAAAGTACTTTACTATTGAAAGTTACGTTCGTCTGCTTGTCTCCATGAAGATGATATTGTTTTGCTTGGAATGTTTCACAATATAGCATTAAGATGTATCCTGTCCAATTCTCTCTCTATGGGGTTTTTGTCTTGCTAAAATGAATAAAAACTTAAAGATCAGGCCGCGAGACAAAATGTTAAAAACGTTACAAATGAATTGAAGACTTTACCAGCGCACACTTCTGTGTTTAGAACGGAAGGTCGTAGATGCTAATTTTGAGGCATAATAAAAAATATATATATTAAAATAACAAACTGAAGTAATCTATAAATAAAACAACCAAGTACTCTTTACTTTTTCTTTTTCTGGTCAAAAGATTTTACTCTTTAAGTATAGTGTCTAAACCAGACTTGGAGAGACTTATCCATGCGTTTGTCTCTAGTAGATTAGACTACTGTAACGGCCTGCTCACTGGCCTCTCCAAACGAGCTGTAAAACAGCTGCAGTAACATCCAGAACGCTGCTGCTCGGGTCCTGACTAGAACCAGGAAGTACGATCACATTAGTCCTGTGCTCAGGTCTCTGCACTGGCTCCCTGTGGCTCAGAGAATAGACTTCAAAGCAGCTCTGCTTGTATACAAGTATCTCAAGTATCTCCATGGCCTAGCATCAAAGTACATCTCGGACATGTTAGTGCCATATGAACCATCTCGGACTCTGAGGACCTCAGGACCGGCCTCCAGCTGGTGCCAAGAGTCAGGACTAAACATGGGGAATCTGCGTTTCAGTTTTATGCAGCTAAAATCTGGAACAGTCTTCCTGAGGATGTGAGACAGACCTCTACTCTGGCAATGTTCAAATCTAAGCTAAAAACTATTATGTTTGGCTGTGCATATGACTGAAATGATTTTCTTTCCACTCTTCTCTTTTGTCTTAAACTATTTGACGGACAGCCTGAAAATGGCACCATTAAATGTCTTTAAATTAAGGTTTTGTGATTTATGTCATGTCTTTGTGATTTGAATGTGTTTTTTTCCAGTTGTGTGAAGCACTTTGAATTTCCTTTGTGTACGAATTGTGCTCTACAAATAAAACTTGCATTGCCTTGCCTACTCGAGAGGACAAAGGTTTTTTTTTCCTATTTTACCTTTTAAGTTTCACAATTCATCATGTGAAACTCGGAATCATAAAAGTTGTGCCATTGATACAGAAACGTATCGATTAAACCATAAATGTTACCCAGATGAAAAAAAAAAATTCCGATGTAACTTTGAAATAAAAATGAGTTATACCATTTACTGTACAGACTTAGCTACAGAAAATGCTACGCTATCACACAAGAAATTATAAGAAGCCATAGCCAGGTAATTGGACAACAACCAAAATCCATATCATTTGTCATTGATTTCTTTGACCGCACATTCACTAAACCTTCCATAAAACATTGATTATTTCCGGTATTGCGGCTTTTTCTCTCATAGTGTCATTTCATTTGTTACGAGTGCATATGTCGCGCGTCTCCGTGACAATATAAACAGTTCTTCACACCTCCATTCTTGCTGTACTTCCTCTTTATAGCGCACAGGCTCATATTTGACCCATCAGTGCTCAGAGAAAACCTTTTTGTTTTTATAGCCCATTCAGACAACGCTGCATTTTGCTCTTCAATGCCTATGATGATGATGATGATGATGATGATGAATAAATTCTCTCTGATTGGACCAACACTTTTATTGTCTTCCTGTAATATTCCCAAACATTTTATTGTGCTATTTCCATGTCTCTAAACTCGGCACCACTTCACTCCTTTATCTGCCCGACTTCTTTCTCCTCTGTGTGTTTTAATGGTGACACAGTTATCAAACTGTCAATCCTAATCTTGTCTTCCCAGTGCAGCGATGTACGTTCAGAATAACAGCATCTCGCTCTCTAACTCGCTTCCTTTTTACTCTCTTTCGCTCTCTTTCTCTCGTTCATTTGCAATTTCCAACTTTCTCTATCTTCCTCCCTTCTTCTCTCTTCCTCTCCGTCACTCACTCACCCACCCATTTTAACTGTCTATTTCGCCCTTTCTGTCTCTTTCTCTCTCTTTTGCTCACTCACTCATTAACCCCTTCTCCCATCTCATTTTCCCTCTATTCCTAACTCCCTATTTCCCCCTATATACTCCCCTATTATACAAACACTCTCTCTCCCCCCTGTCTCTCTTTCCTTCCGTCTGTTCCTCTCTCTCTTCTTTCTCTCTCTCTCCCCTTCTTTTTCTCCTCTCAAATGTTCTCTCCCTCTCGTTCCTGTCTCTCTCTCTCACACTCTCCCCCCTTCTATCTTCCTTTCTCCCGTCTCTCTCTCTTACACAACAGAACTGCTGATTGGATGCTGAGCTCAGGCTAAAGCAGGACTTTATTCATTTTGCTGGGTAACTCCATTAGAAAATCCTATATAGAACCTGCTGTATTCAGCACAGGCTTTAAATAGTGCAGAGCAGCTCTACCTGGCAACAGCACAATCTACAAAATACTACCACTCCTACTACCACTATTACTACTACTACTACTACTACTACTACTACTACTACTACTACTACTACTACTACTACTACTACTACTGCTGCTACTACTACAGCTACTGCTACTGCTATTTCTACTGCTGATATTGCTACTACACTGCTGTTACTACACTGCTACACAGAATGGCAAGCCACCAAAAACCTTTTCCAACTTAAACATAATTTGGGCTGATTTTCCCTAAAACTCCTGACAACATTTAGTACAAACAATTGGCTGGACTCTTTGTGAAGTTGAGACTCTGTAGTTTTGGCCTCTTGTCAGATTTACTTATATATTTAGGTTGTCACAAGTTCAGCACAGAGGAAAATTATTTTTCAAATCCTGTCTAGATTTTCTTTGGTAAATATAAAGAGGAGTAAAGCTGTAAAGAGTTGGGAGGTTTGGACTGACTGACAGTAGATTGAGCATTTGTTGGGTTTTGACAATTCCTTTGAAACCAATTTAACTAAAAATGAGATTAAGGGACTTTAGACTAAAGACTAAAGTGACTATCCCAGAATGGCTACATTGACTGAAAATAATGGGTTATACCTTTTTTAATATTATACATTCCCAGGAGCTTGATGTAAAACATGTCTCTTCAGACCTGCCATTATTTTAAAGCGTTAAAGCCAAAGAGCAAATATGGTACTACTTTACAAAAAAAAGTAGAATTATCACTGACAAACTAAAATCAAAATTAAATTGGAAAGGCTCTTGCCACTGTAACGTCAGTCTCTCACTGTTTATAAGCAACCATGTTGATTGGGTTCTCAAGAAGTACAATTTTATTTGATATTTTTTGTACTGTTCAAAAAACAGTCAAGAGATATACTGACTTGGAAACATCCGTGCAATAATCCATGCTGACCAGACAACTATACATGTTTTTAGCAGAAATAAAGAATAACTGAGCACACTGAGCAAAGAGCTATGACAGATATAACTTTAGCACAGAACAAAACTAATGAATATTTTGTGATATATATTTCGATTTCACTTTTTGTCCAGACTTTATTCTGTTCTTGTTTCCCTGAACAGTCAGAGCAGATAAATGCCCATAGCCTCTAAGTGGTAACTACGGGGCGTCTTCACTGTACAAGAAAATCAAAGCTGTACTTCATTGACACCGGCTGCCTCTGCTGTGTCGCGAAGCATGAATCCATCAGGCGGAAGAGCTGATAGGCATCGCCGTGGTGACAGGATGACAATTGCCGTAGTGACAGGATCAGAAAACGGACCTCAGATCTAAGAGCAGCCACTGACCAGCGACCTCCTGCTTTTCTGCTCATGACAGTGTTTACCGCCATCACAAACAACAATACAAATACACCAAATGCATCATACATGGAAATATGAGCAGAAATGGAAAGATTGGTGATGAAATATCAGCCCAATTTTGTTTTTGTTTTTATACGGTACTGAGATTTAGAATTGAATTGTCTTTAATTGAAGAACTATCCATCAAAAAATATAATATTATGTTCACACAGTAGTCAAAATATAGTAAAATACACTCATTTGATATTCATTTTTGGTGAGTGTTTACATGCACAGAAGACATTTGACCATCACACAGTTCATTTGTTGAATTTTAGAGTAACTTTTATATCTGGAAGATTAATTTTAAAATAATTTTATGCTTTTCTCTTTCATTTTTGTCTTTTCCACATTAGTTTGCCCTTTCTTGTATCAGTTTCCGTACCCGTAAATGTGAGAACAATCAGAAATAAATCAGATTACTCACATCAGATGTAACTGTTTATATGTCATTTCAAAAATTGGATAACTCCAGAAATCAGATTAGGATCAGCTTTTTGGTGTGCGCGTAAACATAACCAATGCTTGTGTCTTTCAATCAATGACAAAGAACCCACATTTTAAAACCTTCTATTCTTCAGGAAACGCATTCATAAATGTACAATAATTGCACATATTGGCAGCCTATACTATCATGTTTTAGAGTAACCTGATTCAAAGCTTCACTGCTTCATTTGCACATCAAGTCATGGAACATTTCAAAGATAAAAAACAAATGCATAGTGAAGTTTTAGCTGAGCACTAATCTTAAAAAACAGGGAACAAGCTCTGAAGCTCTTTGTCACAGACGAGACTTCAATTAGCCAAAAGGAAATCTTTGATCAAAAAGTAACTGGGGAAAAGCAGTAAAAATAGATTTAACAAGACAATGTAATAGGACTGCATTTATGATTTACTCTTTCAAATGTTTTAGGGATAATCTTCAGAAGCGGACATTAAAAAGACTTAAAAAGATTATGTTTGACAGTGTGGAAATTAAAAAGTTGGAGATTTGGTAAAAGTACAGCAGTGGTGGACCTCTACAGCGGTAGAACAAGAAGAGAAAAAAATACAAAAATACAAACAAATTATGAAAACTTTTAAAAACTACAACTCAATTCAAATGTATCAGAGTGAATTGTAGGTTAAAACCTTTGAAGAACAACCAAAATGATATAATATGTCTTTAAATAAAAGCAAAGCGTTAAACCTTTCTTCAAATAACACTGTCAATTAGGGCTGTGCGATTAATCACATTTTTAATCATGATCTTTTCAAATCGAGAGGTCCGCGGTTAAACCTTTGTCAGTAAAAACATAATCAAAATACAGACTTTGAAGGAAGAAGTTGACTATTTTAGTATGAAATGGTACTGATTCAAAGTCTGTGTTGTTCATGTTAAGGAAGTTTATATTGAAAGTCATAAGACAAAATCAAATCAAAAATTTAGAGAGAAAAAAGCAGTTATTTTAGATTACGTCTAACCGGACAAAAACAATAAAAGCCCTTAATGATAATCTTTATATTCCTTTAGTAGTCAGCGGCTCTTGTTCAGAAGCAGCTGCACTCAGTCTTTGTGGGTGTATAAATAGATAAATGCTGTGGTTAGAGCTGCAGTACAGAGAATAATGTCATTTCAAGAGGCCATATATAATTTTTATGCCATTTTCACCAGCAGCTTTAACTCGCAGTCTTAAACAAAATCCCCAAGACTGAGCACCGCAACAGAAATATCTTTCCTCTAATTGTGCCACATGAACCAGTTTGGACACAACCGTTAAAGCAGAAACAAATGTAAGGCATTATCAACGGTTCATTTAAACACAAAATTAGGAGAGCATTTATTATATTATAAGTAATTGAAGTTTACTAATCAATCTCAAAAACTGGATGTGTGGCCTAGTCCAATTCAAACAGATTTTTCAAAATGCATGTAAACCGTAGAACGATGATTGTGGCGTCTTGATTTGAATCTCAAACGTCCCAATAACACTTGTGGAGAAGTCTGAGTCTCGTCGTATTGTCGCTAAGGATGGGAGGGTATGAAATTTCCATAACTGGGAGCAAAAGCACCATGTTATGACAGTATACCGCAGAGTTGTGTATTTCATAACACATAACAAAAACAAGAAACTGCTCAACTATGGAAAGTGTCTGTATTGCTCCTTTGTTATGCCCTACTTCACTGTGGAGAGATTTGGGGAAACGCAGAGAACACAAAGTACCCTACAGTGAATAGGTCTATATTATAAGATGTACTGTACATTGATTGAAAAACTATTCCATTTTGGTTATTGACTTTATTTGTGGCATGTTACACCTACATTATGACCAATGATTCTAACAGTTGACTTTGAAGCTGTGAGGAAGGCTGCTTATACCGCAGATAAGGTCAAAAAATTAAGCTCAATGTGCCTTTAAACGTATTAGCTGAGGTTTAATTATCAGTCAAATGTGCAATGCCTGTAAAATGTATCACCATATATCATAATTCGAAAGTTTACAATTTAACTTTTTCATTTTGATTAACAATAATCTCTTTTTGTAGCATTTCTTTTACTATAATCGATATCCTCCATATTGACATTTTGCATATCTTAAAATAACATTCACGATATTATCTAAACTTTGACCAACTGCCCACCTCTAGTTCAAAGCATCTCTGAAAACCGACCATCAACAACGTGTGGTTATATGCATCATCGCTGTTTTATTAGCAGCAAAGTTTCGTTGCTAATGCTAAATTACTAGGCGATCCTGAATGTCTCTCAGCCGCTGCTCGCACATATTCAGTTCTTTTAGCTGCTGTCGATTGGGACAAGAGTGGTCGAATTGAGTTCTCTGCATGTAAACTTATTTGGCTGTCAGCCCCATTTCTGTCAGTTGGATCCACTGCGTGTGGAGAAAGAGTGAACAATGAACAAAGTGCAAAACTACATACAGTACACCACATACAATAATGGGTACTCTGAATCTAGCTGAAGAAATCTTTACATTAAACAAATTAGTTGAGGACTGCCAAACAAAGAACTGTATATGTGTATAAGAAGCTTTTATCTTGTTTATCAACTCCTATTTTTCCAATGTCACTCAAGGAATAGACAGTAAGGAGAAACTAATTGGATCGAGCGTCTGTTAATTTGTATGCATACATTCTCGGGTCTAACATGATGCGTAGATGTATGGGATTAATTTGGCTTTCACTGCGCTTTCCATGACATGCATTTCGTAGGTATTTACACATGTTGGTTTGCATTGGGGCACCTGTATAATGCTGTGGACATAGTGGATTGTTGGCAGTGATGTGAAAGAGTAAACAAAGCTGTTGGAGATGGAAGAGGCTCAAAGTAAACGGAGACAGCTGTAGATGCAGGCGATAACACGCTACACTGTGCCGCTCAGAGATGTAATGTGTTTTTATCTATGTTATATGTTTATGTCTACAGTGCTTATCAATTTTGAGACAACTGCTCTTTTCAGACTTTGCTATAACATGACGTCTAATTTTGATGATCTTCAATGGACAAATAGGCCTCATCTTGTATAGCCCACCATACAACCACAGGGGAGTTCCAGTAAGTTCTTTTGGAAATTGTTAGATTCAAAACAAGACAAGTATCCCCAACCTGCATATGCAACTGGTGAAACTCTAACACTTTGAGGTAATAACGCAGATTGGCCTTCTAAAGCAGTCAATAAGTAATTCAAAAAGAGAATAAACAGGGTTGGGGCAATGACACTACCCTGCGGGGTAATGACACTACTCCAAATTGCATTGGTAATGAGGAAAAACAGGTCAAAGTTATTCTGACCTGATACTTGTGCACACAAAACAATAGTTGACAGCTCTTTAGGACATTTGAGCACTGAAATGATAAATATATATATATATATATATAATATATATATATAAGTACCACCTCATGACAGCAGCTGGTGATGGGTATTGAGCGAGAGGTTTAGGAGACGAGGAACAAACATGCAAGTCATGATGAGGAAACATGGTTAAAAGCTGAAGAGTATGTTTATCAAAATATGGATCTTGAAAATTACAAAAGTTATAGTTGTATAGAAAATGTTCCCATTATCAATGCAGGATCAGGACATTTGTACTAGCAATACTGTGTCTTTAACAAGCTTAATGCTGTTAGATGTTAGAATAGAGCTAAAAATGTAGATTAAAAAAATAAGTAAATAAAAAAAATCACAGAGGTAGACAAAGAAATTCATTCTAAACCCTTCCGTTTGAAGTTAGTTTTTATGATTACATTTTGTCAAATAAACTACAAGACAAATAATAAAGGATTTCAAAATATTGTTATGTTTTCAAAATCTTAATCAAACATTCTATTAACTTTGAGGTCAAAGTCTTCCAAACCTATTTCTCTCAATTACATTTCATTGACTCCCATGTTATCCCTGTCTCGCAGCGTTTCCTTCCCGCAGCTCACGTTGACGTCGGACTGTTTGAAATATACGTCTCAAAATATATACTGTTCTCTTGTTCATCTGGAAGCCATTACTGCCCATGTCTGACCAGCCATCTGTAAGCAATGAGCGCGGCAACATGTCAAAGTCACCGCAAAGATCTGAGTGCAACCAGAAAGGAGCACTCATCAAATCACAAAGCCAGTCCTGCTCGAACAATAATGAACCGGAAGTGAAAGGGAGATTAAAGCAGTTTGCGGTGGTTAAAAAAATCCATATGTTGCAAAACATATATATATATGAGTTTCTATACTTCAAGTTGGAAAAAGAGAAACGCACACCAAAAAGTATTTCTTGAGGTGCAGATGCATTAAAAGTAAGAAGCATTGCACTCTTAAGATTGCAGATGTAATGTTTTTAATTTGAAATTTGAGATGTGTCCGTCACATTTCAATCAATACATTACTTCTTATTTCAAGATAAATTATTTGCCAATGGAGGAAAAAAATGCACTTGCACTAATTGCAGTAATATCTAATTTCAAGCTAAAATATCTTGTTAGCGGTCTGTAATGTTGTGACACTGATTAAATATTTTAGGTCACATGAGCAATTAAATCACATCTAATTACATAATTTGGATATGTATTTTGTATATAGAGTCAAATCCTGCATGATTATGTAATTGCGTTTTTTTCTGTCAAATATTGTGGTTGAGATTAGATTTGCAATGTATGTTTAAAAAGTAGGATTATGTTCACGGTGCGCAGTGTAAATTTGAGAAAAAAAAACAAAAAAAACCCAGATAAACTAACTAGCAAGAACATGTTTGTAGAGGTCTAAACCAGATTTTTCTATTAAAAAACAAGATATTTTGTTCTTTGGAGAGGACGTTCTAGCATGTAACTAATCACACTTTGATATTTGATAATTGTGCCAGCTCAAATCACAATTTAGATTCAGTTATGATAAACTACGCAGCCTTAATTCTGAATTCAAGTAATTTTAAGCAAAGCTAAACATTATTATTTTTTCATCAGTTTATGATGTGGATAATCTGCATTCATTCAATCGTTGCCGGTAATTTCATCATATCCAAAAAGTCCACACTCAACACATTATGATACTGTAGAACGTGTTGCTGCAGGAGACTAGGGTGTAGCTTTGCAGTGGAGCACAAGGTTAACTTCTATAGGCGACCGTGGGGTTTTATTGCCCGGTAATAGACAAGGTGTAGCAGTAACAAGCAACACATATGGCCTTTAAACGAGTTCTAATTGGCCAACCTGAGAATTTAACCCACAGTCTCCTTACTAAGAGGAAAAAGGTGTAAGCCATTGTACAAAATCGCTAGTCTTTGATTACTGCTGCTATTTTATGCCTTGAAAGACTGGTTAGAACTTGTAATGGAGTTTTAGCTAATAGTTGCAAAATCATACACTGGCTATGTTTACATCCGCACCAAAATCTGATTATTGTCTGGTTTCTGGACCGAAAAATTATACAATTACATAATAATAATGTAATAATTACATATAAACTGAAATTGATCTTTGATTGATCTTTGATTGATCTTATTCCGCCACGCCCACTTTTTCCTCTTTTCCCCACATATCGGCACTTCCGTTGTAATCGCATTTCCGGTCCAGCGGGGACTCCGTTCGCTTGAATGGAGAACAAGGGAAAAATCACGCCACTAAAACATGCTATAAAGTAGACTGATTTATGAAAAATATCCAAGTGCAAGTTAACAATCCACCGTTTCCCTGGGCGGCCCAAAAACGGCTTTTTAGTCGGTGTGGAACTTATTTTCTCTTGAGGTCGGAAGCCCTATGTTCACTAATACAAAAGGAAGAAGGATTACATCGTATAGCGGCGGGTTTCCGGAATAAGGTGAACAACTAAAAATCTAATAATCATCAGATTTGAGAGCACAGCCACAGCCAAGATCATAACCCTGATGGACAAAAAATTAGCAAAACAGCTAAATTGACAGTTTACATTTTAGAAGATACTGACCGTGTACAGTAATTTGTACAAGCTGTTGTATATTTCAGTATGTTGCCACTCACTATACACATGATTCCCATTGTCTCCTTCCTTGCATACATCTTACTCAATCAGAGCATCTTCACAGGAGTCTAAGTAGCACCATTAGCATCTGCAGCGAACAGCATTCCCCAATCATCTCTGTATTACATAATGGCTCTGACTACACGCTGGACATTTTAATTCAAACTGCAGCCCAAAGCCAGTGGCTACATGACTGACAGCTCCGCGGAGAGCTCTGCCCGACAGCGCAGGACCTACTTAATCAGGCTAAATTGCGACGTCGAGGCCCTTGTATTTGGTAATGTGGTGAAAACAGTGGCAAGTGTGAGCTAATTAGATTAACTCCGGTTTAACGAGCTGTTGGAGGGGCCCCCGCAGATTGGATTTTAATAAATAGTGGCAAAAGCATCTGCTCTGCACTTCCTGGCTCTGCTGCCATCCTAATTGGCCCCAGTGGGTTGCCGTAGCTCAACACATACACTACACAATTTAGCAAGAGCAGAGGAAAAAAGGCAACGTGCTTATGTTCTACCCAGGTAAATCAGCATTGGGAATGAAAACACTGCTTCATAAGTCGGCAATATTGAAATTAAAATATTTTTCATTATCGTAAGAGATAAAAGTATTTGACAAAAATGATATGAATGTGCATTGTTTGCTTTGAAGATGAAACGTTCCCATGATGAGGTCGCACACAAAGCACACAAGAGGGAAAAAAACAATTAATCAAACATGAATGAGCGAATGGCAGGGTTATTTCCATGACAACAGCCCGAGGGGAGACTTGAACCTGTGTGATGTGTTGAATGGAGAGGGTGCCATGTGTCTGTAAACATCTGTGGAGAGGAGGGGAGAGGAGTGAGGAGTGAGACGAGAGAGGAGAGAGGAGTATGGAGTGAGGAGAGAAGAGAGAAGAGAGAAGAGAGAAGAGAGAGGGGAGAAGAGAGGAGAGAGGAGAGAGGAGAGAGGAGTGAGGAGATAGGAGAGAGGAGATAGGAGATAGGAGATAGGAGATAGGAGATAGGAGATAGGAGAGGAGAGAGGAGTGAGGAGTGAGAAGAGAGGAAAGGAGTGAGGAGAGAGGAGAGAGGAGAGAGGAGAGTAGAGAGAGGAGAGAGGAGAGAGGAGAGAGGGAGAGAGGAGTGAGGAGTGAGGAGAGAGTGAGGAGAGAGGAGTGAGGAGAGAGGAGATAGGAGATAGGAGATAGGAAGACGAGAGAAGGAGAGAGGAGTGAGGAGAGAAGAGAGAGGAGAGAAGAGAGAAGAGAGAGGAGAGAATAGAGGAGAGAGGAGAGAAGAGAGAGGAGTGAGGAGAGAGGAGATAGGAGATAGAGATAGGAAGGAGAGAGGAGAGAGGAGGGAGGAGGGAGGAGGGAGGAGAGATGAGAGAAGAGAGAGGGGAGAGAAGAGGTGAGAAAGAGAGAAAGCAGGGGGAAAGAGAAGAGCTAGAGGAACGAGTGAATGAATGACACAGAAAAAGCAACAGAGGAGGAATAGAGAGAGACGCTGCGGAAACGTTTCATGTTGTATTTTTACGGAGTGATTGCCAACATAATTCTACTCACATGAAATGCAAAAAAGACGGGACCAGCTTGTGACTGTCTTCATACTCTCATTTATTTAGAGTCGGGCACATGGAAATCATGGAAAAAATATGTTTTTTTTGCCTTTTCATATGTCAATTGTTCTTATGGGTATTTTGGTGTTAATGCGCAACAATATCTATGTAAATCATTAAATGTTGCAAAGATCGTCACAAACACTTGTTGCTTTGGTCAAACGTACAGACACAATGCTTCACGCTTACACTAACAAACTGAAAGAATCCAGCATGCAGCGCTGGGTTAAAACTGGTTGAACCTTTAAACCTTAAACCTTTCATTTATTTTTACAGTCATTTTCTCAGACATCACTTGAGACTTGACATTGAGGCTAATAAAACACTCACTCTCACTGAGTTTTTCTTAAACCAGTCTGATAATCACAGCCGTGTGTTGTGCTCCTTCATCACTGTGAGGTGTCGGACTCCAGCAGAGAAACAGCAGCGGAGAAACAGCAGAAGAGCCCTCACACACAGTCAATAAAGAGACTCCTGTCAGACACATTAAGGCACTGAGCTAATTGTCAGGGATTAGCCAAGGAAAACTACTCCCTTTGGCAACTCACTCAAAGGAATGCACAAAACATAATAATCCAGTCTTGTTAGAACGCAGTTACTACTTAATTTGTGGTTTTGAAATAAGTTAAAATAGCACATTGATTAGACTTGGATACAAAAGAGGATTCTTGTGACTTAAACCTTTCTCTGCTGATTTTAAAATGTTACAGTGTAATTGTATGGCCCTGGTTATGGTCTAAAAGAGGCACAACCCAGTGGACAGAGCGGAGAATAGTAATCCACTCAACCACAATGACCAACCCAGGCTGCAGTGCAAAGAACTATGACTCATCATTAGCTAAAAGCTTTTCAAATAAAACAACTAAAAAGAACATTGATGTTAAAGCCATGATGTTTTTGTCATCCCTACACTGCAGTGGCTATCAAACTTTTTGTACAAAGTACAACCAAAGAAACTATTTGTCTTTTCGAGTACCACCAGGTCTAAACAAGAACAATTCGTGATCTAAATTATATGTAGGACTCCACCATTGTAACTACAAGAGCAAACATTTTTATAAAATGTACTCTAAACTTAGTAAACACTAGCTGTGTGCCACTAGAAGAAGTTTGTGTACACACACCGAAGTTTGAGAACCACTGTGACATGTTTTAATAGTGCAATTGTATGTCAAGACAATTAATGTATTTTCTCTTAATTTGCAATCAACATCCAATACTTTCAGGCTAACATGTAAAATGGACTACATGTACGTGTTTCATCCCCGGAGCATGTCTAGCCATCAGATTTTCTCATGGTATTGTAATTTTATGCTTTGATTGAAAGTAATTTCAAGTTGGGGCTGATGGGTGCACAGTAAAGAGTAAACCAATTAGTCAAATACGACATGTGCACCCTGTTTTTCTGACCTGAAAATGGAGGCAGTTTCTGGATGACATTCAGATCCAGTATCATGGGACATAAGGAATTGTGTTGATTATGTGGGAAAGCTTGGGAGTAGTGTATTTAAACTATTCTCAAACTTTTCTGTCAACTGTAATTTTATCAGATTAACTGAAATATAAATCAAAATTCATCGCCCACAGTAACATAAAACAAACTCATTTAAAGGTTTCAAGTAAATGTACAGGTCCAACAGGTTTAAGTGGTGTTCAGGGCCTTTCATTGCTGCTTGCGGGTGTAACTTGTTCATATGGTGACAGAGGTGATCTGCTGGAACTGGCCTGGTGTTTACGAGTGTTCTGTTGTGGTTTGGTGAAATATTTGGCCTATATTATTCGTTTTAGCGATTACATGTGTCCTTTATTTTCCTCAGTGCGCACAGTTTTCGATACTTTGACGTCTTTAGTTTGTTCTTCACCGCTCAGCACTCGTAAACATCAGCTGCTGAGTGACCCGAGCTTGTTCACGTCAGGGCTGATGGGTTTTATGTGTAAATTCAACCACATGATTGCACCTTCCTGCTTCGCTCAGGTAAAGTCTCCTGCGTAGCGGAATCTGTGTGATTAATCCGCGTCAATTAATGATTAACTCACCACATCAAAATTAGGACAAGTAGAACTAAACCAGGACTAGGACCAAAACAAAAGCAACCAGATACACCCTAAGACCTCTTCACAAATGCCTTGTCCGTAGATGTTTCCTTGGGCGACAGAGTGGTGGCTCTTAGCACAAGGCCGTGCGGTGCTATTGTAGAATCACAGAGCGGATAATTGAAACAAATGACTGTAATAATGGGACATTATCCCCACAGGCTGCCTTTGTGGAGGCCCAATTAGCAGCGCGGCGGAGCAGTGAGGAGCACACACTGATCCCCCTCAAACATCCCGGGCTCTCGCTCAGTGGCCTCTGCAGGACTGTGTCAGAGGAGGGCTGTGTGTGGGCGGTGTGTTGAAGTCAGACCAGTGTGATGACTGTAAACATGTTTGGACGCCTGGTGAGACCCTCCAAGACACAAGACAAGAGGTGTTAATCCAACCAAAAGGAGGTTTTTGTACGAATGCTGGGCGATGATATTTTTGTCATATCCTCATATCGGGATTCTGCTCAAAAACAGATATTTTCCCCACACACTTCTCCTATTGGTCAGGCGTGAGTGACAGCCGGATTAAACCAATCAAGAAAATTGCTTTATTTACCTCTTATAGCAAAATACAAAGAGTACAAGGAATCGTGATGAAATCAAAATTGCAATCTGG
Organism: Chaenogobius annularis; assembly: GCA_015082035.1. Classification (NCBI taxonomy): domain Eukaryota; kingdom Metazoa; phylum Chordata; class Actinopteri; order Gobiiformes; family Gobiidae; genus Chaenogobius; species Chaenogobius annularis. The sequence continues at coordinate 274,910 of BJKM01000097.1, read as the reverse complement.
CGCCAAGGAAATTATAATAAACATGTTTTGCCATATCTTTCACACCTATTCTGAACCTCCTTTTTGTATTACGTATTGCTGTCAGCCAATCATTGCCTACTATTTTTTATCTGTAATGAATCCCTGTCAAATTCTTTTTTAAATGTACTCTCTCTCCAATTATCTATGCACCACAGCAGCCGAAAAACCAGACACCACAGCCTCTCCATCTCTTCACTCTCAAGAAAAGGGTCAAACCGATCCAAAATCTCTTCCTTTACTGAGTCTAAAATCATGAAGAAAAATCTTTAAAATTAAGATTGTAAAGATTATTTATTTTGATTGCAATCCACAAGATGCCACAAGAAACAGCACAGCAAAAAAAATTTAACTTTAATTTGACAAACATTGATGATTTTCTTTTTCAAATGTGGCATGAATTCAAAATCCCCTAAAAATCCATTTACGCTCATAGCTCATTTGTCAGATAATTGCTTCCAAAATGATCTGCTCAATAATGACACAGACACATAAAACGTGTTTGTCTTTGTCGACTTTGCGCTGATTAACTAATTGATTAATCCACATTTGGTTTGGTGCTAATTGCTGTCATTGCTGCGCTTCACCTTGTCGTCCGGCTGCCTGTCATTGCTCCGCCAAATGACCCGGCACTAATGTTACAAACAACATATTGTCATCACGTGTATTTCATTCACCTCCCAAATGTGTTTTTCCATTGCTAATTGTTTACCCTTGTTCCCCGTATGCCGTAATGTACTGCTCAAATCTGTGTGACCAAACTACTTTAAATATTCATCAGTCGCAACCATCGCCTGAGGTTATTTGAATTAGCCACATGCATATTCATAAAGTCAATTTGTTTTTAAAGTGCAATCCGTTAATACTCTTCTTCATTACTTGCAAGACAAAGCTGTAGTGTTTTTTTCAATCTTGTCAGAAGCCTATTTGTTTCGCGTTTTAAATGAAATGGGTGCGCCCCGGCAATTATCTCGCTGTCATTTTTGTTGACACCTACAAGACACGCGCCTGGCCCTGCTGCAGAGAGAGAAGCACTGAAGGGCATCTGTCTTTTTGGTGGAAAATGAAAAGCTGCAACAGAAAATATTTGGACTTTTACAAAAGTGATTTATCTGAAAACGTCACACAGATGTCATATCTCTCCCGGTGAAAGGCAGCGGAGCAGGCAGGTCATTTGAGATATGTCGAAAGCCTACACGCTGAAAAAAGAGATTGCTGTTTCAATTTAAAAACACAAGTAATCCAGCGGCACAGAGAACGGGGAGCAAGTCAAGCTGCAGTTTTCACTCCACTAAGAGATACAAGTTTATTTTTTAGCTTCTCATTAGATGTGGGGTGGAACGTCAACATGAAAGATGACAAATAGTACATTTTATAAAGCTGCTATTCCCTGCTACTGCACAAGTATAGCACTAAATTACATGAAATCAGAAGATGTGTTCAGTTAGCTTATTTGATTAGTTGGTAAAATGTACATTAAATACAAATATGTCAAATATACTTTTTTATCAGTTATAATGTTCCCTATTTAAAAACATACTCGTTCTGAGCATTTCTGCCGTCAAATTGAATTCATTCCAACTGGGTACTTACATTATCATGTCAGGGGAAAGCTGGGCTTGTTTTGTTTATCCTCCTTGTGTGGAGTTCTAACTCAACTTCTGATGTGGGAAGCACCTTACTGATATGAAGTAATGTGCGCTTTTGTAGGCCAAGTTTTATAAAGTTCTATGAGATGCAAAAGCAGAGGTACTCAAGAGCATGTTTAAAGGCCAATAATAATACGAATAACGCATAACATTTGCCCTTTAAGTAAACCACATGCACAAAGTGGCTGGGGAAAGCTAGTCAAGGATTGTAAAAACACAACAAAATACCAAGACACTAATCAACACTAAAACTACTATTGAAACTGGTTTCAGAAAAATATGACATAAATACGACCACTTTGAATGTTCCTTACTAGTTTTAGAATGTCTTGATCTATATCAAACTAGTACAAGACTACAGGATAATAATATAGAAAGTACAATTATTCACTGTTGTAAATTACTTTCTATTGTCATTGTTGCATAGAATTTGCAATCAAGTCGAGCATTTGCCTTAGAAACATAATCAAGTTTGAAATGTTATTATGGCGACACCACTACTCTATACTGCCCTCTACAGGAAGTGTTGGCTGACAAAATGGCAGATAGACTATATCACTACACACTATAGATTAAAACTATATATATTTTTTAATATTAAATTACAGTTTATGGGGGAAAAATCTCATATCTCAAACGGTGCATCTATGAGAAGCAGCACCACTCTGTAATATATTAAAAAGAGATGCAGATCTTGCAGTTGCTCTATATGCAGTGTGCACAACCTTATATGCAAATATTGCTCATGTAAGTCCATCTTGTAAAGTGTTTCACCGACAAAAACATCCCCAGCTCTGCCCATTACTGTCAATACTGTATTTCTGTTGGTGCATTAAAACATTTATGGCCTTAGCCCTCTCTGTCCGTGTCCTATATACCAAGTGAGGCAAACCAAATTTTCTTTTGCAGATTAAATGAAGTCAAGCTCAAATAACCTCACAGCAATCACTGGCTCTGACAATGACTGATACTGAAAATAGACACCGCAACAGCAAGTCCACATCGAGTGGGTTTGCTCTGTGCACTGATGAAAGTGACAGGCCGCCAATGGACCCAAACTCACACTACGACTACAGGCCAGTGAAGTCAGTTTGTATACAAGACAAAATACAGCAAATAACTGAAATAAAATCTGAATCACAATATGCATGGTTGCAAATGAAGATAATAATGCAATGATAGTCTTATGTCTGTCCAGGATTTGTGCCCTGACTGTGATTACAAGCTTGTGACATTTAATATATGAAACAATCAAGAAATACCATTGTAGGCAAAATACAAGAGAAAGTACAGTAACCTCCCCTTATGTTTTGAACTCTGTGCAGCACTTTGGAGACTTTTGTGTTGGTAAAATGTGCTATACAAATAAAGTCGGATTGGATTGGATTGTGGGTTTTTGCAGCTAACCACACTTCAGCACTTGTGGGTCTAAAGCCTGGAACCTGCACTTTTGTCATATAAGATTGGATGTCACACTACAACACAAGAATTAAAAGTTGTAAAACAGCACACAATCACAGTGCAATGGTTCACGCGATCAGTCGTAGCTATGACCAAAGTTGGTCTGAGTGAATATCAGACTCGACTGTGTGTGAAGAAGTCATCCTAGTTCTACCGGTTAGCTTAGGTTAGCACTGCATGCTAGAGCTGTTTGGGAGATATGAACTTGATACAACTGAGCTCTTCTGCTGTTACTTGAGGAGCAGTTGTGTTTACTGTTGGTCACATGTTTGATAGAGATTGATTGTAGATGCAGTGAGAGGAAGACTCCAAGATTCAAAATGATCACACACGTCGCAATCGCAGCTCGTCTTTAGTCGTAGAGCAGATATAAGTTTAACCATTGTCCCTGTCCCTGTGAGACCTAATACAACCCATGATTTTGAGCCAATACTCTTGCCACTATCAGTGATGGTAAAAGATCTTCTCCATATGCTATATATATCGACAATATGTATTACCATTTACGAATACCTACAATTCTGCACTCTTTTCGCTGACTCTGCCCCCTCCCCCAGCTCTTTTCATTACAGTCATAATGAGGCAAGGGGCTTGCACAGTTTCAATATTTAAACACGCTTGTGCCCCCCAAGGCTCTGAGTCGGGCTGTTCACAAAACTCCACCAGTCCTCATTACTGCCCTCTGTGTGAGTCTTATGTTTTTTAATGTTGAGATGTGAAAGGCTTCTGACCCACTGAAGCATCAGAGGGGCCTGAGCGACCACAGGGCTTGTTGAACATGGGACCCTTGGGTGCCACCTCCGTCCCCTCCGTGCGGGGAATGAGGGCATGGGTGCTGACAGCTCTGGGGCGACACAGAGGGATCTTTGACGGGTGCAATATGTTTAAATCAAAGACACAGCAGAGAGTCTAAATGGAATCACACAAGCGGAAGGCGAGTACAGAGCAAGACGATGTGTTTGCGTTTTTAAAGGTGATTTCTGATGATAGAGTTAGAATAATCAGTGCACGTGTGGTTAGCATTAAACTAAAGAACCAAGACAACACAAACATGTAAATAAAACTGATGTCCTTTCAAGTTGTATCACTAACAAAACTGAACAAAAGAATACTTTTTAAAGGAGATGTTTGATCCACTGGAATTACTTGCACTTGTCTTACTTGCGCCATGTATCAACGAAGCAAGAAAGGGCAGAATCATGATTTTTGGTTACATTTAGTAATTACAAATCCGCTAACTACTATATTTCTAATTACAACTATTATACTCTCCTGATTTAATGATATCGATGTCCAAAATGATCCTAAAGAAACATTACTGAGGGTGTAAAATGTACTTCAAAGAACATTTTATATTCAAATACTTCAATTTCACCTTTCACTTGTACCATAAATCATTAAGGTACAAGAAACACAAGACTTTTTCCTGTTTTGGATGCAATTTCGGGGACTTTTGACCATTCAAAAGGTAGTGCAAGGATGTTAAATTTGTAACATATAGCAGTTTCCCAACCTGAGCTACATTAGCCTTGTACCTTAAATCATTAAGGTACAAGGCTAATGGAGCTTTGAATACCGTAGTCAAAAGTCCCCGAAATGGCATCCAAAACAGGAAAAAGTCTTGTGGTTCTAACACATGATGAACCCTTTAATCCTCTGGTGTTTTTATGTGGGTCTTACTTTTGTTTCACAATAGGCTTTTTCACAAATTCCCTTAAATCAGTTTCACTGTTGATGATATTTTCTGGTACAGTAACTAAATCTCTGGCGTTTACCGCACCATAAATCCAACCTGCTTTCTTCTTTGAAATCATACACCTCCTACAAGTGTAAAGTCTTGTAGCTGTGTTTGTGGATGCCGGTCAGTGCTGCTCATTCCTGTAATGATTTAACTGTGTGCTGTGCTGCTGGAGAATCGATGTGCTGAAACAGAGGATCCCAGTTTACAGCGCTGCCCCGGGCTAAATGTTGTACAAAAACCAGCCGTGGCTCCCCAGAGAGGTCTGCTCCAGCTGAGGCCGAGCTGGAGGAGTTTAGGAGAGCTGTGTTCTTTAGGTAACACTCTGCGCGTATTATTTGTGATTTCACTGCCCGCAGAGCAGAGGAGACTTTCAACGATTAGTGCCATGCTTTTTCAGACATCTCCTTCAATTTAGAGGCTTTAGAGCAGATCTTTAGTCAATAAGTCCCACAAAGGTACACGTTTGTCTCTTCATTTACAACCCAAAGAGCAGTGCATTTTATCTGGAGTCATTATTGTTTGTCTGTTCGGCGGCTCAGTAGAAGTCATCAGGAGTTACAGTTAATTGACTTTGTTGAGCAACATTAAGTGAAACATCCCTTATGGAACTGAAATAAAAATAATGCCATTTCCAATTGCTTTAAAATATTTTTGAGTATGAGGCTGCTCTCCTATTGTAGGCCTCAGAATAAGCTGCTCTTGTCCCAGGAGATAATAAATGAATTGAATCCCCCCACATGCCCCCCTCTTTTCCTTATCGGTCATCTATTTTTCCAGAGTAAGCTATTACTTGCAGAGGTTGCTAGGCAACAGGAAATATTAATAGCAGCTATTATTAGCCGGGCTCGGCTAGAGTAGTACTAAAATGTGGAAGTAGGAAACATGAATGCGTTACATAAATCTCTGGACCTTTCAGTGAACAGGTCTGTGTTTGGGGCTGATTTATGGCCATGACGCTTCATTTATGAGAACAGGGCTGTGAAATAAGAAAAGGGAACATTACCCTGAAGGGCTATTTGAAAATAAATAATTGCAGGGGTGAAACAAAAGCTGTTTAACAGTAGCGCTGCCTCTCGGTTTCACTTTAAAATGTTATAGGCCACAGAGTGCCGAGTCCAACTACCACCAGGGTTTCACCTAAGTGCACTTATTACACCGAGACTGTGCATACAGAGCATTTATACACAGGCTTCCAAAACGAACACTAAACACTATACCAGAGCAGGCAATATTTTAACCAACAGTTAAACTCTTCTGTAATAAATATGTACAGAATATGTGCAAAATGTAAAATAATATTGTTCCAACCCTATTCCAATCATAGATATGTATTGAATGCATGATCCTTTTAAATAACTGAAACAAAATATTGAATACTGAATCAAGGTGCTTCAGCTCACACTGGACAATGGTTTGTAAACTGGACACTTAGGTTCATTTTTATTATTGTTAATAAAATTGAGTTGGTGTGAGAGAAACAGATTGCAGTTGAAATAAAATGTAGCTATGAGATGCGCTACATAAAGTCATACATTGTAGTGGCCTCTTCCTATGAACCAGGAGGAGCCAGATGATAGTGTGGCCTAATCCCAAAGCTCAGCTCTAATGGAGGCCTTATACGCACCACCCACGGAATAAAAAACACATCCTGTAACTTATGCAGTTTGATTCAGAAAATCACATAAGACCTGATTAACGGAGGATAAATGCCACGGATGCTCACATTAAAGCATAAATATTCATGATGGAAGGGGGCAGAGTGAGAGAAAAAACGCTATATTTACGGCAGATGAAAGTATATAATGCTGAATAATTCACAGTGGAGAGCATCTATAATTCATCTGGTTCGATTCTATGATTAAAGCAAAATGATGTGTTCGCCAGCGGTGTTTACATGTTCAGTCTGAAGCATGTTTAACACAAGAAAGTCCCTTCACCAAGGAGGGGGAACGGGGTCCTCAGCACCCTTTGAAACCAGGAAAAAGCTGACAAGGGATATCCCCATTGCAGTTTGAGATGTTCATGTTCAAAAACCCGCTACATCTTTTTTACAAAATCACAATGAAACAAAATTTGCAGCTCCGCGTTCAGTCTCTCCTTGGTTTTACTCTGAGGCAATTCAGTGTGGAGTTTTAGAGCAGCATGGATGTTAAAAGAGCAGCTCAGCAGAGGTCTAGTGTTAAGGAGTGTTTCTGCAAGTTATGAAAAATGCATGTGCAAGCAGCGACCTTGTTCTACACAGAGAGACTGAAGCTTCCTTGGCCTCTAACCAGACTCATTTCCAGTTTAACGTAAGAACGCTCGACATTTATTAGAAAATATAATGAGTATTCTATTCAAAGGATTTTTACGGTAGTCATTTTGCTGTTTGGTTAAATATATATATATATATATATATATATAGGTGCACTATGTAACTTTTCTGTGCAGGGCTACAACACCTGCGTTTCTCCAGGGATATGCTACAAAATAATGCCATAACCTTGACGAAAAAAACCCGGCATTCTTACTGTCTCAATGGAGATCAGTAACTTTAATGCCATATTGTGGAACATTCCAGTGGAGAAGAGAAGTCAGATCCTCCACCAGAAAAGTTACATGGTGCATTTTGAAGGTTTCACCACGATACATCATTACAAGACTGGAAACATGGCCTTTTCTGTGCCTGGAATGAGCGCTGTAGCTGCGGTCTTGCTCAAGGGCACAACAACGGAAGAAAGTTGGGCGAGCATCGAACCACATGACGTTGTTAAAGCTAAAGTGTTTCAAACCATGAATGGAGAAAGTAGATATGAATCTGTCTCACGTGTTCCTAGCACTCTTTGGCACATTGCTATTCTCATGCATAATTTGTTTTGGCTGTAGCACAGTTTTAGAGCAGCGTTTTCAGACAGAAAAGTGCAGCAGGCTATTTCTTACAAATTTACTGCATGTTTCCTATTGGAATGAAAACAGTGGGATTTGTGTCTGATTTGATAACTAAACTAAATTTACTAATTAAAAAGAAAAAAAAAGGTTATTTTGCCCACACTGCCACATCTTTAAACATGGTTCTGTAATCTTGCCTTCTGTAATCTTCTATGAATTAACGCTAACTACATTCTTGGACAAACAGAATAGCAGACGAGAACTACCTCCCCCCTCTGCCATGTCATGACCCGTCTCCAGACTACACTTGCCCCTTACGCTGCACTTGCCCCGCACCAGCACAATGAGACGGCCCACGCAGAGGTTGGCAGTCACAGGGGTACTCACTGAGTGCATGGGCCCCGAGAGGAGGTGCGAGTCCTGGCCCAGCATGTTGGACATCATGAGGGCGGGCAGTTCGGGGTAGGAGTAGGAGTTAAGGAGTCCGTTGTGGGGCAGAGAGTGGAAAGGGTAGCCCGGCTCGTGCTCCATGAGGTGCAGCAGGGAGGGGTCGGCGTGGTTTGGGGGCGTGATGGGAGGGATCTCGTAGTCCTCGTCTCCTGCGCCTCCTCCGCCGCTGCCTCTGCCCTGACTGGAGTAACTCTGCAACAGAAGAGAAGAGAATGAATTGTTGTTGTTTCCGAAGTCATAGCACAGTGTTCCGTTTTGTTTTTAAAAATACATTTTATATTTTACATAGAACAAATTATGTTGCGCCAATTAAAAACGTGCAGAAAGTGTACTTACGTTTATGCAATTTAAGAACTCCTGCTCCTTAAACTAATGTTTGTGAGTGTTTTAATGTCTGAATGTTGAAACCATGTGAAAAACTATGCATATTCAAAAGGCTCCAGCTCCAGAGTTAGGACTGACCAGGACTGACAGTGAATGAATCTATGTCAGGATTTGCATGATTTTTTCTTTAATTTCTTCAACATTCTAAATAATTTATATTGTATCCTGTTATTTTTTCAATTACATAAATAATCAAATGCATTATTACTATTTTCTCTGTGTTATTTAAAAAATATACATAGATATATATTTATTTTTTATTATTTTTTGAGCAACTGTGTCCAAATTAGGGCTCCCAAACAACTGACAATTTCACATGACTCGATTTTGATCTTTCGATCTTTTGATTAATTGCCCAGCCCTACTGCAAATGATTTCTGATGTGGATCAATTACCTTAAGTCTAACTCAAAGTCTAAATGTTCTCCTATTTCTGTCTCAGTAAATACCACTGTAAAAGAGAAAATAACATACAAAATGGTGTTTTAGTCCAGAAATAAAAGCTAAAGTCATTCAAATTGCACAAGTAATATTCCCTGTCTTCCCTGTCGTTGTCACATATTGTCCATATTGTGACAGTTTGAAGGCTCGGTGGTGATTTATGTGCGGCGTTTTTCATTATTTGAAATTGCAATAACCTGTTTTTACATCCACACGACTGAAAAAAGCCGCACAAATATGAGGTTGCCATAAAATCCTTTCATCGCCACGTTTAACTTCAGCACCGCCGCGTCCATCAAAAAACCCTCAAACTAATCAACAACATTTTCACAGCAAACCAAGGTAATAGCATATAAGCAGCAATGCACCGACAAAGACTGTTTGGAGGTAATTAAAATCCTTCATAATTGCCTTTTACGCGCACCTGTTGGATTATGTTGTCTACATTGGAGGCTGCTGAGCTGGATTCAGGAAGTAGAATAATTAGAAAAGGCAAACTGCACAAGACAAAACAGTGTATACAGCCCATTCAATACAAACATGTATGGAGAATTAATTAGGCACCGACAGCTGCTCCACACAAGGACCAAAATGTTGACAGATTTCCAGAGAAACTGTGAGTATGCCACTTTTAAATACAGCTAATTGCATTCTGTAGGAAGGAAATGCTCAAGTGAATATTTGGGTTTATCTACAGTATATCGACAAATTTATGAAATATGCTACACCAAGAAGCATTTTGTCGACATTTTTTGAGTAGGCCCTTCAGGTGGAGAAAGGTGATTATAGTATCAAGTTGACAATTTGTGATTCTGTATCATTATGAGAGCGTGAACGAGAATTAATTGGTTGGTAAAGCGTCCTTGGAATCAGAAAAGACTGTTATAGTACACAGCAAAAGTTTAGATAAAAGAGTGACCGCTTCATCACTCGTCCAAGTAGCTTAAGACAGTGCCCAAATATCTGCCTAACGACACTGAAACTAACCCACCCATCTGTTGATGGTTCAATTTATTGAAAGCTGAAGCTGTGAACTGTCACCTGAGTCATATTTGGCATAATCAATCATGCACCTGCATCATTGGCACTCCCTGATTAGCCCTATTGTTTTGGTTTGTAAATGGGTGACAAATTGTACTATAGTCCCTGGGACACCTTATATATTAAAAAACAACAACAACAACAACAACAGACTATAATAATCATATATATTGTTATCTTCCCGTCTTCTCACTGGTGTACACAAATTGGAGCATATTAGTCCCTGCACTGGCTACCTGTAAAATTTCAAAATGATTTTAAAATGTTGTAACTTCTGGAACTCTCTCCCCGTTGCCTTTTAACTTTTAAGAAGCATTTGAAAACATTTCAATGTGTGTTGTGTGAAACTCTTTGGAACTCGGTCAGAAAAGCGCTATACAAATAAAGAATTATTATGATTATTATTCAATTTAATTTATGCTTGTAATGCTTGAAATTACAACAGCAGTGGACTCAAAGGGTGACAATGATAAGAGATTAAACAATGTTCATTGGAATTTAGCAATGTCCCAGCATCTCCTGTCCTTAGACAAATGTCCCAACATCTCCTGTCTTCAGACCCTCCTTAGCAAGGAAAAACTACAAAACCTCTTTGGGGCGAATTTCCTGGGAATCTTAAAGGCATGTTGTTAAAGGTGCAATATGTAACTTTTCAGGAGGTGGGGCATTAGACTCTTATTGCTAAAAATAATACCATGATGTATTTTTACTGAGCGAACTCGCAGCTCCACAGATCTGACATGCAACTTGGCCTGTTCAGGCAAAGCAATAACATCTTCGTTGGGACCCAGTAGAGAAGTTACATAGTGCACCTTTAAAAATGGATAACACATTTAATGGCCTTAATAAACCATGAACAAAAACTAATGAACAAATGGTTTATTATGAATGATACAGGATTAGTTACTACTTAATTAACACCCACTATCCCTTGGTAGTTACTAAGCCTGATAACAGTAACTTAATAACAACTTGTTCATTATGAATTAAGTCTTTGTTAATGCTTTATATGGCTAATTAAAGTTTCATTAAAGTGGTGCCATAATCTAAAGTTTCTTTTTAATGTCTAATCTTTGTAATTTATGCGTAACCATGAGCAATTGTGAGACAGTGCCAAAAACATTTGATTCAACCACAAGGGGTCAGCAGTCTCTCATTTTACTAGTGAAGCTCTTATGAAGATTTACAGTTTGATTAAGGCAAATGTCGTCACGATTGCCAGAATAGAGCCAGTGTCTCTCTGTCTCACATTACTCTTCAGATTTATGTACTTGGCATTATGTGATCGCTAATAGGTTTAGTAAGCATAAATTATCCTTATTGCTAAAAGGCTGGAGGTTTTATAACAGCTCCGCTCTGATACATGATCCCACTATTGCCTGTCTTTCCGCTGCCTCTCTTTGACATAATACTGCGCTGAGAAATATGCTCGTGAGCTCTCCAAAAGCATACTGAGGCTATTCACCAGGGAATGAAAAGCAATTTTGTCAGCAGCAATCTGATGCCAACTCCCCTTTATAATGACTGAAGAAAATTAATCATCACAAATAATATTCCAGTGTCAGCCATTCAAGAGCTTTTTAATAGAATTTTTATTATTCATGTCTCGTGGTACACATCAACCAGTCCGTTCTGCAACATTTCAGAAATCAATTCAATATCATCGGCGTGTAGGCTGTCATCTCGCTTGCCAGAGCCGCAATTCATCTCGCAAACAAATACTTTTAGCAAACAAATGGGAAGAAATGTTGAGGAACATTTACAATGTCGCCACGAGCAGCAGCGAGGATAAAGTCTGGTAATGTGCATAAGTCATTAGAGAGGCGATACTAGTCATGGAAATAATAAAACAAGCCGAGTGTTTACTGTCGGTGGAAAATGTGACAATTTACGTTTTTGTGTGTTCATTGCCTTAAGCTTCGCACACACTAAAAAAGTTTCCTGTCAAAATATTCGAATACGTACAAAAGACGCTGCCATTTTGAGATAGATTTCTTTCTCTTAAATTTTTTTCCAAATCAATAAAAATAGTTTATGAGCATTAGTTGCATTCTTGTATTGGAAAAAAAATCACAATTATGCTAATTTGATAGAAACGGTTATAGTAATATGTTTCTTTTTGCAATTCATAATGTTATATTCTCAATGCAAACTAGAGCAAAAATATAGGAAAAAATAATAAATAAATAAATAAATACTAATACTAATACTAATACTTATACTAATACTAATACTAATACCACTACTAATAATAATAATAATAATAATAATAATGTTATCTTTGTCTTCCAGTACATTACAATAAGGCAAGGTGGTAAACTGGAACAAACAATGTGCTTGAAGTGTCTTGCTCAAGGATACAAAAGAGTGTAGTAGAAAATGATGCCGACTCAAACAGAATCACCACTAAAGGTCAATAGAAAGTAAAAAGCATGTTTTTTTTAATAGTTCTATGCAGTTATCAAACTAATTCATATCAACAACCATCAGCAAACAAATGTAAATATCAATGCGTTTTATGTAAAAGTGGGCGTGTGTTTTTCCTTCAAATTGACCCATCACAATGTCTCATTTAATTTGCCTTGTCTCATTAAAAACAAAACTTTCAATACTTATTTCCTGAACATAAACAAGACTTTCAATTAATCAAAATTCTGAATCTTGAGTCTAACTGAATAAAGCGCAACTGTTCTACATGAACACTAGATTCATCTAGATTATTCTCGCCACAATTAAGTAAGGTGGTGTCTCTTTATGCGTCAGTGTGGTTCTATCTTTGTGCTAAACGAGTGATACAGTCAAACGCGTGTATTATTCTGCTCTTCCAGATGAATCATCGCTGCTGCCATCCACATGTAGTGAGATTTAAACACTGTCAACATTTAAGTGAATCTGTTTTTTTCCCCCCTTTACAGCTTTCTCTGACGCCCTTGAAGATAAGACGTGGGACAAGGACAGCACAAGTTGAATATTTTCAAACGCAGATAAATAATTCATAAATAAACTGTCTTTCAGGACAGAGGGGATATAAAACGACAGGGTCAAATAAGAAAATGGAAAAGAAAAAAACAATACCAAATGTTGATTCAGCCTCGTCCCGTAACCTTCACCCACTCCCCCTAGAGGTGAAATGTAAGCAAATCTGTCATTTTACTAGACAAGGACAACACCATAGACCTTTTGAACCTATTTATTTCTGTAATATTTTTTTCTGTAGTCGAAAAACCATCAAGTACTTCAGCCATAACATCAAAACAAAATATTGCACACAATCTTTAACACAATTTATAGATGTTAGAAGAGGCTTTGAGGCATATTGACTATCTCAGCACATGAGGCACACCCTTCTTTGAAAAACAGAGCGATGATGCGCCCCAAGGGACAAACTAGGGTGAATTTTTTTCAGTGAAAGATCAAATCTGTTGGACTTTTCTTGTTCGACACAGACACATGAAAAGGCAGGGTTAGAACTAGACGAGACCTCCTCTCAGAATTCAAAGGCCTCACAAGTACAGCCATGCAATTCAGTGTCATCGCTTGCATAATATTTACAGACTCGTGTTGTATTGGTTTTGGTTGGGTGCAATATCTAAAGGAGATAACCTCACGACAAAGAACTTTTGACGATTGATGCATTGGCTTTATTTCGAGCGTATGATACAATTACTTTGACGATTTGAAACGACAACAAACAAAGCTGCGTTGAATTTTCAACAGTTTTTGTTATTCAAATTTACGTGCGGAAAAATGCATCCTTTTGGCAGACAGAAACATTTTGATGAAGCTTAATGAACTTAACAATTGAACTGTCTCTTAAAAAAAACAAAACACTCACATAAATGACTACACGGTACATTCCAATACATAACAATTAAGATGTAACCATGAGTACAATTTAGTGTACTATGAAAGCCAAATGTTTTCCTATTTTCTACAAGAAAAATAAATCTTTGCCTTCTGGCTACAGCTAAGTTTAATTATTTACAATAGCACCATTTAAAAACAGAATTGAACATCACAAGATCTAAAGGTCTTTTGTGATAAGAAAAATATAAGCTCTAGGGGAGATTATATTTGATTCTGTTAATTGCCTGAATGAGTTTATTCGGAGATGACTTCAGGCCGTACAGCCTCAAATGCAGATGCACGGTGATGGATGCTTTCTTAGTGGAACAGTTTCACCTTGAGTGGTCAGCGTGTCTCCACTGCCGCCTTTCTCAGACTGATGTGGTGCAGTTAAATGGACTCAAATGAAGAGGAGGACAGAATAACAGCGCGGCACACTTTCATGGCTGATCGAGGCCAAATTGTCCAAAGACGAACACTGGCTCCACTTTCTTACAGCAGCACTAACTGACACTTGGAGCTAAACAACAGCCAAACCATCTGTATTTCCACTATGAGCAACTTCACATTCCTGCCAAGCGATATCTTATAAGTGCACTTGGCAACATGTGATGTGGAGGGCGCGCTACCTGCTTGTCTTCATGGAAACGGTATGACCTGGCCTGGAATGTTCCACAGTACGGTATTTAAAATAGCATTTATTTCATTATTGCTCAAAAATGCATGGGAAAACATGCATTCTTACTGAGAGCAGTGTAATGTCATGACACTAACATTTCAAACTTAATTTCGATACTAAAGAATATACTCGAGTCTCGATACTGATTTTGAAAGGTCATGGTTTTACACAATAGAAAATAGACATTTTCAACTTGAAATAATAGTACTTTCTGTTTTTAAAATGTGGTCTTATACTAGTTCTGATAAAGCTTAAGATCATTTTAAAACTGTTCACTAAAGGTCAACTTTTATCTTGTTAATGTGATATTTTTCATGCCAATACTTGCTCAAATGAGGATCTCGTTTCAATACTAGTTTTAGTGTCGATTAGTATCTGATTCTTATTTTTTACAACACTAGAGTAAATAGACCTGATATAGTCACCCGATCCTTCTCCATGGAGATAAGATATATTTAATGCCATACTGTGAAACATTCAAAGTAACAATATCCCAATGGACACTGTAAATGTTTTGTCAGCTATCATATACTTTTGTATGAAAGAAGCGATTCAACCAAGCGTTTATTAGTGTGGCTGTACAAATGTGGATGAATGCAAAGGAATTCCTGATTTAAAGTCTAAATGTGGTCAAATACTACTACGGTATTGAAACAAAGAAGGAAAGACAGGAAGATCATTTATCACTGCCTAAGTGTTTGCAAATAATACATTGCTTTACAGTGCCCTTTACTTGTATGTGTATTTATACAGTATGCAGACGTCAGTAATTGTTTTGTTATGTGTATTTTTCAATTGTCTTGGCTATTCAAGAATAATGATGCTTCAAGGCAGTACAGAGTGTTTACGAGTAATAAGTAAATAAATGGAAGAATTGATTCGAAAAGATTGTAGTGTTTTTTACGCTGTGTGCTAATACAATCAATGCACTTTTCTTATATGGTTCTAGATGAACTATTACGAGAAAAAATTACTGTAGAATTGCATTATTTTCCATTATGAAACATTAATAACAGGAATATACAGCCTCTGAACATAACCATGAACAGAAAACATGTTGGTGTAATCCCTCATTCGTCCAGGAGTGTTCCATTGTAGAAAAAGATTCAGTTGTAGTCATCTGGACTCTGTTTTAGAAAAAACTAAACGTTTCGACTCTCATCCAAGAGTCATTCTCAATCTGTGAAACAAGTCTGAAAACTCAGGTTTATATCCTACTCTGTGAAAGCCCTGCCCACAGGGCGGGACCCCCTGATAATGGACCATAGAAACTAACTGGTATGGGCTATTGCCTCGAATGCCTCGGGCGTCTCCAGTGTTTCAGCAAACCATTATAAACAACAGGAAGGTTGAATCTTAAACCCCATACAAAATAAACTGGGACCAAACCAGGCAACACGTTAAGACAAAAACTATTTCACCCTAAGGACAAGATGCCAACACAAAAACAGAGCAATGTAGTGTATTCTATCCAATGCAGTGAAGAAAGTTGTGATGAGCGGTACATAGGGGAGACTAAACAGCCACTGCACAAGAGGCTTTATCAGCACAGAAGTTCAGGAACCCAGAGCGCCGTGCATCTTCATCTCAAAGCCACAAACCACTCTATTGAAGACAGTGAGGTGGAGATTCTGAGCAGGGAGAAAAGATCTTTGTTAAAAAAGAGAATCCTTCCTTAAATCGTAATGGAGGTTTAAGATTCAACCTTCCCGTTGTTTATAATGGTTTGCTGAAACCATGGAGACGCCCGAGGCATTTGGATGCTAATCAGGTACTCAGGGAGTAACTCTTTCTGATTCTGAGGAGCGAGCGAAAGTCAGTGAACCATAGGCCCATCTGAGTTAGTTTCAATGGCCCATTATCAGGAGGTCCCGCCTGTGGGCAGGGCTTTCACAGAGTAGGATACAAACCTGAGTTCTCAGACTTGTTTCACAGATTGAGAATGACTCTTGTATGTTTTTTCTAAAACAGAGTCCAGATGACTACAACTGAATCTTTTTCAACATGAACAGAAAAGCAGCTATGTCAACATGATTATTTATGTAGACGGGTAAAATGAAAAATTATTCACATTCAAACTCACTATAAGTTAGCTGAAATTTAAAAAGAAAATCGTTAGAAGCATAAATAAATTATAATTGACCATACGAGCAAAATGCATGTTGCCGTCGTGTCAAAAGCAAAAAAATGGAAAATAGTGGACGTTTTTGCTTACAACTTACCAAAACTATTTCCGAACTCTCCTTAAATTGCTTAAACTCCTTTGCATCATAAAACCATCACGTCTGAGTTGAGTCCAGAGTGTCCTATGGAAAGTCTTTGAGCCATATGCTACTTCATAAAGAACCTGACATTTTGGTGACAAACAGCAGCTGTCCGTGCATACTTACGGGCCTAACTGTCCGCACTGCGCATTTGCACGGAAAGATGACCGCGGTAAATCTTTTAAAAAAACACCTTATACATTTAGATCTGAGCGTTTCACCTTTGAACGTTCACCTCGCACGGGGCAGAAGTCAAACCAGTCATGTTCACGTTGCGTACAAGTGCCTTCACAGAAACCCCATTTGTGTCGACGATGGAGAAAAGGCCCAAAGTGAGTGACAGAGTGAAAAGAGCACGTGAGTGGATGGAGGAGGGGTCGCGCCGAGGCTCAGGGTCAAAGGTAGAGTCCATCAGTAAAGGACAGGTGGGCTGCGGTGGACCTTAGCCAATCAGAGAAGAGCAAGCTAACCCCTGGCTGCTTCTCCTGGCGCCGGTAATTCTCTCAAATGTCACATCAGAATGGGTCTCATTTAGGCGGCTAATGCAGGACTCTTCGTCGCAGATGTGGGAGGAGCCGCGAGGAAGAGATTTGAAAGCAATTTGAAAACAAAAGGTGAGTTAATTTCTGACAAATATAGTCTTTTTTAATATATAATTGAGAGTATTTTTTACATAAATTAGTATTAATTTATCTTTAAATCCCCACGGTGTAACATGGCAGGTAATAAATAGTTGTCACGAGTCAAGTCTGTGGAGAGGCAATCCTGCTCATAACAACACATTTAGGTGTTTTTTATCAATAAAAACACCAATATTGGAAAGGTTGTGCTGTCGGGCTTTTAGAATAAAAATTATAACAATAAATACTATAATGTGACAATAACAAACACAGGGTGAATATGGAAAATTTTTTGTTATTTTAAGTTTTAAATGAAATGCCAAAGTATTTAATGTTATTTATTTTTGAAGAGCTCTAGATGTCTTCTTTACATCAGAGAAAGAAAATATCTGAAATATTACACACAGATGTTGGTATTCCTTCTGTTGTTTCCAAGTCAGACTTTGGGGGACCACAAACCTGTTGACGTTATGTAGGAAAAAACATAAAAGCAACAACTGGATAAATTTATCATAATCTGTCCCACTTTACAAATGCCATGTCTTGTCATAAAATGGGACGGTGATAAAATTGTTTCTAAAAGATTGAGGGATGTACGTGTTATTTCTTTTTCAGATTTAAAGATCAATACAAGCTAGTACGTGAATATTTTATGGAAATTCAATCATCTATAGTTTAAAAAGGCTTATCAGCATTAATGGTTAATATCGATAATGATATTCTGACAATATACACAATGCATCAGGGATGAGCTACTGTTCGCGCAAGTAAACGTGTTTAAGTATCGGACAAAACGTAAACGGACTGTAAAATCAACCACAAAACTGCAGAGATATCACAATATCACCTTATACATTAAAAATATCTCCAAAACAACCATTGCAATTTTATCCATTCCGATATTAGCCTTTAGAGCGCTACAAGCTACAACCTGGAAAACCAATTGTGAGACGATGATCCCATTCTTTATTACTTCCTATAAAGATGCAAAACAAACCAAATTAAATCGACCGATGCCTATTGTAAAGGCATTCTATTGAGCGCGAATCCTTCCTTCATCATTACTCAAATCATCTGTTCATAATCGCTGACCTAAATCTCGATTATACCGTTAATAAAAGCCTCGATCTACCTGAGGAACCTTTTATCCTGTCACATTTCCTGTTCCCGCTCATTAATGCGATATCTATAAACAAACAGCGTCGTCGTCAGTCATGCGCCTCAGGGGAACGTGGACGGCCCGCTAATCGCACAGGGCACAATAGCTCCTCCATATAATCCCCTTTATTTTTATTTTCATGATGTCAGTGCATTTAAAGCCCTCCGGTTTATGAGTCGGACAAGAGAGGGTCAGGGAGGGGCGAAAAAGAGAGAGGGTGAGATGATGGGAGGTAGGGAGGGAGAGAAGGGAGAGAAGGGACAGAAGAGGGGGAGAGGAGAAGAGAGAGGGAGGAATAGAAAAAAGGATAGAAAGGAAGAGAAAGGAAGAAGAAAAAAAGGGGGGTAGAGGGAGATAGAAGGGGATAGAGAGAGACAGAGAGAGATGGGGAGATAGAGAAGTGATAGAGATAAGATGAGAAAGAAGAGAGTGGGAAGGGACAAAAGAGGAATAGAGAAAGAGAAGAGAGAGAGAGACAGGGTGAAAGAAACAGGTAGCGATAGAGGCAGAAAGAGAGAGAGGGGTAAATAGAAGGGCAGAAGGTGAGCAATATGGATAAAAATAGAAATGAGAGAGTGGGAACTATGGGGGAGACAGAAAGAAAGAAGGACAAAGAGAGAGGTAGGGTACGATAGGAACAGAAAGGTAAAATAAATCAATAGGGGGAAAAGCGGGATGAAAATAGGAGGGCGGGAGAGATGGAGGAAATATAAAAGGAGGTAAAAGAAAGAGTAGTAATAGGGGAAAGAGAGAGGATAATGGGAAGAGAGAGGAATTATGTGGTTGTAGAGATAGAAAAGGAAGGAGACCGTATAGGATAGGGTAAGATAAAAAGCTAGAGGTGAATGACAGATGTTAGAGATAGGAAGAGAGGAGAGAGAAGGATAATAAAGGAAGATACAGAGGGAGAGAAAAGAGAGAGCGTAAAAGAAAGAAAGATATGGGAGACGTGAGAAGAGACAGATAGAGATGGGGAGATTGAAAGAGAGAGTGGGAGGATAAGTGGTAGAGAAAAGGGAGAAAGAGGGAAAGGGAAGGAAAATAAAGGGTGAGAGAGCGAGACATAGGGGAGATAGAAAAGACAAGGTAAAATAAAGAGGGATAGGGGGGACAAAGGAGAGAGAGGGGGAACACTAGGGGTGATAGGGTATAAAATTTTGGAGGAAGAAAAAGAGGGGAGGGAAAAATAGAGAGAGAGAGAGAGAGAAGATTCAAAGGGAGATATAAAGGAAAGGGAGAGAGACCAGAGATGATGAGAGATAAGAAAGAGAAGAACAGTCGTTAGCGATAAGGGAGGAAAGAGAGGGAGAGCAATGATAGAGGACAGAAAGAAAGAAAGAAAGAAAGAAAGAGAGGGGGCAGGGGGATAAAGAAAGACAGACAGGGGTGAGGAGGAGAGGAAGGGAAACAGAGGGAAAGATGGGGAGACACAGATAGAGAGAGGCATATAGGGGACGAAAGAAGAGAGAAAGAGGAGAGAGAGAAGTGAAAAACATAAGGAAAGAGAGGGAGTAAAGGAGAGATGGGCGATAAAGACAGAGAGGGGTAAAATAGAGAGTAGGGGAGAAAGACAGGGAGCAGAGAGAGAGCGAGCGATAGAGATGGAGAGAGACCGTAAGTTATGGGGGCGAGAGAGGGAACAAGAGAAAGGAGAAAAGCTAGAGAAGAGCAAATAGAGGGAGAGACAGAAAGGGAAGAGTGGATGGAAAATGGAGATAGAGAAGATAGAGAGAGGGGGAAAAAAGTGAGAGGGCGGGTCTGAAAACAAATGATGCACATCTCTCATTGTTCTTCCTCTATGTCCTCATTTCCAGTCGGTAATAAGAGAACATTGATTTACTGTCAGCGGAGGCCGAGAGAATCCAGCCCATTAAAATAGATTTTAACTTCCCACAGTATTAGGCCAGATGTCTACGCTTCATTATATTTCAATCAGCCGTGACCTTTGGTGCGCCATATGATGAGAAAGATCATTGTTGAAGGGGAGGTAAAGAAGAGACAAAAAAAAAAAAAAAGAAATCGCAAAAATATCAGACTACTTAGACTCGCTAAAGCTCTACGGTGCAAGAGAGGGAGAGAGAAGGAGAGAGGGGGGAGAGAGAAGGAGAGAGAGATAGAGAGAGGGGGGGACAGAAATAGAGACAGGATTTGGAGTTCTCTTAAAAGACCGTATGAATCATTGAGTGCACTCTCACTGCTGCCGAGGAGCTGAAGTATTTTTTGGAGGAGGTGGTACTTTTCTGCAGGGCATGTATTTGGAACAATGGCTGCTATACAGTAAAGGGCACTCCAGTTATTAATTATGGAGCAAGTTCCTCAAATATACATGACACGGTTTAAGGTGAATATGTGCAGGTTGACAGGTATTTAGAATAAAGCAATTTACTTTTTTAAATGAGTGGTTGTAGTAGTAGTAGTAGCAGTAGCAGTAGTAGTAGTAGTAGTAGTAGTAGTAGTACTACAGGTAGCAATAGTGTAGGTTAGAGTGAGTAGTAGCAGCAGCAGCAGTGATGGAAATTTAATTCAGCAGTGACTGTTGCCATAGCAATTAACAATTCAAAACATTATTATTAGGGGTGAGATGAGACAATTTTCACAAGATGAGAAAGCATTGTGCTGCTAAACTATTGCCACTACTGCCACTACTACAAAAGGCTACTATGTAAAAATATACTGCTGTTTAGTGTATATTAAAATTATATAATACTTAGGGATGCGGCAAGCTTTTGCAAGATAAAACTGCCACAAGATAAAAGTGCACACACGTGGGAAAATTGGGTCCACAAGACAAGATTTTGACATAATTCATAATATTTTTTATGCATTTCTTGTATACTTTTGTTGTCATTGTTGCACTGCTTTTGGAACTACAGCTTCTCAAGACATGTTACTCATCAGCATCAATTCAAATGTGAACAAAAATCTCCTGGGATCCTTTTCCAAAATCTTGTGGCAATTTTATCTCGAATCATCACATCCCATATGTATAAATCGCTATTATTATTATTATTATTATCATTTGAACAGCCCAAAAAAATCCTCAAAATGACACCAATAAACAAGAAAGTGAAACCCATGAATATCAGCGGTACCAGAAATGGACACAGAAATTACACTAAATGAACAACATTTGTAAGCATTTTTTTACTCAGTAGCGTTTGTAGAAGTATAGTTCAGCAGTAGTTTTGCTGCATTGGATAGCAAAAAGCAGTATTTTGTATTGAATACCTCTTTACTTTATCATGTAACAGGAGTACTTCTTCCTTTGTGCTGAATACTGTATTTGATTGTGCTCCAGTTGTGAGTAAATCCTGCTTGAATCCCATTGGTTTGACAGAGCAGAGGTCAGGTCCGTTCTATTTCAGAGGCTGATGATAATTGGACTTATTGGCTGCAACGCACTGACCTACATAACACACTCCTGATCCCAGAGTGCAGCCTCGCATGTGAACCACAAATCTAATGTTTTTATATTCACTCATAGCAATAATAATGTCAATCCAGAAATAGACACGCATTAGTCACCTGTGGTTTCATTAAAAAAATAGGTCATGAAAGGTACACTTACATTTTTGATGCAGCGCCAAAACAACTCACAATCCCACCAGAATACAAAAACATGACATGCTGTCCTTCATGCGTGCAGAACGAACCATGAACAAAAAAGTGGAACCAATCAGACATTTAAGATGAGGTAAACTGTTTCTGTTTCACTGAATATGTCTCAAATTAACTACGATCGCCAGATTTATAATCCCAGTGCATCTGCTGTGGTGCAACAAAAAACCCACAACATTATGATTATATTCTTGTTCAAAAACGTGCAATGTAATCATAAACTCTTACAATGTTTGTAAACAAAAACATTCTTAATTTCAGAATGGAGGTAAACTGACGACAAAAGTATGCAATTTCAATGGAGAAACTGGGATTAACCACAGAACCATACTCAGAGCCCAGTTTGAAAACATTTACTACTGTATTTTAAACCATTTGCTGGGGAATGAATGGGATATGTACTACTGGAACCTCTGCCGACTCAGCTCCAAAGGCAAAGTCTAAAATAAAATGTGCAAGGAAATATTTATTTTCCGTGTGTTAACAGTATAACATATATTATTTTATGCTGTTAACACAATACGTTATACGCCTGCTCTACATCAGCAACAATCTCTTTTTTCTTTGTTGAGTGAAATCATGTTTGTCTTTCTAGCTCTTGCTCTTATTGCATTACACATTTCTTGTTCAGTGTAAGCTCCCAATGCCCACTTTTACGCACAGTTTCCATTTTACCTGGCAGTTAAATGTTATTATTTCAAACAGAGTGGATTTGCTGAATTATACAGTGAAATTCCCCCGAAAGTGGGTCGAGCATTGGTTTGCATTTTCGGGTGTGGATTTTCCTCAGATGTAGCACCAGTATTGTTTCCCTGTTTGGTGCGCTGACTGTAACCATTTCCCTCATGCAAAAATACTCTTGAAATTTAAATACACACAGCGCTGTATAATATCAGACTGCACTCATTCGACCTTGCCAACGGCTCCACCTCAAAGACTCGGAGATGTGTTGGCGTTTTCAGACCTACAATTTTCTATTTTTTTTTTTTTTTCCTCAAATACATATATAGCCCTGTTCTCCAAGAGTCTGTCGTAACTTTCTTGCATGTGAATGGCTGCGGGGAGATGGGGGTCAGCGGTATAATAATGCAGTTGTGAGTCATTGTAAAGTGTATGTGGTGCCAGTGTGTTGTGTTGGTCAAACAGAGGAGAAAAGAGGCCACAGCGACTGGTACAAGCTTAAACAACAGGGAGTCTTTTAGCCGCTATTATAGTGTTATTGCTGTAGTCATTGTCTAGTTATTTAGTTAAACAGTGCAGTAACTCCACAATGTAGTTCTGTGCTGTTCTGATTAAATGGAAAAGGTTAAGTCAGGGAGATTTGCCAATTTGACGTAGCAATCACTGCACACTATAAGGCAGTTTCGTTATAGCTGCTGATAGTATCTGTTTACGTTTTGGTCAGGTTTGTTTTATGCTGCATTTATATCTATGATTATGGCATAAATGTTTTCACAGCTAAAAGTTCAATATTATCCTTTTAATATTCTCCATCTTAAAGCGAACAGCTGAAAACAAAGCAATAGATGATATTTTTTCTTGGGTTCTTTCAACTTCTGTTGTTTTTACTGTAAAGATGTGCTTTTTGGCCTGCCAGAGTAATTATATTGACTTATATCATGGATAAAACTAGGGCCGCAGCAAGTTCATTGATTAATTGCAACTAATTGATCATTTAAATAATCGTCAACTAATTTAGTGATCGAATAATCGTCAACTTGTACATACACAAAACATAACATGAGCTGAGAAAAGAGGTTTTATGACACAAATTGAGCTGTAATTTCACCAAAATGATGTGGAGAATGTGTAAATTATGTGTATGTGATGAAAAATTACAAGAGGAGTTCAGAGTGGAAACATATAACATAAAACTACTATTGGACAATCAGCTTTCAGTGCACAAGACACCAAACAATGGAAATCTTTACCCGTAGAACTGAAGGTAGAAACAAACGGTCCATTTCAAACGAGAACTAAAATACTGTCGTGTGGGACAAGAGCTCATGAAACACACTGGTCCCTATCAACTTAACCTAAATCAAGCAATCAATCAATAAAACAAGGATCCTCAAACGGCTTTACTTTAGCTAACAACTAATCAACTAATCGATAATTGAAAGAATAATCGCTAGACTAATTGAGAGTTGCTAGTTGCAGCCCTAAATTAAACTATATTTTTGTGATCAATATTTATCACATGTACCTTTTCTATGTAGTCTGGAACTTCTCTCATTTTGGTTTGCACAATTGACCCGTAAATTGCTGAATAATTAACAAATAGGACTTAGTAATGACGCTAACTAACTACTCATCCTGTTATTTGTATTGCGGCTCATGTTTTTTTGTGATATAGTGATTGAGAAAAGGGTTTAATGGCATAAAGTAGTTTTAATATAATCGTTTATTGTAATATTTGCAATATATCTCCCTTCAGAATTCTTTATCCTGACAAGCCTATGTGTTGTCATGTTATCTATTAGGTTCAACGTTTAATGTCTCGTGAGGTCAAGTTATGTGTCAATGTGTAAATAAATAAAAGAATTAAAAAAAAACACAAGTTTACACATGATACTGAAGCCTGTTATGTAGATTATGTCTTCTGATTTGAAATGTCGATTTATTTGACTTGCTGAAGTAAATCCATATAGTACATTGACCCAATCTACTGAAATGCCATAAACGTGCCATTGAAAAGTCAAGAAAGTAAGCAATGTTAAAAACCTGCAAACTGGGTAACCTTAAAGACTAAAAGCTTTGTTTGAATAATGTATCATGTGTTTATTATTAATAGTAATACATAACGTCAGCCCCCGCTATTCTTAAAACTAAGAATGAAGGCGCAGTACGTGGCATTAATATCATTGTATTATTGTATGCATTGGAAAGGGAGATAATGTATTAATTCAAGTGTTATTTTACTGTGATAGACCAAAATAAACAGCTTATGTCAGTGAAAAAGCTGGTAAAAACAAGTTGACATGTATCTATTTTCATCACACAGTTGGAAGGATCAATAGAGACACTTGGCCACAGCTGGACACCTGCAGCTCAAAACAGGGACAACGCCAGAAAAGCTCTCCTCAAATCAGTGCTGATTACTGTGTGTTTCTGAATTTGTTGAAACTTATCAACCAATCACTTAAAACATTTGATAGCTAAAATAAGTACAACTGAAAACACATTACTGCAAACAAATGGTGGAATTAAATATTTGACTGAAAATATTTCAAATTTTCCCCACGGATGAACATTTAGTTTCAACTTTAATTGTTATTGACCAGCAAAAAGCGAAACACAAATCTGACATCTAC
The DNA here is from genome assembly GCA_015082035.1 of Chaenogobius annularis. Lineage (NCBI taxonomy): Eukaryota > Metazoa > Chordata > Actinopteri > Gobiiformes > Gobiidae > Chaenogobius > Chaenogobius annularis. Next base: position 249,358 of record BJKM01000097.1, on the reverse strand, counting down.
ATGCATAATACAATTTACTTGTTATTTGGTGACAAAAAGATAATTTATTCAGCGCTAATATTAAAACTTCCCTTATTGTTCTTATACTACTAGCAATAGTTGCATCTAGGGATCACAATACACATTTTTGTGCCACAATTAAAGTGAATTCACAAATCCTGACACAGCCAAACAAATGTGAAATTATTGTTTTTTTCTTCATCTCCGTTGTCTAATATGATACCATTCCTGAGTATGTGACCAACTTTATGAAATCAAACTTTCTGAATGATAAAATAAACTTTATGTGTAAACTTTATGTGAAGTCAGATTAAAAGCACTTTATTTATATAGGTTTACTTATTTGGGTGTAGATTGAATTGAAATGACTTAACTTTGCTTCTAAAATTGTCATGATTACTATTTTTATAGGAAATAGTCCAGAATAATGTATTAGATTTTTTTTTTTTTTTCTGGATCCAAGTCTACTCGACAGGACAGTTGTAGTGTGAAATGTGGGTGAAAGAGGACAGAGACATACGGCTAATGGTTGAGGCCAAGAATCAAACCCACGGTGCTGTGGAGGTAGCAGCTACACATGTGCAACACCCTTAACCACTGTGTCACCAGGGAAGCACAGCAAAGCCAGACTTCACCCTGCACAATACGATTTTTGGAAGTACATTTTTAGCGTGTGAAAATCTCTTGAAGCTACAACCTTCACACACGCCACATCAAAATTGAGACTAAACCCAGAACTAAACATGGACTACCATCGACCAGGGCTAAACTGTGCTCAAACCAGGATCAAACCAGGGCCAAACTAGGGCCAGGAGCAGAAATGTACGTACTTTACCATCTAACTTCTCCTCACCCACTTTTAATACAGTAACCATACAGTCCTCAGAGCCCTGAAACGCCTGTTGTTTGAATGGGCAGATTGGTCAAATGCCCCTTTAAAGCTGCTTCTGATTAGCGGTTTTCTCTTTTAAAAAGCGCAGAGATGTTATGTGTAATGTAATCTGCCGTTCCCTCAGTGGAAGACCTCAGACATTCAAACAAAGAGCCTTCTGTTCGGATACATGCACCTTTCAGACCGCTCCACGTCATGAACACGGACCTGAAGTTAGCTCGTGCTTGGTGTTTTACGACGAGGTTTGGGTGTTGTAAAAGCAAAGTGTACATCTGTAAAATTTACTAATAAAAATTTGAGTATTTTTGGAATATACTTTGTGTCAATCTTCATGTTGAAATATTATTAACTGGCCTTAAATGTTTACAGAAGTTCCAGCTATTTTTGACACAACATGAGAAATGTTGACAGAAAAATGACAGATTAGAAGGTTGGTTAAACTTCATTTACCAAACGCTTGAATGAAACACAAACTTTGTTGATAAAACTGTAAAAAAGAGGTTACAATACAATGCAATTTCAAAATTTAGTCATGATATTGACTGAATAAATATGTAGACTTTTTTGGCACATCCTGATAATAAATATTCAAACATCATGTCTATCCAACAAAACTGAGCTAAAACATGCCTTTAAATGCACTAGTTGGGGTTTAAGTATTGAGCAAACGTGAAATGACTGTAAAATTATCCATTAAAGTGCAGAATCACTGGAACAAAACTACCATTGTGTTGAGTAAATCTGACTGACTTAAAATAAGATTGCCAATGAAACAAGCATAAAATATCTTGTTAAAAAAAGACAAGCATGTTCTAACTTTAAATGACAAAAAGATGCTACTGCACCTGTAAAAAAGAGCAAAATTTACTTGTTGTATTGGCAAAATATACTCAAAATCAGGATGAACACACTCTTTTATCGTACTATTGTATTCAAGATTGTAATTTTTTCGCGGTGATTTTGAAGTTTACTACATAACTTTTTCCCAATTTTGTTTTGACACAGCTCTATTTGAAGAATTTGAAAATGATTTGTTATTAGAAATGATAAACAACATACCCAGTATTAACTTTTTGCATACCTTTTGCGTAAAACATCTTTGAAATGAGACCGTTCCCAATACATAGGCCTTGAAATGCTGAAATGGAGGAGACTATAACTATTAACACTTAACTTTATCTATTTCAAAAGCTTCACGTTATATGCTGGTCTGTTTTTGGCTTCGATGCATTTCCAAATATGCTTTTTGCAGCTCAGTTTGCTCTTAATAAAACACAATTTACTCCAGTTAAATTTCTGCAGAAGCTCTCCCATCTCTCCTGTAAACACAGCTGGAGAAGTTAAATTGTGTTAGAATTTGTCTCAATATTTTACATACACAGCGAATACATTAAGACTGCGCTGCATATTCATGAGGCCAAATCTCCAACGTGTGCAGAAAATTAGTCCGGTTCTAACCTCCGATTTCGCTAATCTGACTGCAAATGTAAAGTGCGTGTACAAACTGCTGCATTTGATTAAGCCTGAGCAGTAGCCGTGGTCACGTGTGCGTCGGGCGGTCAGCCTGATGAATTTTACATGATACACTGAGAACATGTGTTGTGCCTGAGGTATTTATAGGTGGAAAGCCTGACACAGTTCACAAATTCATAGAAAATACTGTTCTCCGAGATGCACCAAGTTACAAGAAATAGGTGCGATACAATTTCGGGAGTGATTAAGCAGTTTCTCCCAAGCCTTGTCGCGCAACAGTCAGTTATTATCACTAGTAAGTCAATGTGCAAAATGACACACATCCATACTTGTCGCTTGCAGGTTGAATTGGACAGGAAAGTGATCTGCATGAAATGAGGATGGAAGTGTTGGGAAACTGGGAATCAATCTGACATTGAGGCTGCCACTAAACATGTTGCGATAACACATTCTGAAGTACGTTAAATTGGTAGAGAAATATCAGGATAAACCTACAACTTTTGTCACTGACACTAAAATCCTAAAAAGAAAGATAATTCCAGTACCAGAAAAAGTTTGGTGTACCAGGGCCATGTCTTAATATTTTATCTTCAGCCCAGGACTCTTTCCCAGAAGTAAAAGACACAAATTATACATTATATCTATTAATTGTTATTTGGCCTTTAAATAGTTGCTTTGGCATCTCATGTTTTAGAACTTAAAATAATAGATCGACTGAAAGCGTACATTACTTTATATTTGTGAGGCAGGAATTGTGTTAGAACTCCATCTACTGGCAGCAGAGGGAATCACCGTTGGAAAATAAGACTAAAGCTAGCTTCCCTCGACATGCTAATGCAGCCACGCAGTTGTAATGAGCGTGATTTGACCTGACCGCAGAAAGGCTCCGAACAAAACAGGGAAATTTGGAACCGGGTGTTTTGAGAGGCTCAGAGGGCACGGGAGAGGAGGACTTACAAGGTTAAAACGGGATTCATCAAACAAGCGCGAACAAAGCTAAATGCACCTTGATGAGGGAACAAAGTTGTAACGTGTTTAAAAGCTCAAGTAAATTTTCTAAAGCTTTTGTCAGAACTTTGATACTCCTCTCACTGCTGGATCAACATGGTCCATACGTTCTGCCAAGCGTCCCACGGCTGGACGTTTACACACGCCTCTATTCCTCAGCTGGACGACCCTGCTCCACACCTCGTATTAAAACCTTACCCAACCCAAATGAGTTCACATCAAGGCTCTAATGCTGCAGGGTTAATGGTCTAATCCCCAGGTGTTATAGATATGAAATGTTTCACTGTGGATGAAAATATCAAACTGCTCATGTTTTGCTGGGTTAAAAGGATCTTTTGGCTTAAAAGGAATTAGATATGTTCCCTACTTTGTGTTAAAGAGACTCGCTAATGCTGCTCTAGATCATTTATTAAGGAAATCGGTTTAGATGATCTAACGGGTCAAGAGGGATCTGCTCATCAAATCTGAGTTGTAAAAAATAAGAAAAGTAAAATTAAAAAGATTCGTAATAGCTGACACGTTACCATTTTTGAAGTAACCTTATAATCTTCGAAGCGTTGGCAATAATAATGATTTATGGCAAAACAAATCAAATAAAGCATGATAAATCCATTCATTATTTTTTTTATATGAAAGCTTTCAATCTTAATTTACTAAACATAAACGAGACAGATTTTACACAGTGCCATTTAATACAAAAAGTGGTCTAATCTCTAATTTCCTCCAAAGTGTGAACTCTGCTCCAAACCACATGCTTTTACTGACAGAAGATTGGCTGTAGACCCTTCAGTTAAAAAGCATATCATCGACGATTAGAAACCACTGGATTAACATTCACTTCAATGCACTGCTCTTTTTTTGTACAATTCTAATCTAACTCGATGCCTTAAAACGTAATAATTTAAACAGTCCTGTAACTCTCCCTGACATGTTTTCCATATTCCCATGCTAAGAACACTAGCACGTGTCTGTGATCAACGGCACACCGAACAGTCTGTCTGAATATGAGTGTGCTCAGAATGGCAGCGGGCACTGGCAGGTATTTATTGGCCCCAGCTGCTCCTGTGTGATGGAGACATGACGTCCAGCGCGCTCCTCAGACTAATGCAGTGATGTAGTGTCAGAGCATACTCCGTGTGACAGGAGAAAGAGAACAGACAGACTTTACAGAGATTTACTCACAGGCTGTGGCAGAAGTGGCAGCTATTTTGGAATCTACAGTATTCAGTATGTTGACATATGAAAGAGTGCAAACATGATCCCATAAGGTCTTAAAATGAAGCAAGAAAACTAAGTGGTGTAGGAGTAGGCTTTTCATTTCAGACGCTGTATGCAAAAATTTAATTTAAAGGAGACATATTATGTTTGTTTTTTCGGTACTTAGTATTAAATTAGTAGACAATCTACATTAGTAGATGATCATTTTACATTTTGGTCATTTTAATTGCAATATTGATCTAAAATGGCTTAACAATAGAGACAGATCCACTGACTTCCTGTTCAAAACTGCAGAACTGATAAGCCCCGCCTCGTCATAGTGACAGTTCACCGTAACAAGCAGAAGATTTTCATTTACTTGTTTTTTACATATTATAACTCTACTCAGAGTCCAAATAATCACAACTAAGTACAGGGATGTGGGAGGGGATTGGGCACTCAAGGCTCAATTACAGGACAATTCAGGATTAACTCAAACATGCAGGAATCAATCAAAATACAACTTTGTGTAAACTAATGATAAGGAAACACAAGGATGAAAGCTCATTAAAGCTGATTTTGCATAATACTGTATGTTCCCTTTAAAAATGCTTATTTTATACGACACTTCATTCATAGCATAGCTTCGTTATTAAATATAATATAATGCACAGTATAAAACCTAACCTAAAGCTTGGGTACCCCCAAGTACATTGAGTGTTAAAGCAGAACTTTGTGAAAAAAAAACTGACCTCCACACGCTGTCCAAAAAGTGACAATACTAGTGACGCTCCTACCTCCTTACTTCACTCCAGCTTTAAGAGATTATACAATATATTTGTGCAGTATCGATAATATTTGTCCACCCAAACACCAGAATCAGTCCGATATGGAAAAATAATCCTTTAAAAAAATATTGGTATTCACAGTTTGTCTTTGAACAGACTAGTGATGATATGCAAAACATACAGGCCCCTAAATACAAATACAGTAAAACATGTGAAGATGTGATGTAATGTAAAATATGTGACCATATATATATATATTTCTTTTAACAGCAGCAAAAGTACAACGTTTCTTTCTGTCTAGTAATATTTGAGCAGATACATTTCCTCACTGGTTTATTTATGCACACTGTCAAGATGAATGTAAATACAATAAACGTAGTCGGCATTAAATATAGCGCAGCATGTCTAACCATTAAACAAACCCATATGTTCAAATTACTAACACAAACATATATCAAAATAACCCACAACAATTAATAACAGCAGTAGGCTGCACAGACCTCTTTGCCATATGTTTTCCACTTCCATAAATCTAAAACGGAGCCTTTTCCAAATTTACTTTTGACTCAATCATTTACAACCAGCTCCTCCCTTCTCTAATGAGCACCTTTCCTGGAAAATATACTCTACCATATACAGTGCATTCAATATTTCCCGGCATTAGCTTGACATCTCGTCCTAATAAACTACTTTTCGCTGACACCTTGGATATTGCGGCTAATAATACGTCTGCCAGCTCACATGTTTATTATTGTAAGTGTGTGTGGGCTTTCACAGGACAGTATATGGAAGTCTTACCTGGTTTGGCGACCGAAACTCTTGGTTATTGTCATTCATGTACATGTTGTCACCATCAAACTGCGAAAAAAAACATAAACAACATCAGAAATAGAAGAGAAAAACCTGTCCCGAAGCGTGAGGCTAATGATTTTGTCACTTCGGTTACAGGCCTTGCCGTGTGGGAAGGCGGCGTGGGTAATTACTGATCGTCAGCGGGCTGGTAATTAGGTGATACATGGCTGAGAGACGGGCTTCCCCTGCGGGCTCGAGTGTGAACAGATTCAGCCTCGGAGTTGTGTGTGGTGCTGTCTAATCAGGCGGAGAGCAGGGGCCAAAACACTCTTCCACACAGGGTTAGGCCGGTGCTAACTGCTCATGACCTTTAGCTGGACTGTGTGGAGCAGAAAGGCACAGCGCAGAAGTGACCAGCTGATGTTTCATGGCCAAGACGACCTACACTGCTAATGACACTGAACGCAACACAACTATCGAAATTTAGATAGTGTCGTAAATGTTGTTTGAAGACATGCAAAATTGTTTGTAGCAAAAAAGTTATTTAAAAAAGCTAAAAGTGCTACAAATAGATCTGATTAGAAATAAATATACAAAAGTTATGTTGTAAACTGTAATGTAAGGGTATAAGGTGATATTTTGGCATTAATTTGACTGACATTTCACATTTGTTTCAATTGATTTGGCATATTGACTATCGACCATCGTTATTAGGATAATCAAGATATTCATTTTTGTCAATATCTCCCACCCCAGCATATATTTCACTTTTCCCCCCAAATTTTTTATGGGGTACGTGTAACTGAAAGGATGTTATTTGTAATATTAAAATAAAATAATATAGATTTTATGATACTTTGTTTTATTTACTAATTTCTTTGCATTATGTTGTTTGTACATTAAAATAAGATCAAATAAGAGAAATGTGGGACAAATAAATGTTCTTCTCTCATCTAATCTTATTGTGATTTTAACATTTTACTACATTTTGTGTATTTTATGAAATACTTGGAGTTAATTGTGTATAGGCATATTGTTATTATACAAATAAAAATAAAAAACAAAAACAAAACTCAAATATTCTGAGCTAAATAGTCCTGTTTCAGTCAAGGTATCAGATAAACAGTATTTTTTGAATCATTGTACATTTCTGCAGCTATGATTCTTTGGCAGATGGTCGGGAATTTTTACCATTAACATATATTGTATTATTATTCCAAATAAAAAGGCTAAACTTTGTAAATTTGTCCATGAACCATCTCAGCATATTTTACGAATACAAAATGTCACTACTTCATCCGTCTCAAGCTACTATTTCATCTTTTATAATGAGGTAAGCCACGTAAAAGACAGAAATATCCCGCAATAAACGGGGACCATAAAAACCCCTAGTAATTTTTAGCATTTTCAGATTTTCGCCAGGCTCTGTAATAGCTTCTAACTCCATAAACCCAGTCTATAGCCTCGCATGTCAATTCAGAGTTTATATGGGTGATTTCTATGGAGAAAATGAGATTCGGCTCCACAAACCACTCGGTAACTGAACCTGTCCAGTGTCAAGGTGACTGAGGAGCAGAGAAGGGTCGTATAATGAAACGCCCTTGGCTTTCAGAAGAATCAGCCTTTGTCAGCCTGAACTTACAGGGAATACGGACCGAACTAGATAATAACACTATTGAAAAGCACGCAGAAAAATCTCAACATGTGAAATAACGAGTGGAGTTTCTCTTTGAGGTCGTTTGTGAGAAAGCACAGATACAGTAACATGATCAAACTAGACAGCATTCCAACGCGGATTCCTCAGATGTGAAGATTTCTGTGGCGTTTTATATATTAGGAGTGGTCTGAAAACAATGGGAATTGCGTGCGTGTTGTTCGAACTTGCAGACTGAACAAAAACGAAATGTGATTGAGAGACAAAAAACAAAATCAAATGAACAACAAAATGTGTAAACCCCCAGAATATTGATTAAACCGATATTTAACGTTTATCTGAACAGTTTTACAAGTGGTATCACCAACTGATCTTTGAGAAACTGGGGCAGGGCATTCAATATTTTCATTTGAGCTCTTTCCCACGGGTTTCTTTACTGCATCTGCACCCTACATGAGATACACATTTGCATAATAAATTGCCTTTTTATGGGACAGACATACATAGCCTACTGACCTGCAGTGGTGGAAGAGGTACTCAATTGTGTTACTCAAGTAAAAGACAGCTGAAAAAAAACAACGGTTTTGAAGTGCCTGTTGAAAAGTTTACTTTAAGAGAAAAAGAAAAGTAATCACACAGATTTTGAAAACGGTTTAATTATCATAAATGGTGCTTTTGATAAAGAATTGTGGTAATTCTTGGTCAGCAGTATCAATTTGAATCAATTAATTTTTTTTATGTTTATATTTTTGTTTGCTCAACTTTGGGGGCATGAACTCCACACCTTTAGGCAGAATGTCACCATGAACGTGCTAAAAATAGTAGAACACTCTTGCTCTCCAATGTAGTTAAGTACAAGCAAAAAAGTATCCACTGTAAATGTACTTGAGTAACGTACAGAAAACTACACACTTTACTAAGTACAGTACTTTTACTTTTGTACTTTCCACCACTACTGACCTGTCTTGACAAAATTCATGATCAATGCAATGATGCCCTGTAGTCTTATCTGTAGTTTATCCAAATTCAATGTGTTTGTTGCTAAAAACAAGTTACTAAAATGATAAATGCCTAAATAAAACCAATACAATTTCACATTCACATATTTGTTATATGATAATAATACCATGAAATTATCAACACATGCTGATCAAACAAATGAACCTACTCCAAACGTTATTGGATGGAAACTAATGGACGGAAATGGTTGGAACTCCTCTGGGTGTAACAGAATATGTCCACTGTAAAACTCCAAGTGGCTAAATGATCCTGAGAGTGGCGAGGAAGAGAAATGACTGCACATTATTGAGGTTGAAAAGCCTGGAGATAAGTGTCTTCCTGGTGCAAAGCTGTGGCTAAGAATGTGTGTTATAAAACATTTTGTAATTCTAATGCTTACAGCCCGGGTACGTAAACAAATATTTACAGAATCTAAAACATTCAACCAACGGCGTCCATCTTGAGCACTGTGATTGAGTCGCACAAGTGCAAAAAGCGATCCTTGCTAAATGCTAATTACTCTGAAGCACGCAGCTAACCATGACGCTAATGTGGCTAATGGTGCGTGGTAGTGTTTTATCACCTGACTAAACCACCACAAGCCTTAAGACGTCGAGGAGATAAAATGGCGTCGACCTTAGTGACACTTCCCCAATCAACTCTAAAAGGCATTGTTCACAGCAATTTTACCACGCTGATGACGCCAACCTTTAGCGTTTCAGGGAACATGTTTTTTAAAGGGCTAAAATGGGTACAATGCAATATAAAATAGGACTATACAGTTTTATACTTGCTATTATTTTCATAACGTGACCTGTTTTTATCCAAAGCCAATTTCACGGTGATGCCAGTTCAAGTCGACCAAAGTAAACACAGAGATGCGGAGTGATAGCAAAAAACATGCAACGTGTTTTTCTGGGATATTGCTATTATTTTTGGGGCAGTTTTGTGGATCGGATTAGCTTCAACAGAGAGCTGAAAACCCAAAATTAAAAAACAGAAGTTGCCAGATAATACAGAAACTCCAACACAGAGGGTGAAAAACAAATGGGCTAAATGGGCCTATACATAACCACAATGGTTATCAAATCATACTTATAGCACATCAGTGTCGTGGGAAAAGTATTGAGCCTTCCAATATTTGTAAACAAAATGCCTGCATTCCATTAGCCAGCACCATTCCATGAGTTAGCACTAATGCATTTTCAATGGCAGCGTTAGCCTTAGCCTTCAAAATCACAAGTGAGGAAGACCAGAGCCTCGTTACAAAACATTACCATGTGTAGCACTGCTTTGTGTAGATTTGTTACCGTTAGCAATTAGCGCCAAATATAGCATTCATGCTAACATCCTAGTTATAAACATTTCTAAAATCTAACGTTATTCTATCTAGACAGTAATGCACCAAAAACAGAGCAGGCCACAACAGTTTAATAACATTTTTTGTTTTTTTTGTTTCACCAAACACCATGAATCCTATTAAGTGAACTTTAGAAAATGTTGGTTGAAGTAGATATTGACAGTTATTACTCATTGCCAAATGTAATGAACATCGTAAACAACAACCATGTGTCTGTGTTGTCTACAATTGACAAGATTACAGTTTTTTTATTTGTTGCCCCATCAAAATGAATGAGAATGGGATAGACTGTTTACCGAAGTACCAGACTGCAAAGCTTTTCGAAACACATCACTCCTGGAAGGGGTAAACAAAGTACTGACTCTTTCTATCTAGTTAGAATGAGCTGCCAATCTATTTGTCTATTTATTTCCCTTTTGAAAATGCCAACAAACAATAAACCATGCACTCAATTCATCCCTTGTGAATAAGCACTGATTGTGACTCATAGCGCCTTTCAATAAACAAAAAATAGGCATTACAATACTAGATCTTGGCCTCGAAATGCCAAAAACGCTTGAAAAGGTCGGCCATTTTGTGCTTCAACATGGCTGCTCATCATATATTTCAATGTAAAGCGATTTGCAGCCATCTACTCTCAATGGCCCTCTTCTTTGCACCGCCACACTCTCCCACTTAAAATGCCAATTTATCCCGCACTCAATGCTATCAGCGCTGCCATTACTCCAGATTTACAGCAGAAAATCAGCTCTTTTTTCTCTCCACCAATGCATTTTTTCGATCATGCGATTCCTCTTCTCTTGGTTCACACATTTTTGCAAGCATCACTTCATTCTTTAGCTGTAGAGTTTACATATTTCTCCTCTGTACCTCCACATAGGCCTTGGCATCTCAGTCTCATCGCTCGTCTAATTGGGCATTCTGCCTGAGACAAGGGCCTCATTAGGCTGTAATTACACACATGTTGTTTTCGGCAAACATCTCTATTTGGATTGCTTTGCATGGTAATTGTTCAGCAGGGACCACTGCTCACAAAGCTTCCCTCTGTGACACACGTGATGCAGCAGGAAACAAAACACAGAAAAGATATACACATTCACATATTGCCAGTGTATGGGAAAATATCAGATGTAAAAAGGTATGACCTGAACAGAGTAAGATTTGACTAATGCCGATAATGCATACTCTACAAGAATAAGTTGATTTCATTCAGGTAAAAGGCCATGTTAATATAGTAGGATGACAACACAATCATTCATTCATACGGGTGCTGGCAGTGGTGGTTCAGTGACTGTAAAAGAGCGGACATTCTGGACCATGGACAGTTAGTCACAGAGATCACAAAAATCTGAGGCAAGCGTTCACTCTCAAACCTGTATTTCAAATTAGATTCAGGATCAGCAAGTACTTGCAGACAGACAAAAGCACTACTCATTCTGCCACATTTTAAAGTATTACAAGATGATTAACATCCTCTGTAAGGGATATCACAATATCAAATTTTAGAGTTACAATTATTGTGAGAAATAACATCACAATTTAACAACCATTCACAATTATTGACAAAACAATGAACAAACACCAATGAAATCATCAATTCACTTTCATTCACGCTGTTCAACACAATGACTCTATGTGACCAGCTTTATTAAATCAAACTTTCTGGATGTTAAACTAAAGTTAATTTGACTCAAAGAGCAAGATATAAAAGGACTTTACATTTAAGTTTACATTTTTGGAGTAAAAATATAATTAACAAAATAACTTTCATTGGTTCTCAAAATGTTCACAATTATTATTATGTTATAGTCTGATTGAGCTAATTCTTCAGACATATATTTTCTGTAAGGATATATTCTATTGATTTGTTTTATTTTCACACTGTGTTTTTGTGCTCAGCAATTAAACCAATTCAGTGATGTTTAGGAAAAGATAGACCGAAAAAACGTTTCATTCATTAATTAATTTTCTACCGCTTGTTCCCATTTGGGGTCGCGGGTGACTGGAGCCTATCCCAGTGACTTTGGGCCTTAGGCGGGGTACACCCTGGACAGTGGCCAGCTCGTCGCAGGGTACCAAAAAGTCTCATTATGTAGAAAAACTTGAATAAAGCTAAATGTATAAATATATATTATGTAAAATCTCAAATCAGAGATGACTTTGTATTCGAGAGCACAAACGGCGAGGCAGGTTTAGAGGTGAAATCACACACTACACAGACGATTGTTTTTGATTGATGGACGATTCCCATCAGCTCCACATAAAGCCCTTGAAGGCAGCATCTGTTCCAGAGGAAGAGGGCAGGCTGAGTGCTTAAGCATGTGTGGGATGGCATAAATGTCCGCTAATTAAAGAGAAAAATTACCTGACTGTGGTATAAAAACTCAATCTGGAAAGAAAAATAAAACACAACTAATAAACATTTTTGAGGTGGCAATTATCAACAGAGAAATAATTTGGCTGCCAACAAAAGAACAAAGTGGAACAGTGATTGACAACAGCCATTAGAAAGCTGTGTATTTAAAGATATTTTTCAAAGCCCTGAACTGTCATTTAAATAAATGTGTTTTCAGTAGAATAAATGAACCAAAATACATCTTTGTGTCTTGGAGGAACAGAATTATTTTTTAAAATATATTGTCACTGCTGTGAAAACCTTTGCTGAATCCAAGACAAAAAATACTCCAATTGTGAAAAGTTTTTTGTTATTTTGATTTGCTTGTCAACTGTAGAATTCTAAATATAAAACCAGACTTGGGGCCTATATGAGCCGTTGTTGACAGATACTGTACTGGGGAAAAAACAAGATTTACAGTTACACGAAAGTATATATTATAAAACAATACATTTTGATACTTTAAGCATTTTCTAAATTGTTAGATTTCATTGTTCATTGTTTGTGTATGTGGTTGTTTTTAACATTTTACTATATGCACGTAGATAACTCTTCACTGTTTTCCAATGTGGTTTTCAAACTACAAATGTCATATAAACTAAACTAACTAAACCATTCAAAGTAATTCATGCATGTTTTCAGAATAACCTTTCTGCTGTAGCGGCAGGAGTACCACAAACAATTTCACCAAATTACAGGTATTCCTTCTTATTTTACAACAGTGAATTTGTCAACAGAGCTTATACATTTTGCAGTTCATATCATGTAATATTGTATCTAAAAGTTAAGAGCTCAAATTGCCTTCACTGCAGCTAATCACGACCTTGCCGCTGTCATTTTGCAAACACAAACCTCAAAAAGGTTTTACTCCTTTTCCATTCATTTATATATAATTTTACCGATATACACTTTAAAATACCAAGGTGTTATAGTCTTATAGTTTACTCTACTTGCATAGTGTATTTTAATTGATCATTTTGGCTTCATTTTGTATCTAGGGCTGGGCGATTATCACAAAATATTACCATATATTTTTGGACGATATTCACACATTATGTCAATTCAACAGAAATGTGTTAAAACATGTAATTAAACGTATTAGTAGAGGCTTAATTATCCATCAGTTGTTAAATGGCTGTGAAATATCATCTTATTTGAAAGTTTACAACATTACTTTTTTTTATTTCATTTTTAATCCTCTATTTTTGTAGCATTTATCTTGCAAACAATATTATCTAATTTTTTATATATTCCCTACCTCTCTTTGTATCTACAATTGTATTCAAAGTCTAATTATTTATATTTATTCTTCTGCTGTTTTTGTATTTTGCATCACACTGAAATTTCCCAATTGTGAGACAAATAAAGGTTCTCTTATCTCATCTTAATGTGGCTTTTTCAACAGAACAGTCTATAATATTGTTCAACATACAGTCGCTTTTAGTATAAACCCAGTGGCAGTGGATGCATTTACGAGTCAAATTTAAATAGTGAGCCACAGTTAAAAACAACTCCCCTGAACTTTTTGACTTTTCATTTCATAAAAGAGAATCCATAAGCAGCCACTGTAACACAAGTGACTTTAAAAGCCTTTGCCGGTGCACCAGTCTCTAAAAATAATTCTCTCACCAGGCAGAATTAATAAGGCCGATGGTACACAGCTGAAGAGAGGGTGTGGTGGGGGCTCATGCAATATGTATAGCAGCCCCCCTTCACCAGCGCATTTTACATCTCTGTTCCTCTCCTCTGTTCAATTAAGCTGTAGGAGCGGCCTAACAAAGCCCAACCTGAGACAGTCGGCTGAATTTTGATGGAGCGCGGTGTCAACGCTGGTTCAAAGAGAGGAGAAAGACAGAGGGTTCCACCAGGGCACGAACGGGGAAGGTGCACTTTAACACCAGACTGGGAATGAAACACAATAAATACAAATTATGAATAAAAATGAGAATGTGTGTGTTTTTTTTCTCTTTCAAAACTGTATTATCTAAATTTTTTGTGTGTCTTGTTTCAGTGCATTGCTCTATTTTCAACAGTAAAAAAGCTTGTATTTGAGTATAATATTACAGTTTGGGTTATTTCATGAACTTTCATTATATTTGATCATCGCTGAGCTTGATTTGCATATCTGCATGAAGAAATGCAAATGTGTATCTTGTTTAATGCCAATTAATTAATGTGATAAAGTTATACTAAAATAACTAGAAAAATAAATCATGACCATTTCAGAAGCTAAATTAAGTATTTTAAAGTATACATATATATATATGAATTATACATTTCACAGTGGAGAATTGTTATATTTTATGTTTTTTCTCACAATAATCGTAACACTAAAATTTGATATTGTGACATCCCTAGTTTGGACATGCTAATATTTGTGCAATGGGAAGATTTTTTGCCACTCCTTATTCTAGTTCATTTTCTTATTGTAGTAACCAAATTAAAAGTGGATATAATTACTGTGACCATAATTAATTTTTTATGGCTTTTCTACGTGTAAAAATGAATGAGGAACGTCATAGAACATGAAGGTCAGAGTTGCTCACTGGAGGGAGAGAAAGAGGGTACCGTAACAGTTGTGGAGTTGCACCACGCCCCAAGCAAACAATGAACACAGGCAAACAATAAAGATGGCATGCTCTCGCTCTCCCTCTCGCTCTCTCACACACACAAACATCCCATAATAAGTGGTGCAGCCCGTGGCCATGGTGACGTGGCTCTGCCGTGTTGGATTAGGGGACGGGCCTCTTCCTGGTAAGACTGAACTTATAGGTGGGTTCAGTACAGGTCCTTTATACACCAACTATGAAAGTATTTGGCCTTCCAAGTACCACCAGATCTAAACTAGGTCTAAAACAGGACTAAACCAGGTCTGAATCAAGACCACCGGGTTTAAACTAGGTCTAAAACAGTACTATACCAGGTCTTAAAACACAAGACTATACCAGGTCTAAATCATACCAGGTCTTAAAACACAGGCATATACCAGGTCTAAACCAGTTCTAGAAGCAAGACCACTGGGTTTAAACTAGGTCAAAAACAGGACTATACTAGGTCTTAAAAAATAGGACAATACCAGGTCTAAACCCGGTTTAAAACGAGACTACACCAGGTCTAAACCAGGTCTAAATCAGGACCACAAGCTTTTTAACTAGGCCTAAAACAGAACTACACAAGTTTAAAGTGGGTCTAAAACTGGACTAAACCAGGTTCACAACATGACTTCAGCCTGTCTTAATTCCAAACTAGGACTAACTCGAAGGAGGACAGTTTGAGAAACACTATAAGAAGTCTTATTCACCTGCCCAATCAGAGCTCAAAATCTAAACATCCCTCTCCAGGATGAACAAAAAGGATATAGAAGTAACGGTATCAAAGAATCAATATATCAATACTGACTATGGGTACTGATACTGATACACAAATGTCGATACAAATTTACATAAGTACATTTTCAGATTAGGCATCAATTTTAGATTTATTAGGGAGCATTTCGTCATTGTTTTGTGTCAATCACACACCACCAGCAGCAGATTGGATCGCTTTTGCTATAAAAAATAAATAATATTACAAGTACAAGACATTTTCTTCATTTGAGGAAAACTAAACATCAGCTGATATTCGGAAAGTATTATAAAATCCAATGTGTGAAAAAAGTCAGGGCAGCATGTTTAGCCTGGATTTATAATTAGTTGCTTTTAACAGAATTAATTAGTGTCAAAATCAGTGGCTTTTGTGGGCACACACTTATGCACAAATATATGGTAAGCTACACACTTATAAGTAAAACATCCATAAATACAGTATGCATGAATATAAAACTGATTAATTGTGTGCAGTCGAAAGTATATATGTTATAAATTGGATATCACTTAATTTTCCTTACATTTTTTCATAATGTCATTATTATTGGTCGTCTTGCACTCCAGTTTACAGTTTTTGTGCATGATAACTTTTGTTTTTTAAGGGCTAAATTATGAATTGTCTCTTGAGAGCTATTATTCCTGTTTTGCTGCAAATTTGAAGTAGGTATTAGATTGGAACATTGGTATTCAAAGATGTGCATGTGCCAGTTAAACAGATTCTTGTTTCACTTGTCAAGAGGACGATGAACAGGTTAGAACTTTATTTTAACTTCATTATCAGTGGTTTTCAGAGATGCCACATACAGTGCTGTTTTTGATATGAGAGATTGGGCCATGTCAGAAAATACTCAATGTGAAAAAAGATAAGGTTAAACTGCTTCCGGCTCTGCACCTCTACAATCCACGCATGAGTCAAATTATATACCTCACGCTTTCATCTGTGTCTGTTGCACCAAGGCGACCACAAGAAGAGCCAACAGTCCCCGGGCAGGAGGCAGGTGGCTGAGGGGCCAAATGAGGCCAAGGTGTTTCCACTGTGAACTGTAAGCTGCGACTTCACCACAGGATAACAATCTATACTGCGAGGTGACTTTTAGAGGCAGGGCTACAGCTTCAACAACAATCAAACAGACTGCTTTTAATGTGTGTGCATGGATCAGATGTGGGCCATCCATACAGACTTTTAGATGATATTGTGAATGAAGATATGCAACATTTTAATATTGAGTGTATTGTTCATAGTAAAAAATCCGACAAAAGAGATATAAATGAGGGTGTATATGGTGATATTTCTGCACTTTTATGATTCATTTGACTGATGATCAAACTCCAGGTTTGTTTTAAATGAGGGAACAATGTTAGAACAAGGTTAAAAGCTCAAAAAAGTCAATTTTACATAAAATGTGTCCTTTAAGGGGAACTGGATATTCTTTTGAAAAATATTTGAATCATCTTTGAATTTATGTAATTATTGTTTAATTGCTAATTAGGTCAAATGACACCTGGTAACTTAGAATAATGACAGGCATCAGTTTAATTTTGCGGTGAGGGTCCAGGTCAGTTGTTGCATGGTTATTTTGGGGGGTTTGCCCTGAAAAGTTTATGAACCACAGGCATAGAGGAACTGATCTGAAGGCTGTGGTTTAGATATAATCTGGCTGCTTTACGTACGTCAGATGATTCCTGAGATGCCTGTTGATTGTCTTTGTTATTTTCATTGCCCAGACAAAGGTCTGGATTGGTGCACTTTCTTTCTTACTCTCGCCTGTTGCGTTTCCCTTTTGGAGTTTGCGTCTCACCTTCAAAGCAAGATGCCACAGCACTAGCATTTGTTGTCACCTTATTTGATCCTGGAAAGTCTAGTGGCCCCCGCTGGTTCAGAGTGTGGTTTTGTCTGTGCTGCTGACTTTTGAGGTTTTACCCCTTTTCTGTTCTCTTTCCTTTTTTCTATCTTCGCCATCCATTGTGGTTTGGATTGCTTTAAGAACTTGATGTCTGAGTGGTAACATTAACCTGCGCATTGGTTAGCTCTTCTGCAGCCTTTCTCCCTGCTAGCTTACCAAACGTTCCCTCCTTTTCTGGGATTTTACTTTGAGTACCTTTGGAGTCTACCTTCTGTTTTGTGTTGACATTAAACTGGATACCAACAGCCTGTTCAGCCCTGGCTGGCCTGACCTTTCTTTCGTTGTGGTCCTTGATGTTAGGAGCCTGAGAAGGCCCAGGTTTGGTGTAGCTTTGAGCCTGACGTCCGCTGCATGCTCTTCAGCGGTGTGATGTTCCTCTAGGTGCAGATATTGATGTTGGCTCAGGGATTTCTCACAATCTGAAGACTTTTCTTACATACAGGAGTGGGTATGTACAATTTTGTGTCTCCACCCTTTAAGTAACTTTTACATTGGATCTGTTGCTCACTGCTTCTTCAGCCCTACTTCTTCTGGGTTGGAATGATTGGTTTCCTCCACCTCTATGTTCTCTGAAGTTCTGAATCTTCCTGTAGCTCTCACAATGTTTGCGTTCACCTTTCCTCTTCTGTCTGCATTGGAGATGCTGTAAGCTTCCTGGTTTTAAAACCTCCTGAATGTCTGTGCTTGTGTGGAGCTGGACGATGTAGAGGATTGCTTCATTCTTTGAGCTGTTGTACAAAATGAGCACCTTCTGGTTTTGTCTGGAAAAACATACTTTTGGTGTATAAGTTAATGCAGATTTCCTTGATTTCAAGCCAGAAGCAGTATCCTGTCCTCGTTGCATTTACTTTTGCAATGTTAATAGTCAATGATAAACCTGTTTGGATGCTCACAAGAATGACTAATATCTGCTCTCGGGTTATACTTGGGGAGCAATGAAATGTGGCTTCACTGCATTGACTCAAAGCAAAACATTTATTCTAATTTATGTAACATGCTCATAAATAATATAAATAAATAAACATTCTAAATGATATAAATGCATTAAAAGCACTAGTAAGAAGAATCTAAAATGTTACACATATTTTATACGCTGTGTATAACGTATTGTGCATGTCTTTTTTGTGCTTAGTGGTTTGTCCGTTAGAGAAAGGACAGTACACAACCACTCTAAACTGACTAAGGTGAGCACAGATGAGAGATAAACGTGACATTAGCCCAGCCTTGTGCCTGCTCACCGCACCATCTGATAACTGCTGCAGGAAGACTGAAAAAAACCTGTTTCCTCTTGCATATAATTGTCTATCTTTGTGCGATCTAGTGCAACCTTACCTCCATGCAGAATAAAGAGCAATAAAGAGCAATGGAGTGTTTTGTGACCAGAATAATGAGCTTTTGGAACACAACTGGTCTAAATTTGGATGCTATGGAATTTGTTGTTATTTCCATCACTAAAGATGAAAGATTTCTGCAACGTGTAGCACTGTTATAGCAACTTATAATTTCTCCCATGGGTTTAACAAAGTCTTTCTCAAATTATCTTAAACTGTTAAACTGAAAATAATGAATAATTCTTCAAACCAGAGCGTATCCAAATGTAGCCAATTTACATATTCAAAACAGCGGTCCGTAGATACTTGTTGACTCCTTAACTATAGTTTCAAATTCAGTGTTTGTTTTCGAAAGTTTACAGAGCAGCGTCCTGAAAGCAGCCAGAGAGGCGTATGCGCACATTTTGAACATTTTCACACTTTCTGTCGCCGAAATTAAGTAACATAACTTCTGAGAACAGTCGCATTGTGTGCACAGACATCTACGGCACGGAAAGTGTGAATTACTGCAGTAGAGGAGATTTCTAACAGCCAGAACTCGAAACTATGCAAATCAATATTGTATACAATAATTTAAAGGCGCGCTGTGAATCTTTCATCAAGGGGGATCCCTGGATGTTATTGCTTTGCTTGGAATGTCCCACAGAATGGCATTAACCATATCTATCTTGCATTTATTCAATTACATTAAGAAATCTGACCTGCTTGTCTCTGTGGCGATAGATAAGTGGAATGATATACTGTGAACGTTACAAAGTGCACCTTTAAAACGAGAGAGAGGATAATAACTGAGGAAGAATTTAAAATAGATAATTGAACTTACAGCACGGCATTTTGTCGATGTAATTTATTTTTCTACTCCTCGCTTCATATGTATTAGTTACCGATCGCTACAAGCTTTTTGCTTTTATTATTCTATTCTATTCTATTGTTTCTGTAGATTATAATAGATTTTCCTAGAGATTTTAGCAAAATATTCAGGAATAATAATGAGCTCTTCAATGCCACACGAATGATATAAAATGAATATATATGTATATATGTGTAATGCCCCATTAAAAGAATTGTTTAACAAGAAAAACTTCTTATAAGGCAACACATGGACGAGTCAGTAAATACAAACATAGGAAGGCAATGTAGATGCACTTATTAGTTGAATTTTCTATTAAAAATAACCTGAGGGCATTTTCACACTTTATTATTGCAAATGCTTTAGAAACCAAATTAGTTTTACAGTTTATTTTGAAATTCCTTTGACCATATAACACAAATTTAGACTTCAAAGCTGCAGAAGATTCCTGTCCTTCTATTCAGCAGAGAACTATTTAAAAGCATGCATTTAGCAATTTCAGAGAAAAAAAAATAAAAAAATCCCAGTTTTCTTTGAGCATAATTCAGCCCTTTGAAGTGTGCGACTCCAAATGACATGCTTGCGACCCCCACAGTGGAGAGAATGAAACGCGGTGAGCTTGTGTATGTCTCACCAGGGCAGCGGCCAGTCTTTTCCTAGCGGGGCTGATGGCGGACGTGGGGTCAGAGTGGAGCCTCGCAGTGTACCGGGCCTGTGGTCAGAGCGACAGCCAGACAGAGACACAGAGGGGAGAGGAAGCCACACATTTGGGGTCTTTAGTGCGCAGTAAAACAAGCAGAGCATTTGTAAAGAGACATGTCAAAGGTGCAACCCCAATCCCTCCCTGCTTGTTTTTTTTTTCTTCCCACATTTTAGTTATTTCTTTCCCATCATGCCTGGCGAGCGCGAGCAGGGGGCGGGGTAATGACACATGCGGCTTACACGGTGACTGGGGAGAATGGAGGTTAATGAGCTGACAGACCCCTCCGCCCCGAACACGTCCCACGTCCCATGTACGTGCCGCCGTTCTACACACACACACACACACACACACACCTACATAGCTTAGTCAGACAGAGTTCTGCGTAATTAAACAACAAAATGCAAAAAAAAAAGTAGAAATGACACAATATCAAACTGTAGTGTTTACGAATTATTGTGAGAATATATCACAATTTAAATAGTATCCATGTACTAATATAACTTCAGAGGACCAACTCTCTAACTGTTGAACAGTGAATCCAATTATGTAATCTACATTTCTTAATTATCTGTGAGATAACCAGAGTACCTTCGTCCTCTTTGTCATAGCTCGGCAAATGCTATGTTCGTTAGATAGCAGCCAAGATATTATGCAAGCTCTATGTTGAGTATAGAGTGTGCGGTCTGTCTGACGGAGATAGCTGAGTGGGCTTGGTAGATGGTGGCTACTACGAGTTAATTAAACAACGTTTGAACTCTACAGATATATAGGGTACAAAATGTTTTGCAGTATTATAGAGATTAAGTTTCCATTCTCGCCTTTGTAGGTTCCTTTTTTTTAAAAGAATGGGATGACTTAAAAAAATACTTTTTTAGTTTTTGGGCCTCGTAAATTGGTCGCTGGGATCATAAGTTGCTCACAGGTTTGGTCAATGTCGCACGGCCATTGGGTAGACCAATGGGAATAACTGTTCTTCTGAGGATTTATACGACCATTGTTGAATTCCAGACATTTGAATTTTGATGCGGAGGCATAGCTGCCACGTGTCTGTGAGACCTGCTACTAGGAAAAGTTAATTCTCGCAGGTTTCCAAAATGTGTAATAGTCATAGTTTCTGCGTCTGAAGGAGGGTCAGCACCTGAGCTTTTTTCTCTCATGGAGATGTCATTGCTGTTGGGCTCAATATATATGATTCCAGTAATTATGTTTGCAATAATTCTCGTTACGAATTCACATTACATCAGTGTTGTAACTCTCAAATACATACGCTTGAAAATATTCTTCACAGATCTGACCTGCAATTTGGCCTGCTTGTCTCCATGGAGATAGATAACTTGAATGCCAGACTGTGGAAGATTCCAGGCAAGGCAATGGCATGTTTATGGGAAACAAGACCATCCTCCATAAAGTTACATATAATGCACTCTTTAGTTTATTTCATCTGTGCTAGAAAGGGCAAAATGAAGAGTAGATTCAACCAAACTAAAGTTTGTACATTCCAGAAATCTTCTACTACAAAAGCCATCAGCTCTCAAAATACCGTATTTTCCGGACTTTTAGCGCGCTCCCTATATAAGCCGCATTTGCTCTATTTTTAAAAAAACGATAATAAAACAATACTATCGCTTTGTATAGGCCGCAGAACTCTTTCCTTGACTTTTGGCATCGCATGAGCTCGTCCCGCTGTCCCCCCTCCAGCGTGCTCTCCCCTCCAGCGTCTCACCGTACATTCATTGATGTTAAGCTTGCGTGCAGCCGCGCGGCTTCCTAGCAAGATCGATGGCCTTCAGCTTTAAAACTTGCTTCGTACGAACTTCTTCGTTTGGGTTCCATAATGATGCGGCAAGAATTTGAAAATAATTTATAGTTGGTAATTTGTCGTCCGTGTTCTTATTTGCTAGCTGAATAAAAAAGCAACATCTGCTTCTTTGCTTAACTTTTCTGTAGTTTTGATTCCAATTCCGGTTAGTTCGCCCCTAGCGGTGAAAGAAAAAAAACCACAGAAAAGCCGCAGCCTCTAAATAAGCCGCATGGCTCAAAACATCTGACAAAAGTAGCGGCTTATAGCCCGCAAAATCGGTAGTTCATAAATGCTTTCTTTCCTTTCAATCATCCCACTGTGTTCGTTTTATTGACACTCTCCTCTGTTTTTTTTCTCAGAACTACCAGCCTCTCATCCTCTTTTCTTCTCTTAACCGCCACAAAAGTCAATTTTTCCAATATCAAATTAATATTTCTCTTCATTGTCTACTTTATCTGCTCTAGTTGTAGCGCCCAAGTCAAGCCATTTCACTGTTAATTCAAAGTGACCAAACGCTGTCTCTTACTTCTTCTTTGAAAAAAACAATTTTATATTTGTCTATTTTTTTTTACCATGCCAAAACGTTACAAGATTTAGGTTTATTGACTCTTCACACTCGACACAGGTCTGTTCACAGGAGCAGAGCCAGAGGAGCACGGCCCATCCGGACCAGAACCTCTCGCCACAAGACCAGTTTCCTTCCCTCTGTCGTTGGACTCATGAACACTTCTAAACACCTGTCACTTTAACTGCAATCTAATCAATCAATCACTCACTCACTGCACTGTTCACTTTCTGCACTGCATCTGTAAATTTAACTGTAAATTCTTGTGTACATAGTAAACCTATTCTTATTTTATCCTAGAGTAAATTTCAATGTTTTTCTTTAATGCATGCCCTTATTGATTTCATATGTCGTTTTTATCGTTGTACGTTTTACCACCAAAGCAAGTTCCTACATCTGTGAATTTTGTTCATAGACAATGGCAATAAACCTTTGATTACACCGTCTCCACATTGGGATCAAGACTCGCGGACAAGCTCAGGGAAAGTGCAACAATCAGAGGCCCCATCTACAATATAATCTACTTATTATAAAAACATTATGACCCTTGAATTAACACTGCAAACTGTACGTAAACTGTTGAACGAAAACAGTGCACCAGCAGCTGTTGTGTGGGAGTCAAATATTATTTATAAGTGGATGTGAATGTAAACGTGCCGGGAAAACCTCTTGACTTGATTTTTAAAAGTAGAAACCACTGGAATGTATACAAAGAAAACAAAAATATTTCAAAGATACATTTTCAAATCTAGTTTACACTACTGGCAGTTGTGGGGTACAATATAATTCGGCAAACCAAAATGAGTAGCATATTTAGAGATCAATCCAAGTCCTGCTTTAAGCCTAAAACGTGTAAACTTCTCAGCTTTGAAGCTACTTGTGAAGGTCAAATGTTCATGTGTCAAAACCACAGAACAAAAAATAAAAGCAGTGGTGTGAAATGCAAACGAAAACTGAGAAATGGTATCTGTTTCTTGACTGTCACGTGTTGTAATTTGGGTGCAAAGACTTTCAACGGAAACCTCAGAGGTCTAAATGTTGCATCAGTGCAAAGCCAATAAAAGTGACCATTGTAAAAGATGAACAAAAGGTTTAAGTAAGCATGCAACAGTTGAACAATGTGTACATAACCATCATGCCATTATAAAAAAGAAAAGAAAAACCATTTGTTTCAGAAAAGCATATAGCTGCTTAAAATGCATTCAGAAATGGTATATTTTCAAAAAAGCAAAGCAAAGGTTATTGGCAATAGAAGGTGAAGACGCCAAATATATCCGATTTGATTCAAACTTATTTTAAGCCTGAATATGTTTAACTTTTAACCTGTTTAAAGTGCACATCACATGCTTTCCATGTCTTTCTAATTATGACTTTTTGGGGATAGTTTTACATCAGTCAAGAGTCAAGTGTTTGTGATGAAAAACTATGATAAATGAAAGTTTAAAATGACAGGAAGTAGTGCTGAGCTCTCAAACAGAATCGCTTTGTCTGTGTCATCAATAAGAGACTTTCCATCCAAAAGGCAGAGACAATTTATATGCGACAAATGCCTTTTTCTGACAGTTTAAAAGTAATTTAACAAAATAAAGGTGTTATCAGGTAATATTATTTGTCAAGTTCTCTCTCATTTATTGTTTAATTACTGTGTTAAGTAGGTGATGTTGATTTAAATGTAGATTTATTCATTTTCTTAAATGTCTCTTAAATGAGTAAATGTTTTCATAATTTGTGTGTTGTCATATTTTCACTCTTGAAAAAGTGTTCTCGCTATCACAAAAAAAAATGGATGACACAAATTGCACCAACAATAACTAAATTTTTATTTTATTATTTTGTTTTATGTGTGCTTTTTTGTGGTTGAATGTCTTCTGTTCTCTGTTTGGGTTTTAGATACTTTAATATTTTTCTCACCTGAAAAAAAAACCAAGCGGTTACTAAATAATAAAAAGTAGATGTTATTTCACTGTGTGCAGGATTTTGCAAACGGCTTTTGTTTGTGAAATGTGCCATGGAAATAAAGTGGATTGGAAAATACAACCTTACACTTTCAAATGTACCAAATGTCAGTATTTAACATCTAATGCCTGTTAATTATTCCACATAAAAAAGTGCATTACAGCTGAGGATACATTAGCCTACAATAACATCCTTTATAAATGGTCTGGACTTTATGTGGAGCTGAAATAGTCTTGATAATGGTGTGTATAGAGCTGCACTTGGAAACAATGGGAGATGGATGGTTCATCATTACGGCCCATTGTGAATCTGTAGAGTGAGTAATTTGCACGAAGAAGGCTTGTGCATTTTTAATATTCTTAAACTGGAGAGCCCCAAGAACGCAAACTCCATAAAATAATAACAGCATCCCACCTTCGCACTATCTCAACCTCTCAATTATTTACCGCTAATGAATCGCTGTGGGCTAGATTCTCCAGTCGTACAGCGCAGTCTGCTCTGTACGCAATCTCAACACTTTTAAACACACATTTTTTGGACAATTAAGCTACAAGTCCCCAATTTCATATAAGGACGTACAAGTCTTCCTTTGGTCCTAGAGATGATTTCACTTGTTTTGTTAGAAAAGCCATAATAAGCTTGTTAACTGTATTTCAGGTGTGGAAAGTCCAAAAGTAAAAGCACTGTACTGGACTAATTTACTTAAGTATTTTGTGCATTGGATACTTTTTACTTTTACTTGGATTTGAGAGGAGGTATCTGTGTTTTCTACTCTGTTGTATTTTTTAACTGGACTGAAAAGTAAAACGCACTTTTCTTATGGTTTGGGGAGTTATTTTTAGCACATTCACAAGGACATTCCGACATTTCAGTGCCAGCAAACAAAAATATACACATCAAATTCTGTATCAAAATCCTAAACTTTAACAATTTAACCGTTCTCAAAATCTGTGCAAAATGCTTTTAATTTACTTTTCACTCATTTTTAAACTTGAAAATGTTTTTTGCTTAAGGACACTTCTGTATGTGCTACTTTTACTTGACACATTTTTTTGCCCCTGTGTGTGTACGTTTACTTAAGTAACAAAATTAGGCACTTGTTCCACCACTGCCATATCTTCAGCCAGTGTGAGCGCAAAGCAAATGCAAAGTATTTGTGTGTCATCCACCTGTCTGTGCACTTGGCTGCCAAATGAGCCACTTCCAGTCAGCCCTGAGTCTTTTGGACCAGGGAATAAAAGCAGCACTGGTACAAGTTTCAACAACATTTAACAAAGTTGAACAAAGAGTTGGTTATGCTCAGAACAGTGATGAAGCGAAATGAAGATTATCTGATCATTAAAACTATACACATGGAGAATACTTTCTTCCCATAGAAGCTTTTACAAAATAACTACAGATTTAGATATAAAAAAAAGATCTGTTTTGATTTGAACATAATAATTTAGTCCCAAATAGTCAATACTGTGGCATTAAGCATTACGGCACAGGAAGTTTGTAGACACAAAAATGTCCTGCACCTGCATCAACTAACTTAAAACTTTTATTATTGCAATTTCAGAATGTGGGTTTGCCTGTAAGGACTCATTAAAGAAAAAGAAAAGAGAAAGAAAAGAAAAAAGAAAGGAAAAGAAAACGCAAGAAAAATCAAATGAAATAAAAGGTAACATGTAAAGAAATGGACATAACACTGTTCTGTTCTGATCAGATGATATGGAAGATTCTCTGTCACTGACACAAAACAAATTGTGTCTTTTATTCATGGAGTTCAGTTTCCGGTTATTTGCAACATTTTGAGGACTTTTTTCCCCATTCAAAAGCAATAATATTTAGCTTTTATTGTTAATTGCGATGGCAACAGTCCTAGTTTCTCATCTTTCTGAAACCCATGGAAGGACAACGAGCTCCAATCAGGGGAAAAGGGGGAGAGAGAGGGGAAGATAGAGAGAAGAGTTGCAGAGTAACCTTGGCAGAATAAACTCATCACCTAAGTGAATGTAAATACATTCCACCATCTGTTAGTATGGATCTATAGGGGACGTCTTTACTCTCAGATGTGAGTGCTTCTGAGAGAGAGAGAGAGAGAGAGAGAGGGGCAGGCAAACTGTAAATGCAACTCAAGAAATGCTCACAGAGATGATCGCATGTGTGTCATCCTTTTCCATTAGATCTTGCTCTGTCTAAACCCATTTCTGCTTCTTCTACTCTTATAACAAACATTCTCCTTCAGCCAGGAATCTGTTAACTCAGTACACCCCTACACATGTTAACTATGTATTTTCTTTATGTGATCAAATCATATTTCAAACAAAGAGATGCTTTTCAGTCTGATTTTATAATAACGACAGGAATGTTTGTCCATAAGAGCAAATGGACATCAAAAACACTTTCAACAACAGTGAGTTATTGCATCTCAAACACAAAAAAACAAACAGACGAAAGAATTGCATGTGTTTTTTTGTTCTTTCATTTAATTAGGTTAACCATTTTGAGTTGACCTACTTTCCCATATAGTTGGACACCGTCACCCACAAAGGAGCTCTTCATGATCAATCTGAAGCTTGGAGCATATCATACATTTTCTAAAGTCTCATCCAATGGCCAATGTTTAATACCTTAGTCAAATTCTCAATTTATTTTTACCCCTAAAGCAGAACCGATTAGTTTGGGATTGACTGGCTCTTCTCGATTGCACACAGCGAGGACGTAATCACGAGTGCTCAGCTATAACTAAAGCATAGCCAAATTAAAACCATTTCTAGACAGCTGGTAGTAGTAAATTCCTTTGAGAGAGCGAGAGAGAAAAAAAGAGAGAAAGATATACTATTTTCATTCCCACTGCTTTACGGATTATGTCTTAGGTCTGTAGGAAAAAAAAAAAGAAAAAAAAAGTGCATTAAAATAATCCACCATTTGCATGTGTTTATCTGACAAAGGGAGACACACCACCCCCACTATACTCCCCCAACGCCCCTCCCCCACAGCGTTGGACGTCACACACTCGGGCACACATGATCATTACTATAAACGCACACACAGGCATCGCGATCAACCTGCTGCCATCTGCTCCTCTCCTCTTTCTACAGAATACATTATTCAGTACAATACATCACATCACATCCCCTCAATGTCAGAGCTCGCGCTGCCGACGAAACTAAAGCCATTGTGATGTTGTGGAAAGTGGACGAGCGAGAGAGCAAGAGATGGAGAGAGAGAGAGGAGAGATGGAGAGAGAAGAAAAAGAGAGGGGGAATTAAAAGGCTTGGTTTGGCTTTCAGGTGAAACAAGGCTGGCACAGTCACAGACAAAAGTGGATTAAAAATGGCGAAAGGAATGAAACAGATGGAACACACATGCTGTAGCTCTCGGCCTCTGATGGTGACTCTTGCATTAAAAATGTTGGTTGATGTGTTGACACTAAAACAGATGTATAAAGAATGAGAGAATGCTCAAACAAGACAAGTTTTCTCTAAAGTAAATCACACATTTCCGTCGCTTTATCCTTACCCGGAATTACGGGCCGATAATCGACTAATCGGACTATTGGCAATAACAAATAATCATAATTGTATTTTGATACTAACAATCATTATGTGAACTCTAAAAAGAAAATACTTTTTTTTCTTCAACATTATAAATCGAAATGTCAAAAAAAGAATAGACTACTTCAGATTTTATCAATAATACACCTGGTTTGTAAATATGTGTTAGACTCTTTAGTCTAAGTCCTGATTTCTCTCCTCACATCCTTTCTCGTCATTGTGCTTTTTTCTGTGTGCATTTCTTTCTTTTTTTTGCATCTGCAGAGCCTCCGCAGTCAGTTTTTAAGCTGCTCTGGCTGTTAACTGTGGCAATCAGCAACAATCTCTGCAAGTCTTGAACGAGAGACAACATCAAACGCAATAATATATCGCGACATTTCATATTTCGTATTGGCCCTGCCCACATTTCACTCTTTTAATAAGCGTTGAGAGAAAAGTTGACACAGACTGGACTAAACTATGTCAAAATCTCTCTTCGGTATGTGCGTCGGCATGTTTTAAGTTTCAGCGATAGGACTCAAAAACAGGCTGTTCTGGACGGTTGTTTACATGCCCCTCTCGTGAGCCAAACGCGCTGATGTATGCGTCCCTGTAGTGCAGTGGCAGCAGAGGCAGAGCAGCTGGCAGCACCGCACTTGACTACAACATGACCTGCTTTACATTCACCCGTTATTCAGCGCAGTTTAATGTTCCACAGCAGCTCAGCGCCAATTAACTTCACCACTACGCCAGACAAACCGGTCTGAGGCAATTTGTCAAAGAAGTGTGGCAAATTGGCTAAATGTCATCCAGAGAATTTGTTTTTCACACGTGTAAAAGCGAAATACACGTTCTGAGGTGTTTTGATGTAGTGGCTAACTTTTTGCACATTTCCAGACATTACAGGGAAACAGTTTGCAGATGAAAGGTAATCAGCATCTGAATAGAAAAGCTATAAATATATAAAGCTTTGTAAACCAACTTCAACTGAATGAGCGTAACTTTAAGCAGTGAGAAGCGTTGCGGTCTTTTTTCTGATTATTAGGAGCGCACGATTTGAGAAAAATATCTCATTGTGATTGTGATATACTCGCGATTCATATTGTATTAGTAGGATTCTGTTCAAAGTTCACATTTATAACGCCTTATGGCCTATGAACAGACAAACTAATAAAGAATACACATGTATTTATGTTTGTACAGATCTAATCTACAGGTTAGCAGCGTCAGCAGAATAAAACAATTGCGTATTGCATTCGTTCAAATTGCTATTGCGATTGCGATTAATCTCGTTGTCCTACTGATTATGTACCAGGTATTATTTATGCATCTACAACACATTTTTAACTGGAAAAATGACATGCATGCCTTCATTGTAGACCTGCAGAATCTAAGATGTTCTTGTTAAATCAAGACGATAATCGTAACACATTTGACTTGCATATATTTTCAATTCAGATGTAACCAATGTGCCGGACTGTACGCATTTGGCTTTGGCTTTCCTCCACCTCCTCCTCCCCCTCTTCCTCCCTCGTCTCCCTCCTCAGGCTCTTGTCAGTGTTTGGGCGGAGGCTGTGAGGGGTCACCGCCTGCTTGTTCTCACACGAGGATCCCCAGCGATTAAACCCATGAACGTGCCATCTTTATCCAAGCCACTGTCTGCTCCGCTGGTATGAGCGCTCTTCCTACTGCGAGACTCAGGCGCGTGCGTGTCAGCGAAGCACGGGAGAGTCTGTGTGTGTGTGTGTGTGTGTGTGTGTGTGGTAGTGCTAGCTCAATGCCAGGTCTCTCTAATGAGTCTGTCAGGCACTGTTAGCGACGCCGCGCTCCCTTTGGCTCCGCGCGCTCCCACAGATACAACTGTGATTAGCCGGGCCAACGGCACGCCACCGGGCCAGATTAAACACTCACCAGCCTCCGCCAGGGAGACACGCCGCCACGACAGCACGCACACTCACACAACTGCACACGCTTACAGTAGAGGCCCAGACAGGAGACAGAGCCTGGTCATGAACAGCGTTTAGGATGTTGTGCACTCCGGAGCAAAGTGTTGACGCAGCGAGAACTAATGGAGGTATCAGCTAACAAGACAAGTGCATTTATATAGATCTGAGTGGCCTGGGTTTCACATTGTTACTAAGAGAGATGTACAGTTCTTATAGTCAAATGATATCTACAGTGCAGTCAGTAACAAAAATACACTTTGAGATGAAGTTTGTGACTTTGCATTTACAAAATGAACTCAGGTGTCGTTCTCTGATGAAGGCGGAAGTCCGACTGCCCTAATATGTTTGTCTTGTTAAAGGGTAATTTTGTGTTGTGGTTTTGGAGAGTTTTGAAAGTAGTATTTTTGTGGTGGTATTTCATGGCGTTTCAGCCCAGTGGTCGATTAAGTTTAAGCTAACTCATAGGTTTATAGTCGCTGGTTCATGCTGCCTATACTTTCAAATTATAAAGTAGATACCACTTAAATCACCGGCATTATAAAAAAAAAAAAAAAAAAAAAAAAAAACAGTCAAACAATTGTGCATTCAAATAAATTGCATATAAAAAGTGCTGAATGTACAAAAGATTATGACGAAAAAAATATGAAATCTCCCAAATGAGTCAGATATCAGCATATCAAAACTGAACACGACACTGGGGAAAAAAAAGCCTAATAAAGCAGAGGTAGTGTATTGGATTCCTGTCTGTAGCGACTTTTGAAGATCTCTTACTCAGGAGCGGCTCTGCCTCCCGGAGCGTTCAGCGTCTTCATTAAAGCGACATGATTCACTAATTACAGGTAATGACCCTGTAACGAGCGGTGCAGATGAATGGGCAGATATGCAGAGGAGGGCAAGCCTGAGCACACATCGTTTATCATGGCTTAAGGGCCGGCTGGGTGGTGCACTCCGACCATAAGGGGAGACTCTAGAGGGGAGGCAGCCATATGATTGGACGAGAGCGCAAATGTGGTGTATATAGCTGTTTAATTGAACTTGGCATACTAAGGGATATTACTATGTCGGAATCACTTTGATACGAGCACCAAGTGAACAGATGGCAGACCCTTTTATTTTTGAAGAATAACAATTTATTCAAGTTTGCTTAAAAAAATGTATACTGTATAAAAATAAGGTAAGGTAAGGCATTGATTTTCTGCAGGACAACTTCTCAAGGACAGGAATCTGAGGTGTTTGAAAGCTGATAGGCCCCTCGTCTCTGTTTACTGTCCTGTGCCATGTTTCTGGATCTAAATGGCCTCCTTAAGCCAACATTCGTGTTTATTATCCTCGTTCCCAATTATTTTTGCTTTTTCCCAGTCCATGATTTGCCGCTCTCTTCTGCAGTGATCCGTAATGTCCGATTCAAGGTTGTCGTGCTCTGCTTTTTTCTGTCTCTTGTGGCTCTTGCCCCCTCTTTCGCCTTCTCACATTCTGATTTGCGCTCTTTTTTTACCTACGCTGCACTCTTTGCGTGTTTGCGCGGAGAGTGCAGGGTACAGGGTTTTGTAATGTTGCATTTTGTTCTGGATTTAAACATTCAACATTATATATAGGCCACCGAGCTGGAGAATTTTACCTATTGTGCATGTTTTGGGTAGAAACCGGAGTGCCTGTAAGAAACCCACCCGGACACAAGGAGCACATGCAAACAGAAAGGACAGGAGTCAAACCCGTGATCCTCTTGCTGCCAAATTAAATCTTTGTTGAATGAACTAAATATAACCTAAAACATGCACAATAGGCCAATCGTCCAGGTCATCCTCAAAACCTGGCTCATTATCTGGTCATAGATCCCCACTGCTCCCCACTGCCATGGCTTTGAAGGATGGGTCAAATGCAGACTCCTTTTCCTACAGGGATCCTTAAAGTATTAGTCTTAAAACTTATTTACAGAAGAATCAGAATTACAAATTAGAATCAGAAAAAAACTTTATTGCCATTGGAAGTGAACAAAAACATAAACTAGGAATGTGGTTCAGCGATATTGGTTGATGACTACAACTTCCTTCAAAATTTGTTTCCCATACTAAATTTAAGTTCATGCAGTTTGAAAAGAACAAATCTGCGCTCAAACAGATCACGGTTCTCTACCTCCATTAACTCTCTTATGTCAAGTGGCCTATTTTTACCCTCGTGTGTAACATCAGTGGGTTTTCCTTGTCATCACCTCTCTTCCTGTCACCATTGTTACTACTGTACAGAGCAGTTACTGACCCATTTGCTGTTTTTCACAGATGTACTCACAACTGACTTGCACTATCTTTTCACAGTGCAAGTCAGTTGAGCAATTACTTCAACAATATGCACATTCATGTTTTCGTCATAATAATCTGAACATTTGCAAAAACAGTCTGTCCCTGAAGAAGTTACAGATTTGGTATGTAAGATTAAGTGTTAAGAGACAATTCATTTCTGATTATCTGTTTTGAGTTTGCATTCGAACATTTTTTGACACATCATTGTCGGATAGGGACAGAGATACCAACTCCAGTCACAAGAGGTCAATAAAGGGACATATTAAATTTGCTGTACCTGATTTAAAGACGTGAAAAAACAGTTCGTTTTCAATTTGCTTGTTTTGCAGTCACAGTAAACAACAAGCATGATAACATTTGCATTTCCTGCTTCATAATGCTTCATAATCAGATACAGCCAGCACATAATTGACAAAATTTCACCTGAATAGATACTAAATACAATATTTATGTACTTAATAAAGCGAAACAGATTAAAAAAAAAAATATTAAAAAAAATATTGGGTACAAACTGAAGTCTTTTCTCTTTCCATTGAAATCCACCCATTGCTTACACTAAGTATTTCCTGCTAACGCTATGATGTAGCCTTGCTTATGTTCATTCCATTAAACCAAATTACAGCGTTGAAATATTAGGCACATTTTTTGGTTCATGTTACTCCTGTTGCTTGCTTTAATCCGGCCCAGTGGGATTGTGATATTTACAGAAGTAACTCTTTGTTTACAAGAGGCTAATCCAATCAGCACGCTAAAGTTCATTGGATTTATGCCCTGTCAGTGACCCCCAGCCAAGCTCGTACCCTCTGCTCCCCGGGCATATTCATCACCACTGTACAACGCTACACAATAGTGCCTCTTTTCACTCTCTCTGTCGCTCTCTCTCCATCTGAAATGTGCACAATGTCATATACTACTGTACTGTGTGCCACAATGGAGTAATTGTGTTTTGTCCCTTCAGGGAGAATGAGTTCGGTGTAGAAAAATATCATTGGAGGAAGTACATATTTTCCACCTCTGAACATAAATGAGGCTCTACACACCCTATAATATTGTAAAATTGTACAGCTTTATTGACCCTTCTGTAGTTTTGTAATGGCAAAGTACGATTTATAACAACAGTTTCTTCCCCTCTGCCGTTGACGCATGAACACTTTACAACCCTTTCAGTAACTCATGTCAATGACACTATTTGCATTTTTTCTGTACTGCAGTATCCATTCTGTATATATTTAGTATTTACGTTTGTTCTATTCCATCACTTCATTTTATGCATAGTGTGTACCTTCCTAATTCATTCATTGTTTTATGTTGCACCATAACGCTGATGCAAATTCCTTGTAGGGATGTCACAATGTACAATCTTAGTGTTACAGTTATTGTGCGAAAAAACATAACTATTTAATGATTATTCATGATTATGACTGAGAAATCTCGTTTAACACATTACTATTTCTCAAACTTGTGACCAGCTTTATGAAACTAAACTGTCTGTGTTTTTGTAACTATAGATTGAATAAAAAACATCCTAATTTAGCTTCTAAAATGGTCACAATGATTATTTTTTAGTTCTTACAATTATATTATGACCTAAATAATAACGATGATTGATTAACTGAATAATCTTGATATCCCTAGTTTCTGGTTTGTGATTTTTGTTCACTGACTATGGCAATAAAAAGTTTCAGATTCTGATGAAGTGCTGATTCAGCCTAGAATTGAAAATGCCTTGTCCTCAGAATGTTCCAGATTCGAGGCAAATTGACGCCAAATGAAACAGACCATTTTTGAATTTCAGGGTGGAAATGTCTGTGTTAGTTTGCTTTTCTGTTACAAATGTTCGCGTCTCAAAAACGTGTTCGAGCTTCAAATAATTTAACATTTGTGGTAAATAATTTGAATACATTTCACATTTCTGTAGGTGCTTGTTCAGTAAAACCATAAAATCTTACCTACATCAAAAATGCCAAGTGTCTTTTGTAATCTCCTATTAAATGAACAAATAATAAAAAATACAAGTGTAAATGTCTTTAAACCAGACTCTGATATCACTCACACACCACCTTGATTTTTCATATTTTGGGATCTTCCAAAATGAATCCCAGTTTCTCCATTGAAATCACAGTATGTTCTACTTCACTTTTGCCTCCATTCTGAAATTTAGAATGTTTTATTTCACAGATTATGAAAACGGTTTGCAAAAAGTTATCTCCCGGAATGTTAGCTTGTTCTAATTTAAGTCTATAAATAAATGGACACTGTATCTTTACCATTGTGTGACAAAACAAATGCCTTGGCAGAGTCAATAATGACTTACAATGTGTCTTATACGAAAACTACCCATAGATGCTGCACTCTCCACTATCCAATCCTATCCATGGGTTTCATAATAAAAAAAAAATATTTCATCTTCTGAATGGAGAAACGTACTCAAAATGGCACCTTTAAACAGGAAATGCATAGCCTGAAACACAAGCTGTATTTCTACTAGTCCCATTGTAGCTTTGACTTTTAACTCTGTCATGTCTAGCTCGATCAGACCTAAAACACACTTAAACCTTCCTACTGTACAACGTCTACATTCAAATTGCTTCCAGATGTATTTGAGTGCGCGGAATTCCTTTATGAAAACATACATTGGGACCCGGCACGATAAACAATGTCATGCCAATAGACTACTGGAGTCCTCTGTCCCCCTGTGCAGCTCAGACAGACACGCTTTTGTTCTGCCCCTCACCACTTATGTTACCGTAGACGACTAATGCACGCAGATCGATAGCATACTTTCTATTTCAACACGTTCCACTGATGTACGCCGCGATTGATCCTTCTGCTGTCAACACAAACTTTTACGGCTCCGTGTCTCCTTTGTACCCTCGAAATAAATGCTCTTTAAAATCAAAAGGCCTTTTATCGGCGCTTCTTTAAACACCTCAGCGACGGAGCGTTGACATGTCTGTATTAACGGCGAGATAACTGGAGGCAGGCGCAGGGAGGGAGAGACCAGCAACAGCTTACAGTGTCAAGCGCAAAACGAGAAATGGAGCTAGAAACCTTGAATCTTAGAAACCAAAAGAGCTAAATTAAATAGTTGATTAATGAACACTGTTTTCCTAGGTAAAGGTGCACTATGTAAACTTCCTGGTGGAGTATCCGCTTCCTGCTTTGAGAAGTTTTTATAAACGTATTTCTCCATGGAGACGAGCGGGTGATGCAAAATAAAAACTATTGCAAATTTTGTTTTAATTTGGCAACAATGACAACATAGACTTTCTCATTTGACTCCAATTTAGAATAGAAACTACTGTACTTTATTGGTCCATCAATTTCACAATCTCTTGATATTCTAGTACATCCTACTGATCCTGAAGATGCATGAATAACATTGATGGCGACTAAAATATTGACAGAACAGTTGTAAAGGTAAAACATCTGCGTGGACACAAACGCACCAGTCGGAGATGTAAAGAACAAAGAAGAGATGAGCAAACAGAGAATGTCGCCTGTCTGTCCTGAGCAAAGCAACGCAATCAATATCCTCTGTCAGACAATGTCCACCCTGTGATTTCCCTTTACAACCCCAGACAATAGGTACATTTACATTGTAACTGTAGTTTAATTGTTACAAAGATTGTCACAAATACAAAGATCCATAATGCCATGTCTCTGAACTAAACTATTAATTGCTAAGATTTTCAACATTTGAAAAACAAACGTATTTTTTTCTTTCATTACCTTTATTGTGCTTTGAGTAAAAATAAAATAAAAAAATAAAAAAAACACAAATTAAAAAGTCTTACGTTTATAATATGTACATTGACATTGATTTGTATTTACTTTCTGAGATTATTGGACTTGCTTCATTGCTTCTGCCGGTTATCTGCCAATGAGGTGAGATAATTGCTCTTATCACAAAGATTTCTTATTTCAAGCAGAATGCCAGGAAATGTGAAGTACATAAGTAGTCAGTTCTTCTTCGAATCGAGTCAATTGTCTAAACACAAGCCAAACCATTTCAAAACGACCCTGCACCTTACATAATTAAAAGTGAGGGGGCAGATGTCCTGAGCAGGAAGTAACTGCTCAGCCTGTTTTTCCATCTCGAAGCGACCCATCTCACTGATACGCTGTAGGAGGAAACTCTTTAAACAGTTTGAAGCTGCAGCCCACACAAATACTGTAGGTGCTTTTCAGATAAAATGTTTCTGAACAACAAAACGGCTCAGCTTGGGTCGGCCTTGCTAACTCCTGCTAAGAGATGAGCGCTAATCTCATTACTTCTCCGAACATAAGACAATAATAAAGTCTCTATAAAATATGCATTGCAAATCCAACCATTTCATTTTCCATGTAATTAAATCAGTCAAAACATGTAAACTCCATCAATGATTTGGCGTATTTGCATTTTTAATAAGACCGGATTAATTAGAACAAGGGCTAAGGCGACGACGAACAGGCCCATTGTACTGTCTGTCACACTCATTTAATTCCGCCATTACCTCCAATATCCTATTAAGATAATTGGCTTTTTATTTCGCAATCAACAACCCGCAAAGGCTATTAAGCTATAATCTTCCACTATTAACCTTAAGCGTGTTGGAAAATTGAAAACAAAAGCATTCTGAAAGAGGAGAAATACAGATGCTTTTGAGACATGGCTTGAAAATGAAAAATGACGGCATTTTGTTGACTTTTGGCATCGGGTGCAAAGCAAACACATTACATTAGAGGAAATGGGCATCGGCATCCCTTCCCGGCGCAGTACAAGAGACAAATGGGTCTCCAGAGTGTGGACATTTCCCCTTAGTTTCTTTAGGGGGTCCCACAGGAGTCATATCTAGGACCCTGTTGTTTTAAGCTTCATGTAACTCTGACATGAAAATGTAGCTTTAGTGTGAATGAAGCCAAGAAGGAAATCCAGACGTGGTTTGGAATAACTTTGATTTTTGGCTACAAACATTTATTATTAGTAGTTATTTATTTGAGTTGTAAAAAAGAAATCTTGTTCTGTAGCTTATTGTAATGACAACCTTTAAAGATAATCTATGCACATTAAGCTTGTCAACACTATATTAAAACTAGAATCGAAACTAGATATTCATGAGCATGGATCAATACTGAAAAAACAAAGCAAAAAACATATACAACCAAGTTCTATCTTGAATTGTCATGGAAATACATGAAGAAACTATTATTGTTTTTGTTGGAAGGTAACCTTATATTTGTCTTTTTTAATAACATTGTCGTATCAAAATTGTTCAAAGACTAAAGCACAAGTGTCATTGAAATTGGAAAACATGATGAGGAGAAAAAAATGGGTTTAAAAGGGATAATAAAAAGACACTCAATGTAACTTTTTGAAGAAAATTCTACGAAAAATTACAGAGGTTAAAAAAACAAAACATGCTGCAGATACTTAAAATAATGCAACCATGATCATATTTGCACCTTTGGAAATGTGGTAATTGTTTGTGAAGAGAACGGCTTTCATTTCAGTCCAAGTCATGCCATAAAACGGAAGTTTAATGTCCTTTAGTGTGCACAGGTTACTGTGATCTCGCTCTGTTCTCAGAGGTGTAAAAGTGTGGTCAGGACAGTTTCAGCTCTGTACAGCAGCCGATGCGCGTTACACAACTTTGACCATATCGACACATCCTGTACATCATTATTTTGTAGTGAAATAAATGATGTATTGCTTTACCTAGATTGTGAAAAATAAATTAATCTCGATTGCTCAAACTTGGAAGCATTTAAAATTCAAAGGTAAATACTCTTTATACTCACAAACCTTTTTAAAAAATGTTTTAAGTTGCTATAATTGAGACACGTTGCAGCAGTGGTTTGTTCTCTAACCAGAGAGTTGTGGGTTCAAATCTCTCTCAAAATTGTCTGCACCTTGATGTTTATGGGGTCCAATTTGACAAAATGTTTTGAATATGAATGAAATAATATGACTTTATTCACATTTGTCGTCATGAGCACCAGACCATTGCATTTTTAAAAAAACGAAATAAGTCATTGCAATACTAATAAAAAGCAAGGCTGTGACAACAAACAAAGTCAGGAAAGAGCAGAAGGTGTGGTCTATCAACAATGAGAGCAACAATGTCGTTTCCTATAGGCTTACAGCTGCATATAGCACAAATTCAGTCTTGTTTTCAAATGTGCATGTACAGCGGCACTATGTTAAAGGCCTTTCAAGGTTCTAGCACTTAACCTAGATGTGTGATGGTGTCCTCAACAGACAAAACACTTTTGATCTACAGACAGACGCTTCTTAAAACTACTGTACCTCCTCAACATGTGCTCTCAAACAAAGAAAGCCACGATTTACCAACACTCGATAACGCTATGAGTAAGTTGAATGTTTTGTGCACACAGCCGGTTCACACTCCCACCAGATATTTCACTTTTAACACTTAAGACTGATAAAATCTCTCACTTACGACCTTATGAAAGGGCCATATGGAGTCACACATTTACTCTGTGGTGGACACCATCTACTGTATCTTTATCTATCATAGCTACTTAAAGCATTTGATATTACTCACTTAAAGGTTGTGTCACTTACAGAATACTACTCTTGGAAGAACAATTTCTCAAGTAAATGTCAACGAGTAATAACTGTGTACTACCAACCGCATCCAATCACAATATGGTTTGATATAAACGCACTCTGTTGAATGTTTGCCCTATTTCTGTTAGTATTATGAGTAGTGTTGTCCCAAAGGAATAGACTCAATCCCAACTTTGATACCACAATGACAAGATTTCTTTATGTTCCCATGTGGTCTTATACTACTTTTATAAAGCTCATTCTAAACTGTTCAGGAAAGGTCAAACTCAAAGGTCAAACTCAAGCTGATTTTTTTTGTTTTCAATACGTCAAATGAATATCTAGTTTATTCATCAGTTTTACTATCAATTAGTATCTGATTTTTGATTATTTTGACCACCCCAATTGTGAGTACATAGCACACTTTACTCCCTAAATTTGCCTTCCTTAATCCTGGTGTATTTTTAAAATTTTGAGTATTAGTCCAAAACTAGAAACAATTATAATATTTTGGTTATTAATGTCACATGTTGAATTTCATCTCTTTATCACACATAACCCTGTTTTTCGATCAAACACATTGCAGCCATAATTAAGAGGTCTTCATAAATTGTTTGTGGCGTTTGCAGAAAGGTGAGTGTTACTATGGCAGCGAGTTTGTTCCTCTGAGGGACAACAGCTGTCTTTACCTTGGGCAGGCAAACAGGCTCATTACGGTCGGCCATGTTTGTTTTGGTGCCCGATACCTAGCCTTAAGCAAACAGCCCTATCTCCACTCTGCAGCAGCACTCTGTACATTTCCTTCCCCCTTTGCACCGCATTGTATCATAGCACTACGATTTCCCTATGCACCGTGTCCAAGCTGCCCGTGGCTCTCAAAGAATGCGTGTTTAATTGGGTAAAATTTGTACGAAAACACGTCTAGAAATGTTACGGATGTTGCGTGTGAGTTCTAATTTATGTCATTCTGATATCAACAGTGTGGTATGTGACACAAAAGGGTTCTTTGTTTGTTCCACTGCATGATTCGTATAAAAGGCCTCATTATTTACTGTGCTATAGTCAAATCTCTGCTAAAGGTTTCTGTTGCATATTTTCTGCACTCCAGACTGTCTGTGTTGAATGACAGGCAGGTTGAATTCATCACGCTCCGACAAAAATCCCATTTAAAAAGGAAAATGTCACTCTATTACAGCAGCCAGCAAACAGAGGCCTGCTTTAACCCGGGAGGCATTCACACTAACTTATACAGAATAGGAAAAATAAGATTTCTCTGCTTATATGCAATGCATTTTCAAGAGCAGCGCTTGGAAATATAGTCTTTATTTGATGTTATCCCTGTACAGTATTGGTCAAAGTCACAGTGCATTGTGGAATGAGTTCTTAATGTGAACTAATGAGGCTGTCAGTGCAGAGTCTGTGCCTGTTTAGTTTGACTCATGCCGTAGATTCAATTAAATGAGCTGAAGTTGAACTGGCCCCGAGCCACATGGGTAATGGGTGACCTCATTCAAACAATGCTCTGACATATTGAAACAATAAGAGGAAAGGGCTGCAAAAGCAAACTGCACTCAAAACAGATAAGCTGCTGTGGATTACACTCAAGTCACTACAGGGTTATATTTGTGAGTCTTCAATATGTTTTTTATTTCATTATATAAGTAGGTTATCAGTCAAAAAACAAAAAAAATAGCAGCACACAAATCATAAAAACAATGACACATTTAAAAGAGACATTAGAGACAGAACTACGACAATTAAACTATTATGAGAAGGAGGATTGTCATTTTCTACATATCAGCTTTATGTTATGCAAAATCAACTTGCTTCACATTGTCAACTAAGCAGTGATCATAAGCCAGAGACTATTACATTTCTGAAAGGTTTATCATTCTTACGCTTGAGTTTAAATTTGATCTGTCAGAGCATGTACAAATACTTATAAAAATGAATAATAAAGTGGCTTTATGTCATCCTTTTGCCCCACATTTCTGCTCCCCCCATCTTTGTATAAGCTCCAAGAAGGTCACACAGCTGGACCATTTCCTCTAAAAGACATTTACGAGCCTTTAGTCCAAACTGACTTAGTTTGGATGTTGAAATGACTTGAATCTGAATGAAGAAAAACAACCTAACCATGTTCCAATTTACAGAAGGTGAGCCTATATATTATGTATTTACAGTTACAGATGCTCGAACGCTCGGTCCAAGCAGGTGTGGATTTGTTCTTAGAGGACATTACGCATTCAAAGACATCACTAAAATGTAGAGCTATTATTTTAATTCGGCAATTCAAGTTTTTGTCTATTCAAAGCAAATAATGTAAATGTTTAAGATGATCTTTCTATGTGAAATGCATACTTCCATTTAGCATAACATATGTAAATGGGAAAAAAGGTGGCATGATACCCATTTTTGGAGTGTGCAGTTACAGTTAGCTTTGTTGAATCGCGCCTCACTTTCTGTATTCGTCGAGCCCATAGCGGCTACAATAAACATATAAAACGCTCTTTCACAGGAGACACTAAACGCAGCTCGTTAGGCAGCGCTCCCCGCGGCCCTCGCTCCATTAGAAATTAAAACCCACGACAATTAGCTACGTATTGGTCTGAGCTCGGCGCGCTCAAGGATTCAGTGAGACTTAATTACAGGCTCAAGAGAGAGAGAGCTGGGAATCTCCACAGGGCGACGGTCATGAGCAGCGGTGAGTGTCAAGCCAAGTAAATACACACTACTGAACTAACTAGGGTAAATAAATGAAGGTTATCGGTCGAGCTAATCTATAAAACTAAATCTACTCGAACCCCTTTTTTTGACTTGGCGAAGGCTGGTTGCAAAATGACTGACACAACTTTTCAGCAAAAACCGAAATAGAAAATGTAAAAGTGAAGATTCTGCAGCGTGAAAATGTGACCAAGTTCTTCTGCTGGAGGCGCAGAGCTGAAGGAGGTGAAATGAGTGAGGGACTGTCCCCAATTCAGAGTTACCAAAGTGTGGTTTTATGCAGGAAATCATAACAAAACAAGATGGTGGCTTAATAGAAAAAATATGACAAACAAATGTAAATTAAAGGTCTGTATGTGTCCTCGTGTTGTTTTTGAACACACACTGATGAGGAAACGCTTACTGAATCTGTGTTTCAATTAACTAAATAAAAAAATACACAAAGAAAAGTACTAGAAGTAAGTAAGGTTACTTCACAACAATCTAGTGGTGGGTCGTCCAGTTTGTCTCCATGGAGATGTCATTGCTTTGCCTGGAATGATCCACAATATGGCCTTAAACTCTCAGCTTCAGAATGAATGTTTTTCCAATGTATTTTTTAGCAGTAAACGCCTGTATTTGAATAAATCAGAGACATTTAAGGCCCTATTGTGTAATTTCGGACAAAGCATATTTTGTGGCTCCTTTAAAGATTCATCAGGTTCTCTAAATATCAAAATGTTCTCAATGTAAAAAAATAAAAACATTTAAAAAACAATATGAAAGGAAAATGGATGACGAGCGCAATGTATGGGTCTAACTCCTTCTTTACAATGGCGCAAAACAGATTTGTCTGATTGTGTGAGAGCAGTTTATGTAACGACTGACCGCAGTGCCCTTCACCAGAGACAGAGAGATTTGATCGCCCTGTATACTCGCTGTGGTCATGTGATCCATGTCCCATTATATTGTGATGTTGTCATAGGAGGAGAGGAAATGAAATGGCTCGCAGCTATGTGCTCTGTGTGGTTGGTGGGGGAGACGGGGATAATAGAGGTGTTAAAGGCAGGCTTGTTAGATATTATTAACACTGCTCCAGAAGAAATGTGTCTTACTTGATCCAGTTCAAAGTATGAAACTTACTTTATTGTAAAGAATTAGAACATTTTGTTGGAAAGTAGGACTGTAGGTTGTCAAATTAATACTAAATACTAAATATACTCGTAGTACCAGTAACAGTATGTAACTTTCTAGAAGGGGAAAGTCAAAAGCATAATTCCATGGAGATAGAAAGTTAAAACCATACTTCAGAATACTACTCATAGATACGTTTTATGCCATACATTGGGATATAACAGCCAAGGGAACATAATTTCCATGGAAACAAGCAGCAGGAGTCTCCTCCTCAAGTTAGAGGTCTTGTGGTGATACAAACCCGCTCACAGTAAGGAAACAGGTTTTTGTAATTTTTTTGCGCAATAACACCATCCCCCCAAAAAAAGTTTTTTAAAAAGTATATATTTTTAAAAGTTACGCACTGTGCCTTTAACTGGTTTTAATTATTGTCAATGTGTCCAAATTGCGCCGTCTGGTAGGTGTAGTTCCATTTGCATCACTAGATGGAGTAAGGAGCTGCTTCTGTGCTTCAATAAAGTTGTTGTTTTTTTTCCACAAAAAATGATTTTGTTGGACATGTTACAAAATTATAGGGAAAATATATCAGAAAAAACATAATGATAAAGGAATTAAAGCATCAAACATTGAAAAACATTTATTTTACAATAAAACACATTTTCCAGATATTTGACACACGCTAAAACCCTGCACAAAGCAATCCTTTAATTGAATAGATCATATGCCTGAGGCACACCTCGGCGGTACATTTACAATTCCCTCCTAGGGATATCTGTGCAAGCTTGACTGTCAAATAAAAAAGACAAAAACTCAATACATTACCTTAGAAATGTGCTTCTCAGGGCCATATTAAAACAGGTGGAATGACTAATACCAGCCTGTCCAATAAAGTGTAACAAGAAAAGCAACAATGTCCTAAATATTAAAGTAGCTCACACCTACACACTCACTAAATATGTATACTTCTCACAGCGCTGCAATTACCACTCCACACAGGACTTTGAACACAACGCAGTTTTGCATTTTGATATGTTTTATGCAAATTTGGTGCCTGACGTAAATGAGTTTATTCAGAGCTACATGAAAGCAGCCTTATAGTCCAGTCCTTTACTGTTGCACTCAGTCAATAACCGTTTCTACAGGCCTGAGGAGCTGCTGTGAGCTAAAGGGTTAATGAATAACTTCAAGGTTAGCACTAAGAACACAGACTGTAACTGCTAAATATTATTATACGAATACTGATTATATTTGCAAAAACTACCACAAAGTTATAGTACAATATTAGTGCCTTACACTATTTATAGTATACAACATATTACTA
Organism: Chaenogobius annularis; assembly: GCA_015082035.1. Classification (NCBI taxonomy): domain Eukaryota; kingdom Metazoa; phylum Chordata; class Actinopteri; order Gobiiformes; family Gobiidae; genus Chaenogobius; species Chaenogobius annularis. The sequence continues at coordinate 204,850 of BJKM01000097.1, read as the reverse complement.
ATTAACTGATGTGTATTACCACAGCTACTTAAGTTGCTGAGTGCAACTTTAGAGACTTAAAAACAGCCTAGAAATATCTTCCACCTGCAGTAAGCATTTGACTGAAGTAACAAACTTTCCACTTTCCACACATAATGCACATATACCGTATATTTTCTGATACTGTCTTGGCACACACAACACAAAAACTAAACTTGGACATAAACCAGAGCTAAACCTGTACTAGGCCTGTGTAAAAACAGGACCAAACCGAGTCCACATCAAAACTGTTCACTTTTCCCCTCTCATTTCATTGTTTATTTTTCTGTAATGCAGTTTTTATGTGCTATCAACTGTATTTAGATATGTCTTTTAGATCTCTGGAACAGTTGCACAGATGAACTTAAATCTTGTACCACACTCTTCCACTTTACAATGAAGTTTAAATGCGTAACTCTCAACAGATACACAGTCTGAGTCTGAGCTTGTGACAATAATGTACTTTGCATCTGTTATTGTACAGATCCCTTTTGCTTTTCGGTCATAATGCATCAAGTGTCAATGTCTTTGGAATATTGTCTCAATATATGTGACCGAAATAACCTAATAAACAAACAAACTTTCTGGCAGAGGGGTCGCAGTCTGCTTTTGTCCATGGATTTTTTTTTTTAAGGAATATATCCACCTGAATTCTATACTGTGGATCTTTCAAGGCAAAGCAACAACAAGTGCACCTTTAAACAGTACTTTACACAAATGCAATTTTGTACTACTTTTACCTTTTTTAAATATTGAATCCAAAGTCGCAGTGTTGGGTTTTGGCATAAAGCCCGTAGATGAGACAGAAATAGGTCTTTTACATTGTTGTGGTTGTATTTGCGGAGCATGCCGGCTGAGCGGCTGATGGCTCCTGTCCTGGCGAGTGCGGCGGGTTTACTGTTACACTCAAACAATGGTACTTGATCCACGGCGGCGGCGTGTGCTCCGAGAGTTTAACACAGACAGGAGCGGACGCTGTTTGTCTTCTGAGGCCTAAACACTGCCCATTCACAACACTCAAGCACAAAGGAAGCTTGCATCTGACACCTCGCACTTGTTACCTCTTTCATGGCTCATTGTGCTACATTTCTGTTCATATTATTCACCATTACCAGACGCATACATCACTTTGTGCGTATAGTTTGACACAAGCTGCATTTAACTGTCTGTATATCAGGAGAAGAAAGGGAAAATTATGCAAGCGTGGACCGTTTTGGGCGGCTGTCTGAAAGGCGCTGACTGTAAAGTAGGTTGAAAGAGTAACTAAACTAACCCAAAACTGCAAATGTTCACAGGGCTTCCCCTTCAGCTCTGTCACACCTGGTGGGTTACAACACAAAATCCCCCTTTGCCTGCATGAAAACACAGATGACAGCAATCATTATAGGAAAAGTTTGTGTATATATTTAACATCTGCATCTTGGGTGTGTTTACCTGGAACCTGGTTTAGTCCTGGTTTGAACCTAGTTTATAATAATAATAATAATAATAATAATAATAATAATAATAATAAGAAGAAGAAGAAGAAGAAGAAGAAGAAGAATAATAATAATCACAATCATAATCACAATCATAATCATAATAATAAGTCATTTAATTTAAGAGCGCCTTTTATGTCTTTTAAACCCTCAATTAACCCTTTAACAGATATACAAAATGTAATTTAGGTTTATAAATAGTGCAATAAATAGTGCATTGGCGGGTTGATTTTAACTGTGTGATTGCTCTTTTTGCCTTTTTTTGCAGAGAAGAAAGGTAACATAGAACACCTTTAATGATAGAAAAAGCACAGAGGAAAAATAAACTAACATTACATTACACTGACAGGTGAAGATTGTCATATACATTCTGTCCTCACTGATGCTGGTATTAATGTCTTCAATTTCACCGACTGATTACGGTTAATTTGAATTACATGATTAACGCCTCTAGTATTGTAATTTTCCCTAATTCAGATCACAAATTTCTAATCAAATTTTCCAATCAAATATTTTTCTACTATTACCTTAGACAAATTGAGTCACTTTCTGTTTTAAAAACATAATTTTTCTCTCTGGCTTGTTGACATAAGAAGTAATGTGGACTTAAGTTTTTTTTTGTCTTTTTAAATGTGTGTTTTATCTGTTATTTTACATTGTCCTATGTGCATTTGTGTGTTAAGCACTTTGGTCAACTTTGTTGTTTTTAAGGTGCTCTATAAATAAAGTTGGCCAGTCACAATAACACATTTGAAGTGTGATGTGTTGCTACAGAAAAAATGTCCCCATAAAGTATAATATTGAAACTACTTCCTGCCACTAACAATAACCCAAAATCAGATAATCCCAGTAAACCCCATTTTAGATTAGATAGTGCAGTATCATTAAAAGTCAAGAGCTGCTAAAAATAAAAAGCCAAACGACACTACTACGTAATTTATCACTTATTTTACTCTCTGGAGCTCAAATCTTATCGTACTACAATAAATGAACGAAAATATGCCTAATATTGCAAATAAAATGTACATGTGATAAATATTGCGACCCAGATATATTGTTCCATCTTTAATTTAATGAACGATAAGCCATTATAGTAATTATCATGCCTTTCTGCTTGTATTGGTAAAACTTGGTGATATCAGTAAACTTTCTTCAAAAAAATGATTTATAATCTGCTCATATCGTCGCACAATATCATTTACCCAAAAGTATAAAATAACTTTCTTCAACAGCTAAAACTTGCCTGCGTGTCTGCTCTTCTCGTCAAAGCGATGAACAAGAGGGCGGAGGGAGGGATTAGGGCGGAGTGCAATTTTTCAACAGGGCCAGGCCTCTGACATGATCTCTAATTACCCACAATGCCATGTGTAACCCTAGCCACAGATTAGGCTGCATTATGGAGCTTAATAAAACATGAGCGTCTCTCAGTTTCGCTCCTTTCTCTGTCCGCTCACACCAGCTGTTGCTCCGGCTCTGACATCGACACTGTTGTTTTCTGTGTAAGTGGCCTATCGCTGAGTCCGACAGGTAAAGTCCTGAAGCCCCAAAGATCTCTGGGTAATTAGGCTAACACGGACGGATCAGGCGGCGTGCGGCCAATGGACATACTTTCTCACTCACCGTTATCAAAGCACTTAAGGGTATTTACAGAGTCTTTTCACTTCAAGAGCATCACAATGCAAGCAGCTGTCATGGAACATTCAGAATCGTATTAATAACACCGCAGTTTCATTTTAATCACAGTGAGATTAATGTGCAATCAAAAGGTTTGTGCTGCTGGATGATTCAGTGGCACAGTAAAAGGAGAAGTTTCATTGCACTTTCCGGGTTGTGACTTTGTGTGGGAGATAGAAAAATGGATAATATCGCAATAGCAGTTTTGGAGACATTCAATTTAAAAAAATCAAGCACATTGTCTGTAATAAAAAACTATTAAGAAGACTGCAAAAGAACTCGTGAAACTAAAAAGCAGTGCTATCTTTGAAATAAGGAGGTTTTACTGCAATTTAGTCCTTAACTTTAGTCCACTCTTGTTTTTTCTTTACTTTTTGTCATTCATTATTTGTAGTATTTTTGTAGTGGTAAGTAACAAAAAGGAAAGAAGAGGTTCAAAAATTCAACACTAAAATGGGCATTCAAGGGCTATTAAAGGGGCGATTTTTCAGTGCAGGGTCTTAAAACACCTTTGTTCTAGGTTAGGGGTGTCCAAATGATGGCTCGGGGCCAAATGTGACCCTCAGGCTTCCTGCTGAATTGGCCCAAACAACAAAAAGTAGGAAAATACTGCTATAATAACCAAAATAACATGTTGGATACAGACCTAATACTAATGTTCCAAAACTACATCATATGCAAAATGTCCAATGATTCACTTCATTGTCACATCATTTCTGGCCCTCCGCTCCGTATATGTGTCAAAATGTGGCCCTCAGAGAAAAAAGTTTGGACACATCTGCTCTAGATAGATCAGGGCTATTCATTTTAAGGCCCGGGGGCCAGATCAGGCCCGCCAAACGATATGCTCCGGCCCGCAACCCATCTTCCAAATGTTATTATTATAGATTTTGTTTCTTGTTTTCTGGTTTAATTCTGGATACAAGTTTAAAACTGGTTTGCTGGTTTTTCTGGCTTAGTCCTTTTTTAATTCTGCTTTAGACCTGGTTTGGACCTGGGTTAGACCTGTTTGATTCTGGGTTAGTCTTGGTTCTGACCGGGTTAGTAGCCTATCCGGCCCAGAGGCCACGGCCCCCCGAGAAATCTGCCCCTCAGGAAAATTTTACTGAATAGCCCTGATGTAGATGTTATTTTGTCTGGAATGTTCAATATGAATTTGCAATCTCCATGGAGACAAGCAAACTCCACCAAACCAAGTATTCATTTGTATTTGTATTTATTTTGTCAATAAAAACTGCTGTAATTAAAAAAAAGCAGATAAATGTAGATCAATAAAAAGAATATATACCATACTATATTCCAGGCGAGACAATGACATTTTCATGAGTTAAGCAGGTGACAGACCCTCCCCCCAAAAACGTTACACAAAGCACCTTTAATCTTTGGCTACACATTACAATCCAATGGACATGTCTTTATAATACACTGTCTAAAAAAGCTGACATCTGGACAAAGAGAGTTTCAAAGGTACGGGACATTTGTCTCTGATCCAGGATTGACCTACCTCTGACGTGTCCAGATGTCTTGTTCTTAACGGTTTCATTCTAAGATGACTTGGAAGAAAATCACTCACTCGCTCACTCTCTCTCTTCTTTTTGCTGAGGTTGAATTCCTTTCTTACATACTCCCCTAAAAACACAAATGCAAATTGCTTCATCCTGTTCATATCCCTAGACACCACAAAGATGATTAAAATTTAGCGTCCACATTAGATTCAAATATGCCACAGTTCCCCTGCAATATTCTGCTTTTTATGATTATTATGATTATTATGATTATTATTATTATTATTATTGTTGTTATTTTTATTATTATGATTAATAATGAGTGTTGCTTATTTGATATAAAAAATTACTCTACACATAATGAACTGTATTTTACCATCTGACATAGAAATAGAAGAGTGCGTGGATTTAAACAGTATTGTTGTCAATGTCAAACCAAACGAAGCGTATACTATATTTCCATTGAATCTGCCCTATAGTGTCTGTGTTGTCTCGCCATCTTATTATCTTGTGCATACTATAGCCTTCTGTTCCTGTATCTATATGTACAAAAACACAAGCTGGTACGACTCAAACACACACTCAAACGCTCTCTTGTTGGTAACTGTGGGCTGTGCCAGTAAGTGCTGCTTTGGGCTATGGTTTTTCACTACTGTCTACTGTGTTATTAACAAATCTATAAAAAGATCGGCTCAAGTTTTCCTTTCCTGTGTAATTGTGGTGTTAACAGTGCAGCGCAGTGAGTTGGACTGTAGTCGCTCGATAGCACAGAGCGGTGGGCCGTTTGTCATTGTTTCCAAAATCCGACTTTTCTTTCCCCTTGTTTGTTATCGTTAGCGACATCAGTCATCGTCAGGGCTCGTGGCCAGAACCAAAATGAAATGCATCGACGACAAATGCGAGTGGGCCCTTCTCTCTTTTCTTTTACTTTTCTCATCTAAACTTCTGTTATTTTTGTCTTCTTCTATGCTGTATGGTTATAATAGTTTAATATATATATACATATTATTATGTTAAAATCATGGTAATATAAAGAGTGAAAAAGAGTTGACTTGCAGGCTAATGTCCAGTTGTTAAACTGTTATTATCTCAGTGCTAGCTATTTTTGAATAACTATTGGACCTACTCATCTTTTGTACTTTACAGAATGAAAACAAATGAGTCAAACACCCAAATAATAACACAAAATGTTCTATGTAGCCTTTTCAAGATTCTCAAATTATGTTTATTTAATAATACTGTATGTCAACTGAGAAATTAACCTCTTCATTGATGTATATAAATATATAATTTTTTATCTCCAATAAATATGTCAATGTTTTTATAATAAAATAGGACTCGGTTTCAATAATAAGGTTTCAATAATGGATTAGGAACAACAATTCCCGCAAGACTGCAACGAGTCGATTGATTTACAAAAAATAATAACCGTAAATCTTTTTCAGTCAAAAATCAATCACTCCAGGGTCTTTTAACACCTTAACACCTCCGTATAAGCAGTGTTTGTTTTCATATTCCCTCGCCTGCGTGCTGTTAGCGATCCCATCATCAGCTCTCACACTGAATGAATGGGCCACAGTTTGATAGCTCCGTTAGCTCCTCCGCTCTCAGCTGACTCCAGACGATTACAGCCTCGCACTGCAATTATATCAGCCTGCTAAATATGTCACACGTAATAAATACCAGCTCCTGACAGACAAGACCCAGGGAGAGAAGTGGAAAGAGCAGAGTCAGGACAAAACAAAGGTGTCACGGCGAAGGAAGATGGTATTGAGGCGATGAAGGTGACACATCAAAGATAAAACTGATCAAATCTGTTCTTACAGGGCAACTAGAGCCACTCATTATTAGGCTGAGAGAGAGGGGTTGGATTTAATCCATCATGTAGTTAGTGCAATATATTTACTTTAAGTGGATCTCAATAACTTTCCAAGAGGGCAGTACAATATTGGGAATGCTTATGATATGGGTGAACTGCAGTATCGATAACAATGCAATATTTGAATATACCTTGTGGCAGAGCGGTTAGCGCTCTCGTCCTCCAAATAAGGAGTTTGATCCTGGGCCAGACGAGTTTGCATGTCCTCCCCGTTACCGTGGGTTCTTTCTGGGTTCTCTGGCTTCCTTAACCATCCACATACATACGTATGTTAGGCAACTGTAAATTGTGACTAGTGAATGAATGTGAGAGTGAATGGTTGTCTGGGTGTCTCCATCTCTGTGATAACCCTGCAACGAGCTGGCCCCTATTCAGGGTGTACCCTGCCTAAGGCCCAAAGTCACTGTGATAGGCTCCAGTCACCCAGTCACCTCTAACTGGAACAAGCGGTAGAAGATGAATGAATAAAATACAAAATTTCTGTCAGATAGATGAAGTTGGTATAATTGCGATATATTTAGTTGCAATAAATCAGCCATTATTGCAATACTTTTGCGATTTATTGTGCAATAGTGTGGGCAATATTGACAAAAATGTATATCTAAATTTTTTGGGAGTATTCAGAAAACAAGTCAGGCGATATTATGAAAACCCAACAGAAATGTGTTAAAACATCTCAAAAGTTCAGACCTATCCCTTCACTTTGTGTGCTTATTTGAAAGTTACATAACAATAATATTGAAAATGTGCTATTATTTATTTTTTACTTAGCTGGGGAATACATTGTACTACATCTTGTTTTGTCGCCTCCTGGTAAAAAAGATTATACTGTACATATTCTCAAGTCCGCGGAAATACAAGTGAGAAGTACTATCACAAGTAAAGGTGCACTACGTAACTTTTCTGGTGGGTTTGTTTGCCACCTGCATGTCTCCATGGCATGGAAATGTGCCTCATTGTGTTTCAAAATTATTGTATTACATTTACTTCAACGGTAATGTTCTGCAAATAATTAATTGTGCTGATAGACTTACATTTTTCACTTAATCTTTTTCTCATGACAAGTTCCAATTGTATTTTCAATGTAATTTCCACATCTGTCTAGCTGTAAATTCAAATCCAACCAATCTTTGAAATTTATACTGCAAAATGAAACACTGCGCTCTCCAAATACAAAAGCTGTGAAGGTCCGTAGTTGAGTTTAATCCCGTGAATTAGCTCTTGCCGATGCTTAACATCGTCAGTGGCACATCCCCGTCTTTGGCCGAGGTTTAACACATTAATTGAACGCTCATTTGCCCGCTGTCCCCTCAGGCTGCTGCTCAAACATGGCACTGACACTATAGCAGCCCATAATATTTGTAAAGGATATTCAGTGAGAACAAGTGGAGGCAGCCAGGCTCAATCCCTGGTAAGGAGCTCCGTCGGGCCCGTGGTGTTTGCACAGGACATACCTCAGGAAGCTCCGACAACTGGGAATGTTTGTCCAGCTTCCAGCCTCTTCCATGCATGCAAACACACGGCCATACATGCACACAGTATGGAGACGCTATACAGACAGGGATACAGCACTGTAAATAGACACAGCATTCACACCGAGAATGGGACAGTGGATAACACAGATTTACAAGGCTACAGTATATGCATTTCATTTCAGCACTGTGACGTGAATATGGAGATTATAACTAAAACATGCAGGGATAATTATGTTTTATTTGGTACTCTGCTATGTTTTTGTACGTGAAGTGACCCTTTAAAAAGATTCTTGCCGCTGACATTTCTAAATAGTATTGAAATACCATTGACGGTTTACAATTTCGACCAAAGCCAACGCAACTTTGCTCCTCAGACGGAACACATTTGGGAATAGTGTTACGATACTAAAATGTATATACCACAATGATAATAAAATATGCATTTTTTTTAAGTCAAGGTTCTAGACAAAATAATAGTACTTTCTTTATTAAACAGTTAGGTCTATTAAAGCTCAAGATCATTTTAAAACTGTTCATAAAAGCTCAGATTTTGTCTTGTTAACGTGATATTTTTAGTATTGATTCTTGCTCAATTGAGGATTTTGTTAGGATATTAGTTTATTTTTTATTTTTACACTGTTTCAAAAAGAAACACAATTTACAGTCAGAAATGCGTTATTCATTGATCTATTCTATTTTCCTGAATAACTTCTGTACAAATTCATGATTTCATAAGATTTGGTCAATTCTTTTAGGTTCACATGAGCAAAAATCTATTCAACTATTCCATCATGACTTATGAGTGGTCAGAACTTTAAACCATAAATATTGCAAAGATCAAAGATACTCTGTGATTCTCTGTGATGATTTGCATGTTTACCAGAACTAGCAATAACCTTCTTGGAAAGAGGAGGGTGCACTATATATTTTACTCATGAAAAAGCCCATTGTAGTCGAAATCCATGCTCATATGGTAATGTTTTTGTAGTAGCTCTATAATGCACAAATCACTTGTTGCAGAAGAATTGAATTACTAACTACAACTTGCCTGGACTGCACTATTTTCAGCAGTCTTCATAACTCGGTTCTCCCCGAACACATATTATTAGTGCTTTACGTGTAACTTTCCAGGGCCCTACAGAGAGTTCACAGCTATTAACAAGTATAATCAACATTTAGGAGCACCCTTGGGTCCCGCTTGCAGGTGCTCCGTCTGCCTCTGTTCTTCTCCTCTGCTCTTTCTTGGAGAGTGAAAATGCCACCACAGTGTCCCTTGAGAGGAGCTAGGCTGAATAATGCGCGCGCTGCACTGGGACTGGGGATGGTCTTAATTACGAAGCAGACGCTGAGAGGGGGTTGCACTGGAGCACACCATAGCACCAGCGTCCCGGGACTGCCACGGCCAATAATTAGCATGTGGATAAGCTCCCCCCTAAATACTACTGGAATTTTATTGAAAACGTATGTCTGACTAGACAATCATTAAGGTCAACTAACTTCAGGAGATGCTCAAGAATCTACCTACAAACACTTCTCCTGGGGATTACAGTTATTATAGGAGTTCAGATTGCCCCTAGTAAATAAGAGTGTGAATTGTTGTCTTTCAAATTGTGTAAAACTGCTATTGTTTCAAGATTTTGAACCCGGTCCGATTTGGCATATCCTTCATTAAACTCCTCAAAACGTATTTATTGTGTTCTCTCACAGTGGCCTCAAGTAGTGCTCAGTTTAAATGTAATTATATCAAAATGTGACCATTTTACTGAGTTTAATCTTAGAAAGTGAAACATAAGTGATCGTTTCATCTCATTATCAACAAAGTTGGCCGTTTTGGCCTCTAAAGTCAGATGTAAAACGGTTAAATGTATGGACTTTTTCATCAGGAAAATAGTTTAGATTTCGAGAGTAAAATTAATTGTCACTAAACTGGGAGTAAACATGTAACTAAACCTGGACAAAACTAGGACTAAACCAGGACCAAACCAAGTCTACATCAGGTCTAGACCAGGATGAGTGAATGTGTTGGTAAAATGCTTTACTCATCTGATTTCAACTCTTGAAAAAGCCAATCTTCTAGTCTATAATGAGATGCATAAATACATTTTTGATTGAGTATTGGTTCAGGTTAATGGATATTGTTTGATTGGGGTTAGTAGTGTAGTGATGTTTAAAGAAAAGTCTCGGGAAAACCCCCAAGTACACATTTTGAGATTAAACATCAAATTCCAAATTTGATTATTTTAACAAAGATTAATGCTTTTCTTTGCATCCACCAAATTATAGCTTTTGCAAATAGATGCATCACTCATGGAAATTCATGGAAATTTTACAGTTGTCAAAACCGATTAAACCAGAAATGTGTGCCATAAGTAAGATGGGTGACTCAGTTTTATTCAGATGATTTCAAATGGATGCAGGCACCATTACTATGCTGCTGTGGTGGAATATATTATGTCCCTCCCCCTGTGTGTCGAGGGTCTTTTTTGTGGTATGCATGGCCCTCCCCTGCACACGCCTATGAAAGCTATTGTGACGGTGGATCTGGAGTCAGCAGAACGCCTGAATAAGCCTGTTAACATGCACACAGCCTCTGCTCCCGCTCTTACTGGGACCGGCACTGATTACCGCAACACATTTGACTCATTTTTGGTTCCACGGCTTCAAGATCACTCAAAATTACAATGACATTGAATTAAAAAGAAGTGAAAAAAATTATATGTCTTTAGGTATTGTATCCTCATCGAACAACAAAAACAACTATTGACCTTATTCCGCCCCGCCCACTTTTCCCTCTTTTCCCACGTGCTCGGCACTTTTGTTGTAATGGCACTTCCGGTCCAGTGGCAAACGATGGAAAAGTCTCGCCACTAAAATATGCTATAAAGTAGATTGATATGTGTGAAATATTCAATGTTCATGTGAACAACAAGTCAACGGCTTTTTAGTCCATATAGAACTTATTTTCGCTTGAGGTCAGCAGCCCTATGTTACCTAAAACAACCGGAAAAAGGATTAAATCGCCCAGACGGGCTTCTGGAATAAGGTGAATAGTTTAGACCCTCTCAAACACAACACAACATTTAATACTACCGTCATGTTGCTAATAGCAGTACCACCCAAATTCTCCTTGGGATAATGTGTTTTTCTAAAAAGAAATGCTCATTTGCCTGCCAGCATTACAGGTTAGATTGGACTCTATACCTTTGCTGAAAAATGTCCCATAAGATAAACGAGAACAAGGCAAAAAGTCCAAAGAAGATACCACAAAAGATAACTTGTTTAGCTCTACTGCATATTCTATAATTATAATTTTGTTTTTAAATAAGAGGTAAAGCACTCCACTTCCACTGTTTATCAAATGTTATAATTAGGGTTGTCAAAATGATGAAAAATACGATAATAATTTCTGCTTAAACTAGGAAATAGAGCACATATCGAGACTAAAATAAAATCATACCCACAGGACAAAATGAGATCGATCTTGAACAGTTTTAGAATGATCTTGAGCTTTGTCAGAACTAGGAATGTCAAGATTATTTGGTTAATCGATAATTGTGATTATTCAGGTCACAATATAATTGTGAGAACCAAAAAAATATCATTGTGACCATTTTAGAAGCAATATATAGCCCAAAAGTAGACATAAATGTTTTTGTCAACTTAATTTTCTTTTTCAGAGCGTTTAATTTTGTACAGCCGATCTAAAACTTAATGTGTTAAACCATGAAAATGAAGGAAAATTAAAACTTGTACTGTCACAGTCTCAATAATCCAGAATAATTGTTAAATTGTGATGTTTTTTCTCACAATAAGTGTAACACTAAAGTTTGATATCGTGACATCCCTCGTCAGAAGACCACATGGTGACATAAAGAAAGTACTCTTATTTTGTTCTGACAGTGAAACGTTTGCCTAAACCTAAATATTATATGTTTTGAAAGGGAAGATGGCCTCAAAATGTTGCCTACTGGTACTTTAAACAGGAAAAGGAAACCCATGAGTGTTGATATTTTGAGGACTTTTGCCCATTCAAACCACATGATATTTTGTATTGAATTGTTAAGATCTATGTTGACAGTGCTAGATTTCCATCACTCTGAAACAAATGGATGCTTAACTGTAGTAAAACAAAAAAAAAGCCTTTCTAAATCTCCCATATTGGCTCTGCTTTCCAGTTTATTGACAGGAGGAAACCGTCACCATGTTAATATAACATAATCAACCTTTTCCCGGCATAAACAAATGCAGTGGTGTAATAAAACAACAACAGGGCAGATAAGGTATTCAAATGGAGCGCATCATTTTCAGCACTTATCTGTAAAGCGAGCGAGACAGAGAGAGAGACCACCAGCCCACAAAAGCACTCCTCAGCCGGGCCTATCTGTGCTCATATCAGAGGTGGGGAGGATATATGAGCTGGGTGGGGCACGCTGGGTAAACACAGGGACTACTCTATGCTATTGCTCTGCACTAGCCAACAGCAGCAGCAGCGGCAGCATGTCTGTTTGATTAAGGTATTCAAATAAAGGAGGCCGACAGTGTTCCCATTTCACAGAGCAAACCCACAGAGAGGCCCGGACAAGAGCCTGGGCACACTGCAATTATATAGTACATTATGGACCAGGGAGTACTTTAAATACAGGCTGAACTGATACACTGCAGTTTGTGCAGTATAATGCAATTGTACTGTACAGTATATGTATGTATGGAGCTTCGTGTATTCCATTGTGTCCTGGTTTATATTTGGTTTAGTCCTGGTTTTGACCTGTGTTCAATTGGTACAATAGTTTTGTTTGGGTTGGTATCTTGCTCATGGTAAGAATACATGTTTTTCAAGGTATGTTTATGGCAATACAAAGTCAGTAAGTGAATCTATGAAAAAGAATGATCAGTTTAATGCCATTTTAGACAATCCGGGCAAAGCAATACAAACCGAGACAAGTAGGTGGCGGACCCTCTACCAGGGTTTGCCATGGGTATGCTATGCAGTGGATCGGTACTGTACCGTTTGAGGGGTACGGGGTGGCCCACACTAGAACATGTCTTCAAAGCTGAGGAGGAGCTATAGGCCTGAGCGAGATGATTGGATAAGTGAGAACACAGACTGTAAAAAGCAGATATAAAGAGAAAATCATAATTTCTCACCAAACGCTGACTCGAGCATTATGTTGAGCCCACATGCTTAGCAAAAGAAAGCTAGCGCACCTTAGCATGAGCTGTTTCCTGTTTATTGACCTACGGCACACAAAATATTATATTTTCAATTCATTAGAAATAGCTGAGATTGGTGTTATGTTAATTAAAAAAACATTACATTTTTTGAATGTAATGTTAAAAAAATAAATAAAACATTTTTGATGTTTGGTGATGTCAGTTGTTTACGTAGCAGACCCCTGGACCTGGAGCCAGGAGAGGATCATGGAAACATTAACAGAGCTAAAGAGCTCCAAGGTGAACCAGAGGCCCTCGAAATGTGCTGATTGCGCACCTTAAAGTTAAGTTTAATCCCTGTTCAGTCCTAAGCATACACCGTATTTCATATTAGCTTGATTTTGGTCAAATATGTAAAGTCCTCGCCTAGACCAATTTTATAATGGGAACAGAAATGTATTGTTGGTTCATGAGCTTTAGATTTACTCCCCTTTTGACAGTGACTTTGCAAACTTGCATCTTTTTTTAAAATCAAATTGAACAGTTACTTTGCCCAATAAACATCTAAATATCAGCAATAATCACACACAATATTAGACATAGTTATTGCATTGTGCACGTTATTCTAATATCAAGCAGCCCTACAGCAAACATTGAGAAGCACAAAACCATTGTAATATCATTATCTAATGTTATCATCTCTCCTTGGCTGCAGAGGAGCACCTAGAGTAAGTAATAAAAGGATGGAGCGCTCGCAATCACCAAGAAATAAAAAGAGCATTGAACGCATCAAACAAACGTCTTCAGGGTTATTTATTCCTCTTTTGAAATCTACGCTTCAAGTACATTTCCTGCTTGTTTCATTACATTCTTTTATACCATTTTTGTGATTTACGGAGCATTACTTCAGCAGCAGTCTACAGTAAAGGTCATGCGGCTGGGAGGACTGTATATATGCACGTCAATAACAGATATGGATGAATTAAATTATATGAGCAAACTATACTAGGCTTTATAACAGTTGTGCACATGCGGCTCACAGGAACACAAAGTTAGTAATTAGAAAGAATACTTGTGGTCGGCGCACTGTGTCACAGAACACCACTAAAAGGCGTTTGCAAATAAATAGGCAATAAATCTGAAATACAACTACATTATTTTGTACAAACAAGCCATTTAAACTCATTTCCGTGGACAAATTAGAAGTTTGGAGCTCAAAAGTGTAAGCGCCTTCCCTGTTCATCAACTGAGTGTTTCAGTTTTGCTTTTTTAGTTTTTTATTGCAGATGTGAAGCCTAAAAGCACACCGTTACTTTCAACACGTTTTACTATTACTGTTACAACTGCAATGACTGGAGGATGTTGAAAGTTGGAAACAAAAGCATAAAGGGTGAGAAAAAGCACTACTTAAATGACAAAATAAGCATAAATAGCATAAAAGTACGATTAGCGCTGTCTGCGTGTCTGCTATAGCCAAATGTAAATGCTCTGATTATTGGGTTGCCTGATATGCATTTACATCACGATTTTCTTGGGCGCCATCTCATCGTTCAAAACAGAAGAGTTAAATTTGACCATTGTTAACAGGACACCAACTGGCCAAACCCCACTGAGATCCTAGCCCCGTTCTCGTTTACAGTTCTAGTGCCGAGTTAAGTTAATGTTACACTACTATCCCTCATTTGACTCCCTTCAGCCCGTTCTGACATGTCAATAATTCAAGTGAACAGTTGTAACTCAGAGGAACTGCTCTTTGGTCTCACAGCACTTGGAGTCACTTTATACATTGATCATTTCATTTGCAAAATTAGGAAAGGAACCTAACCCTTTCCTAATTTGTCTTGAACACAGAAGCAAATACCTGGTCTTAGATGATGAGTTGTTTATTAAATCCATCAATTTGTATTTGAACAATTAATCAGTGAATACAACATTTTTGATATTTATGGTATGTTGATGAATAAATTGTTATCAACTGCTACAAACGAATACGAGCATAGGAAGCTTGACTTTTCTCAGCCAGTAGCTAGTATTTCATCTTATAATTTTAGACTCATCAAAGTAGCTAACGCCACAGATGGAAAACAATGCATCACATAAATTGCCTTCATTGTGGTCAGCCGTTATCTTTGTGTTTAGAATCGACTGTGCTTGGAAGCAGCTGTTTTGATGTTGATTTGTGGAATGATTTGTTTCAGTTATAGAGACTTTCCAGCAGTGCCCACACAAATGAGAGGAAAACATCCCCAACGCTTTATTTTCTGTTCTTTATGTTCTGAGAAAAGACCAGCCAAAGCACTCCAAACCATTTTATCAGAGAAACTACAAGAGGCGCTGTGCTCTCATCCTTAAGCCTCAGGTGAGTCACACTATCTGATTCGGCCACGGAGAACATGACTACTGCTGCTCGTCTGCTCTGTGTGCTTTACTGCTGGGGAATGCTGTTCATGCTAAATAAAGAGTCTCGATTCAGACCATGCTCAGCACATACGTCTATATAACATCAATAAATCGTATATGAGTGCATTTAGCTGGGTAGGGCTAACGATTATTAAAGTGATCACAATAGAATTTAGTTAACTGGAGACACGCAGAAAGACAGCAGCATTATTAAATCAGAATGTAAAAAAAAAGGAATAAACTATTTCTGATTTTCATCCATAATACGCTTTACTTGTAAATATACCCTATCTGGAAGCCTTCAGTCAACATATTTCCACCTTTAATTGGTTGAAAATGTATCTAAAATATCTCCGGGTACAATACAAATAATCAATCAACTCAATTAAAGTGATTGTTCGTCGCTGAAAAACTACAGCTCAGTTAGAAACTCACTTGTTTCTGTCAAATAAGGAAATGTTTTGTAATAGTAAAACATATTTTCAACGCTAAAAGTAATTATGGGGCACATATTGCTTTGCTAAACTGGAATCTAAAACAGTTTTGCGATAAGATTAGATATAGAAATTAATGTGCCATTTTTTTCTAACACTGTCACAGAAATAATCATTAACAGGTGTGAGTAGGCTGGGACACATTTAACCATATTTTTGCAACACGGCTTTATGAGGCAGAAACGTACTTCAGTTTGTTTGTGGAGAAGAAATACTGCATCATAAGCCGATACGGGACATGCTGCTGTTTATGTGCGCCAATGAATGTACATTTGTCGGAAAAGTTTTACATTTTAGTAAGCTTTATAAATACTGTCCTTCAAAATATTTTTGTGCAATTGATAAGATGCAATCTACAACTTTATATAGTTGTAGCAAGCATTCATTTAACATTAGACAATGCTTTGAGCTAAGCCAGCGTCCCTTTGGTCTTTACTGTAAGATTACAAGAAGCTGTCATTGCTTCTCCTGCTCTTATTAGTGTAATTGGACAGCCATTCACTTTCAATGAAGTTATAAATGCCACCTCAAATGGGACCAGCACCAGCCAAAAGCCTTGGGGGTATCAAAACTTAAAAGCGAGACAGAGAAAGGAACAATACTTGTGCCAAGCGGTGTGTGCGGTTTCTCGTTACAAAGTAATTAACGGTACATTACTGGCACACAAGCATTTAATCGGTGAACTCCCCGAGGAGAGGCATGTAAGCCATAAGAAATCATTGAGAGGAAAGATAATGTTAGGAGAGCAAAGCAGAGCGGAGCACAGGGCCAGTATGGATTCTATACAGCCCCTGGTATTCCACATCGGGTGGGACACTTAATGCCAGCTTTGTGCATAACACAACTGCGCAAAATCACAAGGGGAGTAATGACAGGCATGTTAAAGGTTCAAGGGGAAAGTAAAGATTTGGAAAAGAGAGAGAGGCAAAAGCAAAGAGAGGAGAGGACAGTAATTGTGCCATGTTTCACTATTAAAGCTGGACTGGGCAGAGACTGTCAGCGTTCATTCTAATAAAAGTCAATAAAACAGCTATATTTGTTTCTATATAAAACCACACAAACAGTATAATGCCATTTATTTCATCATCATTTTGAAACACTAATAGCTTTAACTCTGACTCCACAGTGCTGCTCTTCCTAAATGTACTTTCCTTCTTTGCAAACTGTATTGATTTCTGTCTCTGCTTTTATTCCACAGAAGATGGTTTGACATTACTTGATTGAAATGAACAGTTGTCAAGGTTACTGTATTGTTGTCCTTTTGTTGCAAAACCCCCACGTTAATGAACTTACACTTGCGACGCTGTTTACATTTACATATATGCAACACATCAGTAGAGTTCACCTAACTAAGGTTTCTAATGTGCAGCGCATTTGGTGATTGCAACACTTCGTAAAATAAATGCGTAAAACATCCTATGCTGCCTTGGATAACACCAGAAAATGTCAAAGTAGTTTATTAAACAAAGTGTCGCTGTCCAAACGATTGCAAAATCAGTCTGAATTAAACACATTAACTTTGGCAATCCGCTCCAAAGTGTTGGTTTGGAGTAAATGGCCAAAGCGCACGGTGCGTAAAAGCAGTCCGAAACTGCACAGAGAGAATGACAGGTGAGGCCACGGGCTCCGGAGCGCAGGGGCACTTACCTTGTTTGGGTGGTAATAGTCCAACGAGCTCAGACAACTTGGGTCAGTCGGAAGAGAGCATGAACCCACATTCGCCGGGGGAGCAGGGTAAAACCTCACGTCCATCTCAGGCGGAGCAACACTGAAGGCATGAAACCACTTCTCCGCGCGTCCTGGACTTAACACAGTTGGACACAGACGAGCCGCGGGGAAACAGCGTGCTGCTTTTACTCTGCGCGCACTCTCCTCAACATCCACTCTCTCCGAACTTCCACAACTCTGCAGAGATGCGAGACAAGGATGCCAATTTGTCAAACACTCACTCACACAAACACCCGGGACAGACAAGCACGTGTTGGCAAAACTCTCCCGCGGAACCAAAACAAACAAAAGCGTCCTTCCAAATTTGATATCCGTGTGTTTTCCAGTAGTTTACGCGGCGGGACAAGCGCAGGACTCAGGACTCCTCGTGGACATGCATATTCTCAGCAGTGGTTCCAGTACTGAAGTGCGCGGACTTCCTTCTCTGCCATGCGCGACCTCTGCCGATAATAAACGGGAAAGAGGAACGGAGGCAGAAAGGGGGAGGGGAGATTGGTGGCTGCCTTGGCAACCGCTCTCCTTTCTGCAACTGCGCGCTCCTGATTAGCTGCAAATGTAGCGGTGTGCACGGCTGCGCATTCACAATCCGCTACCATCATCAGTGCGCCGTGGAAAAGGGATGCATTTGGGTTATTGTGGCAGGGGGCGGATGGGAGGAGACGCGCGCGCACTTGCTCCAGGCGCACTTACAGTCGGCGTTTTGGATGTTTGCATGGCTGTACTAAACCTGGACGTGTTGTGAGTGCAGACACCACCTGGTCATGCAAAGGAGCGTCCCGGGCCACGACACAATGACCTCAAGTTGTCTCTTCGCACTTGCCTCCTTTTACTACACGACTGAAACATGTTCATGCAAATGGAAGGCAAAGGGATTTCATTGTTTAAAAAAGCAGATTAAAAGATGGTTTTGTTTTCATTCAAGGTTTTTTTTTCAATAAGCCTTCTGTCAGGGTAAACTTTATGTGATTTTTGTCAATTTTCAGAAGAAAATAAGACAAATTTGTCCAAAAACTGACATAAAAAAAACAAAAAAACAAAAGAAAGAAAGAAAGAAAGAAAGAAACTTTCTGTAATTTTTAAAGTATAATTGACACAAAAAAATGTCATTCAGTTTTTCATTTCATATTGCACCAGCTAACTTTATGTTTTCCTTGATTTGCATATGACATCGAATCATATTGAAACCCTTATTGACTATTCCCATGCATCTTTAAACTAACCTGTTCCATTTCCATGTGGCTTTTCTTCCAGTTTTGGTAATCAAAATAAATGATGGTTATGCTGACCAAAGCTATCAGGTTAAACCAAAAAGTGCCATGTCTGTAATTTGCATAATGAAATGGCATTATACTGAAACGAGCCCTTATTGAAGTTTGCATTCACGGAAACTATCCCGATCTTTAAACTAAACTAAGTGCTGTGTACACGTTGTTTTTTTTGGTAATCAAAATAAGTTATGTTTAGGTTAAAAGCGAATACAGAAAGTGCTGCCTGTGTTTGATTAAAGCAACACAAGCCTAAATAACCTCAGACATTAGAGAGAGTATTGTGCAGTGGTGGAATATGCACTCTGGTTTAATCTTGGGTGCCATGTGCGGGGGGCTGAGCAGAGAGGCTCCCTGACAGCTCTCTGAATGTGATGGATAGCACGGGCCTGCCCTGTGATGTGCATGCACATTTGATGTTGAAATGGCCTATCCATGGGACCATTGTCTTTCAATCATGTCAAGGCAAAGTACAGAACAGAGCACATTTTCTGCAGGCCCGCGTTATTGCTATGCCACAGTTTACAGCGCAATCCATAGCCCTCTGTCTACACTCTAGCTTTCCTTTATTCAAATGGTGCTGCTCTTATTTCCAAGGCACCTAATTTGATCTGTTTCTGGGACGCCCTACGGCTCTAAACAGTGGCGATATTTCCTTGTTATCACTCTTTAACAGCCCTGCAGACAGGCTTTCATTAGAGGAATAAAGGAGCATGTTAGCAGGAGAAGGGTGCAATTGTTTCGCACAAACTGTATGACAGAAGCGTCGGCCTACTGCTTTTACTGTTGCAGCTCTGGGCTTGTTGACTCAGTTTAGTAACCAACCACACAAACGTGGAAATTATTCACACAAAATCAATGTGTTATTAGTAATGACCAAGAAACTGAACATTGACGTTTGAGTCCAATTAGAGTATTGCATTCTACTTAATGCTTACACAGAGTTGCATTATGTAGTGTAAAAACATTGCACAGCTTTTTTGGGGGGGGTTTGTCTGTTAATCACTAAACAAGGAAATCTTGCACCTTCATGTTCCACAGGAACAGCGTTTTCAGTGTCCAATGATGCACAGTTTGACACACAATGACACACAAATTGAAAGAATAACTAGCGGAATAGTCATTCTAAATACGTATTTTTGTATTGGCACCAAATTTTTAAAATCTTTTTTAAATGTATTTAATTGGTCGGGACAGTGCATGTTAATGAACATAAATGAAACACACTGGATTAAACGTAGGCTAATTTTCATCCGTTCATTTCATCCTGCATTCACTCAACACACAACACACTCTCATGCTATAAATGAGACATGGGGAGAACATGCAAACACAGAAAGGCCCTGCATCAGGGGAATCGATCTCACAGCTCTTGCTGTGAAACGAGAGAGTTAACCAGTGGGCCACTGTGTCGCCTGTTGTCACCTATTGAGACAATGAAGGGGAACTGAAGGGGAATAAATGAAAATCAGACTTCCATTGCATGAGTGAAATGTGTGGAGCAGTTTTAATACGGCTTTACATTTCTTTAAGGTGTAATTCTCCCATTCGTCCAGGAGGGATAGATCCCTCCTGGACGAATGTAGTCATCTGGACAATGTTTTAAAAAAGATGTTTCTTTTCCCCCCCCCTCTTTTAAGAGATTTTGTTGCCTGTAGGCTTTATTAGACAGGAGAGGACAGGGTGAAATGGGGAATGAGAGAGAGGGGAGGGCATGCAGTAAATAGTCAGAGTCGGGATTCGAACTCACAACACGGTGGCCGGCCGTGGGCTGTGATTTAAAGGCTTGAATAGAATGCAGGTCAGGGTCTATCTTAAAAGTGATCTAAGCAACCGAGTCGAGGTCTCATCTCTGTTTAGTCTGTGTCTTTTAACTTTGAACATGAACTCTTAACCTGTGGTAAGTGCCTGTAGCAAAACGTGTTACAATACTTGTCAGATAGGTCAAATTAATTCAACATGACAACAGGGACTGACAGTCACTTTCCTAAAATCAAAGCAATAAATGGCCGTACCTGATCAGGCAATTTGACCTTAGAAACAAAGAACTGTGTCTATTCTTGCACTTGATGGTAATGTGGTTCAACAAGTATGGTACTACAAATACCTGGGCATCTGGACCCATGATAAGCTCTCTTTCAACAAACACGTACAAGAGCTGACACATAATCTTAAAGCCAGACGGTCTCCTTTTTAGTGTATTCCTCTTAATTGTAGAAAACAGTTAATCCAGGCTACATTCTCTCAGTTCTGGATTATGGTGATATTATATATATATATGCATTCTACAGCAGCAGTCTTAAAACCTCTGAACTCGGTTTATCCTTCAGCATTAGGGTTCATTACAGGAGAAGGATACAGAACCCACCACTATGAATGCTACTCTAAAGTACCAGGCAATCATTGGATGTGAGAAGAACACTGCCTTCTGTTTATAAGGCTCTGATTGGCATTTTCCCTGATTATTTAACAAGTTTGTTGAACACCAGATCAAGTATTCATCAATTGAGATCTCAGGACATTCTCATATTACAGTGAACACAGTCGAGAAGAAAGGCTTTCAGCAACTTTGCTCCTGCCTGTGGAACAAAACAGAGATGACTTCAATTAAATGATTTTATGCCTTTTAATGAATTCAGCGCACTGGTTAACATACTCTTGCTTTGTATGATTTGATCACATATTATAAATGTGTTTTTATGCAATTTAGTGATAGTTTAAATAAATGTTTTATTGGCATTTTATCTGTTCATTCTATATTTATTTGTTTGTTTTATTTGTATTTTGTACTGGCACAGTACACATTACCTGTATAAGTGATTAATTAAAAAAATTATATATATATTGATTAAAAAAAAAAAGTGATAACAATACAAACATTTGTTGCCTTTTTATACAACATAATGTGAAAGTATTCTAAGTATTCAGGATACAGTACTCTGATAGGACCGTGTAATGGAATATATGTTACAAAATATAGTTTAGAGTTGAGCCCAGGTATTCAGTAACTAAATATATTTACAAAGTATTCTTCCCACAAGGCTTAAATGACAATATAAGTGTTATAAAACCCTCACCATTTGCCATTCTCCTCCATTGGTCCACTGTCTGTCTCTCTCATGCTTTCTCTCCCCCCTGTCTCTCTCTCTTTACTACCCTCTTACTTTTGCCATTCTCTCTCCTTTCTCTCTCCTTCCTTTATCTGTCTCTTTCTTGTTTTTGACAATAATAAAAGTATGTTTAAAAAATGTTTTCATCTCTGTCCCCCTCTCTTCCCCCTCTCTCTACCCATGTCTCATTTTTTCTCCCCTCCTCTCTCCAGGCTTCTTGTCTCATACCCTTTGTTTTTTGTCTTTTTCATAATCTCTCTCTTTGCTTTCTCTCGCTCTCTCTCTCCTACCCCCTCTCTCTTTCTAATTACACCTCTCTCTTTTGAGCTGTTCTCTCCCCCTCTCAATTATCTCTTTCTACATTCTATTTCTCACTCTCCTCCCCTCTCTTGCCCACTCTCTTCCCCAGTCCCAGTTTTTCTCTTTCGTCCTCTCCCCTCTCCTTCTTCTTTCCCCATCTCTCTCATTTTCTCTTTCTTTCTTTCTTTTTCCCTTTCTTCTTTCTCTTTTCTCTCTTTCCCATCTCTCTATCTCTCAAGCCTCTCCTCTCCTGTCCATTCTCGTACTCCTTCTGTAAATGTTTCTCTTTTTCTCTCTCCCCTTCCTACCCCTCTCTCTTCCATCTCTCATTCTTTCACTCTTTCTTCCTCTCATCCTCTTCTCTGTAGCCGATCTCTTTTTTCTCCTTCTATCACTGTCCTGCCTTTCCCCTGCTCATATCATCTCTCCCTTTTTTCATCCTCTCTCCCACGATTCACCCCCCCTCTCTTTCATTTTACTTTCCTCTCTCTCTCCCTGTCTCTCTCCAGTCCCAGCACTCGCAGGGTTAACTCGTGGCCCTGTGCCATGGCTTCATGGGAATGGAATGTGGAGTGCTGTGTGTGCAGGGCTCCTTTCCCAGCATCCCTCACTGCCCAGGCGCATGCTAATGATCAGTATTATTGAGGCACAATTGATGGGCGAGCAACCAAACAAGAGAAACTAATTACTACTAAGGCTTTATTGTCCTTTAATTACTGAAGCTCTATGGCAATTAGCGCCACAGAAAGACACAGTCCTACTTTAATCTCAAATAAATGCGATGGCGATGAGACACTGTGGAAGATGAAAGGTAGATAAGATATTTTGGCATTGGGTTGGTTTGGGGAAGTGATGGCTGATTTAGGCAAAAGTGTGAGACAAAAGAAGTGCTGAGGATTGTGCAAAGTTAGAAAAGACTGACATCTTCCACAATAACTTACAAGTGCAATTTAATAAAGTTGTGTCATGTAACTTTTCTGGTGAAGGGTCTGAGATGTTATTGCCCTGTCTGAAATGTTCCACAGTATGGCATTCAACTTTTCCATATTGCATTTATTTTAGTATTCAAAGTGTTTTAATCTGGAAAAACATGCATTCTTACTGAGCGGGCTTGTTTCTCCACAGATCTGACGTGACTTACCTGCTCGTCACCATAAATATAGATAAGTGTAATGCCTTACGGTGGAACATTCCAGGGCTGCAAATAACATCTCCATGGAGACGAGCAGGTGAAGGCCCCTTAACAGAAATGTGATAGTAAGCTCTGTTTGTGAATTGGGTAATTATTTTAGAAAGCAGTACAAAAATATTTCAAGCACACATAAGTATTTTAATACAATATGAATTTAAAGAGTCTGCATGTCCTCCCCGTGTTACCGTGGGTTCTCTCTGGGTTCTCACCGCCCACCGTCCAAAGACATACATGTGTTAGGTAAATTGGCAACTGTAAATTGACCCTAGTGAATGAGTGTGAGAGTGAATGGTTTTCCCGTGTGACTGAGCTCCTCACCCTAGCTCTAAGGGAGCGCCCAGCCACCCTGTGGGGGAAACTCATTTCGACCGCTTGTATCCGCGATCTTGTCCTTTTGGTCATCACCCAAAGCTCATGACCATAGGTGAGGGTAGGAACGTAGGTTTGTAAATCGAGAGCTTTGTCTTTCAACTCAGCTCCTTCTTTACCACAACAGTCCGATGCATTTGCATAACATAGCTGTTTATAGTCTAAATTATTTTCATGGATTTTTTGCGTCAAAATGCAAATGTGTTTTCACCTTATCGAGTTCAGCCCTTCAGTTCTTTGATTACACCCACGTCCATGAGAGACGTAAGATGTTGCAAAATCAGTTCAGGGACATACTTGGCTGTTGTCTCTAACAATGATGCAGTACTCAATACATTATATGCAAATAAAACAAATAAGCAGTATCAAAATCCTACAAAACTCCCATTTTTCATTCCCTCTCTTCTTTTTGTGATGAGGCTCACATTTAGTGAATAATCATTTGTATTATTGAGCATCGCATTCAAGAAATGTTGTAGCCTGGTATATTTTAGATTACAGTAATTTAAAAATGTTTAAACTGCAAAGCCCATAGCAGCATAGTGCTTAGTCATTGGTCATTGGTCATTGCACAAGGCTTCTATTATTTCCATACATCTTACTTCAACATCAGGGCTGAGTTTGATCTGTCCATGCAAACCACAGCCTGAGGCCAGTCACACAGACAAATGATCATGCTCATTCGACATCTTACTCAGCACGGTGGCTTCACAGAGAGAAGGTTTGGGGTCCCACTCCCAAGCCGGACCAGGCCTCTCTGTGCAGAATTTGCATGTTCTCCTCGTGTCTGGGTGGGATTCCCATTACCCCCACCCACCCAAAACATACAAAATAGGGAAAGACTAATAAAGTATACCTTATTTCTCCAAAATATTGATTACAACAATATAATAAATTCATTAATGATGCAGTGCAGATCTTAATGTGGTCAATTTATTGTCAATTTAGATGTTTCTATACATCTAGTCATTCCATGTAAACTTTACAGGTACCAATTGCAAAACTATTGTTGGAAATGATAAATGCGGACTAAATTCAGTTCATGGATACACACTAAATGTCAGTGTTGTTTGTTCTCAGAATATCATAATTTGGACATCAAACCATCACTTTGATTTGAATGTCATGAAGCAAATGTCAAATTAAAGCTGGACTAGATAAATGTTGCAGTGCAAAAATGTTAATAATGAGCTTTGTATAGCATGTTTCAAGTGAATACAAGGGTCTGGAAAATAAGTATAAAGTAGTAAGAGTATTCTGTACTACTAACTGCTGATTGACAGAAAAATGTGCAACAGAACTGTTCATTTGTTCTATTTCATGCTAATGTTTTGAATGTTAAATGAGAGCAGATATAAACAGGGAAGAAGGCCATCACAAAGAAACAGATGACACAAACTGAACCAACAATAAAGGACTGGACCGAAAAATCAAACTGACATTTGAAAAAAATATATTCAGACTTAATTTGAAAACTGACCTTTTTGACAGACTTGGACCAAATGTGACTTATGCGCTGGCAAAATGTGCTGTACGTTCATGTCATTGGATGTCTTGTTTTAACATGTTCTGTGTTTTATGTGTTTGAAATATTAAAAAAGAATGACCACTTACTCTAATGTTACAAGATATACTAGATGAATGCCATACTTTGGAACATCGCAGGCAAAGCATTAACAGAAAACAACCTCTTTAAATTATACTTACTCAAAAAACTGACTTGGCTATCCCATTTATTTGACATGCTTTCAAAGAAGCAAGTGCTAAAATGGCTGTCAATGAATCACCTGCGAAGCATTTGGGCTGCCCTTTAACCTTTGACCTCCGCGCCAGTTTGACCCTGCTTGTTCCAGCGGGGCATGAGAACCACCTCTGAGTCAACAAATGTCATGTAACAGTCCAACCACTCTTCAGATTATTCACTCACACTGAGGCTCTGGTATAAAGTATAAAACATGTATGTACTAAATGTGCAGATAAAAGCCCTGATCCTATAATGTCCTGGGTGGGTCTTTCGGTGGGCAGATGTCATGACCTCATTTCAGCAGAGGTCAACTCCTGCTCTTTAAGCCTCTGACTTCTGAACCACTGAACGGAGATTACATCCACGTGTGATTTATGCAGTGTTCAAGCGTTCAAACCTTAGAATCCGGTTCAACACAGGACAATTGAACTTCAGCTCACTGTCCTCTCTCCTATTTTTGCAACTAAATTAAAATAATAGAAAACAATTGAGTAATAAAAGTGAACAATTCTGAGTTTAATAGAAACTTCTACTATGACTTGTTTTATTATACAGGGAGGACTATAAATTTCCATACATAGGAAAAATAAAATGTTGGACAACCGTTTTTATTTCTATTATGTGCTCTACATGATTACCATTGTATCGAAAACACATACTAATATGTGTTTTCCACTGTTGAAGGTAGTGCCTCCAGAGATAGAAATCAAGAGGGGAGAGATCTGTGGTTCCTGGAGGCCACGTCACGGGACCACGTCAACTAATCCTATGTATGGAAACTTATGGCCCACCCTGTAGTGAAAAAACACAACATAAGATTAAAACGGCTTTTGTTTTGGTTTCATCATTTGTTAAGCACGATAAGAGAACTTTTATCTCAGATTAGAGAAGGAAAAATTACACATGCACTCACTATAAGAGCTGTGTGTGTGTGTGTGTGTGTATGTATATATATATATATATATATATATATATATATATATATATATATAATTATAAGTTGAAACCTAAATTGTGTGCCCAAATTGTTTTAGCATTCTCTGATTTTAGGAAAGTGCAGTGGCTTGCCAAAGTATTTGTACCCCTGGAACTTTGTCACATTTTGTCAGATCACGACCACAAACTTGAATAAATCTATATTGGAATTTTTTGTGGAAGAGCAACACAAAGTGGCACACAATTGTAAAGTGGAAGGAAAATTGTACTTGATTACAGGAAAAGTTTAATTTTGTTCAGCCTCTTTTCCGAGTGCCACCAGTTGCAGTCAGAAGTTTCCTGATGATTGCTGAAAGACTGAGTGTTGATCTAATGCTGGGTCTCCAAAAGGCCGCGGGCCAGACAAAATTGCTTCGAGGTCCGGCTCTGGCCCGCGGTCCAGTTTCCCATAATTAAAAATATGTTATTTAATTTTTTTTTTCGCATCTGCAGCACTCTGCACTGCTTTGCTGCAGCACAGCGCTGGTCTTGGAGGGCCAGAGACCCCTGTTTCCTCTGAAACACTGCTCTGTCAAAGCACAAATGTGTGATACTGCAGACACAGTAAATAACAGGTTCATTGATGATTTGGTGTAAATGTAATATGCGTAACGTCTCCAGGGCTCTGGGCGAGCAGGTATCATAGCTGACCTTCTCACCCTGGAATGGTCTATATGAACCACTCCCCTCAGCAGGAGGCTACGGTCCATCCGCACCAGAACCTCACAAGAATAGTTTCTTTCCCTCTGCCGTTGGACTCATGAACACTTCTAAACACCTGCCACTTTAACTGCAACTATTCATCACTCACTGCACTGTCACTTTCTGCACTACAACTGCAAATTTAACTGTTATTCTTGTGTACATAGTAATGCCTATTTTTATTTTATACTATAGTCATTTTGTTCATTGACAATGCCAATAAACCCTTTCTGATTCTGGTAAGGACCGTGTGCTCTGCGTGTTTGAAGTCTGCTCGTTAACGAGGAACATTACATCGTGGCACTAAAGGACAACGTGTTTTCTGGGCTTCGTCGTTGGGTTTAAAGGTCTGCGCGAGTGCAACGTACGTCAGACCTCTGTGCGTGATGTGCGTATGGCTTCACGGGTCGGGTTATGAAAGGTGGACCGCGGTCTCGTCCAGGGACATGGGCACTTTTCTAAATTCATAAACTGATTTCTCTGTGAATATGTGTCGGATTGTAATAAAACAAAATTTGTTTTACAGCTTAACGTGACTATGGAACATTTTCCCGTTGTCCATTTCATTACATTGCATATATTTCAATGTTCAGTCTGGTCTATTTTTAATAGACTGCTGCAGGTCAGAGAACTCCAAAAGCATGCATGATACTGTGCATGTGGCCTGGTGACAGCTGCGTTTGTTCTTATGCACTAAATGCAACGTGAGGTTGGCAGCTATTGTCGGGAACTGCGTTTTTATTTATTTTTATATTTACATTTATTAAAAAAGACTCCTGTTTTAGTCATGCTTTGGTCCTAATTTAGTCTTGTTTTAGTCCTGCTTTAGTCCTGCGTTGGACCTGTTTTAGTCTTGTTTTAGTCCTGCTTTAGTCCTGTGTTGGACCTGTTTTAGTCCTGTTTTAGTCCTGCTTTAGTCCTGTGTTGGACCTGTTTTAGTCCTGTTTTAGTCCTGCTTTAGTCCTGTGTTGGACCTGTTTTAGTCCTGTTTTAGTCCTGCTTCAGGTCTGCTTCAGGTCTGCTTCAAGCCTGCTTTAGTCCTGCTTTAGACCTACTTTGGACCTGTTTTAATCATGTTCTAGTCCTGTTTGAACCCTGCTTTAGTCCTGCTTTAGTCCTGTTTTTGACCTGCTTTAGTCCTGTTTTAGTCCTGCTTTATAGTTTATCCATGTTTTTCTGGTTCTGTGTTTTAGTCTTGGTTTAAACCCAGTCTGGCCCCAGGTCTGCTTTGCACTCGTCAAGTCAGGTTTCTGGTAAACACTGGGTTTGCTTTGCCTGGTATGGCATGTGATATTGTTATGACATTTTTACTTCTCTGAAAGTAAAGTCCTATGTTGAATTCAGTTGTTGAATGTGCCACTGTGAGTTGTTTGTGGATCTTATAGAGATAAAACACAAAACTGTGGTGGGATTTGTAGTCCCGGACTTTAGCCCTTCGAAAAATCTGGCTCCCTGGAAAATATAATTGGAGACCCCTGATCTAATGATTCAACAGAGTCCTGTGTGTAATCTAATCTCAGTATAAATGCAGCTTTTCTGTGAAGGCCACAGAAGTTTGTTAAGAGAAGGTTGAGGAGCAAACAGCATCTTGAAGTCTAATGAACACACCAGAGAGACATAAAGTTGCGGAGAAGTTTAGAGCAGGGTTTGGTTATAAAAAGATCCCAAGCTTTGAACATCTCACGGAGCCCTGTTCTGTCCATAATCCGGCAATGGAAAGAGTTTGGCACAACTACAAACCTACCAAGACATGGCCACCAAAATGTACAAGCCGAACAAGAAGAAAACTGATCAGAGATTCAGCCATGGCAACTCAGGAGGAGCTGCAGAGATCCACAGCTCAGACAGACAGGGAATCTGTCTACACAAATCTGGCCTTTAAAAACAACAAACTAACAGGGCATATAACTCTGAACACACCATCCCCAATGTCAAACTGCTTTTCTTCAGCAGGGACCAGGAAACTGCTCAGAGTTGATGAGAAGATGGATAGCGTCAAATACAGGGCAATCTTGAAAGAAAACCTGCTGCAAAAGACTTGAGACTTGAGACCTTCAGCAGGACAACAGGACAACATAAAGCCAGAGCTACAATGGAATGGTTTCAAACAAAACACATACATGTCTTAGAATGGCCCAGTCAAAGTCCAGACTAAATCCAATAGAGAATCTGTGGCAAGATCTGAAAATTGCTGTTCACAAACGCTCTCCATCAAATCTGACTGAGTTTAAACTGTTTTGTAGATGTGCAAAGCTTGTAGAGACAAACTCCAAAAGACTTCCAGTTGTAATTGCAAAAAAGTATTAACTCAGGGCCTGAATACTTTTGTATGCTGCTCTTTTCAGTTTTTTATGTTAAAATAATTTCGAAATCACGTATAGTGTGTGTGATTTTATATAGCTATTTCACCCAAAAAATTGTGTGTGGTTGTGACCTGACTACATGTGGAAAAGTTCTTGGGGTATAAATATTATTGTAAGACACTGTAACTGTATTCTGAACACCACCAAATGACACAGTTGCTCAGATTCCGTATTCTGAATACTGATCTGAAATGTAGCCTTTTCGCTGTGAGATGATGAGCAAAAAAAGCTTTATCTTAGGAGCTGGGATGTTCAGTGCTGGTCTTCTGACATTCTAGTCTTTAAAAATCTGTTTTATATAGTGTCAAATTGAATCACGTTTTAGCTCTGCTTTAAGATCGCACTAATCCTGGTTTAGTCCTGGTCTATCGAACCCCATCCTGCTCTTAAACTGGCAATATATTGAAAGTAAAAAGTTTGTGAACACTGAAATGATAACAGATATAAAACAGAGACGAGACGAGACACAAATTCTATGAGACGAGATTCAAAACACAAGAACAAGATGAGACAAGATTTTTATATTATAATAGATTAATTGATACATATTTTGTTAAAAAACAAAACAAAAAACCCCAAAACACATATATATATATAAAATCACATTCATAAAAAGCAGTGGTTGCACCAGATTATTCTGATGATGACTGTGCTCTTCAGCAATGTAATGAAATGTAAACCATAGTGGGGGAAGATTGAGGCAACAATAAATACATAAAAAAAGTGTATCATAGGATTGTTCTCCACTGAGATGAGACATTTTAAATGCACAAGATCTTGTCACATCCCTAATATCCATGAGTTTCCAAGGGATGAAAAATAAAGTCTAGGTCAATGGTCAAGAGCTCTCAAAATGGGCCCTAATATACAGGAAACTCTGTTTTTACCAATCGTCTCCACAAACCACTGCATTATTATCTGTAAAAAAAAAAGTCTTAAACATAACTAAATCCAGGTGTAAAATCTCTGACTGTGATTTGTGTGACATGACGTCCTCATTGTGTCACGCACCTTTGGAATCAGCCCGCAGCATAATTAAGGCGATGACTTCGGGGCTCGCACACTCTGATTGTTGATTTGCACAGAGACCTGCCTGTACCTTCAGACCCGCTACACCAGAGTCAGGCCGCGGTGAAAAAGAGGGGTTTGTCAGTCCGACCACGTCTCATTTAGCACTTCATCTCACTGAAATTCAAGAAACTCTCCTAAGTGAATCGCCTATAGCGTTTCAGCCGGCATCCGCAGCAGAATGCAAGGCCCTCTGCAAGTATTGAAACATTACAAAAGACGTTTGCAGATGAAGTTCCATTTTGAGTACGTTATTTATAGTGTGTATTGACTGCAGTGTAAGGTTTGCGCTGTGGAAGAAACAATACTTTGAGCAGAGCATGAGCAGAAATATTTGGTCAGTTTAGTGATAACATGCAGTACAAATACATACATACAGTAAAAAGTAGCAGCACAGTTCTTCCACTTTTTATGGATGCGGTATAGTTTAAGAAGAACAATGAGTATAAGTAGTAGTAATGATAGTAGCAACTATAATTAGATCAGTTTGGTAGGGACAACATTTAGTAGTGCCACAAGAATTGGTGAAATTGCTACAAGATTGTGTACACATTGAGAAACAGTTTTGTGTTTAATTTTGGGGCTCGGACAAAAGAAGCGTTAAGCATGGGTGAGTTGTGCAACAAATGAGAAGCTGTAGTTGAAAAAAAATAAAAATAAATCAGCAATGACAGCGAAAATATCAAATACTATGAATCAGAAATTGTAAGGCAAAAAAGATATATTTCATGTATTTTTTTCAAAATAATTTAATCATTATTCATTATGCCAAAATCTTGCCTTGTCTTCTCATTCTCATGGATCCAATTTTGTGCCTTTTCTCATGTAAATTCTGTCTCGTGTTTGGCAATGTAAGCAGCGGGTACTTATCAACAAAACTTTGCACTACTTCACTTTGCACATGGACTTAAAGAAGCAGAAAGGTTGCATAGTGCATCTTTAAGCAATGCTATATTTTGACCTACTTCAACAGATTTTTCAAATACCAGATCAGTATTTTGCAGTATAAACTTGGTGACGTGTTGTTTGCTCATTGAACTTGGTCACTTTTGTCCGTGCAGAAACCCGATTCTTTCCAAAGAGGCATATGGCGTCTTTCCCCAGTGAAAATAGTTTGTCACTCAGGCGCAGGGATTGTGAGTCATGCCTATATAAAGAAATTCAAGCATCCAATCACGCTCTTTTCATACAAGCAATTAGGATTCTTTTTGATGAGCTGAAATTATAGATGTTTTTATCCAACTGGAAACTGCAAAGAGAAAAGGGAGAAATGAGGCTAATTTGAATTCAGGCATGTCTTTATGAGAGCTAACCACCATTCACCAGTCTCATTCAGCACAAACAGCACAGTACACGTTGTAGGAAATCATTTGGTCAAACATGAACGTTTGATTGAAAATAATTATTTGAGATTACGAGTATAAGCCAAAAAATAAGACAACGTTTGATCTAAATTTGATACAAACCTGTTTTACTTTTGGTTTTGTGAGTAACTTCTTGCATTTATTTAGCTTTTATGAGAAATTCACTTGAGCACTTTCCTTTAAAAAATACCTCTTTTGAAAGTAAAAGGCACACTATGTAACTTTTCTGCTGGGAGAGTTCGCCATGCGCTTGTTTCCAGGAAGAAGTTTTGCCTAGAATGTTGCACAGTCAGGTGTTGAAATGTAAAATTTGCATTTATTCAAATACAGCAGTTTTTTATTGGTACAAAAAACTTGAAAATGTGCAATCTTCCAGGCTGATTCACACGCTCGTTCTGCACTGCACTGTGCCACAGACTGACCCCGAGGGCCCAGATCAATGTTTTGTCTCGACCATAAAGGTAATTAGACATTAAACTGTAATGATTCCAATTTGAATGTTGTCATGTTTGTGTTTCACTGACCTAAAGTGAAATTTAACAGACTACTGAATCCAAATACTAAAGCAAGAATGTATACGTATTCTGATGAAAATACAGTGTATTCACTTTGCAAATCCGGATGTTGTTCACATTTTCTTTCCTGTTTAGTGCATTCTGAACTGTGGAGCTTGATCCAGCTGGACTTGTCAGAGTGCAGCGCAGACGTGTGCAGCGCAGACGTGTGCAGCGCAGACCTGTGCTGCGCAGACCTGTGCTGCGCAGACCTGTGCAGCGCAGACCTGTGCTGCGCAGACCTGTGCAGCGCAGACCTGTGCTGCGCAGACCTGTGCTGCGCAGACCTGTGCTGCGCAGACCTGTGCTGCGCAGACCTGTGCTGCGCAGACCTGTGCTGCGCAGACCTGTGCAGCGCAGACACGGGAATTGCTCTTGTTCACTACAATGGGCGCATAATTACAGAGGGGGTCGTGTAATCAGAACACACGCTCCATCAGAAAAGTATTATAGTGCACCTTTATTCAAAAACACCAACGAAAGCTGAACCTACTTCTACTTGTGTGATATGCATCACTGTATACTGTACTTTCCAACAAGTGTCATGGCTTGAACTGATTTCTGTGTTAACACTAACGATGGAAGTCAAATGTCAAGAATTGCAGAAATGTGTAGGACTGTGCAGACACGTCAGAAAAAGTCCTATAGAGAATATTATTGTGACAGACATAGTGGCATTTTCACTGAGTGAGCAGCCTGACTTCACGAGTGGAATCAGACAGTTCAAGGTTTTAGAGACGCTCTTTGGTTTATCTTAAACAGATACAATAGGGCCGAGGCTCAAGGTTTATGTCAATTATAGAGGACTATGATCGTAATGCTACAGGAAAGCTCATCTAGACTCACACAATATTATCTACAATATTTTAATATTCATTGTGAATACCTTTATTCTTATTTGTATTGTGTACACTTTTCTTACCATCTGCCCTTTCTTGTGCATTAAATGTAAATACGTAACAGAAAAGTTACATAATGCACCTTCAAGAGCTGTCATAACACATTTATTTCCCCACTGTGAGATCCTTTTTCCTTTTCTTTCTTTTAAACTTTGGAAGAATAAATTGTCCAAGCGGCCCCAGATCCAGTCTCAGGGAAAGCCTTCTCTGTGGCCTGTGTTGGACACGAGAGTCCACATGAATAAAATATCCTCCTGAACACACCGTTCGCCACTCAGTGGGAACAACAATAACCTTTTAACACTCATTTGACTCATGGTGTCGTTCTGCCTCCTCCACACACACAGCCATTTTACAGAGGGAGAAAAAGAGAGGGGAGAAGAGGAGAAAGGGGAGAAGAGCAAAGAGGGGAGAAGAGCAAAGAGGGGAGAAGTGCAAAGAGGGGGGAGAAGAGCAAAGAGGGGAGAAGAGCAAAGAGGGGAGAAGAGGGGAGAAGAGGGGAGAGGGGAGAAGAGGAAAGAGGGCAGAAGAGGAAAGAGTGGGGAGAAGAGCAAAGAGGGGAGAAGAGCAAAAAGGGGAGGAGAAGAGGGGAGAAGAGGGGAGAAGAGGGGAGAGGGGAGAAGAGGGAGAGGGCAGAAGAGGGAGAAGAGGAAAGAGGCAGAAGAGGAAAGGAGGGGGAGAGAGCAAAGAGGGAGAAGAGCAAAAGGGAGAAAGGGGAGAAGAGGGAGAAGAGGGTGGGGGAGAGGGGAGAAGAGGAAAGAGGGGAGAAGAGGAAAGAGGGGAGAAGAGAGGAGAAGAGGAGAGAGGGGAAGAGGAGAGAGGGGAGAAGAGGAGAGCACAGAGCGGGGGAGGGGCAAGGCGTGGAGTTTTGGTTAGGGTAGAGAAAGAGAGGAGAGGGGAGTGAGAGTGAGAGAAAGAAAGCGAAAGACAGAGAGGGAACTAAATGAGAGGGGAGAAAGAGAGTGTAGGAGATGATGGAAGATGGGGAGGGACTTTGATGGCATGGTGAGGTAGATAATGTTTTCTCTTTTCAGTTTGGGCTGAAGAATCTCTCTCTCTCTCACTCTCCTTCTGTCTCTCTCTCTCCTTCTGTTTCTCCATCTCTCACTCTCTCCTTATGTCCCTCTCTTTTTCTTTGTCTTTCTCTCTCCTTCTGTCTCTTTCACCCTCTCTCTCCTTCTGACCCTCTCTTTTACCATCTGTCTCCTTCTCTCTCTCCTTCTATCTCGCGCTTTCCTTCTTTCTCTCTTTTTCTATATCTTTCTCTCGCTCTTCTCTCTTTTTTTCTGTCTCTCTCTCCTTCTTTCTCTCTTTATGTCTATTTCCCTCTCCTTCTGTCTCTCCATCTCTCTCTCTTTCTGTCTTTGACCCTCTCCTTCTCTCTCTCCCCTTCTGTTTCCCAATCTCTCACTCTTCTTCTTCTCTCTCTCCTTCTGTATCTCTCCTTTTGTCTATCTCCTTCTCTCTCTTTTTCTGTTTCAATCCTTCCGTTTCTCTCTCTCTCTCTCTCTCTCTCTCTCTCTCTCTCTCTCTCTCTCTCGCTCCTTCTGTTTCCCCTTCTGTCTCGCTCTTTGCTTCTTTCTCTCTTTTTCTGTCTTTCTCTCGCCTTCTGTCTTTCTCTCTCCTTCTGTCTCTTTCGGTCTCTCTATTCTCTCTTTCTTTTTGTCTCACTCTCTCCTTCTTTCTCTCTTTATCTGTCCATTTCCCTCTCCTTCTGTCTCTCCATCTCTCTCTCTTTTTCTCTCTCTTTCTCCTCCTGTCTCTCCAGCTCTCTCCCTTTGTCTCTCCCTCTCTTCTTCTGTCTCTCCATCTCTCTCTCCTCTCACGTGGAACAACACCAACTACAATGTGTACGAGTTTGTGCATTTGAAAACCTCTCTTTGTGCCCTGTTACCTGTCACATTGATTGCCCCTCCATTATGTGATTTCATACTAAAACGCACATTCTCCTATTGCCGTTTGTTACAGAAACAGTCATTTTCCGTATAGAATCACAGTAAAACAAAATGCATGTGGGGACGGTCTGAAAGGCACAGCTGCTTGGCACACTCAGGCTTCCTCTTTGTCTTTTATCTGCTCCTGTAATGTGCACAGGTGCTGCTTAATTCAATTGGAGAACGTTGCCATGGTTTTACATTAATATATTTCCATGTTACCATTACGACTGTTGTCATGGAGATGATGGGACCTATTTGAACTGAAGCAGAGATGCTTTTATACAGGCTCTCCACTCCCTCTCCTCTCTGTACTCTTCCATTTAAGTCACATGGTCCACAGACACATTTAAGGCTTGACTTCCTTTTTCCATTGTATACATACATTTACATAAAATGGCAGAGTTTTGTCATGCAAATGCAGTGATATCACTCATTCCCTATAGAATTACCTTTCCTTAAATTAAAGGTGCAAGGAAAGATCATCCAAATGGAAAAATTAAATCATGTTTTTCCGTAATATTTTGAAATGCATGTTGTGCTTTGAATATATATTTTTTAATCTTTTAACCATGTTGTATTGTTGTCCCCTCGTCAAATACATGGGATTGTATCTTGCTGTATTGACGCTTGTTTTATTAATTCTGTTAACAAGGTCGTATTCTCTGTGCACTCAAAAATCCTCCACTTGAATTTTACCCAGATTGTTCCATCACATATAAAATCAAGACTTCTCCTGTGCAGTTTTCCATAAACCATCACCGGACTCGCCCTGCAGTCAAATTGTGTTTACAACGAACGCATGGCTCTATTAGCACTGCTGGCACGTTGCCTAAAGGCTTCATTTATTTCTTGTCATTGTTCACTTTCACTGCTGACAACAGACGGCGCTCCAACGCATAAATACCTCATTGGAAACACAGGTATAGTTTGTAAAGTGTGTTTTCCAAATGAAGACACTTTGTAGAATTAGAGAATGTGAAATGCTTATCCAACATGACTAAAAGCATGTTTAAAATCCAATTAAAAACACAAGAATGCATAATATATCTAATTTAATACTGCTTACGGTTTCTAATACACAGCCGTAATGAAGGCAACAAAAACGTATGTTTCAGCTTGTGTCATTATGATTATTGGGTAAATGTTTTTGGTTAGTAGTAGTAGTGGTAGTAGATGAACTTTTAAAAGTACTACTACAGCCTTTTTCTCTTTCGCTCACTCTCTTTCTTCCTCTCTCTATGATCCATTGCCAGATTTAAAGCTTGACTTCACTGTTCATTTTCCCCTTTTTGCACCAACTGTGTGTTGCCAGAACAGAAGAAGTATTTAAATTGTACCTGGCAACCACCAGCAGCAGCAGTAGCGGCAGCAGCAGTAGCAGCAGCGAAGGATGAGGCAGTGTATCCTTTCTACTCCATGCATTGTGTTTTTTTCCGATTATACATCAGTCAAATTCAGAAGAACAAATAAAAGCACAAAACAGTGCCAAATAAAATGCATCATTTTTGACATTTGAGCACAATGAACAATTCTGGAGGTAACGTCTGTTTTTGTCTATCAAGAAATAAGTCACGTTACTGCATACTTTTGGGGCAATATATAAAAAAATTAAAATAAATGCTTGTATTTCAGAATCAGAATCTGAATCAGAAAGGGTTTATTGCCATTGTCAATGAACAAAATTCACAAACATAGGAACTTGTCTCGGCATTAAGGTGCACATAAAACACTGAGAAATAATAAAACAACATATATGAAATCAAAAGGGCATGCATTAAGAAACAATTTAAAATTACTATAGTATAAAATAAAAATAGGCATTACTATGTACACAAGATTGCAGTTTAACTTTCAGTTGTAGTGCAAAAAGTGAGTGATGAATAGTTGCAGTTAAAGTGGCAGGTGTTTAAGAAATGTTCATGAGTCCAACGGCAGAGGGAAAGAAACTATTCTTGTGGCGGAAGGTTCTGGTCCGGATGGACCGTAGCCTCCTGCCTGAGGGGAGTGGTTCAAATAGACCATGTCCAGGGTGAGAAGGGGTCAGCGGTGATCCGACCTGCTCGTCTCAGAGCTCTGGAGACGTACAGGTCCTGCAGAGATGGAAGTCTGCAGCCGATCACCTTCTCAGCAGAACGCACAATGCGCTGTAGTCTCTGTTTGTCCCTGGCTGTGGGACATGGACTCAATGATGGCCGTGTAAAACTGCACCATCATCTGCACTGGCAGCTTGGCTTTCCTCAGCTGCCGCAGGAAGTACAACCTCTGCTGGACCTTCTTGATGAGGGAGCTGATGGTGGGCTCCCACTTGAGGTCCTGGGTGATTGGTGGTGCCCAGGAAGTGGAAGGAGTGGTGATGGGGGAGTTTGTCATGACGAGGGGGGGCTGGGGCTGTGACTTTCCTGAAGTCCACGGTCATCTCTATTGTCTTCTGGGCGTTGAACTCCAGGTTGTTACCGCTGCACCAGGACACCAGCCGGTCCACTTCCCTCCTGTAGACAGACTCATCCCCGTCCGAGATGAGGCCGATGAGGGTGGTGTCGTCCGTGAACTTGATCAGTTATACAAAGTCGTGGCTGGAGGTGCAGCAGTTTGTGTACAGGGAGAAGAGCAGAGGAGAAAGTACACAGCCCTGTGGAGCTCCTGTGCTGATAGTCCGAGTGTCTGAGACATTCTTGCCATTAAACATTTTGGTTCTCAATTTCCGGCTAAAAAAACATGTATGACATCAGCCAAACAGGTCACAGCTCAAAAGGCAAAAAGTACTCATGTCCCGAACTGAGTAGGCTGAAAAAGTAAGGGTCAAATCAGTATTCAAATGAACAAACATTAGCGAGTCAGAGCAGCACATTAAACCAAAATAAAACAGACAGATGATAAAGATAAATTTATAAAACAACATACATTTATAGATTAAAACTATACAGTCGGTCCATTTTTAGATTATATTGTTCTCATAGGAATGTTTTCCCTGCAATGGACCGAGTCTCAACCAATGCGTATGGGAGAAACAGGAGGAATAAAATCAGGATTAGAAGGCAATATGCACTCAAATGAGTCAGTTCAGCATGTTTGTTTTCGGATCGCATTGAAAATAATCAAATGATATTTTAGCGGTGCACACATAAAGGGCTAAAACACACTCTTCAGATTCAAGTTTGAGGCTCAAGTGCCGTAAAAGTCTATAAGCCACTACTTTTTTCACACGCTTTGAACCCTGCAGCCTATACAACGATGCCGCTAATTTATAGATGTTTACGGGTTGACGGCCTCTAGGGGTGCTCTAACAGGAAGCCCTCTCTCTCTCTTGCTCACTCACTAAATCCTAGTGCAGGAGCAGAGCAGACGTGGAGGGGGCAGACACAGGTAAATCAGCTCACACAGAGAAATCAAGGTTTTGTGAAAGGAAAACAAATCACTTTTGAAAAAGGTATTAGTTTACGCTGAAAGTTTCTTTATTTTCATTTTTCAGCCTTTTAAACAGTTTGACCTTCCAATTTCACATATCTCCAAAACACCAAATTTGACATCATGTTTGTATTTTGAAATATCTTCCACTTCTTATCAGGTCATTGCCAGCTATACCTGAAGGTCTGCTCTTGTTCATATTCTTAATTGTTGTTTGTAAACACATATATGTTGAAAACACAGAGACAAATATAGGAAAGGCAGGCTGTACAACATTATCATTAATATTTTTTCAGTGCATGGGTGAGTCCATCAAAACAATTTTGGGGATTTGATTTGATTGCTGGAACAAAATGACCAAAAACATACGACATTGAACAGAATCCGGTCTAATGCTACCCATTAACTTTGCTCATTGCGACGTAGCCTGGCAGATTGAAAAGGCCTCATTCCCCAAAGGAAATAAATAAATAAAATAAAGAGACTAATCAGGTACAAAGCTTGGCCTGTGCTGGAAACTGCTTTTGCTCCAAATCAAAAACAACTATGTAAAACGCAGATTTTTTTTTAAACATAGCCTAATAGGAACATCTAATCGAGACACGCTTATTTCAATTAAAGTGATTGCACACTTTCATAAAATCAATAGTGCTCCCTGGTTCCGTAATTGCTTCTTTCAATCAATTTGATGCATTTTCTAGAACAAAAGGCAAAGC
Source organism: Chaenogobius annularis (assembly GCA_015082035.1). Lineage (NCBI taxonomy): Eukaryota > Metazoa > Chordata > Actinopteri > Gobiiformes > Gobiidae > Chaenogobius > Chaenogobius annularis. The sequence goes on along the minus strand of BJKM01000097.1, from coordinate 165,085 downwards.
AGGGGTATTCAATTTACTCAAGCATACCAAAGTTGATGGAAGGCTTGTATTGGCTATTAAGGCTATGCTTGTTTTCTTCTTCTCGCGGATGCCAGTAGAATATCTTTTCAGAAGCCAAGTTCAAAGTCACCTTGTTATCTGCGGATTTGGTCCATGATGCCACTGTAACTCATTATATCAGCCGCACAAGAGAGGGGACGTATTAGTGGTGGGTATCTGGTCCAAATGAGATGCAAAATATATCACAATTCTTCAGTTACTCTGTTGATATTGACCCTGGTCTCTATAATGAGTGTGCTTAAAGACACTCGTGCACATGTACACATACCAGGGTCCAAGCAAACAGATAAGAAAATGCAAGAAAAGCAGCAGCCCACAAAGAGAAACTGGGCTATTCTGACAGCTTTGATCCATCAGCAAACTGTGATGCAGAGCCGATTCAAAAGTGCCCTACTTTCTTTGCATTAACCGAGCGAGAAAATCGTTTCTGGGTTTGACACGTACTGTACTTTAGGCCAGTGTTCCCACAGCAGAGCTCCACTGAAACCAAATAACTTACAATGAGAAGCAGGTTAGCAGCTTTCTGTATGATTGTTCACACGTCCACATGAAACCACATGTTATGGGTTAGAGAGACACAGTAGAATCAGTACAGTGGCTGGTTATTCTGAATAGAAAGGTGCTTTTTTTGTTTCTTCTAAAGTTATTATAAGTCACAAGTTTGATTTTGGGGATGGCTGGAGTGTTTCTGTGAAGATTTTAGGTTTTTTTGGCCTGGAATTAGTTTCTGTCCCTTGCGTACTACAGATTCCCCATCAACCTAAAACATGCACAAAAACAAATCTTTCCACTATTTTTCTGATAATATCTATAGGTCAAGATCTGAGGATGGGTGCCTGCAGTTACCCGTTGCTCCTGATAGGGACGGCTGATGTACAGGTTCCGATATTTTTTATCAACGGATGTCGAAATATGAGCTGATATTTGGGACCGATTATTTGTTTTTGCCCCAGTCTATGTTTATGTGTCATTCCCAGTTTGTCCTGTTGTGCATCTGACTTGTCTTTTTGAACAGACTCATGTGTAAAAATAATATGGCTGTATGCGCACATAAACATGCAACAAGTCCATTTATAGTCACAGATAAATACATTTTATTTTATTTTGTTGCTAAAGTGAAAGTTATTTGCTATGGTTATTTGCTATGGATTTAATTTAAAATCAACACAGCGGGCCAAAGTGGCAAACCAAAAAAACAACAACACAAATTGGACCATCCCTAGCGCCAGACCAAATATTTTCCTCTCAAAACTAAAGTGCACGCTCAGCCCAACAAGAAAAATAACTTGCGTCTCTCGCTGCCACTCATGAAGATGGAACAATTTTATGATTTCAACAAGAGATTTGGAGACATTTTATCATCCACTGAAGAGAGTTTTGCCACTAAAATATTCAAATTAAAGGGCCACTTCAAATATAAACAGTCAAATATAAACGACTAGAAAAGAGGCATTTCTCGGCTAAATCGTTCTCCTTGGTCTCATCTGCACCACAGACTTTCAAAACAACCATTTCTCTTGTTTTTCTTAGAGCAAAGTCTGTCTGCATCTGAAACTGCCGACTCACTGCTCAGCGCCGCTCTCAAACACAAAGTGACATGACGGTTGCTGCGCCTCTTCTCTGACACTTCATTTCGGACGAGCAAAAACGTCAAAAATGTTTAGTCACACCCGAGTGGACTTAATTACCGTCCTCTCGGCTGTCCCCGGACGCAGCGTCGCCGCTAATGGTCCCGCGACGCAGATAAAAATCTCATTTACAGGAACGCAGCGACATGAAGTATTTACTGTGATAATAATTAAAATGACAATATTTATCCAATGACCTAAACGAGCAGAGACTTCACAATCACGGAAACGCAGCAACATACAGTGGTGTCTGTTAGTGTTGGCGGTTTTAAACTTATGAATAATTTTACAGATAATAAATGCGGTTGCTATGGTTACGCACCATGTGGCTATAGGACTGATGTATGTATATGATTTTGTGGTAATGTTACAGCAGCCGGAGCATGAGAACATGATAAATGGGAAGATTTATGAGGCTTGTGTGTTGTGCATTTGTAATATTATATAAGAGAGCGTTGTTGTTTCATTTTCCTCAATACCGAAAATGTTTTGATTTATTTATTTATTTTAAATGATTTGGCTTCTGTCTAAGGCCCATTTTAATGTATTAAAATCTGATAATATATATATTTTTTTAAAATGTTGTGGGGGTTGTATTAGTGAGTCTTGAAAAAACACTATCACAACACTGATTCGTTGATGATTATCAGATTGAAATATATATCTTATCAATACTTTTTTAAGAGCTATTTATGAAAGTTTACAAACATGTCTTTATCAAACAAGATCTAAAATGAAGATGCAATTTTTTAGATTGTTCGCCCAAAACAGCCAAACTCTTTCTGGGGGTGGACGATATGCCAAAAAAAAATCACAATTAATCAGAGCCTAAACCATCATTTCAATTTGATCAGGAGTCACTATAATACACCTGTCGGACAATGAAGAAAGCAGCGAAAGATAGAAAGCCTTTGCCAGTCCAGCCAAGAGTACACACTTAATCCAATACTTTACGATTAAGTCAGTCTGGACACTCGTTTCATCTCCTCGAGTTTCTTACACAAAAAAATAAATCTCTGAATATTATCTAAACGTTTTACGGTGATTTCTGTCTGATTATGGCCCCTCTGATAACTCGCTGAATAATTTTTGTTTTGCATTTAAATAATCCTAAAGTTCCGGAAATCAGATAATAACTTTGCTTTTGTTGTAGATGACAGACGAAAAATGAGCATTTAGCATAAACTACAGTATTCACATTTTACATTGGTAAATCTAAGAAATCTAAACAAATACATAAACAATGGAGATGTGTATCATGTTGCTGACAGGGGATATTCTTGTTTCCAAACTGGACAGACATATCCAGATAGATATTATAAGATTTGTAAATACACTTTATGCGGTTCAGATGTGGACTATCTTTTACTGTTTTAAAGCCTGGGCACATGTTGCAGTTATGAGGTCACATATCCAACCCTGACACTGACATGCGATTAAGAGATAATCTGATGAGACGTGGACGACCCAGAGGTTAAGGAGATGACCACACAATTCCACTTGCCAACAGCTTTATATCTGTATCTAGTCTAGCCAGAAATACAATCTGGATAAAAATAAATAAATAATAATATAGAACTATATTTTATACATATAAATATTATATATATATGTTATGCCTGTCTGAATTGGGGAAAAATGCATGTTAGTTTGACTGAAATGATTTTCTTTGCACCCTTCTCTTTTATGTCTTAAACTATTCGATGGATAGCCTGAAAATACCATGTTTAAATGTCTTTGAATTAAGCTTTTGTGATTTCTGTCATGTCTTTGTGATTTTAATGCATTTTTTTCCAGTTGTGTGAAGCACTTTGAATTGCCTTGTGTACGAATTGTGCTCTACAAATAAACTTGCCTTGCCTAGTAATAATAAGACCCTATTGTCTCTGTGACCTCACAACGTGATTGGACGAGAGCTGTCATCTGTTACACAAGTGGAATGAATTGTTTTGATTTTTTCATGGCAACGGCAGAAACTAAATGCCATCAAAGGTTTGTGTCAGCAAAGAGGACGAGATAGTGGTCAGCTTTGAGCAAATAATAAACCAAGAAAAAACTAAAATCATTGTAAAATAGTTTTATTTTATTATGACACCTTCAATTCAACAACATTTTATATCATTTAGAGGAGTCGATGCCAGGCTCTGACAATAATTTCTACATCATTATATTTCAACAAACATTTGAACATGCCTGAGTTGCCTTTTCCATAATGTAATGTCTCTTTAACTACACTGTATGACCCACTAAAACAAACCCACAGCCCAGATTTAAGTCCAAACCCACACACTTCACAAGGCCAGTAACTGCAATGAATGTGACACAGAACTTGAATGCAGAAGTATCGGTCCAAATAGAAATGTGCACAATGCACTAAATGTCTTTAAAGGTCATTGTTTATTTATGATTTTGATTGATGTCTCAGTCCAATATTTGAATAAATTATGCTAAAGTCAGAAACTCTCGTTTCTGTTTATGTAATGAAAACATAATTATGAATACTAATATTTTGAGCTGAATATGAAATCACAATAAACTCAACGTGATGACAGAAAGTCGTACAGAAAAGTAAAACCTTTTTCCGGAGGATTTGTCCATTCCAACGTGAAGTTAACAAATTGACCCAATTACTAATAAATGATTGTTAAAATCTAAAGAGTTGTCACCCTTCTGAGTAATAGTTTGGAGGTTCTTGGTGTAATTATGTCAAACCAAATGCTTTAATTTGTTTCTGACAAATTAAAAATATAGTGATCTTCTTAGGCAAGCGATGTTTTTGATATCTGACATTTTTATATGATTATATTTGATTTGACCAGAAAAGTACCATTGAGATTCAAATATATATTTTTCAAGGGAGTTCTGGCCAAAAGCAGTGGTGGAAAGAGTACTGCAAATTTGTGCAAGTACAAGTACAGCTGCCAAAACTGTACTTCTGTCAAAGTAAAAAGTACACACGAAAAATACCACTCAGAGTACTAGTTACTCGTTACTTTACTCGTTACTATCGCATTTTGGAACAATATTTCACACAGAATTGGAAAAATGAAATTTAATGGACTGAATTTAGTTGCTTTAAACAACAGTTTGCATATTCTTTGAAGTATCGTTCTGAGTGTTGTGTTTGTAGATGTGGAAGGAAGCAGAAACAGCCCCGAGACAAGCATGAACAGGACTGATTGGGGCTGTCCTCAATGTCCTCAATAATCACATCATTTTTAACTAATTACAATTACGCGCTAAAATTTCCCTCAATTACAAGTAAATGTTTGGAAAAATCTACCCAAAAAATTAATTGATTCAAAAATGTACTCCTTTACAGTAACACAAACCATAACCTTTGATATAAAACATACAAAATAAAATGTTTGGGACACAATTAGAAAAAGTGACAGGTCCATGATTGCATTTCTAGGTGTTTCACAGGGGGTGTCAAAAGAGCCATGGCCATAATCATTCCAATCGGTACGAGCACAATGCTGACTGAATTGCAGAGCTCAATACAGCCAATAAATGCATAAATAAATAAACAAACAACAAGACTGCAGAGTAATATCAGATGGAGAAGATTAGAGGAATAACCGTTTATATTTAATCAGTGTGTAAAAGAGCAATTACTGACAGAGTGCATCTCAGCAGTGGAAGACAACAAGCTAATTACCGCTAACAAAGAAACAGCAGACAAGGTTCCTCTCGTAAATGAAAGAGCAGACTAGGCCGGGCACTGTGAACCGTTCCGCTGATTTACCGAGTCTTTTCTTCTTTCTCAGTCCCAGTTTCACCAGTCCGTATTTACTTCCATCAGACTAAGACATGTAGCCCCCCACCGCGCGCCGCCTTCCTCTCCTCAGCTTGTAACCTGAATTCAGTGGCGCAGTGGACCAATCGATCACCCGGAGTCCTTTATTTATTTATTTATTTATTTTTTTCATCCCGGCAATTTTCCTCAGAGGAAAGGGGGAATAATGTGGGCTAACAGTGTGGAAAATCAATGCTCCGCTGGCAAAAAATAACGGAGTGTGTGCGCGGAGCTGGCAGAGGAGTGGGCTGCACATGGGACGGAGGGGCGACGCTACCTCTGACCAAAAAATGCTGACTTTTAACACCAGGTTAAAGGGTTTTATAGTGAGAGTGAAGCTGCTATTTTTAACACCGGCGTAAAGCAAAGATTTGTGCCACGGTCTGGTAGAAATGCTATGCTTTTATGAACTGACGACGCCTTGGTGTTGTGATTCCCCCTGCAAAACTATCAATGAATCTATGAATCAATATTAATAAGTTGAAATATTTTTATTTTAACAGATGTGCGTGTCCATGACCTTGCTGCCACCAGGCCCAAACTTTGAAAAGTGCTCCAGATTCCTTATTCTTTGTCAAATTGTCAAAGTGTTGTTGCTAGGCATATTTGTAATAGTACAGACGCACAATCCAGCTTTTTGTTGCATTATCGATATCAATACTTCAAGTTTAAGCATCGATACTTGCAAAATGCATCTAGATATGTTGTGTAACTGGTATTTATCCATAAACAACAGCTTTGTTTGAATAAAAGTTCAAAGATTATGAGGCCAAGAAAAGACAGTTTATGTAACCTTTAAGAACGAACTCTCATTTACGATGACGTTCTGGTGAAGAGGAAGTGAAATTTATCAATACCCAGTACCAGTCGATATCCAGTAATCCATCATAGTGAAGTATGACCTCTCAGGACAAGCAGATGACTTTATTTACCATTTAAATTCAAAATAAAGTGTACATGTATGTCATAAAATAAAAAAAACAACAAATTTGGCAGATCGCCCAACCATAGAATCGGTTTCCTCTCTAAGAATGTATTCTATTTCAAGCTATAATTATTAAACTGTGGGTTGCATCTGAAATATAAAAATAACAACTATAAAAAGTGGAAGTGTAAAACATAATATTGACTTGAAGTTGTAATCTCAGTCAGTGCAGTCAGTGTGATTTAAATCAGGAGGATCTGTCAGCAGCTGGACTTATTTTTGCACCTCTACATTTGTTTGTGAGGGAGCGAGGAGCAGAGGCAGCGTGGCACAGACACAGGGCTGCCGTGTGTGAAATAGGTTTCATAATCAACAAGAAACTGTCATCTCTCATAAGGCCACTGTCACAGGTACAGCGTCTGTCTGCATGTGCCTCCCCTGCACACCTCCCACACGCAAACACAATGTAAAAACACCAGATCTACGGAGCCTACACACCCACCGGGAACATCAAACCAGCGGCCCACAGGTGCATGCAAACAAGTGCAGAGAAATATATGGAGGGGCAGATAAACAGTGTGCGTTTGTCACCTGCTCTTGTCCATTTGTGTCCCGTGACATTGATAGAGAACCGTTGGCTACAGTCCAGACCTGACCCACAGCGTGTCCGAACCTCACAGCCAAAGTTGCATAAATACAGTCCAGCGGCAATGACGATGGGAATAAATGAAGATTGAATGGCGAGTAGATGTTTATGTGGTTAAAAAAGAGCAAATCACAAACTCACAACATGTAGTTTCAGATCTATTGAAAGCCGATTAACATCACTTCAAAATGCCACATCAACTACTGCCCAAGCTTAGCAAAACATTTAGTCCAGTTGCTGTGGTCTTGTTAAAAGTATTCATGAATGCTTCAATTGAAATTATTCACGTTTTTTTCCTCACCGGTGGTGTAGCGGTTTAAGGTGTTGGTTGCTTTCACTTCAGCGTCATGGGTTCATTTCTCTCTCTCTCTCTCACCCCATATCATCCCATATCACCCCATATCACTCCATATCACTCCATATCACTCCATATCACTCTATATCACTCCATATCACTCCATATCACGCTACAGTTATCTTTTGCTTGAGCTTAAGTGTTCAATGTGGACATAATATTACTAATATCCTTTCACTGATGATTTGACATGTTACTGTACTGTTTTCAGTGATAGAAGAAGTACTGAATGTGGGTACTAAAGTAAAGCTACAAATACAGGAGAAATAATGTTGCTAAAGTATAACGTATATAAATCTACTTAAGTAAAACTTATTGAAGTTTTTAAAATGTTACTTTTAGTGTAAAAAGTAAAGTAAATCGATTTCTAAATGTTTCTAGCCTTTTATACGTACATATTTTGTTTGCTCAAAGCCAGGTCTTGAACTCAAACCCTTTAGGCAAAATGCTACCAAAAATATGCTAAAAATATAACCCAAACTTAAACCATAGAGAAAACTATTTACTTTTCAGTACAGTTAAAACATTTAGTGCACTAGAAAGTACCGATAACCATTTTTAAACAAGGTGAAAGTAAAAAGCATTCTCTGTAACATGTACTTAACGTAAGTAAACTAAAATGTATACTTAAGTACAGTACTTTTGGAGAGGGCCAAATGTTAAAGGTAGATGTACATAGTCTTAAAGCTACACATTGCAACTTTTCTCAAGGGCGGGCTGCCATACTTGTTTCCATGGAGATCTTATTGCTTTGAAATATTCCACAGCATGGTTATAAACATATATCTTGTATTTACAGGGGTCTCGCTACGTACATACCCCCTGTATGTACGTAGCGAGACGCCATACCTAACAGGATAAATCAAAATGGCCCGCCATCCGATTTGACATGGGGGGAAAATAAACCATCCCAAAACCCAACTTCATCCCATATTTTAGGTAGCGCCATCATTAAAATACTACTTCAAATAAACAAGTCTTGAAAATGTTGCCTGGAAATGTCATGTGAGATAGTGGGACTGGGGGCCCATTGCGTCGATCGCGATCTACCAGTCGATCTCGGAGGCAGTGGAAGTCGATACCAAAGCAAACTTTATTGTTTGGAGCTAAGAAACACGCACATGGCGGCCCCCAACAGCCTGTGTGAACCATGAGTAACAATCAGCGCGAGGAGTCTACTGTTATTATTTTGTCCACTTTCTCAGTGAGTTTCGGAAGAAGCACACCGCGGTGCGAGTCGACAACACAAGACAACAGCGGAGCCGCAGAACGCTCACATAAGGGAGGCGAGAGAGGGGAGGGAGTCAGGCCGAGGAGCAGGAGGAGGAGTCAGGCCGAGGAGCAGGAGGAGGAGTCAGGCCGAGGAGCAGGAGGAGGAGTCAGGCCGAGGAGCAGGAGGAGGAGTCAGGCCGAGGAGCAGGAGGGGAGTTCAGGCGGGGACAGGAGGAGGGTCAGGCTGAGGAGCAGGAGGAGGAGTTATTCTGAGAGCAGGAGGAGTAGACAGGTAGGCTTATGCTCTGAGCATAATTCTACCTGTTCACGATGTTTCTGTCCTTCACAGAGCAGTTTGTTATTGACGTGACCCAAAGGAAAGCTGACTTTTTCTACGTCTCAACCCCTCCTCCCAGCGTTACAACGGAGCTTGTCTTATTATGATAACTAATATTATGTTAAAAAGAGCTTCAAGTGAGGTGATTATAAAATCAACCTTCTAATCTTTAGTCTAGTTAGAGGAAAATAGTCATCTGTATGAATGGGTCTAGTCAAGTTAATTAACAGGTTTTCTCTCCCCTGCTTTATATTGCACATCTACACATTTTAAGATATTATTAGGCACTATTTAGGTCTATATATATATATATATATATATATATATATATATATATATATATATATATATATATATATATATATAATATATATATATATATATATATATATATATATATATATATATATATATATATATATATATATATATATAATAGGCCTATATAATAGTAGTTTTCATAGTATGTTTAGGATGCATGTACCTTTGGAAATAATGACGGTACATTAAACCATCCCTGGAGGAAAATGCAACCCATATGAGGCATATTTACCATCCCTTTAAAAGATTCTGGGAGAGCACTGATTTATTCAATTATAAATGTTTTTATTGCCAAAAATACCTTGAAAACTTGTGTGTCTTGTCAAAAGTATTAAAAACCAAAACTATTGTGTGGATACTGTAAAAAAAAAAAGAAGAGAACAAAAGAGAGGCGGCAGGCTGGTGTGGGCTTGTTTATGGCCCCACAGGGGTGATCAGGAAGAACGGCTTCCCCGATCTGAACCCGAGCGGTGTTCAGTCATTGTACTTCTGTGCTAACCACGGATTGTCCATAACGAACACCATGTTCAAGCACATGGGTATCCATCAGTGCACGTGACACCAGGACACCCGAGGCCGGAGATCAATGATCGACATTGTTGTTGTGTTATCTGACCTCCGACCGCGTGTCTTGGACACTCGGGTGAAGAGAGGGGCAGAGCTGTCATTGTGAAGCAGCTGGGATGAGAATCAGCACCTCCAAATCCGAGGCCTTGGCTCTCAACCGGAAAAAGGTGGCTTGTCCTCGCCGGGTGATTGGGGAGTCCTTTCCCCAAGTGGAGCAGTTCAAGAATCTCAGGGTCTTGCTCACGAGTGAGGGAAGGTTTGACAGGTGGATCGGTGCAGAGTCTGCATTGATGCAGTCGCTGCATCGGACTGTTGTGGTGAAGGAGCTGAGTCGAAAGATGCGCCCTGAGGGACTATGTCTCTCGGCTGGCCTGGGAATGGCTCGGGATCCCCCCGGAGGAGTTAGAGGAAGTGTCTGGGGAGCGGGAGTCCCTGCTTAGACTGTTGCCCCCGTGACCTGGCTCCGGATAAGTGGAAGAAGATGGATAGATGGATTATAAATTAAGTATCAAAATCGGTATCAAATCGGTATCGAGCCAATTTCTCAGTATCAAAATTAAGTTTGACATTTTTGTATCATTCAATAATTCATTTTATTTATTTATACAGGGAAACCCCATTAAGAAAAGTTGTCTTTTTCATGGGTGCCCTGTTAAAACACAACACTGAATAAACAAGAAACAAACACAGGATATCCAAATAAAACACCAATTAAACACAATAAAATCACCCCATACACAAAAACACATTTACACATACACTATGAGATAAAATTATATAAAGCAAGAGCACCGGCATGGCGGGTAGTCCTTGAGCCATGCTTTAAAATCATTAAAAGGCATAAAATGATTTAAATTTAAAAAGTCTCTGTGTTGACTCGTGGCACAGTTACAGAGTGCAGCTTTAAGAAACAAATTTTACTCGTTTGAAGAAGGAACTTTAACTAGTACCAAAATATGCCAAATATTACAATGAGGATTAAAACATTTTCACAAAAAACCTATCTTGTTCTCACTAACACAGATGTCAAGTAACGACTTGATTGTGTTCATACACACACACACACACACACACACACTAACACGCACAGTAATTTGTGCGCGATATTTTGTATTGTAGCACGACATAATCAGCGCAGCGCCCGTCTCTTCATTAGTGACTGCGTGTTGTTACAAAGCACAGATCGCTCGGGAGACAGCAGTCACATCTGCTCGTGCCAGTTACACTTTGCATGATTCCTCCCCCAAATTAACACGAGCCAAGACACAAAACGGTTCTTGGCATGTCACGCTCCCTAATCATCCATCGAACAAATGGAAATATCATTGATGTTGTGTTCTTAAGACGACCACTGTCAAAGGCACACAAAAGCGCACTGGCACATTTCTGGCTCCTGAATATGATGCGAGTTAGGTTTGATTGCTGAGACAGAGCACATCTTTCTGGTTATTAAAACAATTGTGACATGTCAGTAAAATGTGCAAAACGAATATGAAAATAGTATTGGAATACAGCAATACTGAACACTGACAAAGATAACATTACGCAATAACTGTAAATGAAATCAACATCGACAGATCAGACAAATGTTATGCAGTATGTTGTAATGCTAATATCGATTTTTTTACTAAACTTTCAAAATCGATTCCAATACTAAGAAAAATAGTGGACACCGATTTTGATACCACGATGATCTTTTTATACAATAGAATGTAATTTTCAACACAAAATAATAATAGTGTAATGTGATCCTGCAGCCTTACAATAGTTCTGATATAAATCCAGATTAAACCTATTCAAGAACAAATTTTAATTATAAAATAAATAAAAAAATAAACATTTTCCACATGGATACAGTTTTAGTTCATCTAGTAGTCTAAGTTTTAGTATTGATTAGTATCTGGATAACTTCAACTCTAAAAAGTCAGATAATGCAAAAAAGCTACAGTATATGCTTATTTATCTGACATGTTTTGGTAGGAAAATAAACAGCTTTCTTTGTGCATTACCTGTCCTATGAGAACAAAAAACAAGTTGTAGACATTTTACAAGTATCTCTCTGTGTTTTTCTTTTCATTGTTTTTCTTTGTACAACTTGTGTCCTTCAGGGCAAGCACAGCTCCCAACATGCCCCTCTGGTTTCAGGATCAACACCGTCCCTTCCATTTTTGATAGAAAATGTCACATATTGCACTAGAGCTGCATTTTGGGAGACACTCTGAATCACAGTCAGAAGTTTAACCATAACAATTAAGTCAAACTCACTAAAATCCTTAAAAATGTTAGCTACCAAATCATAACGTATTAGACTTGCATAACGCCTTTCTGGACATTCATTCACTAGTCACTCGCTCTTTGTCAGCCACTCATTGTAAGCCCTCGAGCAGGCACCTACATCAGTAAGGCAAGGGTCAAATGTCTCGGCCAAGAACACAAGAACTGTAAGGTTGCAAAAAATGAAATCAAAATGAAATGATATCTGAATTTTAACAGCCACTTCAAATCAATAAGATATTGCCAAAATCAAAAATATAGTGCAGGGCTATTCTACATCAGGCCCGGAGGCCAAATCAGGCCCTCTAAGTGATTTAATCCGGCCCACGACCCAGTTTCCAACAATATTATCAAAAATATTGTTTAGTGGTTTAATTCTGGGTTAGCACTAGTGTAGATCTGGTTTGGTCTTTGTTTAGTCCCTGTTTAACTCCGCTTCAGACCTGGTTGGTACTAGTCTAGTTCTAGTTTAATTCTTGTTCAGGGCAATTTTACAAAGCATTGTTTGTTATTTCTCACAAAAATCGAATCTATCAGTAATTATTTTATTGTATTAACTCTATTTATTGAAACAGTGTTGGGAATATTTGTGCGACCCAAATTACAATAGTTACAGTGGCGTGATGTGCATCTCTGGCCCAGAGGCTTTAGTCCTCCAAAAAATCTAGCCCTCGGGAAAATGAAATTGAATAGCCCTGGTATAGTGTCTAAACCAGACTTGGAGAGACTAATCCATGCGTTTGTCTCTAGTAGATTAGACTACTGTAACGGCCTGCTCACTGGCCTCTCCAAACGAGCTGTAAAACAGCTGCAGTACATCCAGAACGCTGCTGCTCGGGTCCTGACCAGAAACCAGGAAGTACGATAACATTAGTCCTGTGCTTAGGTCTCTGCACTGGCTTCAGGCTCAGAAAATAGACTTTAGAGCAGCTCTGCTTGTATACAAGTCTCTCCATGGCCTAGCACCAAAGTACATCTCGGACATGTTAGTACCATATGAACCATCTCGGACTCTGAGGACCTCAGGGACCGGCCTCCTGCTGGTGCCCAGAGTCAGGACTAAACATGGGGAATGTGCGTTTCAGTTTTATGCAGCCAAAATCTGGAACAGTCTTCCTGAGGATGTGAGGCAGGCCTCTACTCTGGCAATGTTCAAATCTAAGCTAAAAACAGTTTTGTTTAGCTGCACATGTGACTGAAAGGATTCTGTTTGCACTCTTCTCTTTTATGTCTTAAACTGTTTTGTGATTTCTCTCATGTCTTTGTGATTTTAATGATTTTTTTTTTTCTGTTGTGTGAAGCACTTTGAATTGCCTTGTGTACAAATTGTGCTCTGCAAATAAACTTGCCTTGCCTACCTTGGAATATACTTTTTCTTTTTTCTTTTTTGCAACCTCAGGAACCTTAGAAATGTATAATAAAACGTTTCTATTTGAAGTATCGATACCGAACACATACGACCAAAGTGGACCTCGCTTGAAGAATGCTCTAGAACTAGAACTATAAAGACTATAAAGAATAAAAGGAATTACTATAATTTAAAGCTGAAAATTACATTCTACAGTATTTTTTTCTCTAGGTCTACTGTGTGTGTGTGTTTTTAAAGCCTCTCTGTAACCATTCTAACTAACTTTTATAGTTTCATTAAAGTGCAATACAGAATTACTGGGGGTTCCAGTGAGAAATCCCAAGTATAAATTGTTTGTACAAGTATTCTGATGATTGCAAAGTCTAAAAAGGAGTGTACTTATTGAAGTATTCAAACTGTTGTCTTTGAAACGCTGAACTCAAATCACAACATCTCTCTGCAAAGTACAAGCTCTCAGCGGTGGATTGTAAGAATAGAACATCAATTTCAACACCACGTTTATGGAGAGAGACAGAGCAGCATCCTGGGAGTCCTCCTCTCAAACACAACCTGCTATAAGACAAATATTATTTAAAAGAAACTTCAGATATGTTGTGGGTCTGCAAATTTGACTTTATAGAAAGAGCGGTGGAAATAACATTACCATAAGCTTGGTGCAACGCATGCATAATAGATTGTTGTTTTTTTACTGTGCATATGGTAGGAGCTGGATTCGCTTCAAAGTGCACCAAATTTGCATGATTCGATGTGAGGGATTCTGGGATTACAGAACAGCACTCGTCCTCTCCCCTCCTCTCTCTCCCGCGCTCTCTCTCTCTCTCTCTTTCACTCTCTCTCTCTCTCTCTCTCCTCTATAGAAAGGTATCACATTCTCACAGATGGTGGAAAACATTGTGAATATTTGCCATTACAATACAAAAGAGTAAGCACAGCACAAGTGAGAAAAAGAGAAATGGAAAAGCTGGCTCCAATTTGCGAGTCTGACTCTTTTACATGCATTAAGTGTGATGTAGCCAACAGAGTATTAAAAAGTGTTAAAACTGTAATTCCTCAAAAGCCTTCATAAATATTTTAACATTGTTTTTAAAATACACTATGTAACTTTTGGGCGATGCATTTTTTTCAAGGTCGTTTTCGGTTCTAAAAACACCTGCTGTTAGTTGATTTAATGCAAGGTAAACAGGTTTAATGAAATAGGCGCAGGCAAAAGCTCTCATACCTATGAAGTATTTCTATTTGAACATGTATCTAAGCTCTACGTGCTCTGACCATGAGATTACCGAAAACTACTTAGGCATAACAAACTTTCAAATTTCCCAATAATTCACTGCATGCTTTCTCCTTCCTGCTGAAGTTAATATAAATCCTTTACTTTCAACCAATACACAGATGAATCGACTAAAGGACTAAAGTCCGACAGCCATAGTTGCCAAGTCTGCTTATTTATAGCAACTCTGGTCATCTATTTTTATAAAGTTGCTTGACCAGTTATGAGAATCGCTGGTTGTATTTTTTTGGGCTTGTTCCTGAGCTGCACTTATAGGTCATAAAATGTGTAATTTTTAGCCTTTTTCATGTCTGTTTCACGATAAAAATGAAACATAGCCTGCTAACAGTGAGGCTAATTAAGCTAATGGTTTTATTCATGTTAAAATATGTGCACCTCATTAGGAATCGCTCATCGTTCACTCAACGCTTAACCAATTGCTTTATTTATTTACTTATTAAGGGATGTCTGGCGTTGCTTGTTTGGGGCTTTTTTTTTTTGGTCACTTGTTGCTCTCTGAAAATCTGGCAACCCTATCAGTTCTAGAGCTGAGTGTGCGCCTGAAATTGAATGCTTGTACCGGTAGATATTTAACAATGTGCCATTTGTGAGAGCAAGGCACTTGTGAGACAAAACTTTAGAACAGCCCTTTGTAATATTTGTTGTATCATCAAACTGACAAACTTATCTGTAAAGCTGGACACGAGAACGTCTGTGAGCTGGAGACGTTTGTCAAAGTGAGGGACAAACTGTTCACCATCATCACTCATCGCAGAAGACAGAAGAGCTCAACGGCTCCAATAGTGAACGATACAGGAAGATATTCATGCCATACCAACGCCACACAACTGTACAACAACTCACCCTTATGTAACAGATAACCTTGTGTCATGTCACGTCAGAGCGGATGCACTGAGCATGGTATTATGTATGAAATTGCGTTTGAATGTTGTCTATTTTTCGCTGTTCCCTGGATGCCTCTCCTTACCCACCCCTTTTACAGTATATATTCTTAGATACATTTTATATTTACCATTTATTCAGTGTATTTGCTATATATATATATTGTAACGTGTGAGCTACTGTGTCCACGCAATTTCACTTCTGGATCTGGACAAGTCGAATACATATAACTCTTTCTTTTATTTGAATTAAACTGTTGCAACTCTCAGCTACAAGTAAATAATACACTAGATTTGATGTCAAATCAATTCAGTTCAACTATCGAAATGAAAGCTGACATCGTATTTTGAGCAATACTTTTTAAAACACACACTAATGACCTGATCTTTTTTCAGCTTTGACAGGTATGAATTGGTAAAGATTTGGGTCAGAGCCTCGGCACGACTGTTACTTGTGTATTTTGACAGCAGACGTTGAGGTAAAGTGACAGCTCGTTCTCGTGTCAGAATAGACCCCGCGAAACACGGCTCTTCCTCCTGCAGTCATGTCTCCCTCCTCTTCATCACTCTCAGCCTGACACCAAACAGAGAGCAGCAGACAGGCCCCAGAGGCTGCTGCCGAACAAGAAAAACATGCGCTCAAAGTGGTATCAACGCCTCAACATTTAGGCAAAACAAATGACAGACAAAAGGAGGAACTATCACACAATCATTTTTTTCCACCTCGGTTTTATCATGTTTTGTGAAAGAAAACTCACAGACGCTGAATTGAATTGTAAGTCAGTATTAAAAAGGAGATGGATGTGTACTTTGATGCTTGAATAGCTAGGATTGCCTTATTATACAGTCAGGATGTTCATGTGCTTCTGCCCTACACACAAGCGCACACAAGCGCACACAGTGGAGGAAAAGTGTCATGAACGCTTTCACAAAAGTCAGGTAATTATTGTAGATGTGGATGATAATTGTATGCATTTTCTTATGCGTGCTGAAGTGTATTTCACTGACATTATTAATCATGTTCTCAATTGGTAATTTGAGATTCCCTGAGACAGACAGAAGCCTCTTTGACCACCATCAATGACAAATTAACACATACACAGTCAAGGCGGGTGAAATGTGTATGTGCCCAAGGACAAAACAACCAAATGCACTCTGGTTGGTATAAAACTGCCGAGCCACGGTCATCCCAAGTCTTACGAATGAAGATAGAAATAATAAAACAATATTAATACAATCAAATCTGTAAAAGGGGTAGTTACTTTTACAGTGTCTGCAGACGAATCAAATCTAGATTCAAATATTCAAACTGAAAGTGACCCCCGAAACTTTTATTAGAATAGAATCCTCCTTACCAACACCTGTTAAACATGCATCTCCTTTAGGGCTGCAGGCGACTAAAGAAATTCTTGGACATGCTCTATTGACCAATTAGTCGACTAAGAGAAGGTGTGGCAAAAGCTATCAAAAGTATGAAGTCGATGCAAAATCAATTTCTACGGAAAAATAGTATTATATGTATTTATGTTAAGAGATACATCCATACATTAGATTAAACTCATGATTCACTTCAAAAAATTCAGCTAACTCGCTCTCCGCCTTTTTGCTGTTGTCCAATATAAATACTTTTAATCTAAATAAAATAAATAGTCGACTAATAAAAATGTTGTTTGTTTGTTTTAAATGAAAAATATAAAGTAATATTATACACTCGTCTGGGTCTACGTTCTACATTCAGAGCTAATAATGTCTACACATCTTTGAGTCAGTGAACCTAATTAAACTATATTTGTCTGTTGAAGTCTATGGACTCTCTTAGCTGTAGATATATGTCATGTTTAACTAAAACCTCTAAGACTTTAATTAAACCTATTCTAATTTCTGTTTGCCTTGTTCCTTCTCCACACACTGTCTCCCGATCCCCGTCTGATTGAATTCCCCCATAAATGATTCTACTTAATGAAATGCAAGCAATTAAAGTAAAAGCCTGATCAAATGGTGCCCTACTGTCAGTCAAATATGCTGACATGTAATTGAAAATGTCCCCTTTCTCTTGCCCTCCGTGGCCCTGTAATGTGGATCCGTTTAAAAACAGATCAGATTTCAGGGCCTCGACAACAGGAGGAGATGATACTTAATCAACTAATTGACATGACAAAGACCTCAGTGGATGTGTGCCTTCCATAACATCTGCTGCGCCCATGTTTAATGTTGAATTATTCACCAGGACGAGCAGCGTACAGTAATATGGACACTCAAGTGCACTTCGGAGAGCAGAGGTGAAAGGGTAATCCAAAAAACAGAGAGCACGGCTCAAGGCTTAATACTTTTTGAGTATGTGAGGTTTGTAATGGAAATTGACACCACAGGCGTGGTTTCAAGCAATTGGGAAAATTACAAATAAACTACAAATCTCCAGCTCTATAGTTATAATTTCCAAGCAGGGATGTCACTATATCAAGTTTTAGTGTCACGATTATCGTGAGAAGAAACTTCACGATATAACGATTATTGGCATACAACAAAACAAAAGTGAAATCCTTAATTTAATTTAATTTTAATACATTACTGCCCCAATACTATGTAACCAGCTTTATGAAATCAAACTTTCTGAATGCTAAGTTAAAGTTATTGTGATATAAACAGCCACATAAAAATTACTGTAACTATACATTTAGGTATAGTATGTTAGTATATAATATGTAAGCATGCTTTTTTTTTTTTTTTTTTTTTTTTTTTCTCTTGTTATTTTACCTTTATTTTAACATGCAAAACGTTAAGAACACATTGTTATTTACAATGTTGGCCACATGCCCATCCTGATGCATTCCCCCTCTTTTATGTAGTCCAAATGCACAGTGATAATTCATTGAAGACTTTTCAGGTATAATTATGTATGCATTGTGTCACAAAAACAAATAATTAGGTAGAAAAGCATGCAATTTTGCATTGCTTTTTAATACAGCTTAATGCAAGAATTGCGCACTGGCCAATGTATTCCATGTCAAATCTCCAACATAATTTGGTTGTCAGCTGGACTTGGGTGGGAAATTGCAATAGAGTATAGAGTGATTACTCTATAGTATAGAGTAATCACCTGACCTCCTGTTTAACCCGTGTTCTCACTCTATTACTGTAAAACCAAACTTCAGTCCTTAAAGAAAAAGAACAATTTGTCATGATAAAGAATGGTACTAAACTGTTCCATTGTCTGACATAAAGCCTGTTTTATTGATCAGCCATAGCATTAAACGTCATTACTTGTCAGGCCTTTAGGATCCAAAGCAATTATTCATAATTCACCTTTTCCAAAATCCCAGAGTGTCAAAGGCTTACAAAAGCTTCCCGAACACAGAATACAATTTAATGGATTACCGTTTTCCCCCGGCCTCCTGACACAACGACACAATTACCTTAAAGCTTATTGTCGAGGCGGGAAGGGGAGGCTTGTGTGACAGAAAAATAAGGCGGATAATGTGCTTTTGTGTGTTTAACTTTGACAAACTCTGAGTCTGGAGGCGCTCGGCTTCCTTTGGGACAGGCCCGGTGTGGTACAGTGGGCTATAGCTACAGGTCATTGTTCTGCACATGAACTAAGTGACAATAATTGAGTTAAGAGGGGAAAAAAATTATGTCAGGAGTGCATGAAGTGGAAAGAGTCAACTGATTTATTTTACTAAACAATACATGCCACAGTGACTCAGGTCTAGGCAGACATGAGGGGGAGGGCAGTCCAGCTATAGATGATCACAAGGACTATATGAAAAACCAACAATAAGCAACGATTCAGACATCACGAATATAAATATAGCTTAGTAACTACTATCACAAATGCAACAATGACAGTGTTTTTAAGAACGCGTACCCCTTGATTGTCTTTAAAGGGGACATATTATTTAAAATTGAATGCAGTTTCCTCATCATTAACTTACTCAGAGTTATTTTTGGAGTATTTTGATTGATTGATTGATTGATTCATTCATGTTTGAGTAATCCTACAGTTCAGGTTTGAGTGCAGTTTTAAACAGGAAGTCAATGGTCCCATTTCACTTTTTAAAAAATTCAGATCAATACTGCAGTTTACAATGAACAAAATGAAAAATAACATCTACATCTTTCGTTTCGTACTAAATATACCATGAGTGGGGGAAAAAAGCATAATATCATCTTTAAAGATTCAACATTGATCCAAAACAAGATGATTTATTTTGTACATTTTTACCTTTTTGAACCATGAGCCAAGATTAACTTCTCTCACTGCTGTAACCAGTGCGACACGAGAGGAACAAGGCCGCACTTAAGGGACAAAGGTTGAGTCTGCTCTGTCCTTCATCCCACTGACGACAGACTAATTGTGCGGAGGATGAAAGTACCACAATTATTCCTCTGTAATGGTCCTCAGATGCATCTGTCCAGACTGCAGCGTTATGTCACAGTCACCTGATTAAGTCATCTTTGTTCCTATGTGTTGAGACAGAAACTCTAGTGACCATGATTATAGTTAAGATTTTAATAAACAAACTGCCGAGTTGTACCCAGTTTGACAATTTATAATGTTGCTGCCTGGTTGGATATGAGCAGCAGATGTGGCAAAGGAAAAAGTAATTCTACAACTGTTACCTAGCAACCAAACTGTAAACAAGAGCCAAAATCCATATAATAATACCAGAGCTGTTGTTGAATGATCCTTTAAAATGTGTCAGTTGAGTGTAAGTATGAGCGATCGCGATGACGTCACGTCCGGCTGCGGTAGCCTCATGGTAGGCAGAAAACACAACACCGCGACTGGAGAAATGCTACCAGTGGAGCTAATAAACAGTCAAATCACCAGATTTGAGGTCACTGTCTTACATTTTCTCGATTGTAGTTGTAGGCCAAGACATCAGGGGCTTGAGCAAAAGTTTTAGAATGTTTCAGAGAATAAGAGAAGCCACAGCACATCCTCACGTTAGCCTCTCTCTATCGGATAGTCAATAATGCCACTAAAACTTAACTATTAAAACATATTAAGCACTTACATCCATAACGGAGTTTTACAGTTGAAATCAGGCGTAATAAAAGTTTGAAACTCACTGAAGAAACTGTGTCTTTCATCTAATGGCGGTGGCAGCAGTCTCTGCTCCACTTCACATAAAACTAGCTGGCTATCTCCGAGTCGGACTGTTTTTAGACAGAACATGTCCTCACAGTTCCACGGTCACATGTTAAAGCCTGTTGTTGGTTTGCTTACAACATGAATTGCCGTGGCTCTGGCGATAGAAAACGATAACATGGGGCTGTGTTTAACATTGGAGTCACAAGTGGCACGTTTATCTGCTCACATTTAAGTTCTTCCTATCTTTTTTTTTGGCACAGTTCGAGAGCCAAAGTGTAAGTGACATGCTCTAATATATAAAACCTGTCATATAGACTTTAATGAGTTGCTTTACTTCTAATGATTAATAGTTAAAATAAATAAATGGAAAACGTTTCAATGCAAACATAAGTTCACAAAAAACTACCATGGGACATCCTTTGAACATAATTTGCATTTTTATTTTTATTTTTATTTTTTAAATAATTTTTTTATTTCATGTTAATGACTTTTGCAACAGTGAGAAATGTTTTACCAAAAGTCTCTCTATCTTCTTTCTCTCAGTGATACCGCAAGCTGAGGCAGTAACTGTAAACAGCTCCCACACTTGGACTATTAACTGAGTTACAGCAAAATAAAATGCAGTTCTGCATAACGGGCTGTTTTCATATAATATGATGGATCATGGACAAGCAAGTGTTCATTTCAATTCTTGATTTTTTATTTTGACAGTAATAATAGCGCTGACTAAGTTGTGTCTCATGTTGGTGGGCTTTCTGAGGTTTGCCCCCAGACAGATGTGTTGAACGTGTTGCGGTGTGTGCTACTTAAAGGCCATTGTCCCAGTTTGAGAGGGGCACACTGAGGTAATGCTATTATGTGAGAAAGTTTCACTTGCTGTATATGAGTCATAATCCAGTACCAACTTCACCCTTGGAAATTCAATATAACCAGATTTGAATGCTGATACAATACGTACAAAGAACTGCCCTTTATTTTGTGACATTTTAATTTGTAGGAAAGTGGTAAAAGTCCTCAGTCTTCTTATTGCTCGGAATAAAAAAGCAAAAAATGACTGTATATTTAACGTGTTACTAACGACAGCGAACAGATACACACTAAGTGGAAGTGCAGTTTAAAAGATGTGCTAGCTCTAGATATGAGAGTAAATGATGCTATGTGAAGACGGTCCTCGCCTCGGGCCAAAGCGGTGACTAATGCATTTAGCTGAGATTAAACACTCTACATATTCAATGTGAAAAGGGTACAAGAAAATAAGAAAGAGGAGAAGTTGCTGAGTTTGGGTTGTGTAAGGTTTATTTGAAGATTGAGGATCAAAAAATACGTATGCAAAAGATGTGATCGCGGATTAAAACAGATTTGGAATTCACTAGTGTAGCTTGTTACGGAGACAGACTAGGTCAAAAATGTGCTTAAATGTGGTCCTAGATGAGGCTCAAGAATCACACAAATGCAAAAGGACAGTGAAACAAACCAAAGCAAAAATATTTCTTTATATAACCATTGTTTGAAAGTTCACACTGCACATTTATTAAATTTTAGTTTTAAATTGTTCTCAAATTATGACAAATTAGGACAGATGCCATAGTGATTAACAGTTTAAAACGAAATACTATATCTTTTGAATGGGGAAAAGGCCTCAAAATCTTGTGTAACAGGAAGCTGAAACCTATGAATACTTGATTTTCTAATTTGGTATATACTCAAAACAACTATTTCGATATTACCTTTGGAGGAAAATACGCATAGACCCTTCACCTGAGTGATGTGTTTGGAGCAGCTGCGCACTCGCCCTTGTACTTATGTAAACACTCTCGCCATTTACATTTAATGGGACTGCAAATCTAAAATATATATTTTTTTATCGTTTGTAGACGGCGCAGTCACATGGTTGTTGTTTATATGTTCATAATAAGTATTAACACTCAATATCTAACTTCAACCTCTAGTTTCTAAAGTTCACTTGCTCGTGTAGGATTTGTGGCGCTTGGTGAAACAAAACAAAACAAATCTTGTCAAACTGTTGTGGCCCCGCTATGCATTGGTGCATTATTGTTTAAAAAATGTTTATTACAAGGTTGTTAGCATGTAGGCTAATTTCACGCCAAAATAGCCCTAGATTTTTATACTTTGTGCTGTTTGGAGGCTCACGCTAACTCTCCCAATGTTACAAGCTCGAGGTGGGAACAACCACACATGCATGAGACCTTGAGGTGGTGTGGTTTAAGGTACGAACCTAATGTTTTATAGGAGATCAAGTTATGTTTTAAAATTATTTCAATGTTTCAATAATAAAAATCCAGTGAATTACCACATATGCTCAAAAGAAATTAAATTATCTCTGAAAAGAAAAAGGCTAATGTGCAGTTTATTGTAGTCTAAGCTTTTCCTATTGTTCACCACAATCCAATCATGGTGAGAACAAAAGAACAGCTTCTAGAGACGTTCAGAGAAATGTATGGCCAGAAGGAGCCATATGACGTGTGGGTTCACAAGCACTCACACATTTCACATTTAAATAAGTGTAACTACAGATTGTGTGTCTTTGCAATGTTCAAATACCACTGGGAAAATGAAGTTTCTAGGTCAGGAACAAAGAGCCTGGGAGAAATGCATTTAACACATTTGACTGTCCGATTGTGCACAAGCCTATACAGTATTTACTCTTTGTGCGAGTGTATATGAGGCATTTTAATGTGGAAAAACACCACTTTGAATCCAGAATGCTTTCTCAAATTGTCCATAATCCCAGATGAGGATTGGAATCAAAGGTATATTATATACTTATTAAAAGTAAGCAAAATGTCATACAAGATTTCATCATTTTTTGAATAAATAATTTCAGTATGCTGGTATACACTGAATTCTTCTATTGACTGTCAATGCTCTTGTTTCCGTTTGTTTAATTGCTTTTGCATTTTAAATGTGTTTTACTATGAGCTAATTAATACTAAACATGGCAAGTTCAGGTCGGCGTTAACGGTTTGTCCGAGGAAAAGAGACGAACATAGAAATCCTGTATTGCCCTGCAACTGAGGCTCAAGTGCTCAGAAAATTCCTGTTTTCACCTACCCCCTATCCCTGCCCACATCCCTGTTCTTAGTTGCGGTTATTTGAAGAATGAAGACTGTGATACATGTTGGGTTCTAAAATGTCCCTTAGACCCTTTTCAAACATAAAACATGTACGTGACAATGTGCTGCTCGTTACAATGAAATGTCACAGGAAGTCAGTAAGAAGTCAGACTCTCTAAGCCGTTTTGGATCAATATTACAGTTTACAAAAAACAAAATGTAAAATTATGTTTTACTTATGCTACACAAAGTATAAAAACAATCATGAAATGTTTCCTTTAAAAACATTGTAGAAATAACTGAAGGAGAATGCACGGCTCTGTCTGTTTGGACTGAGAGGTGGGGGAGGGACTGGTGACTGAGACATCTTCTGTGGAGAATACACAATATCCAGCAAGAACCTATCAAGCAAAAAGCATAGACACCCAATGGTCAAAGGAATAGCTTTATGGTGTAATTTAGACAAGGAATAGAAAAAATATAACTACACATTTTAAAATGAAAAAACATTTTTTCTCTTGACATTTATCTGACTCAAGAGAAATCCGCACATCACTAAAGTATAGCCCTCACTCTTCACTATACCTCGGGATTAAAGCATTGGCTATGTTTTCTGGTGTCACAAACCCAATTTCGATACAAAGGAAAAAGCTTGATATTTGACATCAAGGCTTCATACCTCAAATCATTTTTTTTTTTAAAAATAGCATGTCAATTTTAACACAAAACAACAGTTTCATTAATGGTTGTATGGTTCTAGTATTAATGCTTTCAAATGAGGATCTATTGTTTTGAAAATAGAAATAAAGAATGTTTTCCACTTAATTGTAGAAAACAGTTAATCCAGGCTACATTTTCATTCAGCTCTAAGGTTCATTACAGGAGAAGGATACAGAACTCACCACTGTGAATTCTATTCTAAAGTAGAATGGAAATCATTGGATGCATGAAGAGAAAAGCACTTCCTTTTGTTTGCTTATAAGGCTCTAGTTTGCATTTTGCCTGATTATTTCTCAAGTTTATTGCACATCAGATCAGGTATTCACAGTTTGAGGTCTCAGGACATTTTTATCTTACAATCCCATCGTTTTAACACAGAGACAGGAAAAAAGGCTTTCAGCAACTTTGCTCCCTCCCTGTGGAACAAAACCCAGAGACTGTTTAAATTAAATCATTTTATGCCTTTTAAAGATTTTAAAGCACTGGTCAAGGACCACCTGCAGTGCCAATGCACTTGTTTTATATAATGTGATCTCATATTGTATGTGTATTGTGTTTTAGTATCCTGTGTTTGTTGTGTTTTAACAGGGTACACATGAAAAAGAGACATGTTCTCATTGGGTTTTCCCTGTATAAATAAAATAAAAAAAAAAATGAAATGAAATGAAATGTTGTCAATACTAGTTTTAAAATACTGTTAGCATCGATTAGCATCTAAATGTCGATGTTTCAACATGCGAAACAAAGGAATCATTTTTCAGATCGTTTCTACTCATTGTGACTGTACTCATTGCTTAGTGCCGAAACATGTCTTGTTGGAAACACAGTGTCTTCCATGTATTCCCATGTGGACCAACACAAACAACATGATCCCAGTGTCATCCGATTCATTTATTGATGTTTGCTGGCAGCGCACTGGACCCGCGCAGACAATGGAGAGGCACACTTGAAGGAGCTCATTCCACGTGTATTTTCAGGTCAGTGGCTTTCATCAGATGTAATGGGGGAGAGCTAAATTATGAATGAAGAGGCACTCTGCAGACCAACAGGACCATGCAGATTACTCCTCCTACTGCACTTATATGCACACCATATTTTCACACCCAAAACTCACAAAACACAAAGGGATGTCGAGATTATTTCCAGGCGTGATTTTTCGGATCACAATATAATCAAAAGAACTACAAATAAATAATCGTGATGTTGTTCAGTTGCTCCTAACCTAAATGTAAAATAATATACATTTATTTTTATTATTATTTGTATCATTCTGAAAATGTTATTTCAAAAAGGTCACATACAGTACAGGAGGAATGGCAATTCATGGGGAATAAAAGGGAATTGAACTGTTGTTTGTTTGTGGTAATAAATGTGAATCATTGTTAAAATGTGATGTTTCGTTCAACAATAATTGTGACATCTTCATCACAAACAAAAACTGTGAATATTATCAACATTTGTTTTACATCTGTGTCATATATTCAAGGTGACGCTGCTGGGGTTTCTCTTAATGTTTTGATATTTTTGTAATAACATTGTTTGTATTTCCCACTGTTAATAAAGGTATATCGAATCAATTTAATTTGTATGTTTATGTGTAACATATGTTGTATTTTCTAAAGCTCTACAACTTGTATTGTTACGGAAAAAAATATAATTTGGCCCTTTCTTCGTGCGACATGACAGACTTCCCGTCTCCAGTTCAAACCTGGGTCCTCCTGTTAGCATATAACTGATAATTACATGCCTGTGCAGGGATTCTTTTGATCAGAGTCCTCTCTTACGCCTGCATGGGGCCTGCCTAGTATTGGTTTTTCACTAGGGCATTGTTTTCAAAAGGACTGTAAAGGATGTGAACTGACTTAATACAAATGTCACCAGCCGTCCCTTTCTTGTGGCCTGTTGCCTTCTCTGTTTTCAAACCCGATAGTAAGAATGTAAGTGTTTCTATTGCAGTAGGTCAGGTGAGCCCTTTGTTGGGGCAAGACTAGGGTGGGGCCAGGAACGATTCTGTATCAGGAAAAGCCATTCTGATGTGCACGTCGAAGAATTAAACACCCACCTTTGAAAAAGACAACTCTGTTCCATTTTACTTTATTTCTTGATAAAGAGAAATTCCACAACAGCATCTTCAGCCTGATAACGTTTTACAGTAAATCGAATCAAGAATATGACAACTGTAATTGAATAAATGCTAAATAGATCAGTTTAATTAATACCATACTGGTAAACCTTCAACAAATAATGCATTTACATTTTTGGAAATAAAACAAATTTATGAAAGTAAATTTAGATTTTAGTTGAACTGTAGTCTTTGAATTGCCTCAATAATCTATAGCTTTGACACATAACAACATCACATTAGTTCATGACAAATTTCAGTCAAACGCACTTCATAGTAAACTTTATAATGGACAAAAACAATGTTAAAGGCTGCTGTGCAAGTATGGCTTTTTGAAAAATGTCTTTTTATATAAACTGAACAGTCTCTTGTGAATGTCTCACCTCAAAACATATTGCAGGATCCAGGCTTGATTGCACACGTTGATCCAAATGATTTGATGGGTACTAATCATGCAGATAGCGTACAACAAGGACAAAAAGGACAAAGAAAACATTACATACATTACAAAAGACAATGTGTTTTACTACGGGGAAAAAAAACTGGATTGGTAAAGTTTTGTAAAAGATACGTTTGGATTGCAGATGCAGGAATGGTCATGGTATACTGTAATAATTGTGGAAGATCGTTAAAACTAGTGATGTTTCTTCAGCTGTAACATTGAAATGTGATACCTTGACATCCTTACCAAAAAGATAGCTTAAACAGTGAATATTATTTTTTGAGACAATAATCTGTATCGTAGAATATTCAAAGTGACTTTATGGATGTTTCTGGCTTTTTAATTTGTCAGTAGTGATAGGTTTGTAAAAGAAATGTTTGCATTTTACATGGTCACTATAGCACAAACATGTTTATACGTTTTCAGAAATACTAAGAATACATAAGAATACATAATAAGTATGAGTAAACTGTTACAACTTTGTTCATTTCTAGCTGAAAATATTTCTTACTTGCATCTTTCAGCATTTGTACAGTTTTGCTTTAATTGTAAAAGAAAACTTTGAATTTCTGTGCATTTTTTATTTATTTTGGGAGTAAGACTGGCCACTGTATGCTTTTCATATTTACAGGTCGGATATGTGGATTTTATATGGGGGTTAGCTAACGTATAGATTTCTCAAAGCTAAGCACCTTGACTTCCGCCTCCCTCTTTATGTTCCCGTGTCCGTCACTGAGACAAGCCTTTTTTCCCCACTTAAAGCAGGGGGCAGAACAAATGTTTTTAATTCAGCGGTAAAAGGATGTGGCGTGACAGTTTACAGGCCCAGAGCTGAACACAGGGCAAGAGTTACATCTGCTGATCAAGCACTAAACAGGCGCCTGACGACTTCATCCACAGGCCAACATATGGATGATTCATCTGGACACACGATCAATACGCTGCCACTGCCTTCATAAGAGCCGCATCTCACCAGGAATATGCACTGGGCTTCTGCGATAAACACGGTGAAAACATGATCATAATGGTTTAAATAAACATTATTTATAGTCTTTGCAGGGGTGGAATAAAGAGGCAATGTTGGAATTAGCACTGCTGCATTTGGGACAGATTTGCCTTGGAGAATGGTAAAGAAGACCTGTGTACTCAGTCAAAAGGATGGCAAGGGCTCTTTACGAAGGGCATCTGATTTAAAGTTTTCAACATTGTATTAAATTAAGTGTAAGGTATGCAAATACTCTAAAGAAACGTAAAAAAATGTAAAAGAAAAAGAAAAATTTCATTCATTCACATACAGCAGGGCATGTTCAAACTACGGCCCAGGGGCCAAATGTGGCCCTCAAACCAATTTTTGTTGGCCCGCCGGCTTCCTGCTAAGTTGGTCCAAACAACAAAAAGTTGTACTTTTTACTGTAAAATTAGAAAAATTCAAGCATTTTGATGTTATACCAACCTAATATTAATGTTCCAAGTCTTATTAAAGGTGTGAAGTCTCATCGAAACTATGTCAAATGCAAAAAATTTTGAATGATTCACTTCATTGTCAGGTTGTCTGTGGCCCTCGGGGAAAACAGTTTGGACACCCCTGACATACAGAAATAATGATAACATGCATGGATTATTGTGTTGTACGTGACGTTAAAGATGCGCTATGCAACTTTTTCTGGTGGGGCCACCTGCATGTCCCCACGGAGATATTATTGCTTTGCTTAGAATGTTCCACAGAATGGCATTGAAGATGAAAGGCATCTATCTCCGTGGAGAGGAGCTAGCAACCCACCAGAAAACTGACATTGAGTAAGAATATGCTTCATTATGTAATTGAAGAAATGCAAGATAAATATGTTTAATGCAATACTGTGGAACATTCCAGGCAAAGAAATGCAATATCTCCATGGAGACAAGCAAGTCTCTCTTGAATAAACAGATATTGTAATTCAAAGAGAAACACAATTACCTTAAATTATAGCAAGAACGGTATTGATGTAAGCTTTCTAAAAGCTGTTTTTCTAGAGCTGTAGTAAATGGAAGAAATGATCGGACGAATAAAAGATATGTCCTGTGCATTCATTATTCTTATTTTAACTTTTTTTGTAAAGAACACTGACAAAAGCTCAACATTTTTAAGGATCTCATGCAAAAAAACTACTGACAAGTAAACTTCAAAGGTGAAAAGGCAGAATAAAATGTCCAATCACTCATGCTTTCTCTTCTCTGCTGGTGTCCGCATAAATCCATAATCTTAATCAAATAATTAGTCAACCAGTAAAAAAAAAAATTGTTTAACTATGACACAATCGACCGTTTAATCAACTAAGCAACTACACACCTAAAGGTACAGGGTTGTGGTGAGGTACAACTTGGTCCAACACAAATCTCTACAACAATAAACCATAATATTTCATTAATAAACTGCACTACTTTGCCATTGTGAATTCCCCTGCCATGTTCAAGTTCACGCGCACAAAAACATTACGAAAACCCAGGAGCAAAAGTGAGGTGCGATGGATGTCTGATGAGGATGTATAGAGCGAGGAGGAAGAGCAAACGGGTGAGAATACAATAGGAGGGGGGGGGATGAGCGAGGAGGAAGAGCAAACGGGTGAGAATACAATAGGAGGGGGGGGGGTGTGTGTGTGTGTGCAGAGGTGGGGGAGAGGGCTCTGACTCCAGCATAAAAGTAAATTCAGATGCATTATTCATGGCTCCGTGTGTCAAAATATCATTTACGTGTGCTGTGTTGACTCATGGATCGTAAAATGAGAAGGACATGAAAAGAAAGGGAGGAAATAAACAACTGCTCTATTCTTGGCCTGAAAAAACACAAGCACGGTGCACTCTCTCTTCAACTTATTAGGCATCTGTTATTTATCATAGCCTTGTTTACTATGCTTTTTATAAGAGCAATAAGTAGCTGTAAGTAAGAAAAAAGTCAACAGTACGCTGTCCAAGTTTGCAAATGAATAAAGC